>OX377203.1:60206880-60326652 GCA_947396885.1 Heligmosomoides polygyrus polygyrus | reverse complement strand
CGCCGGGAACAATGCATGTAGAACCGAACCTTTTTTAATCGAGGGGACGACCGCTTGCAAATTGCACGCGCAGGCGTGTTCGGAGCGCAATAACTCTTTCAAATTCACATCGTGTCGGCTGCAACTCGTGGTTCATGTAGGCAATAAAACGGGCTAGTACTACACTAGAGCAGAACGGTGAAGCCTAGGAAGAGGCAATGTTACGGGGAGCGAAAATGCAGGTGAGGCTTGTGTGACGCTTTTCTTCCGATTTCAGTGGACCACTGCGCGAAGAGCGGCGAGCAAACGGCCTTGAAATGCGTATGCAAACAGAGCGCTTAAGGTATTTTACGATGACCTGCTTAGAACTTTTCAGACCTGCGAGTTGCAGCCGGAATGATTTGAACTTGAAAGAGTTATCGCGCTCCGAACACACCCGCGCGTGCAATTTGCAAGCGGTCGCCCCTCTCGATTAAGAGATTCGATGTTACATGCATTGTTCACGACGCAACCAGAAGCTAGCTACAATACCGGCCTTAACTTTTGGTCTTTGGGCGGAAAAGCGAAAAAAAAACGCCTTTTTCGCCGCTTTTCTGTAGTGCCCTTTAAACTGGGCGCATTGTAAATTTAAACACATATTCGTGATCAGCACCGAGCTGTCTTCCCGATAAGCTGCAAGACGCCGAGTGAGCGCTTGAAATTTAGTTTCGTGACCTAATTCCTGCCTGGCGCGGCTGACCTCTTCCCTCGCGGGAGATAATTACACCCACAGCTCCTAAGTGGGTAATGAAGGAAGAGATTCGGACATATTACAGCCTATTTTCCACCTTACATGTAGTCGCACACAATTCTTTGAATTCCCTAGTTCGTCGCGATCACAATGACATAATTTTTAAAGGATCTGATTGTTTTAATTGTCATTAATTTTAGAAAATGTCTCTACTTTGGAGGGCTCTAACTTTGGAATATCTAGTTTGTGTGCTCTTGTATTCATTTGTCCCGTTAAACATAATGGTTGAAATCAAGCCGTAGAGTTGGAACCTTTAGGGTTGAAATCTGTGGTAATTATGGGCTGGCAAAATTGTACACATGACACTTCTTTGTGATTGCCGCGCACTTGTCCCATGGTGAAAGCGACTACAGAAGCAATTCTTTGAATGAAGAAACATGGCGATTTGCTGTCCTATGAGAACTCCTTATAAACTTCCACAGGTGAGATTTCGTCTAAGCTAGAAGACATTTTAGTCACTCAGTTACAAGGCAAACTCACTCCAAATGTGAATTGAGTGAAATTGAAAAATTGCTCAAGCGCCCAGATTCTTTGACGTGGCTTTCTGCTCCGCATCAGACGAAACTAAGGCCGCTGTTCAAAACATATTTCGAACTATTCCTCTCTTCGTACTGGTCAGATGAGAGGATCGGAAGTGGACAAGGATATTTTTGTTGCTCGGCTTGCGTACCACCTCGTCCTGAAATCTCCTCCAGAGAGGCAAACCTGCACGCTCAAGAATGGAAGCCAGTTTTCTGTAGGTACTTCTCTAGTGAGCTTTATATGCTCCGACTGTTCGTTCAGCAGGTGGAAACAGGTGTCCATCTCAGATTGAGTAGAACACACTACGAAACAGTCGTCTATGTACCTACAGTAAACGATAGGTTTGCGGTTTATGAGCGGAGCTTCCACTTTCGTCATGAATGCTACCGCAAGCACGGGAGCTAGAGGAGTAGTTACACGGCTCAGGTGTGAACTACCTGTGTGTCCAGTGCTATACGTACTTATTAAGACACACAAGCTTCCTCCCGGGGGTGCTACCGCTGTCGACCCCTCCCTATTCAATGTTACGCCCATTGTAAGTAACGTTGCTGGTCCCACAGATCGCATCTCGTGGCTTCTCAATCTTGTCCTGGTACAGCATTTCAAATTTATTCCCTCACACTTGCCAAACACTGAGGCATTCCTTCAAGTGCTCAACACAACCAGGGTTGAGGATGGGTATGTGATGGAATCGTTTGATGTATCCTCGTTGTACACAAACGTTTCTAAGGAAAGCGCCTTGCAGGCCGTCTTCGAAATCCTCGCCGAACACCAGGCCAGTTTGAACTTTTACGGCCTCAGCATTGAGCAGATCATGACATTGCTGAATGAGTGCCTAAAGTGCAACATATTCAGGTGGTGCGGAGAGTACTACAGTCAGGTGAGAGGACTGGCAATGGGACAACCTTTGGCTCCCGTGCTTGCGGTAGCATTCATGTCGAAAGTGGAAGCTCCGCTCATAGACCGCAAACCTACCGTTTACTGTAGGTACATAGACGACTGTTTCGTAGTGTGTTCCACTCAATCTGAGATGGACACCTGTTTCCACCTGCTGAACGAACAGTCGGAGCATATAAAGCTCACTAGAGAAGTACCTACAGAAAACTGGCTTCCATTCTTGAACGTGCAGGCTTGCCTCTCTGGAGGAGTTTTCAGGACGAGGTGGTACCGCAAGCCGAGCAACAAAAATATCCTTGTCCACTTCCGATCCTCTCATCCGACCAGTACGAAGAGAGGAATAGTTCGAAATATGTTTCGAACAGCGGCCTTAGTTTCGTCTGATGCGGAGCAGAAAGCCACGTCAAAGAATCTGGCGAGTGGTATTACCAGAACAAACGGGTATCCCGCGGAAAGGTTTTAGGGATGGCGGAGACGGCGAGCTGTGGCGGAGGCTCATCGTCAGGACGGTGGAAAAATACCCTTCTGCATCCCTTTTTGGACAGACGAAACAAGTGCGGCCGTCCGCACATGCCTATGCAAGGCAGGTCTAGAGGAGCTGGTGAGAGTGATAGAGGTTCCTCCCACCAACCTAAAGGGGCAACTAGTCCGGAATCGGCTGTACGACAGGACATGCACCACGCCATCCTGTGTTATCTGCCCGTTTGGAAGCGAAGGAGACTGCATGACATCGGGGGTGGTGTATCTCATTACCTGCAGTCAATGTGGAGAGGGGTGTATAGGGGAGACGGGCAGACCCCTTTGTACAAGGGTAAAGGAGCACTTGGACGGCCTAAAGAAGTCCAATTTGTCGACCCCTTTGGGGGAGCACAGGGTCCGAAGCCATGGTGGCGCAATGGTTGAGGTGGCTGTGACGATCTTGGCGCGCGAGCGCGACATCTCGGCACGCAGAACACTCGAAGCGTTTTGGATCGCTGCCCAAAATCCAAAAAATCAACCGCAAGGAGGAGTGCATCGCGGTGACGCAAGAACTGGCGCCCTTCGTCGACCTCTGCGGGTTTGACCTACGTGGTCGTGCTCAAAGGGGTCCCGGGGCAGGTGGTCCGTAAATATAAGCTCGCCCACCCACCTGAGTTAGCCCACCTCCAGCTAAAGGTGACTGGTGGATCATCTCGACCCCCACCGTAAAGGTTAGCGTTGCTGGTTTCAACTACATCGCTCCTTGTCTCCTTGTTTCCTTAGGAATTAGTTTCTGTAAGATGAAATGGTGTTTGGGCGAATAGTTTCCAAATGTTACTTCGACTCTTCCAGGCTCTGACGAAGGCGACATCGCCGAAACGTTAGCCAGAATAAAGGTCGATACCAATCTTGGTCAAAAGCTGCAGTCAACTTCATATCATCAGTGCTAACAATGCCAAGATTTATGGAAAGTCGGACGTGGACAGTGCTACGTGGTGTACCAGCTGGCTGTTTCCGGCTTGTGATGGATGTCTTGTCATTGAGACAGAAGATCGTCTCTACAAGACAGTCCATCTATTTTCTCCGCCGCTGCGAACAACCTGGAGTCGTGCCGAAATTCATGCGTCGAAAGCGTCTCCACGAGCTATGCGGACATTCCAAGGATGACAGAAGAACGCACATGATCGAGATGAAGCTACTCAAGTTGAGTATAAGAAGCAGACGAGATCATCTGTACATGCTTTTATCGAAATGTGTGTATAAGGAAGCGTGCTGTGAAAAGTTTGTGCCCAGTCGTCTTTGGAGGAGAATTGTGGGTGAGTCGAAGAACATCTGTGATTCTATTCGCTCTAAGATCAAAGTAAAATTGCAGGAAAAATTCTTAAGGTTAAAGGAGCAAGAGCGATGTTTTAGACCCCAAGCGTCAACCAGTAGTCACCATACAGTTGAGGAAAACGAGGGTGGAGTGCGTGCGGCACGTGTGACGGTCATCGGCAACGTCAACTTGTCCAGCGGCGCACTCTCCGCGCTGGATTTGGGGCCCAGTTTCGCCCCGGCTCAGGGTTTTTTTGCTAGCGCAGCGCGCAAAATCGTGGGTAACCTCCAGTCGTTGCATGATCACCTGCGGCATAGGGCCAGGATCGATGCGCGGGGGATCGGGTCCGGTGTTGCCAGTAGCACGACAATACCGCCTCCTCCCTTCCCAGCGACGTACATTGGGCCACAGGAGGCAAATCCTGTGGTAGATGCAAAATTTCGCATATTTGCGAACTCCCTGCTCACGGTGCTGCGTCGGAGTGCTGAGCGGTCCTGCATCTCCAGGGTTTCTAATCTGACAGCGGTAGAAAGAAGTGGTTTGAGGGAAATAAGGGAACTGGCAAAATCTGGTGCCATAAGAGTCACAGTTAGTGACAAAGGTGGGGAATTTGTGGTGCTCTCTCAAGAGCTGGACAAGGCCATAACGAGGATTCATCTTCAAGATGACAACGTTTATGCCCCTTCCTCTCATGAGGAATTTGTCAAGCAGTTCCGCCGCCTAAACAGGAAATGGACAGAGATTGCCAGGTCGGCAAACCTTCCTAGAGGAGTAGTTACACGGCTCAGGTGTGAACTACCTGTGTGTCCAGTGCTATACGTACTTATTAAGACACACAAGCTTCCTCCCGGGGGTGCTACCGCTGTCGACCCCTCCCTATTCAATGTTACGCCCATTGTAAGTAACGTTGCTGGTCCCACAGATCGCATCTCGTGGCTTCTCAATCTTGTCCTGGTACAGCATTTCAAATTTATTCCCTCACACTTGCCAAACACTGAGGCATTCCTTCAAGTGCTCAACACAACCAGGGTTGAGGATGGGTATGTGATGGAATCGTTTGATGTATCCTCGTTGTACACAAACGTTTCTAAGGAAAGCGCCTTGCAGGCCGTCTTCGAAATCCTCGCCGAACACCAGGCCAGTTTGAACTTTTACGGCCTCAGCATTGAGCAGATCATGACATTGCTGAATGAGTGCCTAAAGTGCAACATATTCAGGTGGTGCGGAGAGTACTACAGTCAGGTGAGAGGACTGGCAATGGGACAACCTTTGGCTCCCGTGCTTGCGGTAGCATTCATGTCGAAAGTGGAAGCTCCGCTCATAGACCGCAAACCTACCGTTTACTGTAGGTACATAGACGACTGTTTCGTAGTGTGTTCCACTCAATCTGAGATGGACACCTGTTTCCACCTGCTGAACGAACAGTCGGAGCATATAAAGCTCACTAGAGAAGTACCTACAGAAAACTGGCTTCCATTCTTGAACGTGCAGGCTTGCCTCTCTGGAGGAGTTTTCAGGACGAGGTGGTACCGCAAGCCGAGCAACAAAAATATCCTTGTCCACTTCCGATCCTCTCATCCGACCAGTACGAAGAGAGGAATAGTTCGAAATATGTTTCGAACAGCGGCCTTAGTTTCGTCTGATGCGGAGCAGAAAGCCACGTCAAAGAATCTGGCGAGTGGTATTACCAGAACAAACGGGTATCCCGCGGAAAGGTTTTAGGGATGGCGGAGACGGCGAGCTGTGGCGGAGGCTCATCGTCAGGACGGTGGAAAAATACCCTTCTGCATCCCTTTTTGGACAGACGAAACAAGTGCGGCCGTCCGCACATGCCTATGCAAGGCAGGTCTAGAGGAGCTGGTGAGAGTGATAGAGGTTCCTCCCACCAACCTAAAGGGGCAACTAGTCCGGAATCGGCTGTACGACAGGACATGCACCACGCCATCCTGTGTTATCTGCCCGTTTGGAAGCGAAGGAGACTGCATGACATCGGGGGTGGTGTATCTCATTACCTGCAGTCAATGTGGAGAGGGGTGTATAGGGGAGACGGGCAGACCCCTTTGTACAAGGGTAAAGGAGCACTTGGACGGCCTAAAGAAGTCCAATTTGTCGACCCCTTTGGGGGAGCACAGGGTCCGAAGCCATGGTGGCGCAATGGTTGAGGTGGCTGTGACGATCTTGGCGCGCGAGCGCGACATCTCGGCACGCAGAACACTCGAAGCGTTTTGGATCGCTGCCCAAAATCCAAAAAATCAACCGCAAGGAGGAGTGCATCGCGGTGACGCAAGAACTGGCGCCCTTCGTCGACCTCTGCGGGTTTGACCTACGTGGTCGTGCTCAAAGGGGTCCCGGGGCAGGTGGTCCGTAAATATAAGCTCGCCCACCCACCTGAGTTAGCCCACCTCCAGCTAAAGGTGACTGGTGGATCATCTCGACCCCCACCGTAAAGGTTAGCGTTGCTGGTTTCAACTACATCGCTCCTTGTCTCCTTGTTTCCTTAGGAATTAGTTTCTGTAAGATGAAATGGTGTTTGGGCGAATAGTTTCCAAATGTTACTTCGACTCTTCCAGGCTCTGACGAAGGCGACATCGCCGAAACGTTAGCCAGAATAAAGGTCGATACCAATCTTGGTCAAAAGCTGCAGTCAACTTCATATCATCAGTGCTAACAATGCCAAGATTTATGGAAAGTCGGACGTGGACAGTGCTACGTGGTGTACCAGCTGGCTGTTTCCGGCTTGTGATGGATGTCTTGTCATTGAGACAGAAGATCGTCTCTACAAGACAGTCCATCTATTTTCTCCGCCGCTGCGAACAACCTGGAGTCGTGCCGAAATTCATGCGTCGAAAGCGTCTCCACGAGCTATGCGGACATTCCAAGGATGACAGAAGAACGCACATGATCGAGATGAAGCTACTCAAGTTGAGTATAAGAAGCAGACGAGATCATCTGTACATGCTTTTATCGAAATGTGTGTATAAGGAAGCGTGCTGTGAAAAGTTTGTGCCCAGTCGTCTTTGGAGGAGAATTGTGGGTGAGTCGAAGAACATCTGTGATTCTATTCGCTCTAAGATCAAAGTAAAATTGCAGGAAAAATTCTTAAGGTTAAAGGAGCAAGAGCGATGTTTTAGACCCCAAGCGTCAACCAGTAGTCACCATACAGTTGAGGAAAACGAGGGTGGAGTGCGTGCGGCACGTGTGACGGTCATCGGCAACGTCAACTTGTCCAGCGGCGCACTCTCCGCGCTGGATTTGGGGCCCAGTTTCGCCCCGGCTCAGGGTTTTTTTGCTAGCGCAGCGCGCAAAATCGTGGGTAACCTCCAGTCGTTGCATGATCACCTGCGGCATAGGGCCAGGATCGATGCGCGGGGGATCGGGTCCGGTGTTGCCAGTAGCACGACAATACCGCCTCCTCCCTTCCCAGCGACGTACATTGGGCCACAGGAGGCAAATCCTGTGGTAGATGCAAAATTTCGCATATTTGCGAACTCCCTGCTCACGGTGCTGCGTCGGAGTGCTGAGCGGTCCTGCATCTCCAGGGTTTCTAATCTGACAGCGGTAGAAAGAAGTGGTTTGAGGGAAATAAGGGAACTGGCAAAATCTGGTGCCATAAGAGTCACAGTTAGTGACAAAGGTGGGGAATTTGTGGTGCTCTCTCAAGAGCTGGACAAGGCCATAACGAGGATTCATCTTCAAGATGACAACGTTTATGCCCCTTCCTCTCATGAGGAATTTGTCAAGCAGTTCCGCCGCCTAAACAGGAAATGGACAGAGATTGCCAGGTCGGCAAACCTTCCTAGAGGAGTAGTTACACGGCTCAGGTGTGAACTACCTGTGTGTCCAGTGCTATACGTACTTATTAAGACACACAAGCTTCCTCCCGGGGGTGCTACCGCTGTCGACCCCTCCCTATTCAATGTTACGCCCATTGTAAGTAACGTTGCTGGTCCCACAGATCGCATCTCGTGGCTTCTCAATCTTGTCCTGGTACAGCATTTCAAATTTATTCCCTCACACTTGCCAAACACTGAGGCATTCCTTCAAGTGCTCAACACAACCAGGGTTGAGGATGGGTATGTGATGGAATCGTTTGATGTATCCTCGTTGTACACAAACGTTTCTAAGGAAAGCGCCTTGCAGGCCGTCTTCGAAATCCTCGCCGAACACCAGGCCAGTTTGAACTTTTACGGCCTCAGCATTGAGCAGATCATGACATTGCTGAATGAGTGCCTAAAGTGCAACATATTCAGGTGGTGCGGAGAGTACTACAGTCAGGTGAGAGGACTGGCAATGGGACAACCTTTGGCTCCCGTGCTTGCGGTAGCATTCATGTCGAAAGTGGAAGCTCCGCTCATAGACCGCAAACCTACCGTTTACTGTAGGTACATAGACGACTGTTTCGTAGTGTGTTCCACTCAATCTGAGATGGACACCTGTTTCCACCTGCTGAACGAACAGTCGGAGCATATAAAGCTCACTAGAGAAGTACCTACAGAAAACTGGCTTCCATTCTTGAACGTGCAGGCTTGCCTCTCTGGAGGAGTTTTCAGGACGAGGTGGTACCGCAAGCCGAGCAACAAAAATATCCTTGTCCACTTCCGATCCTCTCATCCGACCAGTACGAAGAGAGGAATAGTTCGAAATATGTTTCGAACAGCGGCCTTAGTTTCGTCTGATGCGGAGCAGAAAGCCACGTCAAAGAATCTGGCGAGTGGTATTACCAGAACAAACGGGTATCCCGCGGAAAGGTTTTAGGGATGGCGGAGACGGCGAGCTGTGGCGGAGGCTCATCGTCAGGACGGTGGAAAAATACCCTTCTGCATCCCTTTTTGGACAGACGAAACAAGTGCGGCCGTCCGCACATGCCTATGCAAGGCAGGTCTAGAGGAGCTGGTGAGAGTGATAGAGGTTCCTCCCACCAACCTAAAGGGGCAACTAGTCCGGAATCGGCTGTACGACAGGACATGCACCACGCCATCCTGTGTTATCTGCCCGTTTGGAAGCGAAGGAGACTGCATGACATCGGGGGTGGTGTATCTCATTACCTGCAGTCAATGTGGAGAGGGGTGTATAGGGGAGACGGGCAGACCCCTTTGTACAAGGGTAAAGGAGCACTTGGACGGCCTAAAGAAGTCCAATTTGTCGACCCCTTTGGGGGAGCACAGGGTCCGAAGCCATGGTGGCGCAATGGTTGAGGTGGCTGTGACGATCTTGGCGCGCGAGCGCGACATCTCGGCACGCAGAACACTCGAAGTGTTTTGGATCGCTGCCCAAAATCCAAAAAATCAACCGCAAGGAGGAGTGCATCGCGGTGACGCAAGAACTGGCGCCCTTCGTCGACCTCTGCGGGTTTGACCTACGTGGTCGTGCTCAAAGGGGTCCCCGGGGCAGGTGGTCCGTAAATATAAGCTCGCCCACCCACCTGAGTTAGCCCACCTCCAGCTAAAGGTGACTGGTGGATCATCTCGACCCCCACCGTAAAGGTTAGCGTTGCTGGTTTCAACTACATCGCTCCTTGTCTCCTTGTTTCCTTAGGAATTAGTTTCTGTAAGATGAAATGGTGTTTGGGCGAATAGTTTCCAAATGTTACTTCGACTCTTCCAGGCTCTGACGAAGGCGACATCGCCGAAACGTTAGCCAGAATAAAGGTCGATACCAATCTTGGTCAACAGCTGCAGTCAACCTCATATCATCAGTGCTAACAATGCCAAGATTTATGGAAAGTCGGACGTGGACAAAACTGCAGCAGGCTTTTGCGATTAGAGCACCTTATTTTCCAGGACGTGCATGTGATGTGCTTTTCTAGGATGTGCGATGTCAGTGATCTGTTATGCCTGGAATGCTCCGAGAGGGCGCGATGCACAATGTATATAGGATCGAACCTATCAATCGAGCAAGAAAAAGCATGTTTCGGTTTACCTAGCCTAGGAAGAGGCAATGTTACGGGGGAGCGAAAATGCAGGTGAGGCTTGTGTGACGCTTTTCTTCCGATTTCAGTGGACCACTGCGCGAAGAGCCGGCGAGCAAACGGCCTTGAAATGCGTATGCAAACAGAGCGCTTAAGGTATTTTACGATGACCTGCTCAGAACTTTTCAGACCTACGAGTTGCAGGCGGAACGATTTGAACTTGGAAGAGTTATCGCGCTCCGAACACACCCGCGCGTGCAATTTGCAAGCGGTCGCCCCTCTCGATTAAGAGATTCGATGCTACATGCATTGTTCACGATGCAACCCAGAAGCTAGCTACAATACCGGCCTTAACTTTTGGTCTTTGGGCGGAAAAGCGAAAAAAAAACGCCTTTTCCGCCGCTTTTCTGTAGTGCCCTTTAAACTGGGCGCATTGTAAATTGAAACACATATTCGTGATCAGCACCGAGCTGTCTTCCCGATGGGCTGCAAGACGCCGAGTGAGCGCTTGAAATTTAGTTTCGTGACCTAATTCCTGCCTGGCGCGGCTGACCTCTTCCCTCTCGGGAGATAATTACACCCATAGCTCCTAATGTCTAATGAGGGAAGAGATTCGGACATATTACAGCCTATTTTCCACATTACATGTAGTCGCACACAATTCTTTGGATTCCCTAGTTCATCGCGATCACAATGACATAATTTTTAAAGGATCGGATTGTTTAATTGTCATTATTTTTAGAAAATGTCTCTACTTTGGAGGGCTCTAACTTTGGAATATCAAGTTTGTGTGCTCTTATATTCATTTGTCCCGTTAAACATAATGGTTGAAATCAAGCCGTAGAGTTGGAACCTTTAGGGTTGAAATCTGTGGTAATTATGGGCTGGCAAAATTGTACACATGACACTTCTTTGTGATTGCCGCGCACTTGTCCCATGGTGAAAGCGACTACAGAAGCAATTCTTTGAATGAAGAAACATGGCGATTTGCGGTCCTATGAGAACTCCTTATAAACTTCCCCAGGTGAGATTTCGTCTAAGCTAGAAGACATTTTAGTCACTCAGTTACAAGGCAAACTCCAAATGTGAATTGAGTGAAATTGAAAAATAGCTCAAGTATGGGTAAATCATCCGCGAGTGCATTCACCAGTTAAATCTGACTCGAACGGTAGTTCGATTCCGATTTTGCGTTTATTTGCACGGGTTATCACGAGTCAAATGCCCAATAGCCCTGGTTGGGACGCGAATTAGATGCCGAGTCAGTCCCCTTGCCTGCCCTTGTGACCCCTCGCGCCATCTGAGGACGCCGTAAATCGCCTAACCGGAGTCTTCACACTTCTGATGGTGCGGTGTATTATTGATCCTTCCAAACACCGTAGAGGTGGTGTGGTCCAGGGTCGAGTTTTGACAATATCTTGATATTCTTCTCCCTTTTATTTCTTTTATTGCACAATTTTTCCAATGCTTTGTGCAATTTTCTTCGTTTTATTTCCTATTCAATTCATTTTTTAGAAACGACTTGTGAAAAATGCAGGGTAACCTATAATAAAAATGCAGATACTAATTTAAGGGAACTAACATTGCTGCTAGTGAAGCTTTTGAAGATGTTTTAAACTCATATGAAAGAACAGGGTAACTAGATTTCTGTAGTGTGCAAATAGTCACGATTGCACCATGCCCCCGCCTAAAACCATGAATTTCAGACTCGATTGATTGTGCATGGGCTGAATTCTTGTTACAGTCATGTTACTGCTTGCCCACATTAACCTCCTGTTCACATGACAATTATGCATTCAATAAACTCGCATGACAAACTGACAACTCATCTTTCACATGATTTCCAAGTTCTAAACGTTAAAAGAAGCACAGCACAGCTTAATCTGGTGAAGTGGTAACGATGCACTCTACAAGCATTCAGTATTTGCACAATCAATCGAGTTTGAAATGCAAGATTTCAGAAGTCATGGCGCAATCTTGACTACTCGCACGCCATAGAGATCTCATTACCCTGTGCCTTCATATGATTCTTAGAACTCCATGTGAACGATATTCCCTTATTGGATAACGGCTACAGTTCCTCCAGAATATCCTCACAAACAATTTCCTTACGGTGAACGTGAGGAACGTAATTAATAATAAGATCATCAGCTCAGCGCGGGTGGTAGGAGCTATGCTATTTTCCTTGTCTCCCATCTAACAGCTAGAATTTGGGGTGTGAGCCCAAGGGATTACACCCCAAATTACCGAAGATAAATAAGGATAAGATATAAAGGACGGCGTTACTCAATCCCTTCTGAGATGCGCCACGCATTCTATTTCTATGCGATGTCGTGGAGGCGATCTGAATGCGTATTTGGCCACGCAGTGACTTGCAGTGGCCAACCTATAAGCAAGTCAGCGCTTTATCCTTCCCATACATGCATTTGGCAATATATTCACCGACCCCGGAGGGATGGATGGTTTGGTTGGCCTGGTCGGGAAATCCGAACCAAGGACCTGGTACCGGGTGAACGCGACAGTCGGCACCTACTTCGACTGCGCTACACGCGCCCAAAATAAATACAGGAAAGAAATGAAATGGCTAAGGGCTACGGTCGGCAATGATCCACGCATTCTACTTCTGCATGTCGTTATACCTGCCTGAAAGCCTTCAGCCCAAATTCCTACTTCTGCTCTGTCGATTACCATCCCAGTGGTCGTTGACCCGGACCTTCAACAACTTTGCCAATGGTTGTAATTTAGGATGTACAGCACGGTATAATTCTACTATTGCATAATAACATCAGTAGGTGACGCTTGCGGTAGACCCTGACGCCGCGGCTTGTATGTAGCGCAGTCGGAGGGGTGCCGGCTGTCGCGTCAACCATATTTCTGATCTGGATTTTTCGCCCATGCCAACAAAGCCTTCCTTCCCTCCAGGGTCAGGAAATTGGCACCAAAGTTTTCTGGGAGGGATAAAGCGATGACTTATTTATCGGCTGGCCACCGCAAGCCATTGTTTGACCAAATTAGTAACGGGATTGTAAGGAGCATTCAGCTAGATTGTAATCAATCGAGTCTGAAATGCAAGGTTTAAGGTGAGTGCATTACGCAATCTTGACCATTTGCAGACCATAGAAATCTCGTTATGCTGTGCTTTCATACGAGTCTCAAAGAATTTGAGCGGTATTGTACTTCAAAAACACCGCACGTTAGATGCATTCCAGCCGCATTCTGCCCTTAATGGTAAGTCGGTTCTTGCCCTCCCCGAGTAGGAATCGCGTCATGGGGAAAGACATGTTCAAGACTATATTTCCTACTTTGCACTGATAAGGAATGACTACGACCTGTTACACTTCAGCCTTGTTCATTAACCTCAGGACCAAGACGGCAGATGGTCCGCTATGTACCCAGTAATGAGCAAGATATGTATGAGGTCACTGGGCACCATTGTAGCTTCACGACTCCAGACGTTGAGGAGAGGTCGAAAAAGCTTTTTGCCCAAACCTCGCCCAGGGTCTACTTGGGGTGCTGATCACGAATTTGGCATCCGTTTTTGAAATTTCGGGCGACTACGGTAGGTAACGGTAGGTACGGGTGACTAAGGCTGTTGAGGTCACAATCACCGACTGGAACAAGCGGCGCAAATATACCTATACTGATATTGCCTTGTACTATTCTAAGGCATGTTCAAATTACTTCGGTACTCGATATTTGGCCAAACAATGACTTGCGGTGGCCAGCCGATAAATAATTCATCGCTTTATCCCTCCCAGAAAACCTTGGTGCCAATTTACCGACCCTGGAGGGAAGGAAGGCTTTGTTGGCATGGGCGGAAAATCCAGATCAGAAATATGGTTGACGCGACAGCCGGCACCTCCTCCGACTGCGCTACATACAAGCGCCCTCGTTAACCTTACCACGGATAAACCCATGAATTCGGCCCTTATCCGGGACTGATGGTTCGACCTTAGGGATTATCCGATTGCTCCTAGCAGGTATGTCTTCAGAAGAACGAAGCTCATTAAATCTTCACCTAAGAATTTCGAGAATGCGTGGCGCATCCCGGGGGCGTGTGTAGCGCAGTCGAAGGAGGCCAGTCTGACCAACATTTTAATCCTGAATGCAGTCTAGGATATCAGTTTCACTAGTTTTCTTTTTGAAGCGATTCGATCGTTATTGAAGAATTCTAGTCTTCTGTAACTAGGAATGCTAGGACTTCAGTAGCATTCACCAGTGTAAGCTTAAGAAACAAGAAATTTTCTGACATATGAGTGGTATGGGATGCGCCATGCCCTCATCTGAAATTTTGCATTTTACACTCGATTGATTGTGTGTTTCGCTTGAATACTTGTTAAAGCTTTTTTATAAAGAGGCCGTTTCGATTGATTTGTGGTTGTTTTAAGGTTTGAAACTTAAAAACACACTATTGCCTGCGAAAAATGAAGGGTATCCAAAAATGCATGCACTATTTAAAAGGTTCTAACATTGCTGCTATTGAAGCTTTTGAAGATGTTTGAGACTCATATGAAAGCGCAGGGTAACGAGGACAGGTTTTTTGGCGTACAAATGGTCAAGATTGCGCCATGCCCCCGTCTGAAACCTTGCGTTTCAGACTCGATTGATTGTGCATGAGCTGAAAGCCACTCACATTCTTGTTACTACCTGGCCACATTAACCTGTGCCGTGCTTCTTTTAATGTCTAGAACATGACAATCACGTGGAAGACACAAGACGTGCGAGTTTATTGATTACACAATTTGAATGTGAGCAGAGTTCCCTATTTTCCAAATCAGATTCTGCGTACTGATTAAGCAGCTCAACATTCACGCCTACTAACAATTCGACCTGGCTCCTACTCCGACTCCTCTACAGCGTGCTCAAGGCTGATCACTTTCTTCTAATGGTCTATTTCTCTTTCTATGTTCTATCTTTTATTTATAGGTATACATGCATTGTTTAAGCCAAAAAACTCAAACTGTCTCCTTGGTTGGTATCTCTAGAAGTAGAATGCGTGGCGCATTCCAAAAGGGATTCAATAAAGCCATATGTCATCCTTAATTACTATCAATGTCGAAAACGAAGCAGCAGTGAGTAGTATCAACGACCCTGCCTTAGTCCAACTGTTAGTTTAAACGCTCAGACATGAGAATGAGCTCTATTCAATGCCACTAGATTGCGCCATACATTTTGCCCTCCCCAACCCCATTATACTTATGATACTGTGACGCGCCATGTGTTCCACCACCATGCAAACTACGCAATGGAAACGCAGGACACGCGTCCGGTGCCCCTCAAGATGCGCTACAAGCTACAGAAGCAACATTTTAGTGAAACGCCCTCAAAAAAATATGAAATACATGTTTCTGGTAAGATGAGAGAACACGGAATGGAAAATTCAAGCATGTTAAATGAAAGGGGAAAGTCGATTTATCCTATCCTTATTTGGTGTACGCCGCGTATTCTACTCCACCCTCGTTTGGAAGGATCAATATGGCGCCGCGGCACCGGAAGTGTGAACCACCTCCAAATATCCTCCAAATATCTGTGTTTCTTTCTTCAAAGAAACGATTTTGTGTTCACTTCAATCATGCAAAAAGTGTGCGGCTAACTGCAAAGAAGTGTCATGTGGCCAACTTTGCCGGGGTATAATTACTAGCGATTTCAACCCCAAAGATTCCACTTTCGCAGCATGATTTCCACTGTTGTCTTCAACGCGACAAACGAGTATAAAAACACATAAGGTTGACGTGCCGAAATTATAGTCTTCTAAAGTGGAGACATTTTTTGAAAATAATAGCAATTAACAGTGGAGTAGGATATCGTGAAGCTGTTGAGCCAAGATTGTTATCGAAGCTTTATTCGGCTTACGTTTCGGCGTAACCGCCTTCTTCAGAGCCTGGAAAAGTCAAAAAGAGTTTGAGAAATTACTCGTCCAAGGACCATTTCAAGCTACAGGAGTCTCAAAAATTAATGAGAGAATGAAAACGAATAGGGAGTAGGGCAACCCGACTGACCTTATGGAAACAGCCGAAAGGCTGGATCGTCACCCTCGGATGGAGAACGACTGGGTGAATGAACTCTCCCTTCGGGTCAGCCCCTCAGCGGCCCTCCGACTGGCGCCCTCCCGGGTCAAGCCCACAGAGGTCGGTAAATGGGGCCAGCTCCTGGGTTACGGCCACCCGTTCCTCTCTCCTATTGATCGCGGGATTCTTGAACGCAATCCACAACGCCTCCAGGGTTTTGCGCGCCGCGATATCGAACTCGCGCGCTAGGATCGTCACCGCTATCCCAACCACTGCGCCACTGTGACCTCGCAGTCTGTGTTCCCCCAAGGGCCTGGAGATCTTGCACTTGTCCAGTCCATCCACGTGCTCCTTCACTCTGACCCAAAGAGGCCTGCCCGTCTCACCGATGTATTCCTCGTTGCATTGACTGCAAGTTATGAGGTACACCGTTCCCGAGACTCTACAGTCGCCTTCCTTACCGTACGGGCAGACCATGCAGGAAGGAGTAGTACACGCGCTGTCATAGAGACGGTTTCTAACAAGCTGCGCCTTAAGGTTGGCAGGGGGTATCTCAACGACCCTTACGAGGTCGTCTAGCTCGGCCTTGCGAACACAGTCCCGAACTTGGGCGCTGAGTGCATCCGTTATAAAGGGCACTGAAAAATTAACCTTGTTGCGTTCTTGAGCGCTACGTGTTCGAGCTGCTGACGGTCTACGACCTCTCTTCGGCATGTTGTCGGGCACATACCCATTTGACAAAGCAATGCGAGAAGCCATTTTCATCGATGAAGATTTCAAGTCGTCATCGGAAGACACTAATGCAGCTGTGCGGAACATGTTCTGAACAATGGCCCTTTTAGTTGTGCGAGGGTGTGCAGAACGGAAGTGCACTATGATGTTCTTGTTACTAGGTTTCCGATACCACCTAGTTTGGAAGGTGCTCTGGGAGAGACGGACTTCAGCGTTCAGGAACGGCAGCCAATGATTTGTCGGCTTCTCCCTTGTGAGCATAATGTGCTCCGTTTGATGATTGAGCAAATCGAAACAGGTGTCCATTTCGGTTTGCGTGGGACATACGATAAAACAATCATCAATATACCGACAATACAGCAAGGGTCTGCGTTCCAGAACGGGTCTCTCTATTTTAGACATAAAAGCTATGGCTAACACAGGAGCCAGACGCTGACCCATGGCCAACCCTCTGACCTGCCTGTAGTACTCATTGGACCACTTGAAGATGTTACACTGAAGACACTCATTCATGAGTTCATTACCTGAGTCACACTTAGTCCAAAAAGTACAATCTGGTCCTGGTGTTCCATGATAATTTCATGGACAACCTGCATAGCATTGTCATTGGAGACATTCGTGTACAGTGACGTGACATCAAATGACTCCATCACAGAGCTACCTTCCGGGACTGTGTTTCGAAGTTTACCCAAAAAGGCAGCGGTGTTAGGAAGGTGGGCAGGTACGTACTTCAGAAGCTGCGTTAGAACTAGGTTCAGCAGCCAGGAAATACGATCTGCAGGACCACCAACGCTGCTTATGATAGGCCTAACCTTACATTGTGTGGGATCGCAGAGGTCACCTCCCGATGGCAGTTTGTGGGTTTTGATAAGGACGTACAGAACCGGGCAGACTGGATGGTCACACCTAAGGCGCGTTATAAGGCTTTTCGGGAGTTTCGCTGATTTTGCGATCTCAGTCCACTTCCGGTTAAGGGAGCGGAACTGCTTGGCGAACTCCTCATAGGTGGATTGACTGTAGACACTAGTGTCCTGGAGGTGATGTCTTGTGATGCTCTTATCGAGCTGTTGTGGCAGAACGACAAACTCTCCTCCTTTATCACTAACGCCCACCTTAATAGCCCCCGACGCCGTTAGGTCTCTGACTTCCCTCAAACCCCTGCGCTGGTCAGCGGTTAAATTTAGCGGTGTCCGCCTGGCCATGTTTCTCTGCAATACCGTGAGCAGCGATGTAGCCAGTACACGGAATTTCTTATCGATCGCCCAATTGGGCTCCTGCGCACAGAGAAACGAACTGGGAAAGGGCGGGGCGGAATCGCCGCGACGTTTGCGGTACCCAGCTGATTGCCATGCGCATCGATTTTAGCCTTGCAACGCAATTGATCTCGCAACCTTTGCAGGCTCCCGACAAACTTGCGCGCTGCGCCATGCGACAGGCACCGACTAGGAGCGAAACTGGGGCCCATTTCCAGTGCGACAAGTGCCTAGCCCAAGACAGTGACCCTAGAGGATTGCCCCCCACCCGTGTGTTCCCCATGACCGAGGAGTTAAATGGTGGTGTAGTGGGTAGAAGGGTTGCCTTGTCCACAATTGTTCATTCCACCCACTAACTCCCGAAACTTCCGCTGTAACTTTACTTTAATTCTAGAACGAATAAGATCACAAACTCCTTTTGACTAACCCACAATTCTCTTCCAAAGAGCGGCAGGCAGAAATCGTTCGCAATACATCTCTTTAGAACTGCACTTATTCAACAAGCTGTAGACATGGTCCTGCTTGTTCCTGATAGCCATCTTCAGGATGCGTAGCTCGATCTTCTTGATCTGCCTGTCCTCCTCCGTGCGGCCGCATAGTTCGTGCAATCCCTTTCCGCGGATGAAGCGAGGGATGACGTTGTGCTGCAGGCACCGCTTGAGAAAGTGGGCGCCTTGCCTAGCTAAGACGATCTTCTGTCTTAGAGACAAGGCCTCCATCACCAGTCGAGAATAGGTTGCTGGCACGTCGCGTAAGATGTTCCATGTACGACTGTCGTTGAATCTTGGCATGTCGTTTAACAGTGGAGTAGGATATCGTGAAGCTGTTGAGCCAAGATTGTTATCGAAGCTTTATTCGGCTTACGTTTCGGCGTAACCGCCTTCTTCAGAGCCTGGAAAAGTCAAAAAGAGTTTGAGAAATTACTCGTCCAAGGACCATTTCAAGCTACAGGAGTCTCAAAAATTAATGAGAGAATGAAAACGAATAGGGAGTAGTGCAACCCGACTGACCTTATGGAAACAGCCGAAAGGCGAATAGCAATTAAATTATCGGATCCTCTAAAAAAGTGCATCATTGTGATCGAGAAATGCTAGGGAATCCAGAGAACTATATGTTACTACAAATAAAGTAGAAAATCGGTTTTAAAAGGCCGAATCTCTTCCATCATTAGCCACATAGGAGCTGCGGGTGTAATTATCTCCCGCCAAGGAAGTGGTCAGCCGCGACAGCCAGGAATTAGGTCACTGAAGTATTTTTCAGGCGCTCGTTATGCGCTTTAGAGCTCATCGGGAAGAGGGCTCGGTGCTGATCACAAATGTGTGTTTCAATTTTCAATGCGCTCAATTTGAAGTGCGCTACAGAAAAGCGGCGGGAAAGGCGGTTTTTTCGCTTTTTCCGTCCAAAGACCAAAACTTAAGGGCGGTATTGTAGCCAGCCTTAAAGCTATTTCTTAGTAGAACAGCTTGAAATTTATGATAGAACTCCCCAAACGCTCACTCTGCCAGTTGTCGAATCCACTTGATTAATAAGCTCACCTCTATACGCATTGCAGACGGCGCACATTTATGTCTCGCTGGGACAGATTGGAGCAATTTCCGAGTAGAGCTGCTGGAAATTTCTGATAAAATTTTCCAAACGGTTTAAAACAGTCTTGAAGGCTTGACATTTTCCAGTAAGGGAAGATAGAAGCGGAAACCGAAACATGCTTTTTCTCGCTCGATTGATAGGTTCGATCCTATATACATTGTGCATCGCGCCCTCTCGGAGCATTCCAGGCATGACAGATCACTGACAACGCACATCCTGGAAAAGCACATCACATGCAGGTCCTTTAAAATATGTGCTTTAATCGCAAAAGCCTGCTGCAGTTATTTTTAGGCCACCCACGGCGAAACGCGGTGGTCTGGTTTTACATATGTTTGTGTAGATCTCGAGGAGACAAATCGAGCGGTGCCAACAATTTCTCAAACAACGTAAATTAAAGAAGTTATGAGCGTGCGACGGTTTGCAACGGACTGGGAGTACATGTAAGGTGATTCGAGGCTACCTTAACTCTCGTCCTGTTCGGGCAGTCTGGCTGGTTGCACGGAGTTCTTCACCCGCACGACAGCGCCTGACTGGCTACCAGTGTATAGTCCATTAAAATAAAGTAGCACTCAAGTGTCTCATTCCACTGACCCCGAAAGAGCCTTCACTTCTACGGCGGTGAGAAGGACGAGTAAGAGGAGGCTGCTAACATCTAGGGCCTAACCAGGCGCACAGATTGAGAAGGACTGGGATGACAATCTGTACTTACAAAGCCCGCACGCTCGCATTGGAAGCATCCGTCGAGGCGGCATTGGTGTCCTCGTCAACCAGCACTTGATCGTGAGCGTAGTTAGGGTCTGAATTCGTCGCATACGTTCCAATACCAGATTACGACGACGAAAAGGCCGAAGCCTTCTATGTGGAGCTGGAAAAGTTGTATAACATGAAAATCACGCCAACAAAGTGATGCCGGCGACTTCAAATCTTCTTTGCGCCTCGAAGGTTGAAGAACGTAAGTGGCATCCGCAACGGCCGCCGGATCTTCGGCAGCTTTCCTGCTCTCTGGTATAGATACGGCTACTGGTATATTTCAATCGAGCTGGTATTCAGTTCTACTCTTTTATGGAAGAGACTTCCTCTGGTGGCAGGAGGTTTTCAAGTCTATTCGGTTACCCAATTGCCACCACGAATGGTAAACTGTTTCGATTCTTCATTTGCGATTGCGTATCGATTTGATCATGGTTTCCACGCTTGTCTCCCAAGTTCTTAGAGGAACGAAGCGGCCGTTGTTGTTTTCTCCGGATGCCCCACGAACGACAAACAGACTCATAGAGGCCATAGCTGATCTCAATGACATTCCGAAAATGTCGAACTGCTTGAAGGCGATCGACGAGGAATTAGCAGATCAGTTCAGCCTGGTTGTTGAGGAGAATCGAAGGCTTAGAGAAGAAGATGCTTGCATACCTATGCTATGTCAAAAACGTTGAGCTTTGAGATAGAATTACTCATTTAGATCTTTAGTTGAAGGTTCAAAGTCAGGGCAAAAAGCATTTGTCACTGAGATTGACCGCAATTTGACTCTGATCAGTTTCATGAGCGCGAGCGTCTTCGATCTATGGTGATTACTGGAATTGATGATTCTCACGCGCCGGCGGTAAGACACCGGTTACGGCATGACTTTGATTGTGTTATGGATGCATTATCTTACCTAGATAATGAATGCTTCCGAACAGTGCTTCATCGCATGGGTCGTCCGAAGCACGGGTAGTCTCGGTTGTTAAAATGATATTGCCAACTAAGTATTACCAAAAATTGGCAGTGAGGAGAGCACCTTCGCTGCTTTTCGATTAAGGGAATATTCCTCAGGGAATCAATAACCCCGACTGAGGGGTGCACAGACGGGAGCTGAAGGCAGCGTGGGTTGGTACGGGAGCGGAAAACCCTAATGGCGTCTCATCCTCTCAAAATGTGGATGGCAAGGCATGCGAGGGGTTCGCGCCCCTGGTAGCTCAACTGCCACCCTCCCAGCAACTCTTTAAACTGAAGCTTGCCGCTCAATCCTTTTGTTCATTTACGATTTGTTCTTACTCCAACGTTAGATCCATGCCAAAAAATTCAAAGTATATTGGACATGTTCTTCGAAAGCATTTTGATACCTACATTTTTGCTGAAGCATGGCTCAAGCAAAAGTACACGATCTCCTCCCTTCTTGGTGAAACCAGTCGAGAATTCCACACAGTAAGATGCGATAGGTTAAGGCCTATGGTATAATCCCGCGGAAGTATCCGCGGAACGGGAATAATCTAGCCAGGACCCAACGCGCGCCCAATAGTCGCAGTCCGAAACGCCCATTTTCCGCGGATCGTTGGTGGCGGTCGATGGACGGGCTGGTATACTTCCCGTCCGCTGGGCGACCCCGCCGACCGACAAACTCCCGCAGTGCATTGCACTGCGGGAGGCTGTCGGTCGGTGTTATCAAAAATGTTATCAAAAATGAACGTGCTCCAACTCGAAAGCGACCGATTCCGTGAACTTGGAACGTTCCTAATTCATTTCGGACCATGCTGGTCGGCGACCGCCTTCCGCGGTGCACCTTCCGTCCGCAGACGTCCCGCGGGTACTTCCGCGGGACTATACCATAAGCCTAAGGCGGAAAGGAGGAGGAGTGATAATAGTGATAAGGAATACACTTTCTTATTATATGGTCTTTTCGGAACGTTTAGTCAAAGGGTATGAGATCCTTGCGGTAGATGTATTTAGCTTAACAGAGCAATTTAGTCTAAAAGCAGTTCACAGGGCCTCGTCTTGTTCGTCGGTTATAACGAACCAATTGATCGATACCCTGAGCGATCTAGACTTTTGTAATAATGCGGTGACTATTGTGGGAGACTTCAACATGCCACAGATTACTTCGAATCCTAACGGGCTCTGTGGTGATACGTTTTATGAGCCATTTCGCTAATTTTTGAATTCACATGAGTTTCTGCAGCACGTAAAAGATCCAACCAGAGACTTGAACACTATTGATTTGCTTATCAGCAACAGTGAACATCTAATCAGTGACGTTATATTGCTCTACCGATTGGTAGCACTGATCATGCTAACATATCATTCAGACCTGATCTCCATTCACAAACCGGTAATCAATTACAAGAGGCTTTTTTTCCAAGGCAGATTATGATAAAATATGTGAATACCTACCTCAGTTATGTGAAGAGAATCACTCGATACGGGCTGCAGTGCTAATGATAAATATGAAATGTTTCTGTCATTTTACATCATGTCATAGAAATCTTTATACCTTGGGAAAAGTGGTAGCGGGTAAAACTTGTTGGCCTCAATACTTGCAAAACATGTATGACCACCGCTCCTGCCTATTTAAAAAAGCTCGGCAGTCTGGCCACGACTGGAAGGTCTATAAAGAGTTCTCGCTTAACTTTTCAAAAAAACTGGAAAAATACAATGGCAATATCGAAAAACTAGTTATAAATGCAGGTCAGAAACAGTGTTTCTATAGACTAATGAATCGCAAGCTTAAACCTAAGGACCAAATCAGCGTGTTGGTAAAAGGAGATCAGAAAGCGATAGAGAACGCTGACAAAGCAAATCTCTTAGCCGACGAATTTTGCTCGGTATACTCAAAAGACGATGGGAAGTTGCCATGTTTTAAAATGGACATTTTAAGCTACATGCGGGCCTTTCCCTGAAAAATACATTTTCGATGAGATTATTCATGACCCTGACTACCTCCCCATCTATTCATTCAAAAAGTTGCCCATGTTATTGCCATACCTTTGGCCTACATTAGCTATCAATCTTTAATGTACAGCGATGTGACGTTCGGTTGAAGCATTCGTTTATTGCTCTGATTCGAAAAAAGCCTGCAAGTGATGCAAATAACTGCAGGGCCGTCAGTGCTACGTCATATTTTTGTGAAGTCTTCGAAAAAATTATTAAGAGGTCCATCGTTGAACACTTGAAGAAAAATATAATTATTCCGAAATCTCAGCACGTCTTTGTATTAAGGAAATCAGTGGAAACGAATTTAATTGAATGTCCTAATGACTGGACAAACCTACTAGATGATAGAAAGTGTTGCGATATTATTTATTTTAATTTCTCCAAAGCGTTTGATCGGATCAGTCTTATGAAATTAACCCACGAAACTAAATCACTTGGTTTTCACCCCGTTCTTGGAAAGTGAATCTGTGATACGTCTCTCACCAAACGTCTCAGTCTAAAATCAAAAATGATCTGTCTACACCTAAGAATGTTATTAGCGGAGTCCCTCAAGGGGCGATCCTTCCACCTATTTTGTTCAACAACATTTACACATCCGATCTCCACTGTTATTTAAGTATACTAGAATCCATTGAATCCAACTTGCTGATGACCTCAAGATTTACTGTGAGCTTCGGGAAGGTGACACTCTACTAGGAATTCCCCGGTGACGTTCCACAATGAGATCGATCACATCATCTTCAACCACAAGTATTGCCTGATCGACACTTCCGTTGTGACCAAGCTCTTCACGTGGTCGGACCACCGCCTCCTTTGCGCAAGGTTCCGCTTTTCGCGTCAAGCAGAGAAGGCCGCAAAGTTTAAGAAGGGGAGTCCCAGAACTACCATAACTGGGACATGTATACCTCTCTTGCCGGCATTTGAGAAGATACCATCATGGACAACATCGACGAGGAATACGACCGCTTCGTTCACCATCTCTGCGACAGTTCTAAGGGAGCCGAGAGCTTGAAGACCACCAGGAGACGTCTGTCTCCAGAAACTCTCAAGCTGGTACGCCAGCGTGGAGCACCACGAGCGTCAGGCAACTATCAACTGACGTCCGAGCGTGCGAAGCGATTTAGAGAAGCGATAAAGGAAGATCTTAAGGAGAGAAGGGTGGAGGCGTTGGCTGATGCTGCAGAAGCAGGTTCGAGCATCCGCAATGCCCGTTGCAACTTTCCCAACTTCAAGTCTAAGATGACCACTATCCGACGTCCTGACGGAACCGTCACCTCTTCCAGAAGGACCATGGAGAAGGTCATCCACGACTTCTACTCCGATCTCTTCGATAGCCACGTCCACCTGCCCCATGCCATCTTCCGCAGGATGAATACGTCGTTCCCTCTGTTCTACCTTCCGAGATCCGACACGCCATCTCGTCGGTGAAGGAACGTACACCACCCGGTCCCGACAGGATCAGAACTTCCACCTGCAGAACTTCCACCCACCGCTCATCAACACCCTACCTATCGCGGCTCTTCACACGCTACCTGTCGGAGAGCAAAGCTCTATCTCAGTGGAAGACCGGCAGGACCGTCTTGCTGGTCTTCCACTGAGATAGAGAAGGGAGACATGCACGACATTGGCAAATACCGCTCGATATGCCTGCTGCCGTAGTCTACAAGCTGTTCACTCGTTTGATCCTGAATAGGATTAGCAGAATGCTGGATGATCAACAGCTATGCGAGCATGCAAGACTTCGGAGAGGATTCACCGGCCGACCACATATACACCATTACGAAGCTCATCGAAGTATCGCGCTGGCGCTACGCCTTACGTTCATCGACCTGAAGAGCATGACATCAGAGCGCTTTAAAATTAGGAGGGGCTGCCCGTTGAACATCTTATTGGTAGACACTCGTCATGTATGTTAAAGAGAGCTATTGAAAGGTATGTGAGTAGCAACTGGAAGGATCGCTGAGGAGTGACGCCTCTTCGCAGACAATCGACTCCGTCGAAACTGAAGCGGTCCAGAGTCCTTCGAAAGCTGTACAGTGGATTCACGACCAAGATCTCACCATTCTACAACGACGTCGTCATCGACGTAAAGAGAGGGGTTCGGCAGGGGGATACCATGTCCCCGAAGCTCTTCAGCCCCACCCTCGAAAACATCATGCGCGAACTAGAATGGGAAGACATGGGAGTGCAGGACGATGGCCGGCAACCACATCATCTTCGCTTCGCTGACGACGTCGTGGTCATAACACCGAGCATCAGCCAGGCGGAGCAAATGCTGGCCGACTTCGATCGTGTATGTGGGAACGTTGGACTGCAGCTGAAGCTTACGAAGACGGACAAGTTTCTGATACCCCATTCTCGCTCAACGGAAGGAACATCTCCGAATGCTCCATCTACGTGTAAATGGGTCGCGAAATCCAACGACGTAGCGCCAGAGCTGGGTAAGAGGAAACTAGCGGCTTGAGGAGCTTTCAAGAGCGCCGAAGAACTCGTGAAGAAGACGAAGAACGTCCGACGCCGTGCCCACCTATTCGACTTCACTGGTCTTTCTGTCCTGACATACGCCTCAGAAGCCTGGACCAGACGAGAGCAGGATGAACATGCGATCAGCGTCGCGCAGCGTGGAATCGAGAGGACGATGCGCGGAGTAACACGGCTCACGCAAGTAAGAGAAGCCTGCGGAGTTCTGAGTTCCGTCGACTCTCGAAGATCAGAGACGCTGTCGCGTGGGCCAAGTCGTCGAAAATTAGGTGGGCCGGCCACATGCAATGCACTTCACAGACACCCGCTGGACGAGAGCCGTCATCGACTGGATTCCGTGCGATGTCAAGAGAACATCAGGACGCCCACCAACTCATTGCTCGGACTTCTTCGCGAAAGCCCTGAATGACCGATATGACGCTCTTCATGCCCTTCGAGCGAGGAGGATCCTTTGGAGCACTCTGGCACGCGACAGGGACGATTGGAGACGCTGCTGACGCCCGGTCGAGCAATTCGATGATGAACGGGACGACAGGTGATACAGGTGGTAGTAAAGCACATGGTGTAACCTATCGTATATTTAAAGGGCTATTTGCCATGAATAAGGCGGTACAACTTAAGGCCTACGAAGCATTTGTAGGACCCATTTAGAATGTGGAAGCAAAGTGTTCTCACCGCATAAGAACAAGGATATCTAGTACGTTGATCAAGTATACTAGAAGGATAATACTACATACAAGATAACACCAGATATAACGGATCCTTTCAACCTCAGGTTCCTAAAACTTCTATTCGATACATTTTCAGATCTTCACTCTTTCTCCTCTAGAAGAAGTCTGGCGGACGTTTGCTGGTACTACGAACTTCTCTGGCGAAATAAGAATGAAACTCGCGAAGTCTTTCAAGCTGTAGCCTTCTGAAACAAGAGGGATCCCACTGAAAATCTGGTATCCGAAGCCTAAAAATGGCAATAGATTTCCACACATTCCTTCACGCCAGGGTCAGGCTCCGCATACCTAGCCTTAAAAAAAGTATTACAAATCCGACTCTAGACGACTATCACTCGTTTAAAAGATTTGCAGGTGATCCCTCCTCAGATATGTATGATGGTTTCCGTTTGTGTCTTTGTTCCGATTGCCTGTTATTGTACCCTTCCCTTGCTTAATTGAACAGATTTACCAGTTCTACATTGTTTTGATTTCTGTCACTATCTACTTGTTCGATTGGGGGGCAATACGATGTCTATTGTTTTATCTCACACCCATCTTAAATGGTCATAATAAACTACTACTATTACTACATCTTCAAGGCCATGATGAGCGCTCTCCGACCCTTGATGGAAGCGTGACCTCTTCCAGAAGGATAAAGGAGAAGGTCGCCCACCACGTCTACTCCCGTCTCTGCGATAGCTACGTCCACATGCCCCATTCTCTTATCGACAGGATGATGTGCTTTGCCCTCTCTCCTCTCTTGACATGCCATCTCATCAGTGAGGAATCGTGCAAGACTGGGTTCCGAAAGAGCAGGACCCGTCCGCCTGGAGAACCTCCTGACCGCTTCGCTAGCATGGAAGCCTTAAACACATCAGTTACTGTAGATATCCCAGCTAATGTGCTATTTTGTTCAGCACAGAATTTAACAAGGTATAAATCATGCCCTTTTTAAGAAATTTTCCTTCAACATATTAATCGCATCTTTTCAGGACTTATCACTCAAAGGCTCTTGGAAGCTTTACTGGATTCAGATCGTTGCCTTAGATTTTCGACTGCAAATGTGAACCAATATTTGATTCGCCCTACTCATTACAAGAATTTCCCATTTCTTTGAACACCTCGAAACTTCCGAGATGAGAGACATGCAAAGTATCAATAGCAGGGGTGACTGCAGCTCAATAGTTTAAGATCCGATGGCAGAAACCATAGTGTTCTCAGTCGCTAAGTCGTACTGGCGCGAAAAATTACAATTACAAAAATTACAAACAGTTGAACCAGGCGGACATTTAGAAGTAGGGTGTTTGGCTCTCGCTACTGGAAGTGGCAAGTGAATCCTGCCGGGCCCCGAGTCCTTTCTTGAAAGTCCCTTTCTTTCCCTTTTCTTTCTCATTCTTCTTCGGGCGTTAACAACCACGACGACTGTCTTTGGGTTATCGTGCCCTTACAGGGATTAGATAGATGACTAAGCTTACGCTTGTTCATTTCGAGTGCTCTTATCAGTGCTTCAGCAGCTTCCCCGTTTAGGCTGCCTTATCACTTCAACGCCGCTTTTTCCACGCGCAGTTGTCGAGTTTCTTCACTTCTCCGCTTTAAAAGATTTCCGCCCTGCTCTTTTTATGAAACCAGCCTTCAAAGTACTGAACAGCGTGTGAATTTCTCTCTATTTCTTCATACATTCATATTCTGTGCCTCCCATCATTTCTCGTTGAAAACTGCTACACACTCCGCCGCGATTAATTGCCTCTATTGTGAAACCAATCGACTCAACAGGCTGTGTCAGGCAATGCAGCAGTCGTCACAAAAAATCGTTGTTCGACTGCTGGTCGCTTGCTTTCTCCTGTCTTCTGTTGGCGCTAGAAGATTCCTCGATCCTTTGGCAAAGGGCAGTGACGGCGAGCTTCGAAACGCAGCCTCTCCTTGGACTGTGAACTGGTTTCCTGTGAAACTAGACCATTTCACCTACTCCGACACCACCACCTTCCAGATGAAGTGAGCGATTTTCTTGTGGTCGGCAACCTTGATCAAATATGCTAAATATCTATGCAAAGTACATCGCTATGTGAGAAGACTGGACCATGCAATCCAACCGCAATTCGTTTGGCTCACACCGCGAACGAGAAGGTGAGGAGCGTTCCGCGGGCATACCTCTCCGAGTCCGAGGAGAAGGCAAAACTCGCCAGTTGCAACCTGCGGTTTCCACTTCACACTAGCGTTTGTTGCCGCTATCGATCCATGCGACCGTTTTTCCATCGCTGGCGTAAAACGCTGGATGCGGGATGTCAGCAAGGTTAGCCGCAGTGCCTCGTCGAGCCGTTGAAGTAAAATGCGGATATTCGTGGACTGTGAGTTATTCCACCTGATAATGCCCTACCACCCACAATTCGTGGGCCGATGAGTAGTGCAACCCAAACTAGGAACCAGGGGAAGAAACAGACGTCACAAAGAGATTAGTTGGACGCACTGGTTCCCTTCAAATTTGACTACTCTTTGCTAATCACATATAGCAAAAGCATGCGACAAAATCTAACACTGAAAATTCTAAGCGAAAATTGAAAAGGCTTATCTCCTAGATGTTAGATTGTCCCATAAGTCCCCTCGTTTTTTTTGAACGATTCATTGCGGATTTCGCCGGCGGTCTCTTGCATAGCGCTATACAGCTTTCGAAAGAGAACGATTCGCTCTATCAGAACATGTATTGCATTTCTTTTTTCATTATGAATTTTGTCAATTTTTAAGTCGTTAAATTGAAAAGTGAGAAAGTGGAAAAGTGGCCATCGCGCAGTCGCTTCTCTCCGCTTAAGTTTGGAATTTTTGCGCAGTTTTTTAAAGCATTTGGAAGACAATGTTTAGTACTACAAGAATATGTGTTGGTCCTATTCTCCCACTTGTCCTTTATTGATTTTTTAGGCCATCAAATTGGGTTGTTTGAAGGAGAAAAGTTATTTTTGCCGGCAGCTCCAGCTCTATGGTTGGACTTTTTTGGCTGGTGTTATATGTCGTTCGGAAGAAAATGTCTTGCTCTGTAAGAATCTGTGTCGCGTTTATTGATTTCTGTCGAATCTCAAAAAAGCCAAAAAGAGGAAAATGATCATCACCAACAACTCCTTCTCCTTGTTCAGTCTGTTTGCTCAGTTCTATATCACACTCGAAAGTGGATGTCCTGTTCTTCCAGAATATATGATTTTTCTTCGGCCATTCAAATTTTTGTTAATTTTCAAGTCATCAAAATGGAGTGCCAGGTCGACAAGGATGAGCACTTCCTTGTTCTCTTTGCCTTCTACCAGGGCTCTAGTGCGGCAAAGGCACTAGAATCCTGGTTGGCCGTACAAACACTATTTTTCATCGCCAGTTACAATACTGCGCAAAAAGCGTTGAATATGTCTGTGTGATGAATGAACATCAGGAACCAGCGAGTGACGATTGCTGCCGGCCTGCTTGTCCGTCATCATTCATCACACGGAAATATTCAACGATTTTTGCACAGAACTGTGACTGGCGATGAAAAATAGTGTTTGTACGGTCAACCAGGATTCTAGTGTCTTAGCCGCACTAGAATTCTGATTGAAAGCAAAGAGAAGAAGGTGCCAAAAGTCTCATCCTTGTCGACCTGGCACTGCTCCATTCTGATGACCTGAAAATCGGCAAAGGTTTAGATGGCCGAATAACAAATTATATATTCTGGTAGAACAAGACATCCACTTTAGAGTGTCATATAGAACTGAGCAAACAGACTGAACAAGGAGAAGGAGTTGTTGGTGAAGATCATTTCCCTCTTTTTGGCATTTTGTTGATATTCGACAGAAATCAGCATGAGCCAATAAACGCGACACAAATTCTTATATGTAGAGCAAGACATTTTCTTCCGAACGACATATAACACCAACCAAAAAATCTAACCACAGAGCAGGAGCTACTAGCAAAAATAACTTTTCTCCTTCGGACATCCCTATTTGATGGCCTAAAAATCAATGAAGGACAAGTGAGAAAATAGGAACAACACGTATTCTTGGAGTACAGAACATTGTCTTCCAAATGCTATAAAAAAAACTGCGCAAAAATTGCAAATCTATGCGGAGAGATCAATTGCGCAAATAGCTATTTACTCACTTTTTCACTTTTCACTTTAACGACCTAAAAATTGACAAAATTCATGATGAAAAAAGGAATGCAATACAAGTTATGATAGAGAAAATCATTCTCTTCCGAAAGCTGTATAGCGCTATGCAAGAGACCGCCGGCGAAATCCGCAATGAATCGTCCAAAAAATGGCGGGAACATATGGGGCAACCTAATACATTCCTTCTTGCACCCCTACTCTTAGAGATTAGCGTTTTACAGGATCCATATTTTAGCCAGCTCCTAATTTCTGCAATGAACGAGCGTGTCATGAACTTTGAGTTCCTGATGTCACACCAAAACAGAGCCTGGATCTACATATCTGGGTTAGCAGACGAAGAATAAGCTTCAGCCGGAAAAGGCAGCTGAAGTGAAAATCCTGTTACCCTTTTTGAATGAAAAAAGAGGATAGGAAGAATGTGAAGGAAATGAAAAATTGAAATATGCAGGTCATCCAAAGCCTTTCATCACTCTTAGTGTCGTTGAATTCGCACCAGACTTTTTTTTAGGAAGGATAGAACACTGACTTGTACGTCGGCTGACCAACGCAAGTCTTTGTGCAGTACCGAGTCGCTGTTGACGAATCTGAATAAGTGAAAAAACCCTCTCGCGAAAGAAACTCTCTCGAAAACCCGTAACAGCTTTCACTTTTGTTCAAATCTGACCTGACTGCAGCGATGTTCTGCACACTAGTATAACGGTGGTTGCATATTTTAGAAAGATTAGGTTTAAAAATAGACCACATCCCGAAATCCCCATTGAATGGTGTTCTCATCTATCTGAAAAGTTATCCTATTCTTTAAAAAACCTATTCATTTTTTTATTTCTGTATATGCACGGGTTAGAGTTATCTAATCCTACAGGTTATGGTTACCTCAAGGTCAAATAAAGCAAATGGGCAGATTTAAAAAATAACATTTTTTAAAACTTCATTAGCGTATTCGGCCTCAAGACAAGTCAAATTAGATTAGACATTTTTTCAGCTTACGCCTAACACGAGCGAATCACCTCAGGAGCAGTTTTTTCACCAATTTTGTTCAATATCTATACAAATGACTTAGCTAAGGTAAACCAAAATCATGGAATTTCTATAAAAATGCATGCAGATGATGAAATATAGAGACATATCATGTAATAAAGGAACCAGATGATTTTTCTAGACTGAAAAGAGCAATTGATTCTCTGGTAGGCTGGACCAAAGAGTGGCATTTGCGTCTGTCTACTCAGAAGGCAATGTCCGTGCAACTTAAGACAAGTTCACCAATCCAAGCTCACTCGTACCACGTAGATGGTGTTGTTGATTTGCCTACTAGTACTGTTGAAGATCTTGGCTTCCGTTACAATACTGATCTGGATTTTTCTGCATGTCAGAGGTCGATGTAGCAGGCAGCTATGCGAACGCTTCAAATTTTTAAAGAACTGTGCAGCAGAAGTAATGATATCCTACTTCGTGCTTATAAAACTTATGTTAGGCCTTTTGTAGAATCTGGTGTTACGGTCTTCAGCCCACATAAGATTAAAGAGGTTTATTGGATTGAGACAGTTCAGAACAATTACACTCGAAAGCTCCTAACACGTACTGGCACTTGGGAGTATGGCCGAATTCCAGATGCTGTAGTAAGAAGCAGGCTTTTCAACTTCCTTCCCTTGCTTCTCGACTTAAAGTCGTTGATGATTGCATGGTTCGTAAGGTAGTGCACTCTAGGTGCACTAGCAAAGAAGTTATAATGAAACAGTTATTTATTAGGTTGTATCGAATTAGATGGCACTGGCTCGCGCCATTTTTTGGCGCGTCTTTACGCGTTTGATCAAGAACAAACCGTAACATGTGGCATATCATTTAGAAGCGCAAACTTTGCTCTACCGGAGAGTACCAAATTTTCTATGTAAAAGTGGGAAAACTTTAGAGTTTTATTGACTTTTTTGCAGATGAACAAAAGGGTAATCCGAGACATTTACTTGTATGAATTCAAGCTGGGCACTACAGCTAAGGAGGCGGACGAGAAGATCAACGCCGCATTCGGTGAAGGATGTTCCACAATTCGGACGGCGTACCGTTGGTATCAGAAGTTCCGGAATGGAGATGAGAGCTTGGAAGAACATGAACGTCGTGGGAGGCATAGTGATGTTGATGAGGACAAGCTGAGAGATGTGGTAGAGGAGGATCCACACAAAGGTACCAGGGCGATAGCGAAGGTTCTTGGCGTCAGTCACAACACAGCTGCCCGGCATCTGAAGGAAATTGGAAAGACCAAAAAGCTGGAAAGATGGGTGCCTCACGAGCTGTCTGAGGAGCAAAGAAACCGACGATATGAGATCTCGTCCGCACTGCTTCTACGGAACGAAACGGACCCATTCCTTGATCGCATCGTAACCTGTGACGAGAAATGGATAATGTACGACAACAGGCGACGCTCGGCACAGTGGGTGGACAGCGATGAGAGCCCCAAGGTTTTTGCGAAGCCGGAATTGCACCAAAAGAAAGTAATGGTGACAGTATGGTGGTGTTCGCTGGGAATTATTCACCACAGCTTCCTCCCTCCTGGTGAATCCATCACGGCAGAGAAGTACTGTATTGAAGTTGAAGAAATGATGAAAAAGTTGAAGGATATCCGGCCGGCCTTGGTAAACCGAAGGCGAGTTCTCCTTCTGCACGACAATGCTCGTCCCCATGTAGCACGAATGACGTTGCAGAAATTGAATGAGCTGAGCATTGAAACTCTACCACATCCTCCGTTTTCTCGCGACCTCTCCCCTACAGACTACCATTTTTTCAAGCATCTTGGCGACTTCTTGGTAGGGAAAATATTCAAATACCAACAGGATGCCGAAAGTGCCTTCGAAGATTTCGTCAATTCCAGAACTTCTGATTTTTATGCTACTGGGATGAAAAAGCTTGTGTCACGTTTGCAAAGATGTGTAGAATCAGAAGGTTTTTATTTCGATTAATAAACTTGCCCACAAGCCGAGATATTAACAGTTTAAATTTACAGTGGTTCAGTGCCATTTATTTCGTTACAACCTAATAATTTGTTCAATTCACCAGAGAAAAAATCACGTTAACACGCCCAAAAACAGGCTTATGTGTAAACTCATTTTCATATAGAGCAGGAAGTGCATACCTCAAGCTTATGAAAAACGCAGTTCAAGCGCTTTGCTAGCAAAGCATTGCTTAGACATGATCTTTCTTGGGACAAGTCGAGAAGTGCTAATGATTGCTAAAAGAAGAAAAATCTTGAAAGGAGTGTGCAAGGTTCGTTTCGCCACTTAATCATACGAAGCATTCTTTAGTACTCCTCTAGCTTGTTCTATATATTTTGTACTGCATGTTGTGTCTATTTTGGAGCGGTGTTTTTAATGTCTGCCTTTTGCAAATATAATAAATAAATAAATAAAAAACAGCACAGCTATCGAGTCGGTAGTAAACATTAGCAGATTTGTGTAACACAGTAGCAAAACACGTTAAATTGGAAAAATTGGAAGAACAGGGGCTCCAGTTTTGGCACCCCAAATCATTGCTGATCGGGAGGGAGACGTTCGTATCGGTTGGTCGTGGGCGCCGCAGCCGCGTGTCCAAGTTGCAGTGCCTGCGGTGTGAACCCCACCTCACAGTCTCCACTCGCGCTGTGACACCCGTCGCGCGCGGCGGGCGAGAACGGCCTGACGGAGGCCGTCGTCCTCGGCCCACGACGACGGCGCGGTGAGCGACAGAGGTACGCGGATCGAGCCGATTTGTGGCAACTGCAGTCGTATTCAGGGGAGCAACGAAACCAGTGTAACGATTGGTGTTGGTGCGAAACGATCATTGTTCCATGTCAGAATTTTGAGCTCTATCTAAGGAGGTCCACCTCAAGCTCACAAATTCTTGAGATTTGAAGCCAAGAATGATTCGCCGCAAACCTGCTACCAAGCTGTGCAAGGTATATTTCCAGGCTGAAATTTCACAAAGAATTCAAAAAAATCGTCGAAACACCTCCTAGAAGAGGTCGTTTCTTGAAAACAACACAATTTTATTTTATTCACAGTTTGAGGCTTGTCTCCAAACCAAAATTCTACGCCCAACTCAACTTTACAATTGTTAACTGTAGAATGGAGAATTGATGTAAATATGCTCCATCTGCCGAGGTCATGATGACGGTAAGAAAGGACCGAATGAAAAACATGACCTCGACCCCCAGGAGGCAGTGCCTCCAGGGCTTGGTAAGAATTCCCTAATAGCGGGTGTTCTGTAGACTTGCCAGCCGATACCATACCAGGAGAGGGGTACAAGAGAAATAAGAAAATTCTCTCAAGAATGTTACGTCGGGACGACGGCACGTCACCAGGCGTAAAATGTGAAATATCCAGTATCCAATATTACTGCATAGATCTAGATGTGACGTCAACTTTGGTTGACACTCCACCTTGACTTTGAAAGCTAGGCCGTGTTGTATAACAATAAAAATTCAAGTATATTTGAATATTATCTTTGTAATTGAGTTCGGCGTAGAATGTTGGTTTAGAGACATGTCTCCAAACCTCGTCAAAGTGGCCTATTCAATATAATCAACGCTATCATCCGAACCCAATGTGGGCGATCTTTCCAACGATGTATGTGTCATCCGGAGGTCATAGAATGGTTTAGTTTTTGTGCGTAAAGCCTAACGGAAGCGTCCCTCCTCCTATCGCTCGAGCTCGAGATCATTGCACCGACAGGGCCGGGGTTTTATGGAATTCAAATCTTCTTCCTCTAAAACCACTGTATGATACCTACATCATCGGGTAGATCCCCAAATTGGATCCGGATGGTAACTTCTGTTTTCTGAATGTACCCCTTTGAAGAGAGTTATGGGAAAGCGGCTAAAACGGTAGTTTTTTCCCGACGTGTTTCTCGGCGAAAAGGTAACTGGCGGAAGTACCAAGAAGCGAAGAAAGCTGCAAAAAGTGGTTGTCGAAGTTCTTTAACCAGGTAGTAGCGGAAAAGAAAGTGCCTAAGTGTTGGCGCTAACGTACGACGATTGCGATTTGGAAGAAGAAGGGCAGCCCTGTTGACTGCTCCAATTACCGTCCGATCTGCTTGCTTTCACACATCATGAAGATCTTTGAGCGAACGTGGGTGGACGAATTCAGGACGAATTTAGGACATCCAGCTTTCCAGCAATCAGTGCGGTTTCGTAGCTGGCTGTAGCACCATTGATGCCATACATGCCGCCCGCCTCCTGATAAAGAAGCACCGCGACAAACAGAAGCCAGTGCATATCGCCTTCCTCGACTATCGACAAAAAGACCGAGGCCTTTGACCGCGTGCCGGTGAAGTGATATGGTACGCCTTGCGACATCATGGAGTTCCTGAAGAGCTCACAGATTGGGTGCGAATTCTCTACTCTTGTCCAAAGAGCCGAGTTTAAGCTGCAGCTGGAACCTCGATGGAGTTCTCTATCTCTGTCAGGGTACCCCAGGGTTCTGCAGTTTCCCCACTCGAGCTTGAGTGAGCTTGCACGCACTTCGGTGTTTGAATACATGGGATCAGCAATAGCGTCTGACGGCAGTCTGATAGTTGAAGTGAGAGTGCGTGAGTGCAGCTTGGTCCATGTGGCGTTCGCTGACTGGCGTGCTAAGCGGTTAGGAAGATACCAGAGCACCTGAAGTCGAGGATTTACAGAGCCGTCGCGCGGCCAGTAGCGATCTACGGTGCCGAGTGGAGACGAAGATGCTGCATTGGACGGCTGGAGTCACGCGTATGGACCACATCCGAAACGATGTCATTCGGCAGAAGTTCGGTATCGCGCCGATAGCGGACAAGGTGCGCGAAGCTCGCTTGCGATAGTATGGCGACGTTCTGCGTGGAGAAAAGACAGCGTCCGCAAGATAGCCTTAACTTCCAAGTAATTGGGAAGCGGCCTAGAGGGCGCCCGAAGCAGCGCTGGCCTGTGACGTCACATATGGACTTGAAAATAGCTGGTGTCCACCTGACTTAGCGCTGGAGCGAGAGAGATGGCGTAATAGCACCAGAATAGTGGACCCCGCTACGAGGCGGGACAAAGGTTGAAGAAGAAGAAGAAGAAGATCTTATGAGATGCACTGTTGATGCAATATTCTTCAAATTTAGAACTGAAAAGTAATTCTTCACAAACCTGCCACGAAGCTATGAAAAATATATATCCAGGCTAAAATTTGACACAGAATTTAACTACGTCGCCTAAAAACCTTATAGAGAAGGCAGCCACCTGTAGCTTCCTGTTCGAGTTGCTGTTCGTTGTCCACTTCTCACACTGGCCACTATCATCTCAGTCCATGCCGTCCTTCGGTAGAGAGAGAGCAGAGAAGAGGAGACCTTCACACGTGTGCTTTGCTCGGCAGCTTTCAGATCTGAGGTACGGTATGAGGACGCTTCGCCACAAGACCGGATCGAGTGAGGATATCATAGACGGTGGATTTAGGAGTGCTCGTCTCTCTCTCTCTCTCTCTCTCTATATATATATATATATATATATATATATATATATATCGTATAGACTTAACCGGATCAGCTTGAGCAGAGGCGAGGACGGCCGTTGTACTTCTCGACTGAGGACGTCCGGATCGAGTAGCATCGTTGAGGGAGAAGTCTTTTTTTGCCAATCGATCGAACCAGCGGTACACCGTAGTAGTGGAGGGGGACTCGGGACCCGTCAGGGACGATTACGAGAGAAAATGCCCGAACCGCGCCGCGTCTGTTTTGGTGCGAGAAAATGCCCGCAACCAGGGGAGAAAATGCCCGCGACCAGGGGAGAAAATGCCCGCGAACAGGGGAGAAAATGCCCACAGCCAGGGGAGAAAATATCTGCGGCCACTAAACGGTTTTGGACACGGTCCACTGCAACAACCACTATAACAAAACACATGGTAATCACGTGGACAGGGATAAGGTATTTTTGCCATGCCGTCGAGTAAAGGACATGAGAAATTGTGGGCGTGGCAGCTGAAACCCTGGCACCATCATTTGGATTCCCTAGCGGACTTGATGGCCTTACCGTGATAGAGAAGCTTTGGAGAATATGAGGAAAGATTCTCGTTACAACAGGCATGCTCAACGGTTAAATTAGTACCAACGGTGTTTTTTGTGAAAAAACACTTGAAAACACTGAAAGGAGCGAAAGAAGCGTTTTCGCCTAGATCTCAATTTCTAGAACGTAAAACTAGAAAACAAGCACATCAACGGAACCTGGTAACATAGAATAACTTTTCGAAGCATTGAGCTGTGAACTGTAGGCCACCTCAACTTTTGAGTTTGTTTTTGAGCCACATGAACGCCACATGGAGTGAACAGTAAGCTGCATGCACTTCAAAGTCATGAGAAGTGGAAAATGAAAAAATGGCAGAACCTGTTTGGGAATTTATCCACAAATTGGTTTTTAGGTTTTACTGAGGTTTTACTGAGTCTTTCTGATGAAGTCTTCATTTTTGATAAATCATTTCCTTCTTTACTAAAACAGGATTTGAACATAGATATTTCAACATTCATTGCTTTCCAAGTGATTCTCATCTGATACTCCGTTGGCATCGTAAATACCTGTTGTGCTCTTTTTTTACTGAAGTTTTTCTCAGTATAGGACTTCTATTTTGATTCGCTTTGTTGCTGTTTTTCTGAAATTTCCACATATCTGAATAAAGGATTTAAATATCTGAATGGTTAGTTACAACACAGGTTTTACTAAAAACCCTATTAAAATGACCAGAACCTACGGTGTAGCACCTGCCAAAAATCTTTCAAGGCCTTCTCGAAATATAGAGTGTTTTTCGAACATGAAATTTTGCGATCAAATTCTTATTAGAGCTTTGATACGAATGAAACGTTGCGGAAATAGACTGCTGGTCGCGGGCATTTTCTCCCCTGGTTGCGGGCATTTTCTCCCCTGGTCGCAGGCATTTTCTCCCTTGGTTGCGGGCATTTTCTCCCTGGTCGCGGGCTTTTTCTCCCCTGCTTGCGGGCATTTTCTCTCTATTTCGGGCATTTTCTCCGCACGCAACACGCGCCGTGAGATTCGGGCATTTTCTCCGTAGACCGTCAGGGACACAGCCTGCTGATGGTCCTCGGTTGGGTTGAGAAGCATCGAAGCAAAATGATGCGGTAGTCAGTTCGGCTGAACATGATAAGACTGACGAAGTTTCGTAATCTAGGACACACGGCGATTGTATTGATTGAAGTTTAGATCAGAACGCTATGGACTACAAGTAAGTATAGTAATATATGATATAATGCAGAGCCTGTGAGAAAATATGTTATTTTATTTGTATGCATCAAAAATTCTCAAAACGTTCCGGACACACTGGTATTTTATATATGACAGGATAGGATATCAACTTTGTGATTGACTTCTGCGTAGAATGTTTGCTTGGAGACATGTTCTAACTGTGTGATACACACAATTGTTTTCTCCAAAAAAGCTCCTCTATAAGGTATTTAGCCGACGTAGTTGAATTCTATGTGAAATTTTAGCCTGGATATATACCTTTCACAGCTTCGTGGCAGGTTTGCGAAGAATTATTTTCAAGTTTTAAATTTGAAGAGTATCGTATCAACAGTAGTATTGATAAGCATGTGGTAGAGCTCATTAGATAGAGCTCGAAATTCAGATGTAGAGCTATGTCTGTTTCACACCAAAATGTATCTTTACGCCGGTTTTGTAAATCCTCTGAGCATCCTATTGATTGCAGTCCCGGCAAATCGCTCATGTTCTTCTACAGCTTGAGGCTGAAACGCGCTTTCGCTTGAAGGCGGTGATCCGATCCACCAAGGGGACAATGAATCTGCTGAAATCAGAAACCTGGTGCAACATCCAGCAATCAACACTGTCACTTGGTGAGTACATGGTCGAGTTCCGCATGAGTCGTGGGTGGCTTAATTGCCCGCTGGCGATGTTAGAGGTGCGGTGGATAGAAGCCCAACAAGGCGATTACCCATCTCGTTCCGTTCTCCACATCCGCATTTCTCGATCCTTCTGTTCCCATGTTTAAGGGCTGCCCCGATTTTGGCATTGAGATTTCCGAAGAGGAACTTGTATAACGACTTCTTGCTGCGGATAACTAGAACGCATTTACTATTTAACTACTCGTTTGACTAGTTCGTCTCATCAGCAGCTGACGTTGGTGAGTACCAGCGTATGTTACTGATCGGCTTCTGCCGTTGAAGACGAAGATGAAGTATGGCCAAAAAAAGGTAAGAGGATTTTGTAATAGTCGATGAGATGGACGACAAATGTGTGCACGATGAAGCCTACGCTTCCGGCATTGCGGAGCGGAACATACTCTCCGGAAAGGCAAACGTTCCGTCTTTCAAACACCATAGGTCCTTCTTCTGACAGCCTTGAGCCGTGAGCCTTTGTCTACTGCAGGGCGACTATGTAGAACCTGACACGTCCTACCGCTTTCAAGAGCGCATTGGTCGGCGTTTGAGGATATAGTCCCAGCGCTGTAGGTGCACACCGTGAAGCAGTCTCCGTGCCTCCATGGCCTGGCGTGCTCCTGTGATCTAGTATGAACCCGCGTCTCACCGTCATCATACCATACGACAACAAAAACAACAGAATCTCTCCTGCAGGGTTCTGAGGCTGTTGTTGTGCTATTGTGGTCGTGAAACTCACCGTGGTAACAACCGTGCCAGGGCGAGTTCAGGGTGTTGCTCAGACCTCGCTAGACTTCCGAAGGATTGCCGAACTCTTTCTCTGCTTGAGAGACCCCGCCGACCCCTCTAATGCTTTCTCAACAACTTAGCAAAACAACTACAAAGGGTAGGTTCACCTCTTGAAGTTGTTTTGCTAATCGCATCTAGAGCTCGTCCAAGTTAGTCTAGTTTATTGAGTGCATATAAAGGCAACTGTTCTTATTAACCTGTGCACCGCCGTTCACCACAACATTAAAGGCATTTCCCGTAAGACTAGCCATATCTGAACCGGCCCTCAAGGACGAACGCTGGTGCAGCCAACACAAGCACCATCGCATCAACCCCGGACACACCTACCTACTTTTGCAAGCTGTTGCGAACTTGCTTTTATCACTTCAAGTGGCGCAACACCTTCCCAATTCTCGACAGTGTGCCTGCAATGAAATGCAGTGGCGTTCTCAATTCTCGAAACCTCGTGGCCGCGCGTCTCTAACGATCCCCTTTCTGAAGGCCCATTCACATTGCTGCGACAGTGGCACGCGGCTATCTAATTTCTCATTGCGCGTTTTGAAATGCTAAACACTGCGTTGCTCAAATAGACGGCCTTGGTTTGTTGTAAGCACTGGTGGTCTAAAATTGACTCCTGTGATCATGAGAAAGTGTAGTAACAATAAACTAATACAACAACATTGTGCAGAGGTATCCGCAGTACGCGCACTCAAACTCAAAAGCCCACCGGTGTGCTTCATGAGGCGGCACTCCTATCGACTACGCCACCGAGGCACATCTCGTGTGGTGTCACAGAGGTAGATGAGTGTACACGTTTTCACAACTCTTTTTCCGGGGCCTTTAAAAAAGCGTTCAGCAAAACTAACTGTAATTCTGGACTCCGCTCACACGATCCTACATCCTGTCAAAATAACATCGCAAAGGCTCACCCTGAGTTGGGAACCTTTCCTTATATGAGACTGCGTGATGCAAGTTCTGTCTAGTTTTCGGGTACTAGCAATATAGCATTCCAAGCAGTCGTGCCTCAAAGGAGCAGGTATGGTTTCCTTTCCAGTCAAGAGCTGAACGAAGAGACCAAGTGAGCCGTTTCGTGCAATCACCGCACAAACACGGCAGGGAAATTGCAGAAGCATTTGTCAAAGAAGCGTCCCTACAACAGGAAGGACAGGTGTAGCCAATTCGCGGAGAATCAAGGAGGACTCGTGAGCCGCCAGCTGATGCACCCTACGTCCCTAACCATAGGCGTAGTAGAGCCGATAGTGGAGCCAAAATGCCTAAAACAAGGTTCTGGTCTTGTCGGAACGATCCTTGAATTGACTAACCAGGCGACTATCTCACAGGTAGGTCAGAACGGGGAAGTCGTGTAGTTGGACAGAGGCACCTCAGAAATTTGGTATCTACAGTGCATTTCTCATTTCGAGTTCATTTCTGCAGGCTCGCTCTGGTTCCACTAGATTCCTCGCAGTCGAAAATAGGTAAGCACTCATTTTCAGAAAAATTGTTCCGAGAATCAGGCTTTCTTGAAAAAATGCGTGTTTGGGTGTTTCAAAAGTATGTATCCAATTACGAAAACCAAATTTTTTTATTAAACTGGAAAGTCAATCGGACCACGATTACTCCTTATAACATCAGACATCCTATTTTGCATGCCGTTGACAAGATTCAAGGATGATTCTATCTCCGATTTTATCTTTTATCTTTCTTTGTCCCAAAAGCCAAAATCGCGGCCACGTCATTGAACTGTCGGTTGTTCACGTAGGCTCGTTGAACGAAGAGTCCCCACATGTTATCCATCGTGTTGCAGTCAGGAGAGAGGTCGGCTAGCCCTCTACTTGAATGTTGTGACGGTGAAACCAATCTTCTGTCGACCTGGACAGATGGTCTGTAGCGTTGTCCTGCTGCACAACATGGGCCTGGCGTTTCTGCCTCTCAAGAACAGCGAAGTAGATTGCAGTACAGCTGAACTCTCCAGACTGTCCCTGGGATAAGCGGGCTAGTGGTACGGTGGAGGTCTCGTGAAGAGGAAACCGAGGGCTCGAGTCCGCTCGCTGTGACTCTGTTTCGTATGTTTATAAAAGTAAGACATGTTAGATATAGAAAATATGCAGATGCGTAGCAATATTATCAAATGCCATCGCTCCATCCATTTTCGCAGAGCATAGGGGGCCTCAGCAAAATCTTTGTCTCGACCAATTCTCATGAACTCGACCAATTCTCTTGAAGTGTTTTGAGAGGTGTGGGCCTCCAGCAAAATCTTTGTCACATCAACGTCACATCAGGCAGCACCATGTAGCTGCGGTTATTCAGGTGGCTCATGAACAACACTTTCCACAAAAGCGGAGGGCCAATCTTCTTCTATACCGGCAACGAGGGCAACGTTGAGGAGTTTGCGACCGCAACTGTAAGCTCCCTATCGGATTAACCGGACGCACCCAGAATTGCAGTTAGGGATTGTACGTGCGTTTTCAGGGAATGCTGTGGGACTTGGCGCCGAAGTTCAACGCCGCCATCGTCATCGCTGAGCACCGATTCTACGGAGCATCCCTGCCCTTCGGCAACGAGTCGTATTCGGTTAGCAGAACATCGCTTTCCCTCCGAGCAGAACCTGTTATCAGCTGGAATTGAACGTATTTCCAGTCCATCGCAAATATGGGTTACCTGACTTCCGAGCAGGCCTTGGCAGACTATGCTGCTCTTCTCGTGGAACTGAAGGTACTTGGAAGTTCTTAGTAGGTTACGTAGCTTCGATATCATGTTGAAGCACAGCGCTGGAATGGGATATGTGGATCTGGAATGGGCCTTGCTAAATCTTTATGTGAACACTATTCGATGGCCTTCCACTAGCTGCAGTTTTCATCTTGCCCCAGCTCCAATGATCGAATAAATATTAAGTGGAATGAGCATTAATTACTACCATACGATATAGATACCATATATAGTTCAGTTGAATTGTGGGCCACGTGTCAAGGCGATGCGGTACCAAAGCCAAGGGATGCTTTCAGCACGGCTGCGAATGCCAGTCGGTCTTTCTTTGAGCTTAACCACGGGCGATTGCTGGCGAATTCATAACCTTGGCGCCGGATCACCGTGGTTTACTGCGTATTGAGCGGGCGACAAGTTAGCGTCGGTCACTTTAGAATGGGTTGCAAGGAATAAGGGTTTCCTAATAGGCTGCCCATCAATATGAATGGCTTGAGATCCTCATCACAAGTCGCAAACGAACACGTCAAGAAAATATCCCCTAGTAAATGTGGGCACGCGTTTAACCCTTGCACGACATTGTCCGGCGATGTCGTCGGACACTTTTTCTGCCGCGTAGGACAATGTCCGACGATGTCGTCGGGCACCATCATAAAAATAGTTCATGGAAAGTAATCAAACATTAAATAGTGCAACATTAATCACTGAGCCCACTAGTACCTACGGTCCACGGGAAACTTCGTTGATTACTGCTTTATTCCTATCTAACAAATAATGCAAAGAGTTGTAAAACTTTTGCACCCTATGGGTAAATACGCGCTGTCCGACGCTGCAGTCACGTGGAAATCACGCGTGTCGTAAAAGGGTTGAGGCGCATCAAACTACGATGCTTAGTGTAAGTATATACGTGCATCGCGATTCAGAAGGCAGGCAGAAGATGTCGTCCAACGTACGCTGGGCTTTAGAAGATGTGCGAGGACGTCCAACGTGTATAGGTAAGCCCCCGCACACTTTTGCGGCAACGCGGCAGCCCTATCTTTAAGCATGGGGCAGAGACGCGAGAGGCAAAACTAGCCTCGCACGGCCTGCCGCTGGAGCGCCGCCTACGCGGCAGATGCGGCAGGCGCGGTGCCGCCTATGCGGCAGACGCGGTGGCAGCGGCAGTAATTCTTCAAGGCATTGTTGCCGCACTGCCGCGTTGGTGATTGAGCGAGCGGGAGGAGTGCCGCGTGAACTCTAGCACGCGGCAGTGGAAGCCGCGTACGCGGCTGCCGCAAAAGTGTGCGGCGGGCTTTACAGAAGAGTGAGTGGGACCAGTAAGAGAGACCAATGAAGGGGAAGCAGAAGAAGGGAACCATTGAAGGGAGGAGCGGTGAAGGGGGAAGAGAAGAGTAAACAGGGCACCAGTACGGGGGGGGGGAGACCAGTGAAGGGGACCAATGTCTTCTCTCAGTGTCATCCAACTTCTATCGGGTTTCTTAAAACGTGGTACAGAACTCGTGCCACATATGTCGGGATGCAGAGGACGTGTCATAGGCATCGTCATAACGTCGTCACACGTGCGTCGGGCCTCAGCAAATGTGCTACAGACGTTATGCAACATCAATTGATGATTATATCCAGTATTTAGGTCTCGTTCCCCTTCTTCCCTTCCTCAGCCTACGGCGGCTTCATGAAGCAGTAGTCAAACCTAGCTCTTTTTTCTTATTTTTCTATAATTTATTTACTTTTCGACTATAAGATCTACGCGAGGTTTCGACTAGGTACATAGGGTTTGCGTGAGGATCTTTTGTAGTCCCCTTTTACTGACAAGTTTTACAAGGTGACCACTCCCCTCCCCCCAAACCACAGGCGACCTAGCGACGTTCAGAAATAGGCTGTTGATTTCAAATGTTGTATATGTTTGCTTAGACTCCAAACAACACTCTGGGTGTTTCGTATCCAAGTGATACACCTGTGATCGCTTTCGGCGGCTCTTACGGTGGAATGCTGTCGGCATGGTTCCGTATGAAGTACCCTCATCTAATAACAGGGTAGGTCATCCGTAAGTTGCCTATACAGAAGTGATAAATTACTTGAGCGTTTAGTGCGTGGGCAGCGTCGGCTCCCTTGCTGTACTTCCAAGGTGGTGGTGTGGACCAGGGTGCGTTCGACGCGGTCACTACCAGAACATTCGAAGACGCCGGATGCAACCGATACATCATCGCGAACAGCTGGAACGCCATCCTTAATCTGTCGAGCACAGGCAAGTGAAGCAGTGTTTTATACTAGAAGAGTAAGAGCAGAAACACACTCATTGCAGACTTCTGCATCAGACTAAACTGTCTGCCGCATACTGCATTGTACATATTTATATTTTTCGTCATCAATCCCAGCGCTACGTATCGAACATCCACGAGTTTACTAATGTACCACCTAAGAACTGACTTCTGCGAATGAATTAGCTCCTAGTAATTTAGATACCCCACATGAAAGCGCAGTTGTGGGTGACGGTTCTACCCATTATCAGCTTCATGGTTTGGATTTTCCGCCCAGGCCAACCAAGACTTCCACCCCTCCGGACTCAGTGAATTGGTTGTCTGGGAAAAATAAAGCACTGTGTTGTTCGTCAGCTGGCCACCACAACCCGTTGTGTAGGCCAAATACGCATTCAAAACGCCCCCATGACATCCTGTAGAAGTAGAATGCGTGCCGCATCCCAAAAGGTGTTGAGGAACGCCGTCCTTTGTCCTTCAACACATGTGGCAACAATGCATCATTTCATCTTGTTTGGAAGTTTCTTCTCCTTCTTGTACTCTTTGACGAGACAGCTGCAAAATTTTGATTGTTCTTTACCAGCAGAGCACCACTTTCTTCCTTCAACAGCAGATTCTTGCCAACGGGTGGGTTTTAGAGACCCTTCGGTTTTTATCCTTATTCAAAATCTACGAGAGCGCCTGAAAACAGATTTTAAATACTCTGTTAGACAAAGTTCCACATGCCGCCAAATTTGACTAATTTTCAGGAATGTCTTCGGGTTATGTGCCGAACGAACTCTCTAAACCAAGTGAGGCAACAAACGTTTTCCTCGCTTTCAGATTCCGGCCGTTTGTTTCTGAACACACAGTTCAAGATCGATCCCAAGTCACAAATCAAGACACAGGATGACGGATGGAATCTAAACTATTACTTTCGAGAAGCAATCGAGTATATGGCCATGGTCGACTACCCATACTCCACTTCTTTTTTGACACTGCTTCCCAAATGGCCTGTAAAGGTGAGTTAATCACTTGTAGCTCAACAGTTATCAGCCTGCAATATAGATGAGCGCTGCAGAACATAGTTTGAGGAGACCTAGGCTCCTAGTATTTTCAAATAATTTTCTGGCAATATATGGCGGAGGTTCATAACTACCAGACCTGAAAGAAGCCATCTTTTCTTTCAACACGTCCAACAACACAGCGACTAGGGCACTCGTAGTCTTCCAAAATTCAAGGTTAAAGGAAAGTAGGACGTACCCCAAATTTTGGCATTTCCACATTTTCCTCTTAATTTCTTCTAGCCACTTTATTACTAAAGCATTTCAGGTCAATGCTATAAAAAATGTTTGCTTTCATTTTACTGATTAATTTTTATTGGGACAGGGATTCTGTACTCCATGATGGTGCTAAGGACAGCTCAAAAGAGTCTCCATGATCGACTGTTATAAAACCTGGGCATTTTTGATAGAATAGTTTCAAATCTTCTGTGCCACGCTGGCTTGTTAAATTCAATCTTATTACGCCCGACGTTTCTACAGTATCGTCGTTATCAAAGGCCTGAAAGAGGTTCGGTGGTTTGCAGAATGAACACTCACACCGTCAACTGCCCAAATGTTCCCAACCCTGCAGTGCCAATAGGTCCCAAGAGTGTCACGAAGAAATTATTCCAATGCGAACGCAACTCACCGCTGCTTTATCAGCACTGGAAGACTGCCCTACTATGCGACAACCATTAGCAAGTGAAACACACTCGGTATACAAGAGTATTCGAACTTCGAGGAGCATTGTGTCTCACAGCTTACACAGTGGAATGAAGGGCAAAAACTCACTCGTAATGGAAGCGCACTGGCTCCTGTTGTTCACCGTTGGATTGCGTTCATGGATACAGAAGGTCTCAAGGGTCTTTCTGGCGCCGATCTTTTTCTCGTGCAGTAGTATCGTGCATTTGATGTTAAAATCGTGTCCGTTGTGGGTCTCTTCGCGGCGCCTACCCAGCGGGCTCTACATGCTTCGCCTTCGCTTCCCAGCTAGATGCTGTCTGATGCGAACACTAGAACTCTACATGTTCCCTCGATGTACAGCTCATTGCAGGTCAAACACTGAATTTGGTATATCACTTTCCTTTGTGCGCAGTCTCCATTTCTTCCAGAAGGACAAATTACCTGATCCGAAATGAAAGGCAATAGAAGACAGAATTTGTCCCCGAGAGAGTTTGTAACATGCCCATTAGAGTTGAGCTTTACGACTTTTTTTTTCAAAAGTCGAACAATCGAATAACTCGATTTTTTGAAATTTTCGAAAGCCGAACAGTCGAATAACTCGATTTTTTGCTGCTCTTGGAAATCGAGCAATCGAATAACTCGATTTTTCGCTGTCCTCGAAAATCGAGCAATCGAATAACTCGATTTTTCGCTGTCTTCAAAAATCGAGCAATCGAATAACTCGATTCTTCGCTGCCTTCGAAATCGAACAATCGAATAACTGTATTTTTGCTGTTCTTGAAAGTCTAACAATCGAATAAATTCGTTCCTCTGCTACCAAGCCTGCTGAGCCACGCGTTAAAAAAGCAGATTGTTTGTACACAGCCTAATAAGCATGCAGAGAACACTAACCGTGTTTAGAAAATCGTATATCATCTAAAATTTGGGACCTCAACGTGTTCTGCAGTCTATGAGGGAGTTATTGACGGCAAATCGAATTTCCTGGTATAGCTGTAAAAACAGGTTATTGTAATGGCATCCAAGTCATAACGTTTCTTAGCGCTAGCTCTGATAAGAACATTTGATGAAATTGCTCTTGTTCAATTTCGCCGCCACGGGTTTGCATTTTTTAGTATTCTAGCAACATAGTCATATCCCATTGCAAATGTAACCACGAGATTAATCATATGTGCAGCGAAGACTGCAAGAATTATATAGTTGATCAAGTTGTAAAGTTACCGCAGAAAAGGTCATTTTCGTCTGCAGTTTTTAGTTGTCTTAACAACATTCGGAGCCGGTTTCGCAAGCGAACTCTTCTATACGCAACTTCCATTTTCAGCGGGAACTCTTGAAACAAATATGACACCTCGAAAAACACTTTCCATGCTTCCTTGCAATGATACGCATGGGAATCGAAAGGAATCTGCTATGTCCTGGCTTGGAGACCTGATAGACGGCGAACTGTTGCCATTCAACGAGAGAGAGAGAGAGCGCGGTGCCGCGAAATTGCGCGCATATGTGGTGAAGAGTGAAGTTGTCCTACTTCATTTAGTGGCACCGTATTGAATGAGGACAAGAAATCCAACCGATTTGATTTGAAAGGTGTCAATTCTAAAAATGTAACTAACACAGATGAATATAAGTAGCGGAAACGAAACAAGGACGCTTCCAATGCTAGGAAAATGAGGCAGTCAGTTGGCGCAAGATCCGGTGAATTGCAAAGAAAAAAAAACCCAAGGAGTAAGGGGTCGTTGAGTTAGAATGTAATGCGCGCCTCACGAGTTCGGCGGTCTTACAATGAGAAGTTTCACTTCCAACTCCTGGAGTTTCAACAACGTTGTGTGTTTTGTCTTGCGAGAGTATTGGCCTGCCCCTTTTGACTAATCTTGGGTGCCCAATTGCAAGGTTCCTCCTCATGCCGTCCACCTTGTTACAGTAGACGTCCGCAGTTAACGCTTCACCAGGTCTCATGAAGCTGTAGTGGATGACTCCATAGGTAGACCACCAAACAGACACCATCAATTTTTTGGTGGATGTTGGCTTTCGGAATGTGTTTCGGGGCTTCATCTTTATCGAGCCATCGTGCCAAGCGCTTACGACTGTCGTGGAGAATCCGATGCTCATCACAGCTAACAATGCGATGTAAAAAATGTTCGGATTTTTGCCGTGATAGTAAAGAAAGACAAGCATCGAAACGACACCACTTTTGCTGCTCGCTCAATTCGTGCGGTACGCATTGATCCAGCATCTTTACTTTGCCGATTTGATTCAAATAGTCCAATGTTGTAGAGATAGATACCTTGAATTTTGCTGCTAATTCACGCGTAGTTTACGGAATGTCACCTTCCACTGCAGCTTTAAATTAATCGTTATCCACCTTGGACAGAGTTCTTCCACGTGGCTTATTTTCAAGAATAAATCGCCAGATGAAAGCTTCTCGAACCATCGACGTACTGTGCGTTCGCTATCCTCATAATCGCCGAAAACCTCACAATGTTCCGCACCGCCTGCCCTGCCTTGCTCCCACGACGGAACTCATTCGGAACAACACAAACTTATTACTTCCATGGTTTCGAAAAACTGCTCTAAAAAGACATTTGGGAAGACTGTTACAAAGCAAAACAAGTGATCAATAGTGTGAGAATCTTCCTTTAGAACAGAGAAAAATCGAGAACAGTAGAAGCGCTTTTAGCCGAAATATCAACCCTGAATATTAGCAGTGACAAAATCGGCGATTGAATCGAACAATGTTCGGAAAACATCGAGAGTCGGCCGCCAAACCCCTCGAAACGAACTCACAGATTCGAATTTGAATATGGCTGAATCATCCGGTGAAATGCTCACTTTCAATTAGAAGCGAAATCAACAGTACCCTCGAAACGAAATTACATATTCGATTTCTCATCTGGCCGAATCAGCCTGTGCTCGCAGCGCGCACAGACTCGATCCATGATATCGAGAGGCTGAACGTGTGAAATGCCGTCGAGCGCGTTCAAACGGTCCGTTGTCGCCAATTACCGTAGGCGCAGAGGTGGAGCGAGTTTGAACGTTGGTTTTTCGGGGAACGGAGACGACCCATACTCAGGCTCCAACTCTTGGTTTTGTTCGAACATTGTTCAATTTCGAACAATATTCGAACAATGCTCTTTCGCGATCTTCGATTTCGAACAATGTTCGAATAATGGGTTTTCGCGATCGCGAAAGTCGATTTCGAACAATGTTCGAATAATGATTTTTCGCAAAGCCGATTTCGAACAATGTTCGAATAATGGTTTTTCGCGAAAGTCGATTTCGAATAATGTTCGAATAATAGTTTTTCGCAAAAGTCGATTTCGAAGAATGTTCGAATAATGGTTTTTAGCGAAAGTCGATTTCGAAAAATGTTCGAATAATGGGTTTTCGCGAAAGTCGATTTCGAATAATGTTCGAATAATAGTTTTTAGCGAAAGTCGATTCCGAATAATGTTCGAATAATGGTTTTTCGCAAAAATCGATTTCGAATAATGTTCGAATAAGGGGTTTTCGCGAAAGTCGATTTCAAACAATGTTCGAATAATGGTTTTTATAGCGAAAGTCGATTTCGAAAAATGTTCGAATAGTGGGTTTTCGCAATCGCGAAAGTCGATTTCGAACAATGTCCGAATAATGGGTTTTCGCAAAGTCGATTTCGAACAATGTTCGAGTAATGGTTTTTAGCGAAAGTCGATTTCGAAAAATGTTCGAATAATGGGTTTTCGCGATTGCGAAAGTCGATTTCGAACAATGTTCGAATAATGGGTTTTTGCGAAAATCGATTTCGAGTAATGCTCGAATAAGGGGTTTTCGCGAAGGTCGATTTCGAACAATGTTCGAATAATGGTTTTTCGCGAAAATCGATTTCGAATAATGTTTGAATAATAGTTTTAGTGAAAGTCGATTTCGAACAATGTTCGAATAATGATTTTTCGCAAAGTCGATTTCGAACAATGTTCGAATAATGGTTTTTAGCGAAAGTCGATTTTGAAAAATGTTCGAATAATGGGTTTTCGCGATCGCGAAAGCCGATTTCGAACAATGTTCGAATAATGGGTTTTCGCGAAAATCGATTTCGAGTAAAGCTCGAATAAGGGGTTTTCGCGAAAGTCGATTCCGAATAATGTTCGAATAAGGGGTTTTCGCGAAAGTCGATTTCAAACAATGTTCGAATAATGGGTTTTCGCGAAAATCTATTTCGAATAATGCTCGAATAAGGGGTTTTCGCGAAAGTCGATTACGAATAATGTTCGAAATAGGGGTTTTCGCGAAAGTCGATTTCGAACAATGTCCGAATAATGGGTTTTCGCGAAAGTCGATTCCGAATAATGTTCGAATAATGATTTTTCGCGAAAGTTGATTTCAAACAATGTTCGAATAATGGGTTTTCGCGAAAATCTATTTCGAACAATGTTCGAATAATGGTTTTTAGCGAAAGTCGATTTCGAAAAATGTTCGAATAATGGGTTTTCGCAATCGCGAATGTCGATTTCGAACAATGTCCGAATAATGGGTTTTCGCGAAAATCGATTTCGGATAATGCTCGAATAAGGGGTTTTCGCGGAAGTCGATTTCGAATAATGCTCGAATAATGGGTTTTCGCGAAGGTCGATTTCGAACAATGTAATGGTTTTTCGCGAAAGTCGATTTCGAGTAATGGTTTTTCGCGAAAGTCGATTTCGAATAATGTTCGAATAATGGGTTTTCTCGATCGCGAAAGTCGATTCCGAATAATGTTCGAATAATGATTTTTCGCGAAAGTTGATTTCAAACAATGTTCGAATAATGGGTTTTCGCGAAAATCTATTTCGAACAATGTTCGAATAATGGTTTTTAGCGAAAGTCGATTTTGAAAAATGTTTGAATAATGGGTTTTCGCGATCGCGAAAGCCGATTTCGAACAATGTTCGAATAATGGGTTTTCGCGAAAATCGATTTCGAGTAAAGCTCGAATAAGGGGTTTTCGCGAAAGTCGATTACGAATAATGTTCGAAATAGGGGTTTTCGCGAAAGTCGATTTCGAACAATGTCCGAATAATGGGTTTTCGCGAAAGTCGATTCCGAATAATGTTCGAATAATGATTTTTCGCGAAAGTTGATTTCAAACAATGTTCGAATAATGGTTTTTCGCGAAAATCGATTTCGAATAATGTTTGAATAATGGGTTTAAGTGAAAGTCGATTTCGAACAATGTTCGAATAATGATTTTTCGCAAAGTCGATTTCGAACAATGTTCGAATAATGGTTTTTAGCGAAAGTCGATTTTGAAAAATGTTCGAATAATGGGTTTTCGCGATCGCGAAAGCCGATTTCGAACAATGTTCGAATAATGGGTTTTCGCGAAAATCGATTTCGAGTAAAGCTCGAATAAGGGGTTTTCGCGAAAGTCGATTCCGAATAATGTTCGAATAAGGGGTTTTCGCGAAAGTCGATTTCAAACAATGTTCGAATAATGGGTTTTCGCGAAAATCTATTTCGAATAATGCTCGAATAAGGGGTTTTCGCGAAAGTCGATTACGAATAATGTTCGAAATAGGGGTTTTCGCGAAAGTCGATTTCGAACAATGTCCGAATAATGGGTTTTCGCGAAAGTCGATTCCGAATAATGTTCGAATAATGATTTTTCGCGAAAGTTGATTTCAAACAATGTTCGAATAATGGGTTTTCGCGAAAATCTATTTCGAACAATGTTCGAATAATGGTTTTTAGCGAAAGTCGATTTCGAAAAATGTTCGAATAATGGGTTTTCGCAATCGCGAAAGTCGATTTCGAACAATGTCCGAATAATGGGTTTTCGCGAAAATCGATTTCGGATAATGCTCGAATATGGGGTTTTCGCGGAAGTCGATTTCGAATAATGCTCGAATAATGGGTTTTCGCGAAGGTCGATTTCGAACAATGTAATGGTTTTTCGCGAAAGTCGATTTCGAGTAATGGTTTTTCGCGAAAGTCGATTTCGAATAATGTTCGAATAATGGGTTTTCTCGATCGCGAAAGTCGATTTCGAACAATGTTCAAATAATGGTTTTTCGCGAAAGTCGATTTCGAACAATGTTTGAACAACAGCGATTTACGATTTTCGAGTAATCGAGCGATTAATTGTTCGAAATCGATCGAACAATTACTCAGCCCGATTGGTCGAGCTCAAGCCTAATGCTCATGTCCTGCCCGGTCAGTTGGCCATTGTCTTGATGCGTACCCATTAATGGGGGGGACACTATTTGTGTGGCCAGCATGCCTGAGTCCTCTCGCTCTTCGCGTTCCGGTGCACATGCCTATTGCTGTTCTGTACATGTTACTGAGCGTACCTTGGCCCTTTTCGAATTTCCAGTAGTCGAATTTCGAACAAATTCGAATTTTGAATAATCGAATATTCGACTATACGAAAAAAGTCCATTATGCGAATTATTCGTTCATTTGAATATTCGAGAAAGTCCAATTTTCGAGCTATTCGTTTATTCGAGTATTCGAAAGAGACCAATCTTTGAATATTCGTTTATTCGAATATTCGAATATTCTTTTATTCGAATGATCGTTTATTCTTTATCAATCTCTTAACAAGTTAGAGGCAATGCTCTTCGAAAACAAGGGAAGTGTGACCTTATGATAAAAGACGATGTTTGAGTTTCGCGCGTCGTTCAAAGTGCTCCGAATTGTGTGTACGCACGCCTTCGACGTGAAGTAGTCGCGGGCAAGCGCGGACCTCCGCTGCGTCCAAGCTCCTGCTTTTTGCCAGTGAAGACGTTAAAGAGGAGAGGAAGAGCAATGGCTATGGAGTGCAAGAGCGAGTCATATCCCGTTTCCTATGAAAGCGAGTCAGCCCCATTTTCGCTATAACACTGTCGAAATTTTATCAGACTAAGGCCCCCACACACTTCTGCGGCAGCTTCGCGGCCCTATCCTCAACCATAAACCATGGGGCGGGGACGCAGAACTCGCCGTGCGGTCGCGAGCCCCACTGCTAGCGGGGGGGGGGGGGAACGGCCGAGGCGGCGCCGCCGTAGCGGCAGCGGCGATAATGATGTGAGTCATTACTGCCGTCGCAGCTCCAGCGGCGCGGGCAGAGACTGCCTGCGCTCTAGCTCTTCGATGAGTCATTCCGCTCAGCGGCTTCCGCGTGAACATGATAAATCGTTTTCGTCGTCCACCGCTCGCCGCAAAAGTGTGCGGAGGCCTTTAGATTCTAACCATGGACTTCGCGTCCGTTTGCTTCTAAGTGAAGCGAGGCTCTTCAACGGAGCCAGACAACAGACTGAATGCCGTTCATGAGACTCCAGTGAGCCTCTTCTGCACTATATCGCCTTTGTGTCATTTCTCCGCCCATGCTAGCCTTTCTCTTACCACCTCGAAGCCTTGTTATAACCTAAGCAAGGATAATAACCTATGGAGCAAGATCTATAACAATCTAGCTCTGCGGACCCAGGTTGTTTCCCTCTTCTTGGTGCATGAATTCTTATGGAGGGAACGGGTGCTTTATCGTCATTAAACCCTTGTTCTTTTGGTCTTGTAAAAGAAATGGATGAAGCGGCCTTCGCGGCGCTTGAACAAGGCATCTGAGCCTGGACACCGACTTCCACAGCCTCGGCTCGGTCTTCAGCTCGCGCTCTCCTCGCTCGTCGCTCTCAGCTTCAGTAGCGCTTATTACTCACTGGATTCGCCATTCTCCACTCCATTAGACTTGGGCCGCATTCGTCAACGACTTACAGCAAATTAACAAAGAAATTACATACGAAATAGCGCGGCTTATATCGCCCACCATATCGCTTGATAAGCCGCGCTACCAGGGATTTCGGCTGTATTTTCTCTGTTATATTGATGTAAGTCGTTGATGAATCCGGTCCCTGGTTCAACATAGGAGTAGCGGAGTACGGCCACGGGACAGGAAATCCATTGATCGAAATCGATCTACCACAGTTGATAATCGCGCTTTTTTGGTTATTGAAAAGGCGCCGCTGCCATGTTGTCCTGTTTTTATTGTTGTTGTTTTTACAAGCTTACCTTCTTTGATTTCTTATTTTCCTCGATTGCATTTGTCTGATTCTTCTTTCCTTTTATTCTCTAATTTTGAGTACGTTTCATTGACGCATTAAATAAATAAATAAATAACATATCCCCTTTTGCAATTAGCCAAAGAGTAATGACAGTCTGAAGTCTTCGTATATGCGCTCCTGTCGAACGCAGTTTATAGTGGATAATAAAAAATGACTAAATGTCAATCATTGCGTGATCACAATAAATAAGAGTGTTCATTTGATTAATCGAATATTCGACTATTCGAAATCCGAAGTTTGGAAAACTCGAAAAATATTCGATCATTCGAATTTTGAAATTCTGAAAATCGAATTTTATTTGATCATTCGAAATTCGAAATTTTTTCCCAAGGACAAAGATGTTTTACTGAGTGCCGCATGTTTTGCAGCCATAGGATGAGCGGATCTTCCATGGACGATTTTTGGAGCTGCCTTTGCGGTACCACTTCATATTAAATTCGCCGTTTGACACCATAACTTGAGTATTAAGATAGGGTAACTAACATTGAGACGGGATTTCTCGAGTGATCTTGCTCTACTTAGATAGTGTATTAGGGATATTAAACAACTCATCCATTTCGGATTGCGTTATCGTTATAACACATCGATATATCGACAGTACATTATGGGACCTCGCTCAAGCGCCGGTCTTTCTATTCTGCCATAAAGCTGATCGCTAAGGTTGGTGCTAGGCGCTGTCCCATTGCAAGTCCTCCTACATTGTGAGAAATACTTTCCAGACTGCTTGAATACATTGCAATTCAGGCATTCTTGTACTAGAGTCACTGCTGACCGAACGGTTTACCACGAATCATTAGAGAGGCAATTTCTGCTGAAATGCCATAGGTTGACCGCGGTTTGGATGTCCGTAGGTAACATCGATGGTGAGCCCATACTTGAGTGTACAGAGTCGCACGATCTCACCATCGTGAACACGAAGTTTCGAAAACGTGCCTCCCACCTCATCTTGTTTTATAGCGCGAACACTAAAACGCCAATCGACTTTGTCCTTGTGAGGAATCGAGACCAAGGGTTAGTCAATGATGTGAAGATCGTGCCGTACGAGACGGTCGCCACGCAACATCGTGAACACGAAGTTCACCGCTGATCTGCACTATGAAAATCGCTCCTCTGAGCACTAGGCAGATTGAGCGTTGCCGACCAGCAGGAATTAAGTGGTGGCGATTGAAGGAGAACGAAGCAGCTGTGACATTTCGCATTCGGTTGCCGACGGTCGCGACCGTCGAAAAAACCTGGCAGGGTGCCAACGAAGCCATGCTAGACGCTGCACGCTCCGAACTTGGCACTACGAAACCGGGACGGCGCAAGGTAGACAGGCAGTCATGACTGTGGACTAACGAGATTAAGGGAAAAGTCCGTGAGAAGAAGAGGTTATACCATGCATTCCTCAGCGACAAGACAGCCGAGAAATGGCGCTTGTATCAGGAAGCGAAGAAATCGGCCAGGAGGGCAATGGCCGTTGCAGAGCCACTCATTACGGTGATGTCAGCGAGAGACTTGAGACGCGGGATGGTGAGCGATTTCTTTATCGACTCGCCATGTTCCGCCATCGCCAGGCCAAGGAGTTAAAAAGTTCTTTGGTATCAACGATTAGAATGGCCATCTCTTAATGGACCGCAAAATGGCCTTGAATCGATGACGAAACTAGTTCGAGAAAATCTCGACGGTAGAGGTTGCCCATCCCCATTCCCTCTGCTCCTCCATTGTACGGTTCCGCTCAGAAAATCACTGTTGAGGAGACAGAAGCGGCTTTGAGGAAGATGAAGCCAGGCAAGGCAACGGGCCCTAATAATCTGGCGGCCGACCTGTGGAAATCCAAATCCTGCTACCAGCTGAGTGGCTGACGATGTTCTTCAACCGGGTGGTTGCGGAGAAGAAAGTAGCTGATAGTTGGCAGATAAGCACGACGATTCCGATTTGGAAGAAGAAGGGCAGACCAGCAGATTGCACAAGCTACCGTCCAATTCGTTTGTTTTCGCGTAACATGAAGATCTTTGAGCGAATTGTTGGTGGACGCATTAGCGACGTCGTTCAGCATTCTACCAACCAGTGTGGCTTCGTACCTGGGTGTGGCACCATCGATGCCATACACGCCCTTCGTCTACTTATAGAAAAGCACCGCGAGAAACAGAAGCGGCTGCACTTTGCCTTCCTCGACTTGCAGAAGACCTTCGATTGCGTTCCGCGTAGAGTGATATAGTATACTTTAAGACAACATAATATTCCCGAAGAGCTTACTGAGTGGGTGCGGCTACTCTACTCTTGTCCGAGGAGTAGAGTCCAAGCGCCAGCAGGTACGTCGATGGAGTTTTCCATCTCTGTCGGAGTACATCAAGGTTCTGCTCTCTTTCCACTGTTCTTCATTGTCATCATGGATTCCATATCGCGTGATCTTCAGCGCCCAGTCCCTTGGACGTTGCTTTATGCTGATGATTTAATGCTTGCTAGCGAAGATAAGACTGAACTCCAGCGGCAGGTGCAAGCATGGTGCGATTGCTTGGAGAGATTTGGACTCAAACTTGTCAAGAAGACCGAGTATATGACGACTGACGAAGATGAATCCAGCTCCATTAAGGTAAACAGCATTGAGCTGCCACGTACTTCGGTATTTAAGTACTTGGGATCAGCAATCGCGTACGATGGCGGCTTACTCGTTGAATCCAATTCTGAGTGCAGCGTGGTGCAAATGGCGCTCTCTTATGGGAGTGCTCTGCGACAAAAAGATACCAGAGCGGCTTAAATCGAAGATCTACAGAGCAGTTGTTCGACCTGTAGCTATTTACAGAGCTGAGTGCTGGCCCGTTACTAAAGCAATTGAAAGGCACCTTAGCGTAATGGAAACAAAGACGCTGGGTGGACGGCCAGAGTGACGCGTTTGGACCGTGCGCGCAACGACTCCATTCGGCAAAGATTTGGTGTCACCCCGATAGTTGTGAAATTGCGTGAAGCTCGACTGAGATGGTACGGCCATATTCTTCGCGCAAGTTGTGACATCGCAAGACTGGCCCTAACTTCGAGGTATCCGGAAAGCGGACACGAGGGAGACCAAAGCAGCGCTGGCTTGACACTCTGCATCAGGACTTGAAGATGGCTAGGTTACACCCTGATCAGGCATTTGATTGGGAAAAGTGGCGCCAGTATTCCAGGAGAGCGGACCTGCAGGGAAGCGGGACATACGCTGAAGAAGAAGAAGAAGGATGTCCATAGGTAGGTCAGCTGGTATTGATACAGGGATTATGAAAATGCTAAAACTGGACCTGCTTACATGCCCTGTATTCTACCACTTGGTCAAAACGCAATAGCTGTCTGAGGAAAACGAGCTCTTATTAGCTGCTGCCGCATACAAAGTACGGCCTATAAACATCTGCGCTGATGGATCGACCGATCGAATCTCATGGTTCCTAAAATTGTCGGCCAACATCCCAGCCGTATTCCTTCACAATTGACCAATGCGGGACAGTTTCTGGATCGAGCAGGCTTGAACGCAGTTGTGTGATAGAGTCTTTTGATGTGACAGCACTATGCACCAATGTAGACAACAACGCAGCTCTGCGAGCACTTTTGAAGTGCTTAGTGAGCATGAGGGAAGCATTGATACATTTGGTTTGAGCAAGTCGCATATAATGACTCTAGTGCAAGAAGGTTTGAATTGTAATGCATTTAAGTTGTCTGGAAAGTATATCTCACAATGTAGAGGACTTACAATGTGACATCGCCTAGCACCAATCTTAGCGATCTGCTTTATGAGCAGAATTGAAAGACCGGCGCTTGAGCGAGGTCCCATAATGTACTGTCGATATATCGATGTTTGCTGTGTTATAACGACAACGCAATCCGAAATGGAGAGAAAAGTTGTTTAATATCCTCAATCTCATTACATCAAGTTCACTCGAGAAATCCCGTCTCAAGGATGGCAAGCCTGAAACGATAAATGCATTGTTACGGGACGACATCGTAAGAGAGATTACTAACAATTCTTTCTCAGCAATTATTGCCAGGAAATTTGTTGATTCCCACTACACCTTTCTGTCATGACTAGTAACAACTCATTCTAATATACATGCGCATACGAAATTTCCAGGTGGCCTGCCAGTTCATGAACACACCGGGCACGAATTTCACAGATGAAGATCTCGCTACAAGGATGTACAGCGCTGCCAATATCTACTACAACACCTCCGGCACTCTTCAAACCAACTGCATCGACCAGAGTGTATGCGGTGACACCGGCACCGCAGGGCTCGGCGATGATGAACTAGGTTGGCCCTGGCAGGTGAGGACGTCTTCTTCAGATTAGGAGAGAATAAAAAATAAAGGACAGCAATAGTGACCCATCTATGCGATGCTCCACGCTTTCTCCTTCAAAGAGACACGTTGAGGCACTTTTAATGCGTGTTGGGCTTATATTAGGTTGATCGAAAAGTCTTGCAACACTAGCACAACAATGTCCAAATTTGCCCCTATTTGCTAAAACAAAAATTCATTCCACGACATATTCCACATCCAAATCTAAGATCCTGCCCCATCCTTCAGGCAGCCTTTCAGCTCCTTTCCGCTAGAATTCCAAGGGCTGTAAGGAAAATAATTCGGAAACCTCCATTTCCAATTGACGTCAATCATCGAACTCTCTACCTCGAAGATGCTGCTTCAGAGCTCTGAACTGGCGATAGTCAGAAGGAGCGAGGACTGGAGAGTACGGTAGGTGGGCAGAACTTCCCAGCCTAACTACTGAATTTTCTCGCGACTCACTTTTGCGACATGAGGACAAGGGGTGTGCGTAATTGCGATTTACGATTTTACGATTTACGGTGATTTTGGCAAATTTTTTACGATTTTTTGGCAATTTTTTACGACATTTTGGGTCGTAAATCGTAAATTTTCGTAAATGTGATCTTCGGTCCACGGATGACAAACATGATACAATTTGGGTTATGACGATGTGCCCACTTTTAGAAACTTCCCTCATAGCTTATTGCTATTTCCTATTTACTTTTTCATGTTTTGCTGTGGCGCTGTGACAGAACAACGCAGCTTCGTGGATAGACCGCTCGAATTAATTCCTGGCAACATAACTGGGCTAGCCTTTTTTCTGGTCACACTCTATCACAACATCTCACATTTGGCCTGAGAGCATTTCGAATGGCACGTAAAAACACCCCCCCCCCCTTGCAATCGATTGGGTCAAGCTGTCGCTATGGGGCGCGCACGCGCACCGAGCACTGGAGCCGACGACGTGTCCGCTGGCTTAGCAGCTTCGAGCGGAACAGAAGTACATGTTACGAAAAACAGTGTTAGCGTGATCAGAAATTAGGCGTGCGGCTGTTTTGCATTCACGACACGCTGTTTTTCACGGTAAACGCTAAGAAAGAGCACTTTGCAACAGCTGTTACGAAACTGGGGCACGGTAAATGCTAAGGAAATGCACTTTGGAACCGCTTTTATGATTCGTGGGTGTGAAATTCAGTTGCTTACTGAATTTGTGTGTCACATAGTCAATTCTTAATTTTTGCACACAGCCAGTTTCTTAATTTTTTCGCACCTTTTCCAACATGAGGGTATATTTCTTTCTATAAGGCCCCAAGAACTGAGGTTCCGCTTTCCACAATTGGTCTTACATGTTTAATATGCGACTGGCCAAGGGAAAAAACTGGCCAAATAAACACAGGTGTGGTAGGTGGATTACATTCTACGGTATTTTGTATGGGTACGAGCCCTCTGCTTCACATTATTGACAACTCATAAATCATTTCCAATGCACGACGTACTCTCTTCAGATCTTACAAACAACATCGCTACATGTTATAGGATGCCTGGACCGTTGCCCGCACGTCGCTTGAGTTACTTCGTCTCCAGTACTACTGAGTAGTGTGCTCAAAAGTATTGCACAAAGAAATATTGCAATCCCTCTTAGCCCCCTCGAAGCTGCTAAGAAAGCGTATGCGTCTCCGGCTCCAGTGCACTCTGCGCGTGGGCGCCCCATCGCTAAAGGCTGACCCAATCGAATGCACAGGGGGGGGGTGTCTTTACGTGCCATCGAGCATTTCGTTCCAATCTACAGAAAAACGTGAAAATTCTCCTTGCACTGGAATGAAGAGGAACCTGCTGAACCATATTCTATGCTGCAACTACAGTCTAGTCAAGTTGCAACTTTTTCACCTTTTGTTCACCATATAGACGACTCTTTCCAATGTAGAGTACGAGTACAACTCATGCAGAGCCACTAGGGAATATTGGACTTGATTGGAGGTTGTGGAACAATTGCTAAAGTGTTGGAAAGGGTGAAACAATCATGTTTCAATCTGATTATCATGCACGTCGTGGCGCAGAGTCTATTTACGTAAGAGGTGCGCCTTAAGCAAAACGTCTGATATTTTCATAATAAAAGTGAAAAAGTTTGGCACTTTTTTCAGTGGTTTGATTGGGGTTGTTGCGTTCGCCGTATGCGATCCGTGTTGCAATCGGTGGCCCCGCAGGCTGAGGTGTTCCTCATGTTGCCTCATCGGCAAGCTACCGTGGGAAACGGCGCGCCCGGGCCGGCCACGGACCGAGGAGCGATCGCGCTCGCGACACTCCCGGCCCACGAAAAGTGACCGGCTGGACTTCATCCCCATGGGGGAGTAGCACCGTCGGCTGCCTCCTACTGCTGGGCCTATTGCCCTTTTAGATGAGGAGGCGGGAGCGTCCTGAGAGGTATACGCGAAGGTAGTGAGACGATCACTGCCCAACGCCACAACCCCAGATGTGAAAAACAGGGAGTGGCTGACGGGAGGACGCCTTCACACGTATTGTCACAAGAAAAAGGGGCAAGTCACACATCCCTACCTCTAACTGGAAGGCCTCTGGCAACATGCCCAGGAACGAGGTCGCTTACCTGCTTACAGAATGTGGACAACGCCGGACCGTAATGAGAAGAGAGGATGCCACGAAGGACAGACTGGCTTGAGACTAGAAGATGGATGGTTACCTATTGGCCGGCGAAGATCAACTAAGCTACTGGATGGATATATGGAACTACTAAACTACTGCGATAAAGCGATCTAACTACCATACTACTATGAGGAGGAAGCTAACACGGAATATAAGAACCTACAGATGATAACAAACTATGAGATAAACAGATAGACAACGTACTGCGATAGGATAACGGAATGAATAAGAAACTAATATAAAAAGTAGACATCGGCATAATCGCCGTGGCTCTCTAAATAAAAGACCGCATTGACTAAGGGAAGGAAACGTCCTACTAGAGATCGGCTGGCGCCTGCAGATAGTGTGCACGGCTGGACGGCTTTCGGTCGATGTCGTTGACCGGCTTGCTTGACGAGCGCGTGACGTAGCCTGCAACACTGGAATATCCTTACCTTCCAACTCATCTAGGCGTCACTCCTGCTGCTCGTGCTTGATCTCTGCCGTCCGCTTGCCCTGTAACTCTAGACTCTGCCGCCTCAACTTCCCTGTAATGTCTCAAGGTTATAACATTATCGTATTGACTATATACCTCTCGTTGGAAACCGTATTGAGTGATTGAAACGTATTGACTGCTCCTACGGCTTCTGCCTCGGCTTACCACGCGCCGCCTCCGCTAGTGAGCTCATCCTCGTCCGAGGACGAGGCCTCCCGGCCAGCAGAAGAAGGGGGTCTCGGGGAATAATTGCAGAACTCGCGGAAGGGCAGCTGACTTCGACGTGGTGCCTGAGGGTTAACCCTATTCTCCTGGGAAGGAGACAATCCTGCGCGGGACCGTGGACTTGATTCACGGCGAACGGTTGTCGGAGGCTCCTCAAGACGGCTTTGCGTCGATGCCGTAGATGCCGAACGATAGGCGCAACCGGATGTGGACGGCTCCTGATGCTGACGTGGAGTATGTGACGTGTGTGATGTTACGTTCCGTGGGTATGGCCTGAGGGTGTATGCGGCCATCTGGTGATAGATCCGATGTTTCATTCCCTCAATTTCGCATACGACGATGGGGTTGTCGATGCAGACGGCTGGGTGGTGGCTTGTCCTGTTGCACCTACTGCAGGGATCCCAGCCGAAGCATTCCCCTCGATTACGACTGAAGCATTGAAAGCACAGCTTGCGGTTCTTAAGAATCTCGACTCGATCAATGATGTTGGTGTGCTTCGGGCAATCTTCCGAGGAGTGATCGAGGTGATTGCAGAACACGCATGCGCCGTCTCTCAGCGGCTGCGGCAGCGACGGATGTAGGTGAGCTGCCGGTGTCTCCTGTCGTTGATGTGCGCTGGGGATCGGACACACGCCTTCCGGTGTGGTGCTGGTAACTGTCGTCGGCTTGATCCTAGGCGGTCTTCTCGAGCTGGTGGAACTGGCCGTCTATGCTGAGTTTCCGTTGTGGAGCCCTGTTGGCACTGCCGTGTTGTTCTTCGTCCCATGTCTCCTGACTTCTTCGCAGGGCAGGCCTTTTTACTCCGCTGTTGTGGTGAGTGGGTCTTGTTCTTCGTTGTCCGCGATGTTGTTGTTGTGATTCGTGGCGTCCATAGGTCCGAATCGTGACTGTCTGGTGAGGTCGTGGAAACTGCAGGATGGCACTTGGCAGCTGAGCAGGCGTCGAGGATTCCTTTGCGCCGAATGGAGCAGGAGATCCTGAAAGGGATGTTGATGGCCCCGTATGAGCTGGGCATGGGTCTGGGTCTGACGTACTGACTGAGGGGTTTGCGTAGTGGTACGGTCTTGGCAGACTGTCGGCCCTGTTGCTCCTGAAGAATGCGGACTACCTCGTGTGTCTTGAGGTAGCCGCGCGTATTGTGAATCATGAGGGCGTCGGAGTAGTTTTCGCGCCACCAACGTAGTGATTCTAGGTAGGAGCTAGGGTCCAGCGTCTCCGGCATGTTCGCCTGCATGAGATAGGTGTACTCTGCGTTGTCCTGGGTGTGAGGAGTCACTCTATAATGGAGGGCCTGAAGTATCTGGTAAGCATCAAGGACCCTAATCATGCGCGTGGCGTGAGCCGTGACCGCGGATGCGTATTGAAGGACTTCCCTAAATAGGTCCTCTGTAATATTAAAGAGTTGAAACGTATTGCGAAAATAGTCTTGCTGCGTCGATTGGGTGAAAAGACGCGGTAGAACTAGTTCTGTGAGCTGTTCCCTTTGGACGTTGATGGACGTAATTTGATGCGTCAATTCCTGGATCCAGCTCATCAGAACAGTATGCGAATAACGTAGTGGGCTGCCGACCAAGAAGAACAGCAAGATTGTGAAAGGAACGTGTGGCTTCCATGGCAGCGTTGAGGGTTAGCCGTAGTGAGTGGATGATTTGCGCGGCCGCCTCGTGATCCTCCATCCTCACTTGGGTTGTTTCCCTAGGAGGAACTCGGGGGTGCTCGACGAGGTCGCGTAAGACATTATTAAAGACTATATAGTCGAACACGGTACGGAACTGCGAGGCTGTGAGCTCCTCGACCGTTCCCGTGTCGCTAGTCTGTGGCTGTGGGGCAACGAAGTGAACAGAGCAGGCGATGATGTTTAGAAGTGGCAATGCTTGGAGGAGATGGACAACAAAGAAGGGGACCATGAAGAAGAGACTGAGACAAGGGTATCTATGCGAATGAGGAAAGAAGGTTGTGCAAATGAGAGGGCGATGAAGGGATAACAAGAAGAGAGAATGATGAGGGTGGAAGAGCGAAAGGACGATATAGGATAAGTAAACTGACCAGGAAGACTGAAGGTAAAAGATGAGGCTAGCGAAGCAAGAATGTGTAGCGCAAAAGAAGAGTGATGTACTAGAAAGGAATACCATCTAAAAGGACGAGCAGTGAAAAAGAGACATTGCGGAAGGAGAATGATGAGAGAGGATAACAAAAAGGCGAATGCAGTGATATAACTGAGGTGAAAAGTATGAAGAAGGCGAAAGGGGAGGGAGGAAGGATGGAAGGAAGAGAAGGGGGAAAAGGACACGATTAAAGGAAGGGGAGCGAGAGGACAGGGGGAGAAAGGAATGACAAGATCAGAGGGGTTTAGACAAGAGGATGAAGAGAGAGAGAGTAATGGAAGAGGGAGCAAGAAGTGAATGGTAAAACGCCACTATTTCGTAATGCGCCTGCTGGGTTGCACTTGCCGAGGTGTTTCGTTGCAGGACCCCTCACCTTCGGCCTAATAACAGCCTTTTTGATGACTTTGCCTGCAGCGGGACGACGTAATGAGGGAGAAATGCTTACGAAATGCGCTTCGTGTGAAGCGAAGGTGAACGTAGACTTAGCTACGTGGAACGTACTGGGGTGTGAGAATGAACACGTATTGGATTACGCACCTTAATGGTGCTGAGTGAATGCAAGCTTACGAATGGAAAGCTGGCTGAGCGTCAACGTGGATGGGGTTATGAGCCTGTGTCGTCGGATGGGCGCGACTGATCGTGCGTGAGCCTTTGTGACCGGAGGTGTTGTAACGGTTGGCACGGTCACTTAGTGACGCCTCTGAGCCTTTTATAGCTGGCCGGAGTGGGGAGAGTCGAGGCAAGGGATACATGAGAGCAGGAGAGGAGGCTATGATAGGCTAGACAAGGGAGAGTAGATAGAGAGGGGGAGACGGTTAGGTTACGAAAGGAGAGTTATATTAGCTAAAGGAGCATGAGAGAACTAACCACTACGAATTTGTGGAGAAGCTACAAATTGGACGAGAGAGGAAAGGAGACTGTTAAAGGCTACCTAGTTGTGAAGAACTACGAGGGGTGAAATAAGAGTGACTACGGCTAGGAACTAAATAAAGGAAAGAGGAGATGAGGTTATTGGAACTGGAGCAACTAAAATGAACATGGAAAGAGCTTGCTAGAAACTGTAATGAAAAAGTAATGTACAAACTACAGGAAGTTGGAAGAAGCTGCTAAAACTATTAGCAAGGAAAGGTTAAACAAATAGAGTGGAAAAACTACAAGAGAAAGGTGAGCAAGGAAGAGATGAAAAAGCGAATCGAGACTTGAAAGGGAACTTAACGACTCATCCCACTTCGTCCCTTAGGGGACGTTCTCGCTGTCTATGGCTAGATGTTGCTATTCGGGTCAACGGCATGGGCTTCGGCTTCTCGTGAGAGAGCCTACTCGTGAAGCTATCTAGGAACTGCGCCTCCAGTGTTACCCTTGACCAGTTCCGACTGCCTCACGTGCCTGCCTAATGACCTGAACGGTACTGCCAAAGGCCAACTTCTGTCCAAGGAGGCACTAAATGTCACTGTTTGCTAGCTGGCTCGCGGCTCAACCTTTTTGATGGTTCTGGTGACGCTTCTGACGTCTGCGGAGCAATTTAACGTATCGAACGGAGTGTATCACGGAATCGTATTGACTGCAGGTCGGTTTGATACGACTGCAAAATAAGTATGCCATATCGGCCGTATTGCGTATCGACAGCGACTAGGTAGCTTAAGGCTACCAGAAGGTTCAGGGTATTCCGCTGCGTCACTTTACGGACGATGTTGACTGCGGAATGTCGTATTGATCACCCGAAAAACATATGTTTAAGGACTCACCGTTGGCTTGATATTGTGCCATTCCATCCTCGACTGAGTTGTTCGTATCGTTGATCGAGGCCATTGGAGTCCGTGGAGGGCATCGTCAGCTTGGACCCGCTGAGCTCGCGGATTTAGTTGTTCACCTACGCCGACGTCCTGTATTGACGCAAACTGGAACGACAGTACGGGGCGAAACGCCGCACTATATGTTGTTCTAGAGGAATATTACTACGAATACGGGGAAAACTAAGGTTAATGCGTAAGGCTAAGTGAACTACAGGCTAAACTATGTATGCATGGTGACTACGATATTAGCAATTTACCGATATACCTAAAGGACGAAGCTAAGATAGAAGTTTGAAAAATGTGACCCACGATACTGCTGTCGTCCATCCGCATGTCGTCGCCCTACGTCTTGTATGTAGGTGTCTCCGCCTGGGGCTGTTATGTCGGGAACTGTGACTCCGTCTTTATGTGGCTCCATTGCAGGTGATTGAAATGCTCTCCAGCTTACATACTGGTGTCAAGAGACGCACCGTATTGACTAGGCTCAGCTCGTCGATTTGACGGTTTGCTGTGTGCGTAAAGTCGAAAACCTTGTTTTCGATTGCACGTACCGTCACACGAGCGAAACGAATCTTGCGTCTCGTTATACGTATTGGATGATATACGTAATGACTTCCGAACTTTAAGGCGATACAGTTGGAACTCTTCACGGTAGATGGATGTTTAGGTGTCGGAGCATTATGTCGTAAGCACGCCGGTATAGACCCTCGCGGCTATTTCGACGGCTCCAGGATTCCGTGAAGGGGGTTTCGCCATGTATTCGGAAATGTGTGGACTGCCACACCTTACCAAGCGGTCCGGGGCACAGGTCAGCAGCAGCCACGCCGCTACTGACTCCGCTAGCCGGACGAAGCAGGCTACTTCGAGTGGGGATCTCTCCGCTTGGGGGTGTCCTGGCAGCCTATGGCTGGCCTGTGCAAGTCCCTCGAGTCGATTCCTTCCCCATAGGGTCGGATCGCTTCTCGACGGGCTTGGACACGTCAGCCCGTATTGATTGGGTCGTGCCTGGCACGGAACGGTCCCGCGTCCCGATGCTGCCCTTTCTGAGCCGTTCCCGCACCACGATTCAAACTCGCGGTTTGAGGAGGCTCCTAGGATGGACTTCGATTTTCGTGCCGACTTCGATGTTGACACAGGAATAGTCGTCAGGCTCTATCGAACGTATCGATCCTTCAAGGCGCCAATCATACCCAATACGCCGATGAGTAACCGAACGACTAGCGCCGACGGATAGACAAGATGGAACGGATTGGAGGCACTCTAGGCCACGGAGGAAGGGTGGAGGGGAAAGAGGGGAGCTACGACTAAGGACTAGGAGTGATAGAACTACGATGACTACTTGGCGAAAATGGAGATGTACCAGAAATATAAAGAACTAAGGGGTTAAAGTGAAGGGAAACTACCGAAAGGACTAAGGATTAACTAACAGGGGGTGGATTGTGCCCACTAAGCGTAGTGAATAAGCCCCACAAAACATATACCCCCGTTTGTGCGGATGAGGAACCGTGAAAGACACCTATACTTACAAGGCAAGGGGGGGGGGTGAACCTAAACCCGAGAAAAGGAAAAGGGGGAATAAGGGAAAGAAAAAAGGGGGGAAGGAGGACGATTACTAAACCCGAAAACCTAAAACCCAAAGCCTGGGCGGAGGGTTGCCGCAGAGTGGGCGGCTGAGGCTAGGAGAGGCCATTGCTGGGAAATACGAATAAGCGTATTGAGATGTTACCAGTGCGACATGGCTTTCGAGCAACGTATTGAACAGAAGGGGAAGTGCGAGCACTGTGCGCACAAGTGAAGGGACCGTGCGCGTACCTCGCAGAAGAGTACCACCAGAGTGACAGCGGGGCCCAAGCAAGGACAGAACCAACCATAACACCGATCCACACTACCTCAGCGGGTGATCAGTCCGCATGGTATAGGATATGAGCGCGCTCCCTAGGTGCGGCCGGAGAAAAACCGTTCCGGCACTTACAGAATTTGGCGGTCTAGACCTCACTGTCCTTTTGCCCTCTCGGAGCAGCTCTAGCCCCGTCTGCCATCCGAATGTTCCCCAACGCTGGTGTCCTAGGCGCCACGCTACCCAAAGGGACCCCCGGCGCTTCAGATGGCTGGTTGCCACAGTCCAGCCGGACTTCTGCACCGGGGCCAGTGGGCGCGAACTAACCTAGTGCGCTTTTGGCCCCAACCCGCACAAAAGCCCCGACCATCACGTTACCTACTTCCCAGGGGAGTGCGGGGGAGGAACACCTCGCACAGGGGCGTGGTAGCGCCGTTTTTACGGTCAGGGTAACGACCACTGACCAACGGGATCGCTTACCAACGGCCGGATGCACCATGTTGCGATCGGTGGCCCCGCAGGCTGAGGTGTTCCTCATGTTGCCTCATCGGCAAGCTACCGTGGGAAACGGCGCGCCCGGGCCGGCCACGGACCGAGGAGCGATCGCGCTCGCGACAATCCTTTCAGAATGCTAAAGACTGGGCAAAAGATACGATAGCGTTTGTTACAAAGGTAGTGGAGAGCAAGACTGGCGAATGCAAGCAGTGATTAATTAGTAATGCAATATTTTGGAGTTTGCGAAATTTAACAAGTGCAAGCAATCCTGCGAGCGAAGTAAATGCCGAAAGTAATTGGCTGGTATCGTCGAACGACGATCTTTCATTCCAGAAGTTGTGGTTGCCTTCAAAAATGATGAAGGACAAGGCATGACGTTAACCAGTCCCTGTTTAAATATACTTTGAATTTATGGAGAAATAATATCAAACCTAAATGGTTTGTTTCGCCACCTCCCTTCAGGCAAACCGTTTTTATTATACCTCCTCGGTGGCTCATCAGTGAAGAAGGAGGTGTTATAATTTTATTTATTTATTTATTTATTTATTTATTAATACATCCATAGGGATGTGCCACTAATGATCGAGAACAGGCCACGAACAAATTGCCCGGAAAGAACATGAATAGGAAAAAAACTCAAAACTCAACTTACAATCAGTTTATGCGCTAAAAAAGCTTTCGAGAACATTGAGGAAAGGCCCACCATCTATGAACCTGCGCATCTATGAAGGAAAAAATAACCAGAGAAGGGTAGGACAGCCAACCCACAAGTAACATGATCACTACAGAAAACCAGACGAGCTTGCCCATGGTATACTATGGTGTCATTATGCACCTCAATAAGAAAAAAGCAACAGTAATAAGTGCTATATAGTGCCTACGAAGATAACTATCCATAGGCCAGTTGTATTTGTATGAGAGACAGCACTTTTGCCTGATGCATGTAACAAGCTGTCAGAACTGGTAGTATTATTATGATAGTGATCCTGAGGCACATGAAGATTTGGCAATAAATAGGCCATTTCAAAGTGATGGTGCTCCAGACCTCCATAGTATTAGAATCACAGCAAGGAGCCTGATGGGAAAACGTAGTGAAACATGAAAACCAGTAGGTGGTTAATAACCCAACCCTGGCACTTCACAACGCGCTAATTCATCGACGGTATCAACATCATTCTCTCAGCCCCTACAAAACAAAAAAACGGAGAGTGGGCACCAAGAAATACAGAGCATATGAAGAAGAAAATTCAACTCCTTAATGACAGAAAAACAATCATCGTCTAGCCGATAGCACACAATATAGCAACTCAACATGAATCAAAACGGAAGAATAATAAATACGAGTATAATCATGACTATCAAGCTATAATGATAAAGAGATCTGTAGTAATAGGCTTTCAAAAGTTTTGCCATAAGAGTCATCAGCCATCCCTGAGCAATTCAGATACATTGACACCAAACACTGACTGCCACAGCCTGACTGCCACAGCCTGAATCGTAACTCTGTTAAATACTCAGGAATATTAAGAAAAGAAACCAAGACAACTTTCCTCATTTTTCGCCAAAAAAGCAGTGTAACAGAGAAAGAGTAGGCTAGTCAGCATTAGCCAACTGGCAGCTCAGAAGTAGGAAAAACTGTAAATTTTTGGTCAAGAAAAACTGAACCCACAGTATGGTATAGCCATAAGACACGTCGATCGAGACTGTAAAAAATGCTGAAATCCTTTAAAAATCTAAAAGTCTTCGATATTCAATAAAGAAAGGATATTAATTGTTTTCAGTCTGCTTTTAAATATCGAGAGAATCGGAGACATCAGCACATCATTAGGCAACATTTGCAACCAGCGCGCAGTTCGATAGAAAAACGAGTTATGAATTTTGAACCAACACTTATTTTTAAGAGGTCTGTGGTCAATTACAAAACTCCTTGTTCGACCGCATGTGGGTCTAAACACCCAATACTTGCTGGTTTTGATCTTTACTTCCATGCGTAAGATGCGAAAACAAAGGACTATATCATGTTGCACTCTCCTATACAAAAGGCTTTTTAGTCCAAACATTCTCAATCTAGTCGCATAGTTGGGTAAAGGGCTATGACCATTCAAGTTGTGTGTTCTATGCATCAGAATTCGGGTGAAAGTTTGTTGAACCTTTTCGATCTGCCTTTGAAGTTTTCTATTTCCATGAGGGCTCCAAACCTGACAGCAGTACTCCAGTTGTGGGAGCACATAAGCCTGATATAGTCTTAAAAAGATCCTTTCATCAATGGAGTGTACGTTTCGAAAGATAAAAAAATACTACTAAAGGCCTTACGAACGATGCTATTAATATGTGACCGGAAATCAAATGGACTCTTATATTCAACACCTAAGGCTCGTACTTCACTGCAACTCTTGATAGCAATGTCAGAGTATTTGTACTGCGGCCACTGATCACACCCTATGTGCAAAACGTATGATTTTGATAGATTAACGGGGAGATTCCAGAATTTAGTCCACTCCATTAATCTGTGTATGGACTCCATTAGGGCATTATGGATTTCACTCTTGTTCTCCCTTCCGTAGATACCATATACCTTTATATCATCGGCATAAAGCTGGATCCTTATTGAGGTGTGAGTTCTCAGTTTGTCGGGTAGGTCGAAACAGTAGATGATAAAGAGGAGAGGTGATAGAACCCCACCCTGAGGCACACCACTCGGGCAAGGATAACGGCTCGAAAAACTATTTTTTACTCTTACCCACATGTGGCGATCTGACAGATAGGAGACGAACCAATTCAGAAGAGCGCCATCAATGCCGACTTGATTTAATCTCATCAAAAGCTTAGAGTGATTAACTCTATCGAAAGCTTTTGATAAATCAAAATATATGATATCCACGGAAAGATTATCATTTAGAGCAGAACCCCAGTCAAAAGTGCTATCAAGAAGTTGAGTTGTAGTAGACGCACCCTTGAGGAAGCCATGCTGCTCAGGTGGCAAGATGTTGCGTTTTTCCAGCCAGCACACAAGTTTCTCACGTATAATTTTTTTCAATATTTTCATTGGCCTTGGAGTAATACTGATCGGCCTATAATTTGTCAAAAGACTCGACCTAGAACCTTTTGGAATGGGAGTGATAAGTGCTTCTTTCCACATAGAAGGAACAGTCTCCAGCATAAGGGATATATTGAAAATCATTGTCAAGGGCTTGCAAAGCTGCCGGCTGCATTTTTTAAAAACTATCTGCGGTATTCCATCAAAAGGCGTTGAGGCAGAGTCTTTTAAGGTTTTCAAATGCCCAAACACGTCTTCTTCTGTAAAAGTGACATTGCAGAGACGTTGAAAAGAGTGTTCATTATGAAACATTTGTGGAGCCGATTCATCATTGCCAATGGAAAAAACACTGGAAAAATAGGCTGCAAGCGATTCTGCTTTCTGGTAGTCAGTTATATACTTATTACCGCAATCATCCTCTAAAGTGGGAAGACTCACGCTACCCTTGATTTTACAACGGATGTAATCAAACAACTGTTTTGTTGCAGAAGCTCTACCCACCCTTCTTTCGTAGTTTGCAAGAAACTTTTTGAGATGTAGATTGATATCAGAGCAAACCTTCTTATAGATAGGACTAGATGGGGAAAAAGAAAGTCTAGCCTTCTGCTTCAAAAGGTTTTGTATATGGACCGGATACTTTACTGTTTTGACCTTTCGAAAACTAAGAGGAACAAAGTTACTAAAGCCATTATACATCACTGAGCAGAATTTCATGTACATGTCATCCGCTGATTGAAAGTTTTGAAAAACCGACCACCAGTTAATGCTAGCAAGGTATTGATTCATAGCCGCATAGTTCGCCCTAAAAAAGTTAGGCAAAGGTAAAAATAGAGGACGCTCTGCTTTAGAATCACAATAAAATTCAAGTATCCTGTGGTCTGATGTATGAAACGGAGGTAGATAGTGCACATACGTAATGAACTGTTGTGATGTCAAAATCAAATCTAAGATGGCATCTCCGCGAGTGGGCTCAGATACATTTTGGACCAGATTGCAATCATTAAAAAATCTGAGAAATTTGTGGAGTTTCGAGGCCGCTTTCTATTCCAATCACAATCCAAATTAAAATCGCCCATTAAAATTAGTTGAGATTTGGCTGAGCACATGTTGGCCAGCGTCCCTAGGATCTCATCGTCGTCATATGTAGAAGAGCTTGGCGGTCTGTATATCACGATGTATCTCGTTGTGCAAGTAACATCAGGACTTAGAAGATCCAAGCACAGAAAATCGGAGCTTGATTCAGAACCGAAAAATGTTTGTCTCATGCAAAGCGTTTCCTTACACAAACAACAAACGCCACCTCCTTTGCCAGATTTTCGGTCATGTCTGAAAATAACGAAAGGAAGCCCAGCGAGAATTTCATTATCGCTAACATTGTTGGAAAGCCATGTTTCAGTTATAAAAACAAGGTCCGGATCATTGGTCACAAGAAAATGGTGGAGATGATGAAGCTTGTTCACGACACTTCTAGCATTAAATAAAAAACATTTTAAACCCGTTGCGGCGCCAGGACAGAATACCCGTTTTATTATTATATTTTATGTTTTTTTTATTTTTCAATTTTAATTATTATTCATTATTTTTTATTTTTATTATGTTTTATTATTTTACTTTATTTTATATTGTTTTGTTATTATTTATTTTTTGATTTTAATTTACTTTAAATACGCATTTTTTAAAATATTTGTTGTCGATTTCCTGCCAAGGCCAACCAAGCCTTCCATCCTTCAGGGGTCGGTGAACTTGTACCGGACTCGTCCGGGAAGGACAAAGCGCTGACTTGTTCATCGGCTGGCCACCGCAAGTCATTGTATGGCTAAATACGCATTCACTTTGCCTCCACGACATCCCGTAGAAGAAGAATGCGCTAGCGCATCCCAGAAGGGATTGAGTAACGCCGTCCTTTATCTTTTATTTGTTGTCAATATTAGAAATTTCTAAATTACTTAACTTACGTATTCATCTTTGTGCCAACCGGCTATAGAGGTTTTCCTATATAAAGTATTCATACAGTATTCATTCATAGTGATCTGTTATACGGTATCTGTATGGATATGCATTATGATATGTGTTATCATTACGGTATTCATTTCATTCTTCAATTCTTGGTACATTGGCACGCTATGTTTTAATTTAATTAGATCAGCATTATCCATCATTTCACATGTATATCAACTAATGTCATTGCTTCCACATTCATTTCACTGGCATATCAATAAGATCTACACTTATATATGGGCATATATATTAGCAAAGTAAATCTAAGCAAAAACTTCCAACTAAACGAGGGTTCCCACTAAGTTTATTGCTTTATTATAGTTGTCCAACATGCCATATTTATATAATATTTGTCTGTATTTGTTCAAGCATTTTCTTATGTTTGTGGCAATGAATTCTGTGTTAAATCCATTATGGGTAAGTATTCTGTGATGTTCTCGTACTATATTACAAAAATATTGGAATGTTGAGCAGATATTAGCTATTCTAAGTGTTTCTGTGTAAATGACATTGCTTTTAATTCTGACTGAAATTTGTGAGTCTGCGTGTGGAAACCTATTTACTTTAAAGTTGAAAGAATCTGTTTTGTTATATAAGTTGCTTTCAATTTTATTATTCACGACTTCTAGACTTATGTCTAAATAGTTGCATTTGTGTTCACTTTCGTGTGTCTTTTTTGTTTCCAATGTGTTTTTGTAAACCAACGTAAGTATGTTATCAACGTAAGCTTCTGTATAATTGTGAACAATAAGTATGTCGTCCATATATCTAAACGGCTTAAATGACTGACCTCTACTTAATATTGCGTTTTTAGAATACTCAAATTCAAACATTGACATTGTTAAATCTACGAGCAAAGGGCTAAAGTTACCACCTTGAGGAACACCTTTATTTTGTTTAAAAATTATACTAGCAACAACACAAAACACAATAACTATTTCTCAGTAAATAGCCTATAAAGTATAACAGATCTGTTACGTTGTAATATCTACATTTATCATTCTGAGTTAAAACGTCTGTGTAAAAAGTTATGAAACCGTTGCATGCTAGAAAATTTTTACCGGAATTCTTGAAGCAGAGTATAACAAGGTTTTTCATTTTCTCCATTATAACATTGTGAGGTATGCTTGTGAACATATCGGTAAAATCAGCGAAATATACTTTAACACCATCGGCATTAATTCTTGTGAGTTCTTGTGTTATGTTAGAAATTTCGATAGCCCAATATGTTCTAATTGTTCTTGTATTTCTAGTTACTGTATTGGCGTAGTTGATAAAATGTGTTTTTAGAAAGGTAAATATACAACAAAGTTTTAAAGCAATGGACTTGACACTACTATTATATGCCCCTGTAATAAATCTGAACTTAACTGGGTCTTTGTGGAGTTTAGCTAGCGAATAAATAATTGGTAAATCTCCATTTGTGTATACTTTTTACTTATTTTTAAATTGGAAATATTTATGTTTTTCTATTATGGGCTGCTTATTAGTAACGTTCAAATTTACATATGTGTTATTTGTGTTACTGTTATTAAAGGTTTCGTTTTCATTTTCATAATTAATTCCCATTTCTTTCATAAGGTTAAGTAGGTAAAACTTTTTGAAAATAATACCGTAATTGTTGTTTGCTTTATCTAGTGGGCAAAATGTAAAATCATTTTATAGCCTTTGAATTGCTTGGTGCGGTATATAAACTTTATTATGAATATTTTCGTGGCTAAGTAATGATTTTATTTTGTTTCTGTATTCCGTATTAAAAAGAATCCTTAACTGGCTCACTTGATCTTGTGAAATTCTGTAGTATCTACTTATGTGACCAACAACTTTTTCAACAGCATAACTATATGTAGCGTGTATTGTATCTCTGTTGCAGCCCATTATTGGCCTATATTTCGTACCTTTTTTCAAAATTTCTTTCAATTGATGGTGCTCTATAATGTTCAAATTTCCTGTGATAATATGGTTATGTGTGGTGTCAATAAAAGATTTATACCTACTTTTTCTCTTGTACATATGCAATCTCTACTGAGTATATTTCTACAACTTTCAAGAGTTGTGTTTTTAAGAAATTGGTTGTAATTGAAAATAGTACTAGATATTGGTCGTTTATATGTATAAACTACCCTAAAAGGTATGAATTCTTTTGTAGACAAATTTCCTATAATATCTTTAACTCTGTTGCTATTAAATACTTTGTTAAAGTTTATACGGTCAAAAAAGTCACCTTTATATTCCATGTCTATATATCTAAAAGATATGTATTTCTTTTCTTGCTGTTGGGTGTTATTATTTATATTGTATTTTATATGTGTGAGTAAGAAGAGTACAACGAGTTTAGTTTTTTGATTGGTATTGCAAAGAAAGTCACTGCTTAAACTAAGGTTGACAAGTGATTTTAAATTTTGTTTATTTAGCATCTTGGTCTTGTTGTACACTTCAATAACTTCTATATTTTCATTGTTACTAACATATTGTATAAATTTTTCAGTATAGTATCGGATTTTGTTTTTATTTCTTTTTTTGTTCCCTCTATTTGCTCTCTCTTTTATAATTTGGAGTGAATAAAAAGGATGATTTGTTTTGTAGTTAAGTGGATTAGTAATATTAGATACATTACCATAACCTTTTATGTTGTCATTTAGTCCAAATGGGTAAGCGGTGTTTAGAAGTATAATCCAAAACAGTTCTTTACTAAATATAATTTGTTTTTATTCGAGTTCTCTTCCAATGCGTCTAAAACGGTAAACTTCGGAGTAGACCTACAATTATGGAAATGTTCATAAAGCGGAGTGAGTTTCTTTTTGTTAATTATGTAATATATATGTTCTTTAATTCTTTCTTTCAATGATCTTGTAGTTATACCAACATATTGAAGCTTACAGGAGTTTATACAGTAAACCACTGCTTTAGTTTTGCAATTAGCATTTTCTTTTTTATACGTATTTATACGAACTTTAGTAACATATGAAATTATATGGTTTTCAAATTTTATTTGTTTACAGTACATACAGTTAGAATTACACAATGACCCTTTATTGGGGTTTCCAAAGTCTTTAATGGTATATTGATTGCTCCGATCTTTATATTTTATAAATTTATTTAGGGTATAATAATTTATTGTAACATTTGGAAATTGATTTGCAGACTTTATTTTAAAGCACCTGGGAGGTCCAGCCCAGGTACAGTGAGCAGTTTCCCACTGTTTAAGATGCGTCATCCATTCTTTCTACCTCTGTGGAATATCGCAGAGGTCATTTGGGTGTGAGTTTGCCCTACAGAATGAACTGCGGTTGCCGCCGATGTAGGGGTCAGTGTTTTATCCTTCCCAGGCAAATCATGTACCAATTCACAACGTAGCAGGTATGGAACACTTGACTGCCCGTGGTCGGATCCTAATAAAGAACTATTCTGGGGCACGCGATAGCTACCCTCCTCCAACTTCTCTACCATGGGTTTCCCTATATTTATTTATTTATTTATTTATTTTGTTATCCTTATAGTCGGATGCTCTTCATGATACAGTCGTGAATACAACGAACATATATATCCAAAGATATGAGAATATATACATATATATACATAGTATAATATGTAGTATAGTAGTGTGTAGAAGTATGTAGAAATGAAGAATATCGATATAGTAGTATGTTGTATAGGATAGAACAATATACAGAACGACGTATAAACGGTTGAAGCGGTTGAAGTGCTGTAAAATAATTCATTAGAAGTAAGTAAAAAGATGAAAGCTAAAACACTCATTCCAGGAAAAAATATCTTCCACGTCATCTGTCTGTAAAGGATAATAAAATAGTGATTCACGGTGTCTTTTCGGGAGCAAAAAGTTGTAATACTCTGAAAAGATGCAAATATTAATGAGTCTTTGTTTTCTTTAAATTACTGAAACAGATTTAGCGAAAAAGAAGTCCGGTAAAGGTAATCTAACTTTGATTTACAGAACGTCTAAATCTCTTATTTGTAGAACAGAAATCAGGTTTATTTTTTTCAGCCTTGCTTTAAAAACAGAACTATTCGGCGATTCTATTACGTAGGACGGCAACATCTGTATCCACCTTGCAGAACGAAAGAAAAAATTGTTGTACATTTTGGAGTTTGAATTAGTATTTAATCTAGTGTTATGTAAGGATAGTAAGCTGGTCCGTCCTCTGCATGGTCTGAAGATCCAGTATTTACTTGGTCTCAGTTTCGTTTCTCCTTTGAGAATTTTGAAGGCAAAAACTAAATCTGTGAATATTCGTCGGTAAAATAGTGTGTTAAGCTTGAACAAACTTAACCTTCTTTTGTAATTTGGTATGACTTGGGGGTGTTCGGGATTGGGAAAGCATTTGTATACCAGTATCTTGGTAAAAGTTTGTTGGACCTTTTCTATTCTACGTTGAAGTTTTTTTGTAGTTGGACTCCAAATCTGTGATGCATATTCCAGAATAGGAACCACGTATGCCTTGTACAACTTAATCAGGATTTGAGAACTGCAGCATTCAGTATTTCTGCATATTGTAAACATGGCGGCATATGCCTTGCGAACAATTAAATCTATGTAGGCTTCAAAGTTTAGATCAGATTTTAGGGTAACACCAAGATCCCGAATTTCTTCTCTGTTGTTAAAAGCCATGTCGTTGAACTTGTAAATATTGAATTCTCTACTTCCAATATGAAATACACAAGTCTTCGATAAATTTACAGGAATGTCCCAGTCCGCTGCCCATTTCATCATTTTTATGATAGACAAGGAGAGAGCTTGGTAAATTTCAGAGTGATTATGGTTATTATAAATGCCATAAATTTTGATATCATCTGCGTAAATTTGTACCTTGTCAAGGGGATGGCTGTTTACATATCTAGGGATATCATGAGTATAAGCAAGGAAGAGAAGAGGGGATAGCACTCCTCCCTGAGGGACACCGCTAGGACATGGATATAGACGTGAAAAAGAATTGTTTACCTTAACGCACATGTGTCTATCGCTCAAATACGACTGGAACCACTTTAACAGAGAACCTCTAATCCCTAAGTCGTAGAGTTTTCGAAGTAGTTTTACATGGTTCACCTTATCAAAAGCTTTCGATAGATCGAAGTAAACTGCGTCAACTGAGTTTCCATTGCTAATAGCTAAGCTCCAGTCAAAAAGACAATCAGAGAGTTGCGTTACAGTGGAGGCGCCAGATGTGAAGCCATGTTGTTCTACAGGAATTGATGAGTTTTTAACAAACAATGTAACAACCCTGTCTCTTATAAGCTTCTCCATTACTTTCATGGGAGTGGGGGTTATACTTATGGGTCGAAAGGAGGATATCAATGTTGAATTGGTAGTTTTAGGAATAGCTGTAACAATTGAAGTTTTCCAAATAGTTGGAATCTCGCTAAACATAAGGGAAACGTTGAAAACCATAGTTAAAGGTTTGTATAAGGAATGCGCACATTTCCTGTAAACTATTTGGGGGATGCCGTCCGATGTTAACGAAGTTGAGGGTTTCAAAGACTTTAAAACCTTCAGTACTTCATGTGGATTTAATATTGCTTCACACAGGCAATTTGGCGAAAAACTATCTTGGCTACTACTCGAATTATCATTGATACAGGGGAACACACTGGAAACCGAACCAAGGGGAGGTGTAAACACAGAAGAGAAGAATGATGCAAGGGCTTCAGCTTTATCAGCAGCAGTCAGATACTGATTTCCATCTTCATCTTGAAGTACTGGTAGACTTGATTTCAGTTTCATTTTATTCCTGATTAGTGCAAAAAGCGTCCTGCTGTTTGAATTCGCTGCGGCTTTCCTTACTCTGTATTCTAGAAATGTCTTCAAATGACGGTCAAGTTCAGAACAAATTCTCTTATAATGTTGACTAGATAGCGGATCTGCAGAAGCTGAAAGAAAGATCCGCTCTTTTTGAGCAATCAGGTTTCTTATGTGTTTTGGATAGTTAACTTTCCTCAAGACACTGATCTCAACTGGTACAAAGTTATATAATCCGAAACGTATTAAATCACAAAATCTCTTATACAGGTCATCAGCAGAAGAATAGCCTTGAAAAGCACTCCACCAATCAATAGAATTGAGGTAGTTGGATAAGGAGAGATAATCTGCTTTCAGAAAATTAGGCAAAGGAATCTTGGCAGGTTCATGAGGACCAAATTGGACATCAAATGATATGCAGTTATGATCAGATGCGGCAAATGGTGGGAGCACTTGAAGATTTTCAATAATTGGTGCGGAGCTGAGCACAATGTCTAAAATGGAGTTATTTCGTGTAGGTTTAGTAATGTGTTGAGTTATTCCTAGACATGTGAAAAACTCTAAGAACTTAGCTGATGCTGGGTTATTCGCGCTAGGTAGACACCAGTCGATGTCAAGATTGAAATCACCAAGCAATATTGTATGATTCCTTGAGATACACAATTCCATCAAACGATCAATTAAGTCGTCATCATCTTCGGAACGTGAATTTGGGGGCCTGTAAACCAGAACGAATCTAACTGACTGCAAGCAACTTTCATCGTAAACTTCAATGCAAAGAAAATTTGACATCGTGCAGGAGGACGAGACCATACTAGCCACGTTAATAATATCTTTTACCAAACAGCACACTCCGCCGCCTCTGCGATCTTTCCGATCAAATCGGAACACCTTATAAGGCAAATTATCAACGATTTCAGAGTTAGAGATTTTTGAAGAAAGCCAAGTTTCTGTAATGAATACTAGATCAGGGTTGTGTGTGGTCAAAAATAGGTGTAAATGGTTTAGTTTGTTACCAATGCTGCGTGAGTTAAACAGAAAGCATTTTAAGCCATGCTGTGTTCCGTGTCGTGTTATACGTTTCCCGAAAAACGAGATTTGGGTAGGTCTTCAATTCGTTTAATCTCTCCACGGTAAACCACCCAGACTCGCTTCTTTAAATCTTTATTGCGCTTTCTACACTCCTGTCTTAAGTCGTATTCTTTTTTTCGTTCTTCCTGTGTTAGGCTCTTACGTACAAATATGTTTTTAAAACAGGAAGATCGTAACCGATATGCATTAGAGAGTGCAGTGCTCCAGTGCGATTTGGAGGGTAATACTATCTTGACTAGTCGTGGCTGCGTATCGTTCGGCTTACCTATACGGTACACCTCAATAGGTCTGCATTCAACACCAATATGATCGAGTATCTCACTTACCTTAGATTCAAGTTCCAACTGTTTAGTGGAAGGAGGCTTATCTACTGCTGATTCAGGCAAACCTGATAAAATGAGACTACGACTGCGTTTTTCTGCTTCAACTGCCTCTACTAGCTCAAGTTTCAATTTGGCTCTAAGGCCTTCAATAAGTTTAGCAACGACTGGGTCCTTGTTTCGATCAGTAATAGCATTCATTAAGTCGCTTACTGACATTTCAGCTACCTCGTCATCAGTAGGTGTCTTCGTTTTGTTAGAAACGGAGTCAGTTGTTTTATTAGAAACTGAGCCAGTGTTGCCAGTGTCCTTCGCACTTAGACGTCCACGAGCTTGAGACATATCGTGTGAAAGCGAGTGAAAAACAATCAGAGGAAATGCTTAGCTGCGTCTTCCAAGGATTTCCGAAGCCAACCAACCGTCCGCAGGGAGTGCAGATGGATGAATGTTGAATTGTTTGAATTCTTTTTATGGTTAAAATGCACCTTGTATGAGTCAGTTAAACCACTTTCAATTCAAGCTGCACCTTGCTTCTCTACTTTACTTCTAAAGAATGCCACAAAAATATCTTCTTTTATAATTTTAAGTCAAAAATCCGACTATGATGAGTGTTCAAAAATGTGGTCATACTCTTTCAATCGTCACACTACTCCTTCCCGTCTGCTACAAGACTGCTGTTGGGTACAGTTCAAAATGTGAGAAGGCTTAGAACTTTAGGTGCATCATACCATAGAAATGTGCCATGCGCTCACTCAGTAGGAGATGCTTGTTGGATTATTTGTGCAACTACTGTTTTCGTCGAGTTGGCCAGCGATCAAATTATTTTTTTTGGCTTGGATGGAATGGTTTTTATTGGTTTATTCGGAGTTGTTGCGATTGTTTCTACAAAGTCATAGTTTTATATGCAAGCCAGTGGCTAGTAGAATGATAAACATTTTTGATCGTCCAATCAGTGTAAGCTTTTTATTCGGGCACCCTGTATAGGCACCTTTTAGAATAGTGTTTTTGAACAAGCGGTCTATTTTGGTTCTCCAAAAACTTGCTCAGCTCGAATTGAAAGGTGCTAGTTGATTTTAATAACTTCCATCTTAGTTAGGAAAGTGTCCAGCTCGAGCTGAAAATATCTCAGTAAAACATATTTAGCTTCGATTAGCTTTAACATAATAGAAAAAGCAAGGAAATTAGACGCATTATAAGTCAGGCACCTCTTACGATTTACGATTTACGATTTACGACGACTTCTTCGTAATTACGATTTACGATTTACGAAATTGCCGATTTCATTTACGCACATCCCTGATGAGGACACGCGTTGTCGTGCAGCAGGTAGACATTTTCCCGTTCTGAACGTTTTCGGCGTATGGCGTCAGCCAAGCTCTCGGCCTGGCTAGCGTGGACAGATGCTGTGACTGTGGTCTCACTATCCGACAACTCTCAGTAAAGCATGCCCTCTGAGTCCATCAGAGGGGCGTCCGAAACAGATCGACCTTCGAGAGAGATATCTCCAGCCTTGAAGCGCTGTTACCAACGTGCCACTGTGGAATAGTGAATGACTTCCTCCTTGAATGCAGCGCAGATGATGGAGGCTGCGGTCCTTGCGGAATGGCCTTGCAGAAATTCATAGTAGACGATAGGTCGTAGGATGCTGCTGCTTATCGTTGACATTGTTACTTATTCGCTTCGACGAGGCCTTATCTAGTATGCTTGAGGAAGCTTCGAGAATGTACTGTAACGTCAACACACAAGATCAATGCTGTAAGAGCTTTGACAAATTTAGCAGGCAGCAGCGTAAAGTGCAAGACTTTTCGGTCAACTCAATATAATGACATCCGGAGACCAGTCGGTGAGGAAATCCATGTTCTATCCCTCCTAGGCGAACGTCACTGACCTCGGAGGGATGGAAGGCTTAGCTAGAATGGGGAAGATCGGAATCAGTAAGGCCTTTGTCATGCCATCGCTCACCCCGAGCGACGCCTAATGATATGCACCCATATCGATTCCATCGCGCCGCCCGATCGATATGGGAGCATACCATTAGGCGTCACTCGGGATGAGCGATGGTATGACAAAGGCCTAATCTCGGGGAGCGAGCTGAACATACGAAGCGCGCGGCAGCCGCAGCGACTGCTGCGGCAAGCGCGACATCTGCGTAGTGTGTGCTGCTACAGTTACGAAGTCGAATGCTCTTGTAACTGCATAAACTTCTTTTGCTACCACTGCTCAGCTATCTGAGGGTCTTCCGGTGCACTTAATCAGACAAAATCGATATTTCGAGACGGAATTGGATGTCCTAATCGAAGAACTAAACAAATGCTCCCATTGTGAAAGGATTCAGTCTCCCTTTATGACAAGAAGCTTCATTTTTAAAAGCCAAATATCTAAAAACAGTACAGCATAACTCGGAGTTTGTTAGAGCTCCATCTCCCCCATAACAGCCCACCCAGGGGAGATGCGTTAGTGTCGATCCACTACCGCATCTCCCCTGGGTGGGCTGTTATGAGGAAGCAGAGGCCGCTGCGGCGAAAACTTGTATGTTCGTACCAGGGATGAGCGGATTAACCGTTATCTGTTATCCGGTTTCCGGCGGGTTTTGGCCTATCCGTTTTGTTGTTCGTTATCCGGTCAAAAAATCGCCGGATAACGAACAAGAAAATGTGGCAAACTTGTGATTACTTAATTGAATATAAGGACATTTTTTAAAAATCGCCTTGTGTTTTTATCTAATATCTAATTGCTCATGGCGAGCATTGGAATGCTGAACACTGCCTTGCTCATTTCTATTTGTGGGGTTTTCACCGAAATTCCCTCCAGCATAATGTACAATCTGGAAAAAACCAGCCAATCGATAATTCAGTGCATTATCCTGCCCGGACAAGCCTGGTACCAATACCATCGAGCCCGAATGGATGGAAGGCTCGGTTGACCTGGAGGGGAAATGCGAACCAAGAGCATTGAGTCGGAGAGAATGCGACAGGCGGCACTCCCTACTGCACTATCACGTGCCTTGAAGAAAAAAACACCAATAAGTATGCTAAAAGTGGCTTATTTGACATGTGTGATGGACAGTGTTACAAGTACCGTCCTACCATTGGAGAACGGATGGTTTAAAAGTAGTTTTAACCATTGTTTTTTTCGTTATCCGTTTTTCCGTTATCCGGCCATTTTTGGGCAAAATTATCCGTTATCCGGGTTTCAAAATTTTATTATCCGCTCGTCCCTGGTTCGTACTACCAGCCAGGAACCTCGGGGTAAACACGACAATAGGCGCCTCCCCCTCCTGCACTTCACCGGTCTTTCAAAATAATACCAAATCTTTATCTGTCGTTGCTTTTCTTATCAAGCAAAGAATTCTTTTATAGCTCGGAACCCTGCTTCAAAACCTATCGATTGCAAGCACATCTCTATATACGGTTGCGGGGTCTGTATTCGAGTGTTGAATGTGTTTTCCTTCCGTTCAACTCTTACTGCAATTTAGTCCTAGCACTGTTTTACCTCTAGGTGGTTCTATTATGTTTAAATTTCTTCGATTCACAAAATCTGTTACCACTCCGCTGTTCTTGTGGTTGACAAACCAGCATATGACGAAGCCAACTCCTAAGCACAGGCGGAAGCACAAACTTTGCTTTCGGAGCGAGACTGATATTTCAAGATTGTTTCGAGCATTCTGGAAGTCCAACATCATATCTCGGATAGCATGTGCTGATTCAACTTGGGACTGGGCCAAACTGTTGGTCATGAACTGGGGCTTTTGTTGTTTATAGATGTGGTGAACACAGTCAATAAGTCCAGCGATGTTCTCAATTATTCCAGGAATGCAGCGAGATTATCATAGATATGTGCGCAAGAGGAGGAGTAAACGATTTCTTCTGGGACGAATGCAAAGGAAACTCAACTGCCTTGCTCATCGACGGTTGTATATCTATCTTTTCAAGGTATAGAACAGTGACATGTATTTCGGTAAAGTACTTTTTTTGTAAAACCGAACATTTGATCAACACACGAGTGCTCTAGAACCAAATATGAGCACAAATTTCAGCTTCAAATGGACGCCATCCGTGTGGAACCTCAACGCAGTGGCGACTCTATACGGCCTCAACCTAAACGGAGCTTCAAATATCATCCTGACGTTGGTGCACGATTAATTGCCCAGGATTTGCAAAGACCGGGCCTCTCTACGACTGGCGGCAGAGATTGTCGTATAGCCACTGTGTGGTCACAACTCCATCATTTAGACAAGGTCATCTGGATCCGTGGTCATCAGGAGGTTACAAACAGGGGATGCAGGACCGTGGCATCTACGTAATGGAAATACCTGGATCAGCTCATCACCTCGACCTTCGAACTCCGAACACCTGCGACCCAAACACTGTAAAGAACGCCAGATATCAAGTATGTTTTTGATGCTCTTCCCCCTTTGCGCTATTGTCCGACAATGTCCGACGCTCATTTGTCTTATCGGATAATGCCAGACGGTCTTAAACGACAAGGCAGCAAGCTTTTCGGGACTACTATTGCACATTCCAACATGATATCTTGACAGATTAGTGAGTACCGTAGTTTCGTGATCAGAAAAGTGTTCACCTACACTAATTTCGTGTGCGATGGGCAGGCGAAAATGCGCGTTATCTCGAAGGGGTCAGAGAGGAGTGGGCTTGGTGCCCGCCTCTATCGTGACGTTGAATTCGCAACAGTGATAGACGGTATGCGCGTGGTCTTTGAGATCCCTTGTTGCTATTACACTTTCATCTCGCTGGCGCTCTTTGACATTGAACGGAGCGCAGTGGCGCCACACTTGAGCAATGAGCAGGGACTTGAGCGCAATGGATGACAGTCTTCGCGTATCTCTTGAACAACTTTGAGTTTTCTGTATGTATTAGTGGGGTGGATGTTCTGCTTTACCGAGAAAAGAACACACGAACCGTCTTCCTTCCTTCCTTGGGCCTTCCTATTTTCTTACAGTAAAAAAAAACTTATTTTACTGTACGGAGTAGTACATATAGCGTGATACGGTAGGGCGGAACCTTCGAAACTGCTCGCGTGTACGCGATTTATTATCCGAAGTGCCTGCTCTCTACGTGGCGAGAAACGGATCGTGAGATTCCCAATCCGAAGGCGTAACGATGCAGTTTACAGTCCGACGACAATAATACTCCTTTTCCTGTAGTCATTCTGCCCACCTCTCCCCACATCGCCACCAGTACCCTATAACCATGTGCCGGCAGAGAAACGGGAGTGAGAGTCAAGCACGCGAATGCTCGTAGCACGATGCCTCTAAAAAGTCTTCTGAAAATCCAGCCCATGCTACGCAAAGTCTGAATAGTGACACAGGGTTGTTGGCACATGTACGACGTCTGTGTCAAGTCTTCTGAAGTTGTACGACGTCTGTGTCAAGTCTTCTGAATCTGGACGCATGTTGCAAAATGCCAGTGTCACTTCTGCTGAGTCCCGACGCACATAGATGTCGTGGCACGTGACCTTGCCACGACGTCTATCACACGTCTCCTGCACTCGACACATCTCGCACGAAGTCTGTGGCACGTATCCTGAAACCCGACACAAGTTGAACTATATTGAGAGAAAATAGTGGTCCTTCCTCTTCCCTGGTCCTTTCTTCACCGGGTTTCTCTTTACTGGTCTCCCTCTCACTTCTGAATTCCAACTCACGTTGGACGACGTAATCGGCACGTCCACTGAATCCCTAGGCACGTTGGGCGACGTCTTCGGCATGTCTTCGAAATCCCGACGCACGGCTATACTTGTGCTAAGTACTGTAGCTTGATGCGCCTTGAATGCATGCCAACATTTATTAGGGGATCATAGTGGGATATTTGCCTGTCGCGTTCGGTTGGTACTTGTGATGAGGATGTCAAGTCATTCATGTTGGTAGGTAGCCTATTAAGAAGCCTTTCTTTCTTGCAACCGATTTTATGGTTTACGTGGTTCTAGCTTTTTGTTTCAATATTTTCCAAGTCCAGACGACTCACAGCAGAAGCGATGCCGCAGATAGTATTCGTTCAGTACTTCGTTGGAACATTAAGGGTGTCTGTCCAGACTTGATTCACAAAACCGTTTCGCACCACGACCTCGCTTCCGGAAAACTCGTAGATTTGCAGAATTGGTGCATGTCGCTTAGGTGCATAGTAGAGATGCGGGAGCAGAACTCGGTTCGTGGTCGCGCGCCGCGAGACCGCTGCGACGATTGCTGCCACGATTGCATTAGGCCTCGTGCATACTTCCCGTCGCCGAGATGGAATCGCGGCGATGAGTTTTGCAGAGCGACGCGAAAGATTTGAACTTCTCAGTGCTCGTCGCATCGCTCATCGCTCTGCAAGGGAGCGCGACGGCGATCCGTCCAGGACCAACGCTAAACGCCGCGCGCGGCGCGAAAAAGTATGCCATGCCTGCGATGGGCGCGGGTAGCCATCGCGCATGTCAACCGCCACTGTTGCGGTGGCCGCGGCAAAGTTTCTTTTGACTATTCGACCGCGTGCGGCGGAATGGCCATGAACTGAGCGCCGCGATGGCATCGCGGCGATGGAAGTATGCCTCCGGCCTTAGGAGCAACGGCACATCCCCGCATCCCTGCTGCACGTTCCCGTATTCCTGTTGTACGCCTAAGCGACTTTTTCCGCAGGCTTTGTATATGAGCAATGCTGCAACCAGTGAAGTGAGGAACTCATAATTCCATCACTTTTACCATATATGGTCTGTGTGGTTTATAGTTGTAGTTAGGGGTTCATCGTTTGCTTTTCCTTTATTATCCAGCTTCCCATAGTGTTCTTGTTGTCACGAGTTTTCTCAAATCCTTCCCCTCACCTCTCACCTACCACACCCCTAAAATTCACCCGCATTTAAATTTCTTTTTGCATAAGAGTACCCTAGCAGTTTCCAACTACAAAGGGAAGGCAGAGCTTCAAAGCGTTTCCTATAGCAATGGTTTTCGTTTTAGATCGTACAGATTTTGGAATGCTGGATCAGCGGATGTGCCGGTGCTCCGCGCCTCATCGACCTCCCACAAATTGCTCTCGCCGCCGATGATACCAAATGCATGGACGTCAACCAGGGCTACCCGTGGGGTCAGGAGGTGTCTTCTTCAACGACCTTCTCCACAGTGGTCATGATGCTGGTGCTTCTTCTGAGGAGCTGTCTCTTCTAGGTCTGAATCTGTTAACATATTCATGTTTTCGTTAGACACCTCTGCAGGGTAAGTAAACTTCAACAATCCATCGTGACAACTAGAAAGAGTGATGAAACTTGATCTGCACCACTGCTATTATTATTTCATTACATCGTACTATTACTGGCCGTATCATTGATGATGTATCATTGAAGAGAGATAAATGCTTCGACATTGTTTTACTTTACAATATTTAGCAGTTTTCCTGTGCTAGGTATTCGTCATATTGGAGTGCGCCTTAACACGTGGACGACACTTCGCGCAATGGTGCGCGACAGCCAGTCTGTCCCGTGGGACGATGTCGCGCAATGGTGCGCGACGGCTATTATTTTAACAAGAAGATATCCGGCCCATCCATACTTCGTCCGAATACCTTATTCAGGATGCTGAACACGATGCCGATGTCCATTTCGACAATCACGGCCGATTTCCCTCCTTATCGGTAGTCGTGTCAGGACCGCCAACTTCCCCAAACTCTGTGTAGGAGTTATGTGGGAAGATTGAGACAAATCTTACCTCTTTAACAAATCTTCTTCCTTAGCCGGTTTTTTTGTAGCCTTCCTTTTTTATACTGTACATTTTGCTTGTTTATGTAGTGTATTCCTTTTGTTTCATCTATACTGAAGTATCACTGCTTTACCTTATACCTGGCTTTGACATCATTGTTGAAGTACTCTGTTCGATTGTTCCTTCTTTCCTTGTTTAACAATCGCAAATTTTTTACATGTCTTGTGGGTAATAAATGTGCAATGAATCAGGAATTTCAATCTATAGCTGCGTTTCTCCACAAGGCATAGCGGTCGTCGCCAGGGTATGTGACGGTAGGTATGCGCTGGTGAGCGTTACCCATACCTATCCTATCGCAACATACCCTCCCTAGTTGGCTGAATTTTTAAAAACGGACGTCTGATTCGTCACGAGCACCAAAATAACCTCCTAGACGAAGCTTTGTCTACATCGGACCCATTCCTTCCGTCTCTTTTATATACTGATAAGACCACCCTAGTTAACGACGTGGGGGGGGGGGGTAACTGGCCGTAACTGTTAAGAGGAACATTAGCATCGTGTTTGGCATCCCAGATTTTTCCTTAGACGAAGTTTGGGTATGTCGTGTAACGTTTGTGCGGTGCGCTTCGTCCCACGGGCCAGACAGGCGAAAATCGCTCTCGTCGTCAACGTGTTAAAAATAGCAGTGACCTACAATTCAGTCATAATTCCACACTGATCTTAGGGATACACTACAATTCGACAAAACCAGTACTATACAACGAAAATAAATCCTCCGTATTTCAACGCTAGATCTGAAGATTGCAATTCAAAGTTGAATCCTACGATATTTATTTACTTCCTTACTTCACGTGTAACGGAAAAGTTTCCGACGCTCCATTCATGCTCAGTGGAAGGAACGTCTCCGAATGCTCTGGCTGCGCGTTCCTAATTAGACCGCAAGTCTACGTGATCAACAGTCTGCGTAGTGGCAGAACTGAGCATGAGGGAAAGTGTGGCTCGGGGAACTACCAAGTGCAACAAGAAGGCATCTGGAATCTAGTTTCATCCAGCCCGATGTAAAGGGATGTGATAACTTGGGCTATCTCCCTAAAGGTTAGGTAAAAGGGTCAAGACCGAACGAACGCGATGTTTTTCTGGGAGGGGAGGAATCTCTTGGATGTAATGACACATACGCCTTATTGTCTGTTATTTTGATCCGCTCTTGTACTGGAACGTCTGACCATGGCCATATATTGGGTTGTAACAAAATAAATGGCACTGAACCACTGTAAATTTAAACAGTTAATATCTCGGCTTGTAGGCACGTTTATTAATCGAAATAAAAACCTTCTGATTCTACGCGTCTTTGCCAACGTGACACAAGCTTTTCTATCCCAGTAGCATAAAAATCAGAAGTTCTGGAATTGACAAAATCTTCGAAGGCACTTTCGGCATCCTGTTGGTATTTGAATGTTTTCCCTACCAAGAAGTCGCCAAGATGCTTGAAGAAATGGTAGTCTGTTGGGGAGAAGTCGGTAGAAAACGGAGGATGTGGTAGAGTTTCAGTGCTCAGCTCATTCAATTTCTGCAACGTCATTCGTGCTACATGGGGGCGAGCATTGTCGTGCAGAATGAGAACTCGCCTTCGGTTTACCAAGGCCGGCCGGATATCCTTCAACTTTTTCATCATTTCTTCAATTTCAATGCAGTACTTTTCTGCCGTGATGGATTCACCGGAAGGAAGGAAGCTGTGGTGAATAATTCCCAGCGAACACCACCATACTGTCACCATTACTTACTTTTGGTGCAATTCAGGCTTCGCAAAAACCTTGGGGCTCTCATCGCTGTCCACCCACTGTGCCGATCGTCGCCTGTTGTCACACATTATCCATTTCTCGTCGCAGGTTGCGATGCGGTCAAGGATTGGGTCCGTTTCGTTCCGTAGAAGCTGTGCGGACGAGATCTCATATCTTCGGTTTCTTTGCTCCTCAGACAGCTCGTGAGGCACCCATCTTTCCAGCTTTTTGGTCTTTTCAATTTCCCTTAGATGCCGGGCAGCTGTGTTGTGACTAACGCCAAAAACCTTCGCTATCTCCCTGGTACCTTTGTGTGGATCCTCCTCTACCACATCTCTCAGCTTGTCCTCATCAACATCACTATGCCTCCCACGACCTTCATGTTCTTCCAAGCTCTCATCTCCATTCCGGAACATCTGACACCAACGATACGCCGTCCGAATTGTGAAACATCCTTCACCGAATGCGGCGTTGAGCTTCTCGTCCGCCTCCTTAGCTGTAGTACTCAGCTTGAATTCATACAAGTAAATGCCTCGGATTACCCTTTTGTCCATCTGCAAAAAAGTCATTAAAACTCTAAAGTTTTCCCACTTTTACATGGAAAGTTTGGTACTCTCCGGCAGAGCAAAGTTTGCGCTTCTAAATGATATGCCACATGTTACGGTTTGTTCTTGATCAAATGCGTAAAAACGCGCCAAAAAATGGCGCGAGACAGTGCCATTTAATTCGTTGCAACCTAATAGTACTGGGTGGCGGCACGAGAGCGGCGACACGAACTTTATAGAAGATGAAGAGAAAGTGGACATGTCGGGTACTGCAATGGTCGGCTCTGAGTCTGTCCCCCATCCTGCTGGATACTTATGTTCGAACGAGACATTCTAGAGATATTCTAATGATTTTCTTTCGACTTCGAATATTAGAAAAATCTTTCGGAAAAAAACGCATTTAGGAAATTTAAACGTGGATGGAAGATCTTCTGCAACTGACCTAGAGAAAGCAAACGTGCTTGCGGATGAATTTTGTAAAGTTTTCTCTGATGATGATGGATTACTTCCGCCTTGCTGCTCGGTTTTTGAACATGATATGGAGGACTTTCCTTATTTTGATCCGCTAACTATTTTCGAACATATTGCAGCTTCTAGGCCGACCTCTTCGGTTACACCCGATAGAATACCTTTCGTTTTTATACGTAATGTGGCATGTCATAGCTTCTCCTCTATCTTACATTTTCAATCAGTCCATGATGTATTCCCAGGTACCTAGATTGTGGGAACATTCCCTAGTTACCCCCATCATCAAGAGGGGATCCTCAGCGGAAACTAGTAATTACAGGCCAGTGAGCATAACGTCGATTTTTTGCCAGATATTCGAGAAGGTTTTGAAGAAGCACATCATCAAGCATTTAGAAAGGAACCTTGGAATCGCTCGTTCCCAACATGGTTTTATTTCAGGAAGATCCATAGAAACCAACTTGCTAGAATGTCTTGAGAATTGGACTGGCATTCTTGACCAAAAAAGCGCATGCGATGTAATTTATTTTGATTTCGCGAAGGCGTTTGACAGAGTTAGCCACTCCAAACTCTTACATAAGATTGACCAGCTTCGGTTTCATAAAAATGTCACGAACTGGATCCGAGACTTTCTAACAGGCAGAACCTTTCAGGTGCGTGATAATTCGACTTATTCCGATTTGAGAAATGTTTGCAGCGGAGTACCTCAAGGCGGAGTACTTTCTCCTCTACTTTTTAATATCTACGTTGCTGAAATAGCAAGCTTGATTGAATTAGATGGTGTTAAATGTAAACAATATGCTGATGACCTAAAAATTTATAGAGAAATAAGGAGTAATGAGGATGTAACTATCCTCCAATCGGCAATTAATCGATTAGTGCTTTGGTCGCAAGAGTGGTTGCTCCCACTCTCTCTCCCTAAAACTTTTCACCTTCGCCTTGGATGTCCTAGTCTTCCTGATTCTGGTGCTCCTCATTACATCCTGAACGATTGCCCGATCAAAACCATACATGAGATCAAGGACCTAGGTTTCCACTACAACGATAAACTTGACTTTTCGTTGCACTACAAAGAGATAGTATGAAAGGCTGTCACTCGCACTTACCACATTTTCAAGGCGTTAAGTACCAATAATAAACATGTCCTTCTTTTGGTATACAAAACGTATGTAAGACCTATAGTCGAGTGCTGTACTACGGTTTTTTCCCCTCATAAACGCAAGGATATAGCTACTCTTGAAAAAGTGCAGAACAACTTCACAAGGAAAATCATGATAAGCACTTTTGGTTTCTTATACTCACGAATTCCTCGAGCCAAATTTCAGAACACATACTTAGGTCTTCTCACACTAAAGGTTAGACGGCTAATTGCAGATGTGTGTATGGTCCATAAACTCCTTCAGAGAAAGGTCTCTATGGATGTAATACAGTTTTACGACATACTGCCGTCTCGAACTAGAGGAGGTGGAAATAAAATATCTTTTTCCAGAACTAAAACGTCGATAAGGCGACACTCATTTAGCGTGAGAGCTGGACTAGCGTACTTAAAGATTAGTAAGAACGTTGTACTCCCGCAGTCACTTCCCTCTCTCAAGAACCACGTTTTCAAAATACTGACAGAGCAAGAAAAGTACTGCCCTTTATGAATGGTTTTTAGGAATTCCAGTGTCCTGCTTTTAATGTTGTTTCAGGTAAAGTTAAGACACTTTGTGTTGATGTTTGTTGATGATGTATTCATGTCATTTTCATGCACCTGTTTTAAAGTTTGATTACGTATTCATTTATCGCTTTCATGCGCCTGTCTTAAACAGTCGTAATAAATATCAATATCGATATCAAAAATCGCGTTTTCGGCTGTATTCAAATTCGAACGTTCAGAGAATTCTATTTTCGAATAAAATACAAATTCGAGTGTTCGAAAGCTGCGGGAATTCGAGCCCATCTGGATATTCGAAATTTCTCGGAAGCAGGCAATTATTCCGTTATTCGATGACACCATTTGAATTTTGTAATCAGAAAGGCTTTCTTCTTGGCACTGTAACACTGGGCTCTTTTCAATGAGCAGTTGTACTGTTCTACAGTGCACTTTATAGCAAACATGAATATTTAGATGAGATGCATAGGAACTGTGAGTGCTTCTACGCATCACTTTTATTGCACATGTGCTTCCGTCTGAAGATGTTCTAATTGTTCACTGCCGAAACCCTGCCGAAGAGAAGAAGGAATGCGAATGAATAAAAAACTGAGAATTGGCTAAAAGGAGAACACCTGTGCTCAAGCTCACACGAAATAGACAGAAGGAGAAATAATAAAAATTAGTGAATAGCTGTTTGAATTACCAAAATGACTCTTGAATAAACCAAGGATATGCTGTATCTTGAAGACCGGTTCAGGTTCAAAAATGTTGTGTAGGCTGCCATTCTCAGATGCCGCCCGATGGCCAGCGACAGGTTGGCGCGCACGGTGTCCGCGTCGTCGGCGACGTCGGTGACGGAAGTATAACACCTCCTGCGGAGCTCGACGATGTGTTGCGTGGGCTGCTACGCACTGCGTAGCACCCGCTCAACATTGTCGTCGACGTGGCGCCGAAGTATAACATATGGCTAAGACTGCTAAGTGGAAGATCGAGCACAGCAATCGCGTCTGACGAGCTTAAACAGTGCAGAGTAAATGTTCTACTTCATAGAGGACAAACGGCCCCATTAAGGATTTTTCGAAACCACTAATGCCGCTGTTTTAAAACATTTATTCAGATCGCCAGACGAAGGCTCATGAATGGTTGGACCATGGAGGGCAGTTGACTCCCTTCACCTTTTGTTCACATACACCCGCAAAATATTATCTTACAATCCTGTTCACGTCGCACAGCCAAAACGGCGGCTTGCAACGGAAAGTACCGTCGCATACCGTCGCATGCTCATAACTACTTCAGTTTTAGATTTTTTGAAAACATTTTGGCATCGCTCGATTCGTCTGTTCGCTATTCACGCTATAGGACATTACCAGACCGCTGCATTTTACCTGTGGGTAAAAAAAATTACTGGAGCAGGCTATTTGAGATTGCAGCTCATTTCCCAGGACTTCCATGTTTCTTAGTATCTCAAGCATGGAGTGTACATCGCCAGTGCTCTGTCATCCCAGGGGCGCTCCGAGAGTGCGCCGTGCTAAATGCATATAGAGACAAAAATTATTCGAGCGGCGGAGTGAACATGCTTTCGCCCACTTATCAATCGAGTGGGCGAAAGCATGCTCACTCCGCTTCCATCTTCCCTTACTGAAAAATGTAAACCCTTCAAGACTATTTCGAACCGTTTGGAGAATTTTATCAGAAATTCACGGTCGGTCTGCTTAGGAATTGCTTCACTCTTTCCCGGCGAGACTTTGGAGTGCGCCGTGAACAATGCATACAGGATTGAACCTCGATTGGTCGCGACAGCTCTCAGATTGCACGCGCGGGCGTGCTCGGAGCGCAATAACTCTGTCAAGTTCAGATCTTTCCGGATGCATCTCGAGGATTTTGTGGACAGCACAAGACTCTTGAAGTCATTAAGGCACAACAGTGTTGCTAATGAAGAGACTGAGTTACAGCGCTGCGAAGATGTAGGTGAGGCTTGTGTGACCCATTTTTTTTTTCGATTTTGGTCGGCTCCTGCGGGAAGACGCTGCTCTAGCTAACAGCATGCAAATGCGTGGAAGAGCAGATTACTGAAATCACTTTACAATGACATGCTCTCAACTCTCCAGCTGCCCAAACTGCCTTGGCCCCATCTACCAATTTAGAGCGCCGGACGGCAGCGGTGAAGTTTCTTCCGCACTTACTCCCTCATATTTGAGTTTTGATGCTCCTAATAATTTCTGATCAGCTCGAAATGCTCATCGAATGGTTTTGATCGCGACCAACTTTGAAAAAAAAATCGGTTTTTTGACAATTTCGCATCGGGGCCTCTCAATGCCGAGGCAGATGGGCGACGATGTTGTCGAAAATCAATATTTACAAAATTGATCGAGATGTCGATGATACCGTTCGATAGTGCTTTTTGAGCTTAACACAACGGTACCATTGCGAGCGTCGAGAACTCAACTGTTAGCGAGTAACTGCGGAAGGAATTTCTGCCGCTAGAAGTCAGCCGCCCTAAAATGGCAGCTGGGGCTGGGGCCAAGGTAGTATAGGTAGCTGCGAAACAGTGAGCACGTCGTCGTAAATCACTTCAAGTGTCCTGCCCGCCTACGCATTTGCATGCCGCGTGTTTGTGAAATGGTCGACGGAAATGGGAAAAAATTGGGTCGCACAACCCTCACCTGCATTTTTGCAGCGCTGTAGCTTTGTCCAATCATAAGCTACATTGCTGCGTTTTAGCGCACTACAAGAACTTTTCACTGTCTACAAAATCCAGAATCTGCGGCCGAAAAGGTTTACACCTGACAGATATCGCGCTCAGAACACGTCTGCGCGTACAATTTGCATAAAATTTTAACGAAATTTTTAACGGAAAACATTCGTTAAATTTCCGGTAAAGCGTTAAATTTTGTTAAAAAAGCAATTAGCTGAAAACTATTATTTCATGTAAAAAAAATCAAGGGAAACGAGCAGTCTCATTACATTAGACTTACTCGAGAAACTCCGAGCAATGGTTGGCTCGCCTATTTGAACACACAAGTTAGAGTGTCTGGCGGGACAGTTAGCGTGAAGTGTTACCGGAAACCAAACTCCAAGAATATCCTGATTCACGCCAAGTCCGTGCCCCCCGCTGTTGTGAAACGTGCTGTTGTTAGCAACATGTTCCGCACGGCGACGAGGATGTGTACGGACACGAACGAATATCAGGAATCATTACGGTTGGCTTCGGATATAGCCGTAAATGGATATGTGGCGTCAACTCGCCATCGGAGGGCTCACGCTAACTCTCACGATAGATCCCGTATAAATAAGATGCCCCTCGTTCTACACTTCATCTCCAATAGAGTCACTGCTGAAATTCAAAGGGTTATTGCAAGAGCACAACTGCAGGACGACGTTATCTTAGTGAATATTGCTAATGACAACTTTAGACGGCAGTTGGTACGAAATAGACCATATGATCAGCAGTGCATTTCGGAAGACTACGCTAAATGCTGAAGTGGTGGTTTAGGGGATTGCTCAAAAATAGGAGCAATTTATCAGATTAAGTGTCTGGCATGTAACGCAAAATATATCGGAGAGAGGGGAATGGCACTAGGAATACGCCTAAGGGAACATCTATCTGAGAGGATAGATCTAGGATTGATGCGCATAACGGTAATGACTACGAGGTGAAATGCACATTTTTGGCCATTGAGGGAGATATTTCCGCGAGAAAAGCGTTAGAGGCATTCTGGATTTTCGCAAGAAATCCAGTGATGAACAACCGAAATGAGTGCCTTTTTGTGACGAGTGACTTCTTACCATTTGTGCCTAATTGTGAACTGTAGACGACCGGTCGTGGCAGTGATGCACAGCGTGCCTCATTCGCCTCTACTGGTCAACTTACGTGAGCGAATCGGCCCCTGCGGTGGATCCAACTGGTGGGTTCGTTTCTACCATTAGGACTCTGGTTGTGGTCGTAGGTGTAGGTCGAAAATGCTAGGGCAGTTAAGGCGCTTGGTGGGGTAGAGCGCAATTCTAACCTATGCACCACGTTCAGGCCTCCGAAGACGACGTGAAGTCGAAACGCGTCAGGCCCTGCCAATAAAGATCTACCAAAAAACCTCGTGTGGCACAATATATATAAACTGACAATCAAGAGAAACGTTACACCTTGAAACACAAACAGGTCAACAACTAAAGCTCAAGGAATGTAGTGCAAGGTAAAACAAACAATTCATTATCAACAAAGTGTGGACAACAACATCCCTGGCTCATCCTTAGTTTGATCGGAGCAGCCAGTCTACGGAGCATACGCAGAGAAGAAGTGATAGAGTTGCTCCTTAGCGGCGGCAACTATCTTCATCGGTCGATCGACAAAGCGCTCAACGCTTACAATCGAGTCTCGGAAAAGCTCGGAGACAATTATACCAACACCACTGGTGGTCCTGGGACCTCCACATAGAACGGCCTTAAAGCCACGTCCTATGTCCCTTGACTTGCAGCAGGACCACCTCATCTCCTACACCGCACAAAAATCAACTTTTCTACGCTCCAGTGCTTCTACCAACTCGCAGAAGCGGCCCGCCAACATACCCACATTCAGCGTTGCCACGTGGGTCCTGCTTACATTACGGGACTTTTGGACTAGCTCAGTTGCTCCCCGATGCCGTCCTCGCATCAAGGACCCTCGTACACTTTTCACACTCGCCGAGATTTGTGAGTGTACGTCGTCTCCCGCGGACGCCGTAGTACTATCTCGATATACGTGAACTGACATGCACCATGTGATGTGACATGGATCTTCGTAGGCCGGCCTGTCACAAGGGCCTGTTGCCTGCACTCGAGTGACCGTGTTCGGCTTAGCTCACAGAGAACAGTTTCCACCACCAAGAGACGTCTGTCTCCGAAAACTCTCGAGCTGATACGCCAGCGTGGAGCAGCACGAGAGTCAGGCAACTACCAGCTGACGTCCGACCTTGCGAAACTATGCAGAGAGGCGATAAAGGAGGATCTTAAAGAGAGAAGGGCAGAAGTGTTGGCTGAAGCTGCAGAGGTAGGGTTAAGCATACGCAATGCCCGCCGAGACTTCGCTAACTTCAAGTCCAAGATGACCGCTCTCCGACGTCCCGACGGAACCGTCACCTCTTCCAGAGGACCATGGAGAAGGTCATCCACGACTTCTACTCCGATCTCTTTGATAGCCATGTCCACCTGCCCCGTGCCATCTTCCGCAGGATGGATACGTCGTCCCCTCTGTTCTTCCTTCCGAGATCCGACACGCCATCTCGTCGGTGAAGAAACGTACAGCACCCGGTCCCGACAGGATCAGACCCGAACACCTGAAGAACCTCCCGCCGGCACTCATCAACACCCTGGCGCGGCTCTTCACACGTCACCTGTCGGAGTGCAAGGTTCCATCTCAGTGGAAGACCAGCAGGACCGTCTTGCTGTACAAGAAGGGAGACGTGCACGACATTGGCAACTATCGCCCGATCTGCCTGCTGTCCGTAGTCTACAAGCTGTTCACTCGAGTTATCCTGAATAGGATCAACCGAACGCTGGACGAAGAAGAGCCACGCGAACAAGCAGGATTTCGGAGAGGATTCAGCACGATCGACCACATAAAAACCATTACGAAGCTCATCGAAGTGTCGCGAGAGTATAAGCTGCCGCTGTGCCTTACGTTCATCGAGCTGAAGAAGGCATTCGACCCCATCGAGACTGAAGCGGTCCTCGAAGCCCTGCTCACTCGGGACGTTCCTACTCAGTACATCAGAGTCCTTCGAGAGCTGTACAGTGGATTCACACCCAAAAGTCTCATCGACGTAAGTAGAGGGGTTCGGCAAGGGGATACCATATCCCCGAAGCTCTTCAGCGCCACCCTCGAAAACGTCATGCGCGAATTAGAATGGGAAGACATGGGAGTGAAGGTCGACGGCCAGCAGCTGCATCATCTTCGTTTCGCTGACGACATCGTGCTCATAACACCAAGCATCAGCCAGGCGGAGCGAATGCTGGCCGACTTCGATCGTGTATGTGGAGATGTTGGACTGCAGCTGAATCTTACGAAGACGATGTTCATGAGGAACTGATGGGTTTCTGATGCCCCATTCTCGCTCAACGGAACGAACATCTCCGAATGCTCCATCTACGTGTATCTGGGTCGCGAAATCCAACGACGTAGCGCCAGAGCTGGGTGGGAGGAAACTAGCGGCTTGAGGAGCTTTCAAGAGCGCCGAAGAAGTCGTGAAGAAGACGAAGAACGTCTGACGCCGTGCCCACCTATTCGACTTCACTGTTCTTCCTGCCCATACATACGCCTCAGAGACCTGGACTGTACGAAAGCAGGATGAACACGCGATCAGCGTCGCGCAGCGTGGAATCGAGAGGACGATTCTCGGAGTGACACGACTCACGCAAGTGAGAGAAGGCCTCCGGAGTTCCGAGCTCCGCCGACGTTCGAAGACGATCAGAGACGCTGTCGCGTGGGCCAAGTTGTCGAAAATTAGGTGGGCCGGCCACGTAATGCGCTTCGCAGACACCCGCTTTACGAGAGCCATCACCGACTGGATTCCGCGGGATGTCAAAAGAACACCAGGACGCCCACCAACGCGTTGGTCGGACTTCTTCGTTAAAGCCCTGAGCGACCGATATGACGCTCTTCGTGTCCCTCGAGCGAGGGGGATCCATTGGACCACTGTGGCACGCGACAGGGACGAATGGAGACGCTGCTGGCACCCGCTCGAGCAATTCGATGATCAATGGGACGACAGGTGATACATGTAATACACGTGGAGGAACGGACAACGCCACCATTTCCATTGCCACCTACTACTTTAGATAACAACCCACAGGACTTGATAGCTTTCCCCGGACATTTTTCCAAACTATTACATTGTTCAAATCAGTTTCCTTAAGCCTCAAGTGGCTGGTATCGAGGTAGTAAGCTGTCACAACGATGTTTTGTTGCGATCAAAACTTCTAGCGCCAGGCGGGACTCGAACCCGCACCTCCCTCTGACCGGGCGGGAATGCTCTACGCCTTTACACCACCGGCGCCGTTTGATCGAACGCAACATCCACACCTCGTGGGACCGATCAGCAGTCACTCGTATCCGGGATGACCTGGCCGCTGATATCAGCATGGAACCAGTCAAGCTGATGGTCTTGATAGAAACAATTCAAATCAGTTTCCTTAAGCCACAAGTGGCTGGTATCGAGGTAGTAAGCTGTCACAACGATGTTTTGTTGCGATCAAAACTTCTAGCGCCATCCCGGATACGGGTGACTGCTGATCGGTCCCACGAGGTGTGGATGTTGCGTTCGATCAAACGGCGCCGGTGGTGTAAAGGCGTAGAGCATTCCCGCCCGGTGAGAGGGAGGTGCGGGTCGAGTCCCGCCTGGCGCTAGAAGTTTTGATATTACATTGTTCTTTGTCTGGAGAGAGGATGAGCTACGACAAAGAGGCAAAGTGTGCCGTTCCAATTTTAAATTGTTCCTGGTTTGAGTTTTTTTCTTTTTTTAGTCGCATGGCCTATTTTTTGCTGTTCTCACATAGATTGCGCGTCCTTAGGACGCAGTTAAGTAAATAAATAAATAAATAATTAACAAATAACTAAATAAAATGCTCCAACTACTCTTGGCAACCGGCCCAACTCGCTGCCTCTGGTACATTAGCAATGGAGTGTTACCGCTACTTCTTCGCGTAATTTACCTGACGCTCTAGCCGGGTTGCGGATACAATGATACTCACCGGAAAACTACCACGCCGCAAGTTGATGTGTCGAAGGACTTGGCGGTTTCGCATTAAGTTCCACCACTATCGGCTCGTAAGTCGTTGATGAACCCGAGCCATGATATTCTTTTTCAGCACCATTGCAATTCTACGAAATTTTTCAATTTCTTTTAATTTTTTAAATTTTAATTACTGTAATTCTACGCGACGATTGGCCAGATGGAGGGGTCCCAACACGTTTCGTACCGCCCGCGGACACCCCGCTGAAGTATACCTCAGGCCATAGCTGCACTTAATGCTTTTTCCAGCATAGTTTAAATGAGAATATCTGGTGGACATACTTGGTGACGAAGTCCGTTTATCCACGTGGTGAATCTAGAAACTCTTCGCTCTGCGAGCTAAGCCGAACACGGAGACTCGGTTTCAGGTTACACGCGCTTGTGAAAGGGCGGTCTACGAATACCCCTTATCACATCACATGGTTAACGCTTAAGAGTTCTGAGTAAATGCTACGGCGCCCGCGGGAGCCGACGATCACTCGCAAAGCCCGGCGAGGGAGGAAAGTATGCGATGGCCCCTGATGAGAGGATGGCATCGGGAGACAATATGTTAATCCAAAAGTTCCGCAACGTAAGCAGGACCCGCGTGGCTACGCTGAATATGGGCACGTTGACGAGCCGCTCGTGCGAGTTGGTTGAAGCACTGGAGCGACGAAAGGTAGATTTCTGTGCGGTGCAGGAGACGAGGTGGTTCGTCTCCGAACGTTTCCGCGACGGGATAGCCAACGTAGAACGTTTCGATGACCGCTTGATGAAGATTGTTGTCGCCGTAGAACAGCGACGATGTCACTTCTTTTCTGCATATGCTCCGCATACTGGTTGTTCCGAGCAAACCAAGAACGAGTTCTGGTCACTGCCTGATGAGAAGGAAGCGGAAGTGTTGTCACAAGATATGATTGTTGTGGCAGGTGTAGAGAAGTCAGTAACAAATGGAAGGCCATTTCTCTAGAGAGTTCAATACCCCATGCTCTCACACAGATCAGCTGACGCTCCGTGGTCAATAACAGCGACAGCCGTGTTCGGCACTGGTTATAAAAGAAGGATCAAGTTAAACCTAGGTGGCTTGTTTACCTCCTCCCGCTGTTCCGCCTTTGGCGGTCGGCTCCCGTCTGAGTCTGGCGGCGCCCCAGCCGTTCGTCCCTGGGATCGCCTTAAGCGGTTCCTGCTCCCTCTCCCGTTCCCCAATGATCCCTAAACTGCCCTATTCATGCACCCATGGCGTTGTCGAGTAGTTCGTGTTGATAAAATTTGCATTTCAATGTGTTTCGTAATGTTTCCAAAGATCCTAAAGGCTACGGAGAGACGGCGTCTCCTTTGAGTCGGGTAGGAATTCGGAGGTTATAAATGTAGGACTGAAGAACGGTAGAAATAATAAGGATCTTCTTTTTTTCGTCCGTTACATGGAGGTTCCGGCAAGGGTTTTAATCTAAAGAAGAAACCCCAATGAACGAACTTGAGTTTCTTTACCGTTTCCTATTGAGCCGAAGTTAATGTTCTGTTCCCTAACGCACTGTGATGTGGCACTCTTTCCTCTTGTTATTGAAAACCAGCGTCCGTCGCCGGCTTCGCCGGCGACTGACGCTGGATGTGCGAGCCACGCCAGGCTTGCCGGCTTCGAGTATGGTAGGCCACGCCAGGCTTGCCGGCTTCGAGTATGGTGGGCCACGGCAGGCTTGCCGGCTTCGAGTATGGTGGGCCACGCTAAGGACGGGAACCAAACCTAGCTAGGGCTCACCCGTTTCGGTCCAGTGCTTTAAGCCAGAAGGTGTGACAAATATCGGAATAGATGACTTTGGACAAAAATACTATCCTCCTCTGCATACCGTGCTATGGAAATCGATAAAGCACTGTTGAAAATTGGGACCTAGGGGCGAGACTTGGTTGAAAGCGTAGTCGAACCAAGCGTAGGTCCCACCAACTTTCTTTGCTGACCTGTCCTCGTTCACCGCTGAAAATTGGAAGACCTGGGCAGGTAGAAATAGGTTAGTAACCCAGCAAGCGAAGTAAGTATGCTCTTGAGATCAAAGTGAACAATTTCCAAATCAAAAGGAGCGTCTTCCAGACTATTACATTAGCCACTAGTTTTGAGTGACATTGGCCACTAATATTTCCAAATCAAAAGGAGCGTCTTCCAAACTATGACATTAGCCACTAATTTTGAGGAGACGTACGGGAAGGATTATATACGAGAGTCTGATGTAGTCGAAAAATTGGAGGAGGGGAGGGTGGGAACTTTATTTTTGATATTGAAGAACCACTGCAGAAAGTGATTGATGCCTTCCACTTTATATAGGAGGATAACCTTTTTTCTCTCTGTCCTTTGCATTACGGGAAGTTGAAGCGCACAAAGTTGCTCCCTCGCATGAGGTTGACCAGAATTCTAGACATCTAGCATAAGAATCTGAGCAACAAATGATGTCTCGGCCGAGCCGCACCACACCTCATGCAATAATTTCATTCTCTTGAATAATTTTGATGGTGTTGCACAGCGCTGTAATGCTTCGCTCTTCTTTAGTTTGAAACATGGAAATACACAGATAATTCCGTAGAAAATAATGCCACATCATATAGCAACTATAGTTCATAAAATAAGGCTCTTTCTTCTCATTCCGCCGACAGAATTCATTCTAAAAAAAGAAAGCTCATCAAGCATCCGCCGCAGTTTACAACGGACTTATTGACTGTTTACCACAACCCACTCACTTTCGTGGGACCCATTACACAGTCCGAACACCGGCTGCTGATCTTTTCCTATCCCACCCGTGCCTCCTGAGCGTTCCTTCCCCATTTATCAATCGCGCCGTCCTCCACGCAAACAACTACCACGGCATCCTCTATCTCATGAAAATACCCATGCTTAGTCACACCCAGACCCATATCCCACTTCCCCCGAGAACCTATGTAAACACCCCTTCCCCTCCTACCCCCACCACCACCATCACCCTCCCACTCACATGCTTCTCATAGCCAGTTGTACTCCACTACTCCATCTACTGCCACTCCACCGCTCCACTCCACTCACCCTACTCACCGAATCATCCAACTGTATTCAAAAGGACAACGTTCGCATCTTCAGGATTGAGGTCGGATTACATCAGGTTATTGGTTTGAATAGAACCTCTCTACATTTAGATAGGAACCAAATCAAGATCACTTCATTTTACCTTGACTTTTTATAGTATCAATCGATAATTTTTTTACCACCCAAAAAACCATAAATACATACAAAGCAGCTATGAAGCTGCCTATTAAAAACTAAGCTGTCAGATTAACGACAATCTTTACTTTGAATTCATTAGCGACAAAATAGAGATGCTGTAAAAACAAATAAATAATTTGTTTATATCCACACGTAGTGAATAACTTCGAATTCTTGATTGTTTCCAAAGTGTATGTTTACTCTGAGGACTGCCAAAAATCTCAAATGTCAAATTCTCAAAATCTCAAATAAAATTCGGCCGAAGCTAGCATCCGCATAAAAATTACTTTTCCTTTCTTCCTTGACTTTTCGAGTGTGACCTTTGCTAGCGCACACTGTACCTCTGCTTTCCAACAGAGATGATAGCCACTCAATTCTATAATCTACTAATAATAGCATTTCTTCATAATTCATAAATCAAGGCATTTGGCTACGCTACCAAAAGCAACCTTTCCTTAAAGCAGCACCAATAGTAAATCAGAAACTAAGGAGAATTAATCCTAACGGACTGATGACCTAGTAACATTTAACATTTACCTTTATACGTTCAGTCAATGCTTTCTTCGTGCTGACTGATGATCAAAAGATGGTTCCTATACTATTTGAACTATCCGTAAAATGAATAAATAAATAAATTTGAATTTGAAAGAATTATCAACAACTTTGACTAATAGCTATCAAATATTTGTTGGATTTAAGAAAGCCAGGCAATATGGCTCGATAAGGTTTAAAAATATAAATTTGAACACTATGTCGCTACTTTCTCAGTGCCATTTTAGATCTAGGATACTGCATCAATTAATACTTTCAAAACCGAGAGGTAAGACCATATAAGTGTAAATTCCTAAACGTGATGCAGACTCCTACAAACAGTCATTTTCCAATTGGCATAATCCAAGAGCGCCTTACTTCTTGTATAGTAGACTGATGCATTGTAGTAGCACAAAGTCACCATTACTTTGCACTATAAGAAAACACTACCACCAATACAAAAGCTCTAATGTAAGACAACGCTTTATACATTACTTTAAAAATCTCATAATCCCTTAAACTTTAAAAGGTTACTTGCAGTCTTTCATCAAATAAGGGAGAATTCGAACAAAGGGGTAAAAGCGCACTTTTGTATCTGCAATTTAATCACCATGCCAAAAACTCATGATCTCTATCTGGTGACCAAGATGAAGCCGCAGTAGAACAGTATAACAAGAAGGAAAGCTGAAGGCTACTAGAAGCTATCTGCGCGCAATCAATCAAGTCCTAGGTTTCTTACGACGTCCTAAGGAAAGAGAGAATGCGCATTAACAATGGTAAAATTAAGGCCAAAGATGTTAACCTCATATCGATTCTCGCTGACAGGAATTATTACCGGAAATACGTTAATTTTCTTCAAAGATTTCCGCAATTCCATATATAATAGCCTTCCCCCCCCTATTTTGCCAACTGCATGCTTTGACTGTTCGATAATTTAATAGTCGACTAAAGCGCGGAAGCTTCCACACCCAATCAGCAGCGATTCATCCCCATCCTTCACTGTAGAACTATAAACATAAAAGAAAATAAAGAGATGAATGTTGTAGTTGTTAAAGGATATGGTCTCAGTCTATAAGCCAGCTCCCTCAACTTCGGTTATGGCTCTAAGTCTCACATGCCAGATCCGTGAGCATTATATCACCGAAGCGATATTTCGCCATTATTCATGCTCATCCAATAATTTCAGTATCAAGAGTTACAATGACAATGAACCGCCTATACTGTTCATTGCATCGCAGTACATCACGTTTACCGATGTCAGTGCACAACATCGAGAGACTGATGAAGACTGCATGCGCATGATGACAATGGAGCAGCACAACCAACACAAGCGGACTCGTCATGCTGCACGAGGTCGATACCACTTCCCATCGCCGTCTGGAAGCTGTTATAAACTCCGTTCCCCAGACCCTTATGCTTTGTTTAGTCCCTGGGATAGGGACAATCGAATAGGGTATGATGTAGAGAAGTCAATAACAAATGGGAGGCCATTTCTCTAGAGAGCTCAATACCCACACTCTCACACAGATCTGCTGACGCTCCGTGGTCAATAACAGCGACAGCCGTACTCGGCACTTGTGTACCCGTAGGTGGTTCAGTGGGATAATGCTTCTGTGACGAGAACAGTACTTCTGCTAGCAAACTTTATTCGGTTTGTAAGCGTTCTGGTGCCCTCTTCACAGAGAGGGCAAACTCTCATGCGAATAAACAAAGCATGAGAAGGGACGGGGTCGCGAAGGTCGCGACACTGCCGCCCCCCAAGAAATATTAGGTTGTAACGAATTAAATGGCACTGACTCGCGCCATTTTTTGGCGCGTCCTTAGGCGTTTGATCAAGAACAAACCGTAACATGTGGCATATCATTTAGAAGCGAAACTTTGCTCTACCGGAGAGTACTAAATTTTCTATGTAAAAGTGGGAAAACTTTAGAGTTTTATTGACATTTTTGCAGATGGACAAAAGGGTAATCCGAGGCATTTACTTGTATGAATTCAAGCTGGGCACTACAGCTAAGGAGGCGGACGTAAAGATCAACGCCGCATTCGGTCAAGGATGTTCCACAATTCGGACGGCGTACCGTTGGTATCAAAAGTTCCGGAATGGAGATGAGAGCTTGGAAGAACATGAAGGCCGTGGAGGCATAGTGATGTTGATGAGGACAAGCTGAGAGATGTGGTAGAGGAAGATCCACACAAAGGTACCAGGGAGATAGCGAAGGTTTTTGGCGTTAGTCACAACACAGCTGCCCGGCATCTAAAGGAAATTGAAAAGACCAAAAAGCTGGAAAGATGGGTGCCTCACGAGCTGTCTGAGGAGCAAAGAAACCGAATATATGAGATCTCGTCCGCACAGCTTCTACGGAACGAAACGGACCCAATCCTTGATCGCATCGCAACCTGTGACAAGAAATGGATAATGTGTGACAACAGGCGACGATCGGCACAGTGGGTGGACAGCGATGAGAACCCCAAGGTTTTTGCGAAGCCGGAATTGCAAAAAAGAAAGTAATGGTGACAGTATGGTGGTGTTCGCTGGGAATTATTCACCACAGCTTCCTCCCTCCCGGTGAATCCATCACGGCAGAGAAGTACTGCATTGAAATTGAAGAAATGATGAAAAAGTTAAAGGATATCCGGCCGGCCTTGGTAAACCGAAGACGAGTTCTCCTTCTGGACGACAATCCTCGCCCCCTTGTAGCACGAATGGCGTTGCAGAAATTGAATGAGCTGAGCACTGAAACTCTACCACATCCTCCGTTTTCTACCGACTTCTCCCCAACAGACTACCATTTCTTCAAGCATCTTGGCGACTTCTTGGTAGGGAAAACATTCAAATACCAACAGGATGCCGAAAGTGCCTTCGAAGATTTTGTCAATTCCAGAACTTCTGATTTTTATGCTACTGGGATAAGGAAGCTTGTGTCACGTTGGCAAAGATGAGTAGAATCAGAAGGTTTTTATTTCGTTTAATAAACTTGCCTAAAAGCCGAGATATTAACTGTTTAAATTTACAGTGGTTCAGTGCCATTTATTTCGTTACAGCCTAATAAATACACGAACAATATTGATCGTGACGAAGTCGTTGAGGTGAACATCGATGTCGTGAAGTTATTGAGATTGTGAGTGTAGTCGGTGCTGCCTTGTGGGAGTAGTTGATCGAAGCTAGTTCTAAAAATGTGGTATAAGAACTTATTCTGCATTCTTAGTGTTATTAGCGCAAAAATGTAAAATTAACCACATAATATTTAGAATAAAAGAAAAACAAGGGAAAATTAACAACCTTTTGAATGGCGACGCCTGCGACCGTGAAGGACACAACAACATGTTGTTTTCCTGGTCGCATATGGCGCATTTGAAGCCTGTTGAGGAAAGAATGATCACATGATACAGTGCCAATGATGTTTGATATAGAGTGCCATTGTTGTTGATCTGTGACTATCAACTAATCAATCAGGCGGTCCTGTGGGCCCTATATAAGGCTGTCGTTCTCACACCGGTAGTTCAGTGTTCGTCTGTCTAATAAACCTGTCTACACGCCGTCGGATTTTCTACAGTGGCGATCAGGACCTGCAATCGACTCCGCTATGCCGTCAACACCAACAGGTTTGTCGTCAACACCGTCAACAGCCACCCCTCCACCTTCCACGTCGTCAGAAGCCGCCCCTCCGCCATGGTTGACAGAAATACTGTCAGTACTCCAACAGCAGAACCAGCAGATGGTTTCTATGGCAGAAGCAGAAGCTGCTGGAAAACAAAGCTGCTCCATCCACACCGCCTGCCATACCCCTCCCCGCACCCGACCCATACGGCGACCTACCTTCTGTTACGACGACGATGACGATACCACTTTCAAGGACTGGTTCAGGCGATATGGACCAGTCATCAATGATCGAGGTTCGTCGCTACCTGACGAACGCAAACGCAACCTGTTGCTGGACAAGCTCGACAAACACGCTTATAAAACCTATTCCGACTACGTTCTACCACAAGAGCCACGACATATCGACCTGGCTGCTACTGTGGACAAGCTGACCAAGCTTTTCGGACCAAAGCAGACGTTGATTCGACGACGTTTCGAGTTCCTGCAGTCAACATGCGAACCATTGACTACGTCACACGTCCCCTATCGAGACTTCAGCAACAAAATAAAGAAGAAGTTCGAGGATGCTTCAATGAAAGACGTCGATGACGATTCTCTAAAGTGTTTAGTATTCTTATCAGGACTAACCGACCCGTCACACTCTGACGTCCGGCTCCGACTGCTGAATCGTCTCAACTGCTTGAAGGAAGACGATGCATCACCCTCCCTAGACGACTTCGTAAACGACTGCGAAACCTTCGTCGCCCTCGGATCCGACAATCGCACGATGGAATCCAAAGAGGTGAATGCTGCACATTACACCAAGCCAAGCGAAATGCATAGACGGCGTCCATCTCGGAACGTGATGTTCCGCCATCGATCGAAATCACGAGAGCCACGTCAGAAACCAACTTCGACTTCTACCACCAAAAGGACACGTTTTTCTTCGAAGAAGTCGAGATTCCGACAACGAAATATTCGTTGCAACAACGCGTCATCAGCGACACAGAATGCACGCACCTACCTGAAAGTGGAAATAAACGGATTTTCCACTAGGCTCCAGCTGGACACTGGGTCCGACGTAACCATGATCTCGCGTCGAACATGGAACGAGATGGGATCCCCAACCATCAGTCGTGCTGCTGTACCGGTCAAGACAGCCGACGGTTCACCAATGCACATCATTGGACTATTCAAGGCAAACTTCACCATATTTGACCGTCACCAGAGAGTCACAACGGGACAAGGAAACTGCGACGTCACCGAGGCAACTGACCTACTCGACTAGAATGGTGCGTCGAAATGGAACAGTATCGCCAGCTTAAGGAACAATTCCACCGTCGACTACCCGCAACTGCACTCAATGACATCCGGAACGAAACGGTTGCCTTCATAAAACGTAGTTTCGCTGAAGTATTCCTGCCTGGCCTCGGACATTGCACAAAGGCAAAAGCAAAACTATTTCTTAGACCTGACGCCCAGCCTGTCTATCGTCGGAGGCGTCCTGTACTCTTTGCTTCCCAGTCCAGCGTCGATATGGAAATCGACAGATTTCTCGTGCACAGTCTACGTGCCCCACTGTACGCACTGCTCAAGAAAGATGCCGAATTCAAGTGGTCACTTGAACAAGAAGAAGCCTTCAAGCGAGCCAAGGAAGTTATTGCCTCGCCTCTACTCCTCACCCACTACGATCCCAAGTTGGAAATCGTTGTAGCAGCTGATGCATCCGACTACGGCATTGGAGCAGTAATCGCGCACCGGTTCAAGGACGGCACAGAAAAAGCTATATGTCATGCTAGCCGACCTCTGAACGAATCGGAGAGAAATTACGGCCAAATAGAAAAAGAAGGACTTGCACCGGTCTTCGCCGTACGCAAGTTCCACCGCTGCCTGATGGGACGACACTTAACACTGCTGACGGACCACAAGCCACTTTGGCTATTTTCGGAAGCAAGCAAGGTGTTCCGACTTACACCGCTAATCGACTTCTGCGGTGGTCGCTGATTCTGATGGGCTACGATTTCCAGATCGAGTACAGACGGACAGTGGACTTCGGTCAAGCGGATGCGCTGTCCCGACTGATCGCGAAACAATCACAGTGGACAGAGGACCTTGTAATCGCCACGGCAACAAGAGAAACCGAAGCGGCCCGCCGTTCCGTACGAAAAATCCTGCCCGTTCGTATGGATAAGATCGCTGAAGAAAGCGCCCAGGACGAAACTCTTCGTAAGGTGATGGACTCCGTCCGAGTGGATTCTTGGCCACCAAGCCATCGCCTGAAATCGCACGTTACGCCAGCCTTCGTCAATCGTTATCGTTGGACCACGATTGTCTCTTCTTTGGACTCCGAATCGACATTCCAAAGAGTCTCAGGGTCGAGTATTGGATCTGCTGCATGATGGACATCCCGGAACCACGAGGATGAAGATGCTTGCCAGATCTTATGTATACTGGACTAATATCACTAAAGACATCGAAGACTGCGTGCGAAGATGTCGAAGCTGTCAAGAAGCAGCAAAGGAGCCTATAAAGGCGACTCTTTTCTCATGGCCAATGGAAACGGAACCGTGGACAAGAATTCACATCGACTTTGCTGGACCAGTCAACGGGAACATGTTTCTCATCGTGGTCGATGCCTTCTCTAAATGGCCTGAAGTAATCGAAATGAAATCGACAACGGCTAAGGCCACAATTCACCAGCTTTCCCGACTCTTCGCTCAGTTCGGGAATCCGAAAACACTAGTGTCTGACAATGGAAGTCAGTTCACCTCAAGGGAGTTTGCCGACTTCTGCGAAATCAACGGCATCGAACATGTCCGATCGCCGCCGTTTCACCCTCAATCGAATGGACAGGTCGAGCGCTTCGTAGACGCTTTCAAGAGAACGATGCGGAAGCTGGAGAGCCCGGAAATGGACGCAGACGCACTTCAAAAATTCTTGGCAGTGTATCGGAGAACGCCGTGTCCATCATCACCAAACGGACGATCCCCAGCCGAAAACTTTTTACAGAGGAAGATTCGATCACCATTGTCTCTGCTGACCACACCAACAACTCGGATCACGGCGAAAAACTACCCCATAGAAGAGCAATTCAACCGCCACCACGGAGTTAGACCCAAAACCTTCGTTCCAGGCAAAGTAGTATGGGTGCGCGAATACGGAAGGCACCAAAACAAATGAACACCAGTAAGGATCGTTTCTCGTCATGGCAACGCTGTATATGATGTACTTGTGGAGGGCACTATCCAGAGACGTCACACAAATCAAATGCGTCACAATATCCAGCAAGACGTCGGTGAAACAACAACCAATTTGGACGACCTACTCATGGACATGTTCACAACTACGTCATCGCCTACGACAGCCACTACAACGGAGCAGCTGGCAGCGTCGGAACCAGGGAATGGATCGGATCCGGAGACGACGGTACAAGCAGAACAACGACCTCAACGCGAGCGACGACCACCGTGCCGACTACAAGTGGACCCATCATTGCGATCATATACATAGGTTATCAGATGAATCAGTTGTGTTGTTTCAACTTTACAATGTTCATCTTAGGAGGGAGGTGTTGAGGAAAGAATGATCACATGTTACAGTGCCAATGATAGTTGATATAGAGTGCCATTGTTGTTGATCTGTGACTATCAACTAATCAATCAGGCGGCCCTGTGGGTCCTATATAAGGCTGTCGTTCTCACACCGGTAGTTCAGTGTTCGTCTGTCTAATAAACCTGTCTACACGCTGTCGGATCTTCGACAAAGCCACAGTCGTCGCTGTGGTTTGGCTGGAGGCATCTGTTGCACAGGCCGAGCACATTTGCCTGGACTGCTCGGGCTATTGCGTCGAGGAAGCGACAACAGCGACAGTTGGGAGGCCGTCCTTGTTGTCGTCGAAGGAACAGAAGACGCAACTGGATTTCGGCTTTGTTCGTTGCAGTATTGTTTCGAAAGCACGATCATAGGCCTGGAGCTTAAGCTCCAAAATTTCTGTCATGTTATCGATTCGCTGCTGGTGCACCATAGCCAGTTGGTCGATCGTCTTCTCCAGCGACTTCAGGCGTCACGCAGTGGTTCGATGTGCATCGTAAGGTCGACTTCGTCCAGCATAATGAGGAAGGAGGTTGACAAGATGCGGTTAGGAGGGAGTTTATAAAGGGTTTTGCTATCAGAAGGTCAGAGTGAATAATATAGGTGGATTTGCCTCTGGTACCACTGGGTTTGCTTATCTACATCCACGTCTTTGTTATCTCTATCGACGACATACTTCAACAGATCCCCTAATATTTACGACGATGATTTGCATCAGTGATTGGGCTACAAATAAGCCGAACTTCAGCAAGGATATGAGTATGATAGGTCCAAATGCATATGTTAAAAGGGCTATTGCACTCAAGGCAGTGAGTGTTGATTTCCAGTGGTTTTTAATTACATGTATGATGGGTGTTATATCTGGAATACTAAATTCTTTAAATCAGTCAATTCTTCACCGATTCCCAGGATTCGGGGTCGTGAGTTTTGAACAGTGATTAATCTTCAGGTAGGAATGAATCCCTTCCAGTTTCTGATTAGTTAACTGGTTTTTACACGTTGTGTGACATGCTTCTGATATCACTGCATGACTTAAATCAAGAACAACTTTAGATGTATTCTTGCTAGGTCCGCATTCTATAGGAAATGTATTTTCTCTGTACATTAGAGGTATCCACGGTGGTTTGTTCGAATGTCACGACACTTATAGATGTGCTCCTTCTTGACAGTTGTAGCATCCAGTCAAACTTGAAAATAATATCTCACATTCTTGTTCAAGGATGAAATCTGCTGAATCAAGCATGATTTTTGAGTCAACCAAAATCGTGATTTCACCTTCGTCTCTTGTTAGGATTAGATCATCATGATAACTACGAAAATTGACAAAGGGAGACAAGATGGGAAGATGATTCGAAACATCATTTTTAATATCATATATGCTTTCCTTTGAACATTCGCATTTCGTTGGAGTGTTTGTTCTTCTGCAAGCAGAAATCATGCGATTTAAACAGTTTTTGAACTGACTGGTTGCGCCAGATAAGCGTGGACATTCTACAGGTAAATTAAGTTTATCCGGAATCAGCAGGGATTCCGTTTGTGACAGTGCGAATCGTCTGCTAAGTATAGCTAACTGTGGTTTCTGAACAGATATTGCTGTTATTGTGAAACTGTCAAAGTTTTGTGGTAAGTAAGGTTGAAAATGATCTCTTTTTGCAGAAGTTTATTGTAAATATTCATTTTTACCTCAATGTGGACTTATAGTTTCCATTCTGCACACTCTACTATCTCATATACTTGGTCACTGCGTGGGACATGTGCAACTCTGTAAAATGAACAGGCTGGGAGAGGTAACAAGCAGCCGCAAGATAGTCCTCACAAACCATCTTCATAGGTTTGTTTCTTATTTCTATCGTGTCAACAGTCTTATTGGCGTGTCTTATATTCACACATAAATCAGTTTGTATTCTGTTAAATAATATTTCTCTGCTGAATTCGTGAGAACACTTATTATTTTCTGTGCAGACAAGATCTATGGTATTTCTCATATGTCCGTGCTGGCATGCTGAGCTTATTGTTATCAGTGCGAGTATACATATGGAAAGTGTAACAGTATTGGGCACTATTGGTGCGGGTGAAAATGTTCTTAACCGACTTTGTTCTCTTTTGATGGGTCTAGCTTCTATGTTTATGTTTATCTTTCTATTCTTTCGTAAACAATAGCATAGAAGAAGTTTAACTAGAATTGTGAGGTACAATAAAGCAGCGATAGAGGCTATTGCTCCAATTGGCCAACAGTGAGGATTTGCAAAGAGCTTTTTTGAAAGCAATCGTTGTGAGTGTTCACAGATATGTGGTACCTCACATTTTTTAATTATAGTGTTGGTTTTAGTATTGGACGGGTATGTCATTGAGATATTGATTATTTTCTAATTGAAGAAGGTGGCAATTTAAATAGCATTTCGGCTGTGCTATTTAGGAACCTTATGCTTCATGCATACAGGGCGTGAATTTTGAGTATGGCGGGAAAACGCTAACGATTCCGTTATTACAAGCAAGGTTTCCTTCCTTAGCTGTAGTGGAATGTAGTATTGTGAAAATTAGCAAGATTGTGAGTGTATAATAACTAGGCCGAACACCTTGTGAATAGCTTGATGAGGATTATGGCTCGCCTAGGCTTTCTTCAAAGTTGTGAAATACTTCTAGGGCTAGTTGTCTTGATTTGCGGACTGGGAGCGTCTCTTGAGGAACGTTTTGTCTTGTACTTTGTGACTCGGGGTTCTCATCAGGTTCTTGAGGTTCGGTAAGCACTTCTGTCCCGTGTGCATGACGGTTTGTCACGATAGAAGTGGGTCTTTGATCCTCTTCGCCATGGTTTTCGTCATGAGGATTGCATCTCCATTCCAGTGGATAAATCTTATTGAGAGGTCTATGCAAAACAGTTCGATTGGGTGAAAGCATTTTGACCGACCTTATTTCGCCGTCGTTGCATTTGATAAGCTCCGTTATTTTTCCATTGAACCAGCTTCCTCTGGGCATAAATTCCTTTTCTATGAGTACTATTTCTCCCAAAACGGGTTTTCTAAGTGATAGGTGTCGCGGCTGTGCTAAATCTACACGTTGCATGTCCCTTAACTTGGTGAGGTATTCCGAATTCCATTCTTCCCAAATCGATTAGCTATGCGTTCGGAATGTTCAAGGGCTTGTAGTGCCTGCCTCGCTGTTTGAATGAGTTCGGGTTCGTATGAGCTGTCCGCACTACTTCCTATTTCTGTTATTGGTTAACCGTACTTGAAGTTGCCTTGGAGAAAGTCTACGGGACGTAGTGGAATCTTCGAAAGGTCGGAAGATGCCGACTTTTTTTTCTTTTTTTTTCCGTGCCTACCATTCTTTCCCAAGCACCTCCCATCCGTGGTGCTTCAGGTGGTTGAATAACCATCGAATTCCAGCATTCACACTGTACGTCATTACAGACGCTTCCGATCTGTCTGCTGAGTGAAACATGGAATTGACTATGCGTTTTCCCAACTTGAAGTTTGATCCGCAGTCGGTACGCATAAGCTTCGGCACACCTCGGCGTGACACGAATCTTATCAGGCATTCAAGAAATGGGCCTGTAGACATGTTTTCTACCACTTCTAGATGAAAAGCGCGGGTAGTTAGGCAGGTGAATAGGCAAGCATACATCATACCTTGATTTATTGCATGAATTGGTTCTAAGAAGTCGCAACCAGTGTTTTGAAAGGGTTTTGATGTGACTACTCTGTCTCTCGGTAGTGGCGTTTGCATATAGTACATTTTCTGAGATATTTACTAAATGTTGCTGAAGGTTTTGATAGCCAGAATCGTTGTCTCAAGATGCACAACGTTTGCTCTTTACCGCAGTGTGCGTTTTCATTATGTATCTTTTGTAGTATAAGTCTGACTAATTCAGATTTCCCACTTAAATACATGGGTGACTTAGTGTCTGTTTCCATGATCGCGTTTTGCATGCGCGACTCATGCCTTATTACACCTTTTTCGTCTACTATAATTCGTTTGTGAGGGAACCGCTTTTGAAGTTCCGAAATTTGCAAATGCTTGTGTTCCTGCTGCAATATAATGGATTCTGCTAGAGCCATGTCTTCCGCAGTTATGTTGTGGTTGTTGGAGAAGTCAACAATATTCTGAAGTCATATGTTGGCGCGGTCGCTGTTGATGACTGTACGCGTCCATTGGCAAATTAGTTTATCATAACGTGAGATTACTCTGAGGGCCAAACTGAGTCGAGAAAATCGACTCACATCGATTAATGGTGTTGGTTCCTGAGTGAGTTGACTGATAGCTGGATGCGCTATCTTTTGTTCTTTGTCTCCCACGACTTCTTCATCATAGTTACCATCTATATTTGCTATTTCCTTAAGTTGCGATAAGGCTTCGAGGTTTGATAACCAGCACGGTCCTTTGATCCAGCCAATTTTAGTGACGTCTTGATAAGATACTCCGCGTGTTCCAGCATCGGCTGGGTTAAGAGCTGCGGGGACGTGAAGGAAGGAAACAGGCATTCGCTGACTTTGAAATCGTCTCTTGAGTTTTAGGATGTGGTTTCTCTGGTTGTCAACGAATATCGGTACTTTTCCAGACTTTTTTATCCATGACAGCGCTATTTCGCTGTCACTAGCTATGTTAATTTGGCTAATTTCGTGTTTTGAAACGTCAAATATAGTCTTTGCTAGACGCATTCCAATTACTATACCAATGAGTTCAAGTTTAGGAATGGTTTGCTTCGATTTTTTGGGAGCTAATTGGGTTTTTCCGCTTACAAGTGAGCTTACTTCGTTTGTAATGTTGTTTTTAAAGAAGGCACATGTGGCAATCGCCATCATACTAGCGTTTGCGAATATCCATAAAGTGCTTTCCTTATTGTCTTGGTTTGTGTTTGTTGAACCAATATATCGCGGGATTGATAACGAGATGTTGTTAATGGGGTTGCACGACGAAGTCCATGTTGTAGCAAGGTTTAAAGGTATTCGTTTTTCCCAGTCACTAGTCGTTTCAAAGATCTCACGCATAAGAGATTTGAGCATAACCATAAGCGGTGCTGCGACGCCTATGGGGTCGTAAACGGAATTTATCTGACTGACAATGTCACGTTTCGTTAGTAATTGCTTGTTTGGGAATGAGATTTTTACAGAAAATCTGTGTTTTCGTGTTGTAGTTGACTCCTAGGAGTTTTGTTTCTCCAACTGGAGCTTTATCTGCTTCCGGAATTGTGATGTTCACAGCGTCCGAATTGGAGACGAATTCGCGTAAGTTCATGCCGATTTCTGCGAAGAGTGAGTTGGATTCTTGGTATTTTTGCGTTGAGTATAGCGAAGCCGCATCTAAAAAGGAGAAAAAGTCATTGCTGACAATAATTGGAGACATCGAAAACGAAACAAACTTTAACGATTTGGTAGGCAAAGCAGATGAAATGCAGTATATGCTAGAATCACGCCTTACAGAAGCAAACAGTACAAAAAATTGGCTTGCAAGGAAGTTGTCAATAGAAAAAAGCACAGATACTTCTGGGTGGGACTCAAAATTAGATGTCGATACCAATAAACTAACCAGCGACAACAGCTGCAATGAGGAATTTGATATTAGCCCTTCCGATTGGATAAAAGAAGACAGCTCAACAGATTCTCTTGGGAAAAATAATTCCGCACAAACAGACTGCGGGTCAATAAGGACTCCAGCACTAACCCTACCAAAGTGGTAGAGGAGGACTTTCCAGAGTTTTGGGCTATCTACGAGACCCTCTTCCATCACAACCAAAGTCTGAGCACGGTGGAAAAAATGATGATGTTAAAAGATAGCGTAAGAGGGAGATCAGATACCGCAATTAAGGGGATACAACTCGTACCTCAGAATTACAATTGGATGGTCAAAACCCTGAAGAAAAAATATGGCAACAAGCCAATTATCAGGTCGAGAATTATTCAAAACCTTACATTCTTAAAACATGTAGTCAAGCGGAGAGGTATGCGTACGCCTTTGACAAAACTAGTATGCTTATCAACCAAATGGCATCTACAGGTCAAGATATACGAAATACAAAAGACGCAATGTGGACTGAAACCATCCTCCAAAAAATTTCCATACGAAATCGTGAAAAACGTACTCGTAGCAATTAAAGAGAGGGATGAAGTCTAAATCGAAGATTCAATGCATGAAATAGAATCTGAAATCTCGCCAAAATCATACATCGAATCACGTATGAAATATCAGCCGTCAAAACGCACCAAACCAATGGGCAACCCTCCAAATCGTTTCCACAAAAGTGGTCCCCGCCAAGAAGAGCACACCACCAACGAAAGCAACACAAAAGAGTGTGTTTTGCGAAAATTCGGGACATTATTCATCACAATTTCAAGCCGATATCAGTATGCAGCAAAAAGGAAAAACTCTAGTAGAAATGTTTTACAAATTCTCATTCGAGCAACTTATGAGAGAAATCTGACTGCACTGTGTGTGGACGCAAACATCATTCAACTGTTTGCTACGAAAAGACGAACAACCGTGCTAACAACATAAATCCACCTCGAGGATCTAACAGTAAAGCACCCCGTATGCCGAACACTGGCAGGCGCTATCTACACAATGCCTCGAGTTACAACCAACCTCCAAATAACCACACAGGCGATTCCAGGAGGAGACCTTAATAAACCCCATCTCAGGGGGTTCACCATTTAACCCTGAAATAGAGAGAATAAGTGCCTCAGCAATACATCAAAACAAGTCATATTAATGACAGCCGAAGGCAACACTTGGAATCATAATACGTGCGAATTCCAAAAAATCTTGTTTTTCTTCTACACAGAAGCACAAAAATCGGTATAAACGAAGCCTTAGCTGACAAATTAAGCCTACCAACACTAAAAACAGAGACCTGTGTTATATCTGGCATAGGAGGCCACACTGAAATGTTTCAAAGCAATATAGTTTCGCTTAAAATAGGATATGCTTACGGTAAGACCTTAACATATTGGTTAAAACAAAACCAATAATCACCAATGGTTTTCCGTCAATAAAACTGACATTCAATGACAAGCAATTTCTTCAAAGCAAGGAAATCTGTGTATCAAATTCCAAGCTACGCGGAGACCATCAGAACCCAGATATACTTGTGGGTCTCGACTACTATCATTCGTGTTAGAAATGAGCGAAAGCGGCACCATTAAGCCATCGGGATTGAAAGTTGCGAGAACCATATTTGGCCCCACATTATATGGCAAAGGAATTCTAGATATAGATCCGAAATCCGCCCCAATTATGTACGGAATGACGGCTATAGTCCCCAACAGGGAATCGGAAATGTTACATAAAATGTTCGAGCTAGAAGGCCTAGGAATTTCTTCAGGCGAAGAAAGGAAAAATGATGAAATACTCGAGTATTTTGAAGAGTACTCTAAGCAAATTTCCTTCCTAAATGGTCACATCACTGCTCCATTTCCTTTAAAAAGCAATCACCTAGAGCTATCCGACAACAACGCTGTTGCAATAAAGAAGGTAATTTCACTTCATGCACACCTCAACGCTAACCCAAAGCAGAAACAATTGTATTGCAAAACAATTTCAGACTACATTTCAAACGGCATAGTAGAATCGATCGACGGAAACGTTGAAAACGCTGTAGGTACGTGTTATATGCTACATTCAGGAGTTTGGCGACAAGCCAAAGCCACTACGCATAGTGTTCGACGCGTCATCAAAGAAAAACAATAAAATTTCTCTAAATGATGTTATATTTAAAGGAGAATCCTTTGTGGACAAAATGCATGAGATATATATCAAGACGATTATCGAAAATCATTATTCTTTGTGACATCGAGGCCGCCTTCACTCAAATTCGACTGCTTGATTCTCACAAGGATTTATGCAGACTTCTCTGGTTTAAAAATTTCAATAAGCCACCAACAAGAGAAAACGTGGTAGAAATGCGTTTCAAAAGATTGCCTTTCGGTATAACCGCTTCCCCGAGCATCTTAAACATGGCTCTTATAAGGCTTCTCAGCAGGAAAAACACAATACTAACAAAAGAAATTATGAAAAACTTATATGTTGACAATATACTGCTCTTATATACTTATATGTTGACAATATACGCTGCGAAATTTGATATTTCAGCTCTTGCCTTGCTCGACTTATCTGTCGAACACTTCTGCTCATTACAGATCATTAAGTCGACTGCCGTTTGGACTTCTTTATATTGAA
>OX377203.1:60117253-60206680 GCA_947396885.1 Heligmosomoides polygyrus polygyrus | reverse complement strand
CAGACGGGCCCGCCCGGACGATGGCGTCATCGAAAGTCGATGATTTCGAAAAATGCCAGCTGCTCTTGTCCAAACTTCATTAAAATTCATCTAGGGGGTTATTTGGTGCGCTAATTACGAATCCGATGTCCGTTTTTGAAAATTGCGCCGATTTTGGCATGTTACAGCCATTTGAGATTGGTAGGGTCAGGATCGCTGACCATCCTCAGTTATCGGTATGGTTGGTCTCCTGCCATAACCGACCAAATGGACTTCGGCATCGTATTCGGCACCCTGAATAACCCCTGCCATTAGAGGAAGTTTGAGCAAAATCGGTGTTCCTGTCCCGACCACCGTCAGTTATCCAGAAGGAAAACAAAAAACCTATCGAAATCGGCGGAATTTTCAAAAACGGACATCGGATTCGTAATTAGCGCACCAAATAACCCCCTAGATGAATTTGAACGAAGTTTGGACAAGAGCATTTGGCATTTTTCGAAATCGTCGACTTTCGATGACGTCATCTTCCGGGCGGACTCGGCGAAGAGCGAGCGCCCTCGTCCTCACGAGAAATTGTCAAAAAATCACTTTTCCCGCAATTGGACGAGATTGGTACCGTTCGATAGAGCTTTCCGAGCTGAACAGAACGGTACTATCTCTTGTGTCAAAAACTCAAATGTGGGCGTGTAAGGGCGGAGGAACCTTCACCGCTGCCCTCCGCAGCTCAAAAATGGCAGCTGGGACTAAGGCAGGTTAGGCAGCTGAAGAGCTATGGGCACTTCATCGTGAAGTACCTTAGCTGATTTAATAGCCTACGCATTCGTAGGCCGCTAGCTGATCGCGTGTTCCTACAGTGGTCGACTGAAAAATCGTGTCACACAAGGTTTACCAGCATACTCGCATCGCCGTAACTTTGTCCATTCACGAGCTACATCGCTGTTTTTCAGCGCACCTATTGCTTTCTACTGCTTACAAAATCCACAAGTTGCTGCCCGAAAGATTCAAAAGTGACAGAATTATCGTGCTCCGAACACGCCCGCGCGCGCAATTTAGCACAACAACGGTCGATGTTCTTCGCGCTCTTTCTCGCCCAGATTACAGTTCTTGCTGCTCGCAGTAACACCGTTCAATTCAGCTCGAAAAGCTCTATGAAACGGTACCAAACTCGACCAATTTCGGAAACATCGGCTTTCGATGACGTCATCGTCCGGGCGGGCCCGTCTGCCGCTCTAAAATGGCAGATGGGGCTAAGGCAGTTTAGGCAGTTGCAGAGTTAGGAGCAGATCATCGTAAAGTGCCTTCGGTGCTTCACTCGTCCGCGAGCTTGCACGCCGTTAGCTCGCCTAGTGTACCCGTAGCGGTCGACCGAATTCTGAAAAAATCGTGTCACACATGACCAACCTGCATTTTTGCACCGCCGTAACCTTGCCAATTCGTAAGATAATTTGATGTGCTTTGGCGCTCTACTAGAGCATATTACTGCCTACGGAATACACACGTTGCAGCCAGAAAGATTGGAAGCTGACAGAGTTATCGCGCTCCGAACACGCCCGCGGTGCTATTTGCGAGCTGTCGCGCCGAGTCGATTGATAGGTTCGATCCTAGATACATTGTGCACAGCGCACTCCAAAGTCTTGCCGAGACAAAGTGCAGCAATTCCTGAGTAGGGCGGCTGAGAATTTCCGACAAAACTCCCTAAATGCTCACTCTACAAACTGTCCCCCACCCCCTCGTTTGATAGGTTCGATCCTATATGCATTGTTCACGGCGCACACTGAGGGGATTACTGGCATGACAAAACACTTGACGCCATGCTTGAGATGCTCCGAGAACATGCAAGCCCTGGAATATAAGCTTCTCCAACAGCAAAAAGTCAGCTCTAGACATTTTTGACCACCCACTGCGAACATGGTGTGGTTTGGCGAAGTTTTATATACGGTTGTGTAGATCTCGAGGAGACGAATCGAACGGTACCAACAGTTTCCCAAAAAACCTCAAATTAGAGGAATTGTGAGCCTGCAACGGTTTTCGACGCCTTGCGGCCGACAACTCGTCCGCTGCCGCCCTTCTCAATGGAGCGCAAGTTTTCAATTTTGGCCGCTTTTGATCTTTCATATGAAATGTATATACCAAACGATAGAACTCGTTCTCCTGAGCTCAAATATTCTCTTGCTTTTTCAAATGGATGCCATTTTGGCGAGTTATAACAAAAAGACGCAAAAACCGCAAAAGTGCGGTTTTTTCGGCGTCTATTCAAAAGACGCGTCCGGTACTGTACTATTATATAAGGCCTCGTCGAGTACGAATACAGCAACAATGGCAACGATAAGCAGCAACATCCTACGACCTATCGTCTACTACGAATGTCTGCAAGGCCATTCCGCAAGGACCGCAGCTTCCATCATCTGCGCTGCATTCAAGGAGGAAGTCATTCACTATTCCACAGTGGCCCGTTGGTAGCAGCGCTTCAGGGGTGGAGATATCTCTCTCGAAGATCGACCTCGTTCCTCGTTCCAGACGCCCTTCTGTTGTGGAAGAAGACAGCTTGCGCGAAGCCTTCAAGGTGAAGCCAAATTCAACCACTCGCGAATTTGCGGCTTGGATGTACGCAAAGCCCCGTCGTGAGGCAGATGGAGATCCTTGGGTACCGCAAAGTTTGTCGTCTTGAGTACCACATGAGATGCTGGACTCTGACAAGGCATGCCGAATCAGTGTTGCTGAGTCGCTGCTTCTTCGCCAAAGGAATTTCTGAAAGACATTATTACTTGTGATGAAAGCTGGGTTCTTTATGTTAACCACACCCGCAAGAGCTAATGACTCCCACGCGGAGAACCGGCTCCAAGACAATTGAGACGTGGACACCACGAAAAGAAGGTTCTTCTGTGTTACTGGTGAGACCCAGAAGGCATGCTTTACTGGGAGTTCCTGGATGGTGAGACCACAATCACAGCATCTGTCTACGCTACCCAGCTCCAGAGCTTAGCCGACGCCACGAGACGAAAACGTCCAGAACGGGAAAATATATACCTGCAGCACGACAAAGCGCGTCATCGTGTCGCAAAAGTGAGTCGCGAGAAAATCCAGGAGTGAGGCTGAAAAGTTTTGCCCCATCCAACGTACTGTCCAGACGTCGCTCCTTCTGAAAACCACCTGTTCAGAGCTCTGGAGCAGCATCTTCGAAGTATAGATTTCGATGATCGACGTTAACTGGAAATGGAGGTTTCTGAGCTCCTTTCCTCACAGCTCTCGGAATTTCGGCAGAAAGGAATTGAAAAGCTTCCTGAAAGATGGCCTTAGACTTGGATGGGGAATACATCGTAGACTGAGTTTTTGTATATTGTTTTATATTGTATTGTATTGTAATACCAGCGTCGGTCGCCGGCTTCGCCGGCGCCGACGCTGGAATGTGGGCCACGCTAGGCTAGCCGGCTTCGCCGGCATCGCATCCGCGGGCCACGCCGGGCTAGACGGCTCCGCCAACGCTGGATGCGGGCCACGCTAGGGATGTAGCCCAAACCTAGCTACGGATGCTTCCTCACCCAGCGTCGGTCGCCGGCTTCGCCGGCGCCGACGCTGGAATGTGGGCCACGCTAGGCTAGCCGGCTTCGCCGGCATCGCATCCGCGGGCCACGCCGGGCTAGCCGGCTCCGCCAACGCTGGAATGTGGGCCACGCTAGGCTAGCCGGCTTCGCCGGCATCGCATCCGCGGGCCACGCCGGGCTAGACGGCTCCGCCAACGCTGGATGCGGGCCACGCTAGGGATGTAGCCCAAACCTAGCTACGGATGCTTCCTCACCCAGCGTCGGTCGCCGGCTTCGCCGGCGCCGACGCTGGAATGTGGGCCACGCTAGGCTAGCCGGCTTCGCCGGCATCGCATCCGCGGGCCACGCCGGGCTAGCCGGCTCCGCCAACGCTGGAATGTGGGCCACGCTAGGCTAGCCGGCTTCGCCGGCATCGCATCCGCGGGCCACGCCGGGCTAGACGGCTCCGCCAACGCTGGATGCGGGCCACGCTAGGGATGTAGCCCAAACCTAGCTACGGATGCTTCCTCACCCAGCGTCGGTCGCCGGCTTCGCCGGCGCCGACGCTGGAATGTGGGCCACGCTAGGCTAGCCGGCTTCGCCGGCATCGCATCCGCGGGCCACGCCGGGCTAGCCGACTCCGCCAACGCTGGATGCGGGCCACGCTAGGGATGTAGCCCAAACCTAGCTACGGATGCTTCCTCACCCAGCGTCGGTCGCCGGCTTCGCCGACGCCGACGCTGGGTAAGGAAGCATCCTTAGCGTCGAGCATGTTGAAGCTTGCGCCTACTCCAGATTGATTCCTAGCTTGCTCCCACTCACATCTCAGTATAGCACGCAGAAGAATGTCCTCAGCACTCCTTCTTCGTCTAGAGTTGTGTTCACAGTGTATTGCAGCTCGTCAAGCCTAAAGAAATGTCTCACATTTCTGTCCAGTCGTCGTGCTTTAAGCCGCTAGGTGTGGCGAATTCCGGAGAAGGTGACTTCATTAGCCACTAATTTTGAGGGAATGGCAATTGTCCAAGAGTTGACTGCCTGATAGAAACACCTCGCCTTATTTGAAGCGTTTTCGTCGCATATGCACGCAGCTCCCTCGAGGTCCATTAATTGTGAGAGAAGCGATATCACCGCTGAGAAATTCGATAACAATTGAGCGCGAAAGGAAGCCCGGAAAATGGTTGCAAGGAAGAGGTGTACAGTTGAACGGGAATGGGAGGTGGAAAGGTGAGAAGGAGCGGGATACTGCTGCCTAACTCATCGTCGAGGCAGTAGCGATAGAGCAGGCTCGGGCGTCCTATACTGGCTAGCCGGCTTAATCACCCTAATTTGGGGACATTTGGCAATTGTCCAAGACCTCATAACCGCCGTAGATAGTGTGGAAACCTCGTGATGGTGTGTTTCTTGGTGATCAACACTGTAGGCGCCGCGGTGTTGAAAGATCATCATTGGGGTTGGTCGTTTGTGATCAACACCGACGGTCGTCCGGTAGTGCAAGCGTCGTCGTAGTCAACACGGCCGGTCGCTCGCAAGTGCAAGCGTCGTCGTAGTCAACACCGGTTCGAAACCGCTGCCTGCCACGCTGCCATGTTGTGGTGCTTATGGTGGACGGTGGCGATGCGACGAGCGTTCAGATATGGGTTCAAGGCGAACCGCTTCAGACAGTGACTAATGCCTTCCTCCTTTATATATGGTGGGATTGTTGTGCCAGTATTGCAAGACTTTTCGACCTTCTTCTTCAGCGTTTGTCCCGTTTCATGGCGGGGTCCGCCTTCCTGGTGCCATGTCGCCATCTTTCACGATCCCGTGCTAGATCAGGGTGGACACCAGCTACTTTAAAGTCCTTGTGTAACGTATCGGACCAACGCTGCTCCGGGCGTCCTCTAGACCGCCTGCATGACACTTCCGACTCAAGGGCTATCTTGCGGACGCTGCTTCCTTTCCCACGCAGAACGTGGCCGTACCATCGCAAGCGAACTTCGCGCATCTTGTCAGCTATCGGCGCGACACCGAACTTCTGCCGACTAGCATCGTTTCGGATGCGGTTCATGCGCGTGACTCCAGCCATCCAGCGCAACATTTTCGTTTACACCACGCTGAGGCGACTTTCCATTTCCTTTGTCGCAGGCCAGCACTCGCACCGTACGACGCTAACGGCGGAACGATGGTTCTATAGGTCTTTGACTTTAAGCGCTCTGACATCTTTTTGTCGCAGAGCATTCCAGTGAACGAGCGCCACTTGGATCAAATTGCATTCACATGTGTGGTCACTTCAATCATAAGACTGCCATCAGACTATTGCTGACCACATGTGCTTGAAGACCGTTGTGTATTCAAGCTCAGCTTCGATAATCATAATGGAGCCGTACTCGCTTACGGCAGTTGTTGGGTAGTCGGTCTTCTTGACGTTCAATTTGAGTCCGGACATAGCCAAGCGGTCGCACAATGCTTGCACCTGCCGCTCTAGTTCAACTTTACCTTCGCAGGCGACCATTACATCACCAGCATATTGCAACGTCCAAGGGAGTGGCTTCTGAAGATCTCGTGTACTGGCATCCATGACGACAACAAAGAGGAGTGCGGAGAGCGCAGAACCCTGGTGTACCCCGACAGAAATGGGAAACTCCATCGAGGTTCATGCAGCAGCTTGCACTTTACTCTTTGGGCAAGAGTATTGCATTCGCACCCGCTCTACAAGTTCTTCAGGAACACCGTGCTGTCGTAGGGTGTACCATATGCCTCACGCGGTACGCGATCGAGGGCTTTCTCAAAGTCGAGAAAGGCAAGATGCACCGGACTCTCTTTCTCCCGGTGCTTCTCCACCAGAATGAGGACGGCATGAATGGCATCGATGGTGCCACAACCAACCACGAAGCCACACTGATTGTCGGGGAGCTGGACGATTTCACGAATTCGTCTATCGAGGATTCGCTCGAAGATATTCATGCTGTGCGAAAACAAGCGAATCGGACGGTAATTTGAGCAGTCTGCAGGGCTGCCCTTCTTTTTCCAATTTTCCAATTTCCAAATCGTCGTACTTTCTTGCCAAACATCAGGCACGTTCTTCTCCGCTACAATCTGGTTGAAAAACTTGGCCACCACTCGGCAGAGTACCAGAACTTCGACTTCCATACATCAGCTGGCAAGTCATCTGGACCAGTCGCCTTGCCCGGTCTCATCTCCCTCAGAGCCGCATCGGTTTTCGTCACGGTGATCTTGTGGACGGGATCGTGGATAGAAGCCGCAGAAGGGACGGCCGGATGGGAGAACTCTTCAGTCGAAATGCACTCAAAATAATCGCACCATCGCTTCAAGGCCTTTTTGCGCTCTGTCAGAGACGACCGTTCTCATCATTAATGCCAAAGAATTTCTCTGTATTGGCGATGGCGGTTTTTCGCACGTCAGTACAAATGCCGCTCACCACCGCGCGACTCGAGCTTTTCGTAGACATCATTGTAATGGGTGGCTTTTGCAACGGTCACAGCGTTCTTTGCAGCCTTCTTCGCTTCTTGGTACTTCTGCCAATTATCGGCTGTCTTTTCGCCGAGAAACGCGTGATAGAGCGTCTTCTTCTCTCGAACTTTGATCCTCACGTCATCTGTCCACAGCCATGCCTGCTTTTCGACCTTTCGTCGTCCAGGCTTCGTAATGTCAACAAGTTCTGACCTCGCAGCTTGGAGTATCGCGTCGGTAGCCCTTCTCCAAGTTTCTTCGACAGTTGTGATTGTCGGTAACCGAACGCGAGAAATCACAGCTTCTTCCTTTGGTTTCATTCGCCACCACTTGATTCTTTCTGCGTCACATCGCTGGACCTGCTTCTGCCACGGTGGCGCGATCTTTAAAGTGCAGATCAGCGGTTGGTGCTGTGGGGCGAGCGTCTCATACGGCACGTCTCATTCGCATTTGAAACAAGACCTCTCCGGTCGCGATCTCTCAAAAGGACAAAGTCTATCTGCGTCTTAGTGTTCCCACTATAGAACGAGATAAGATGGGAGCCGCGTTTACAAAATGTGATGTTCATTATGGTGAGATTATTTGAATCCGCATACTCAAGGATACACTCACCATCTGCGTTACGCGACCCGTAGCCGAATCCACCATGATAGCTGTACCCGTCTTTCGCAGCGCCTACATGCCCAATAAGGTCACCAGGGACAATGATGGCGTCTCTCGGCGTTACATCTGCTGTCTTCTCCTCAATCAGGCTCCAGAGCTCATCCTTGGCTTGATCTGAGCAGTCGGTCTGCGGAGCATAAACAGAGAAAAAGTGATAGAGTCGCTCCCTAGCGGCAACAACGATCTTCATCAATCAATCGTCAAAGCGTTCGACACTTACAATCAAGTCACGAAATCGTTCGATTATTCCGACACCACTGGTGGTCCTTGGACTTCCACATAGAACTGCTTTCAAGCCACGTCCTATGTCCCTTGACTTGCAGCAGGACCACCTCATCTCCTGCACCGCACAAAAATCAATTCTTCTACGGTCCAGTGCTTCTACCAACTCGTAGAAGCGGCCCGCCAACGTACCCACATTCAGCTTTGCCACGCGGGTCCTGCTTACATTACGGGACTTTCGGACTAGGTCAGTTGCCCCCCCTCCCCTCCGATGCCGTCCTCGCTTCAGGGACCCTTGCATATTTTTCATCCTCGCCGCGCTTTGCGAGTGCGCGTCGGCTCCTGCGGACGCCGTAGTACTATCTCGATATACGTGAACTGATATGCACCATGTGATGTGACATGGATCTTCGTAGGCCATCCTGTCACCAGGGCCTGTTGCCTGCATTCGAATGACCGGGTTTGGCTTAGCTCGCAGAGCGAGCAGTTTCCAGTGGCACTGCGTGGAGGAATGGACTTCGCCACCATTGCGAGACTTTTCGATCAACCCAATGTATTCAAACAGCGACGTTGGGGGTACGTTTGGTTCAGACAGGCCTAGGAATCGAGTGAGGAAAAGAAGGATAAAAAACAAGACAAAGAAATCAACCACCTCGGGTAGGCTAGCAGACAGGGAATGGAACTATGGAAGAGGATTACTTGATAAGAACGACCTCGGTCTGTATGTGTAGCGAGCCTCGGCAGGTGACGATTCGTGCATGTCTCCATGCTTTACACGTACTGTTTTCCTTAGCCATCATCTGAGCCAGAGTTCCGTCCTCCTGCACGTGCGCCGGCGACTGTTTCTCACCACAGCTCGAGGTGAGTACTGTTGATGACCAGTGATGAACAATGGGCGGTGGTGCAGTCATTTGCCTCCAAATTACAACCTTCGCCTCCACCACACGCCGTCCCCGGGCCGCACTCCATCTGGACAAACACGGCCCTGTTTGTGCTCAACTCGATAACTCTCGATCTGGCGGCCCCTCTTCAAGCACCGTTACCTTTGGCGGCCCGTGGAATGCGAAGAAACATTCACTACATCAGGCCTTTTACAATCCCTTTCTAAACTCGAGGAATCCCTTTGGACTTCGTCTGCAGCATATGTAAGCCTTTGATAGCAAGGTCATGGCTTCATTAAGACCCACCGATAAGTAGCTGTGCTTTATAGTTTTCTATGATAGCTTTATAAGGTCGTGATAAGTTTGTTCATCAGTCAAGTTGAATGTAATGTAATCTACTGCTGTTCATACCAAAATGGTCAATTTTCAATCCAAGCGTGACGCCTTCGTAATCACCTCCCAAATCCAAACGAGCGCCTTCCAGCTAATAGCCAACACCTTACAAGGAGGCTGAATGCGTAGTTGCGCGGTTGTATCCCAATTGATAAAGGTCATCCTTTATCCTTCATTCTTTATCCTCACAGCAAAACCAGTTTCAGAACACACATATATCCTCACTTTGCTGTTTCAAGCAGCAGTTACACTAGCGCGACCTCTCCTTTCAATGTGCTCAGAAATTGCCGCTTCTTGCACTTTAAAACAAATTGTAAACCATTATTTTTGCTCGGAAAACAAAAGAATATAAAATTTTAAACAGAAGCTTCCCTTCGGGGAAGGTGAAATTAAGATTTTAAAGATAATCGTACCAAAAAAATTTCGTAACGTTTTTTTTAAGTCGTTTAGAAAGCGCTTGGTTTCATCTGGAACATATTCAGCTTAATATCGTTGTCAAACTTGCTTTAAAGAGTATCCGTTTTAAAAAATTGTCCAGTTCAGTTTGAAAATCGTCATTTTATTTCGAAAAGTGTACAACTCTAACTTTGACTTGAGAATGATATACAGGGTGTCCCAAAAAAATGCATACACTGTTTGAAAGGTGATAAGGAGAACTTTGCTCACAATAAAGGTATTGAAGAAGTTAAAAGTTCATATGAAAGCTTAAAAATTAGAAATTCTAGAACATATGAGAGGCATGGAATACGCCATGCACTCGTCCGAAAATTTGCGCTTTACACCCGATTTATTATGTTTCGCTTGAACACTTGTCGATTGATTTGTGCTTCTTTTAAGGTATAAATCTTTAGAAACATAGAAGTGCTTGTGAAAAATGCAGGGTATCATAAAAATGCAGATGCTATTTGATTTGGTTCTAACATTGCTGCTAGTGAAGCTTTTGAAGGTGGACTCATACAAAAACACATGGTAACGGGATGGCTGTGGCGTGTAAATATTTAAGATTGCGCAATGCCCCCGCCTAAAACTTTGAATTTCAGACTCGATTGATTCTGCATGGGCTGAGTGCTTGCTACAAACTTGCTACTACTTGGCCATATAAAACCTGTGCTGTGCTTCTTTTAACGTTTACGGCTTGAAAATTACGTGAAAGACAGGTGACATGCAAGTTTATTTATTGCATAATTTAAATGTGAGCAGAGCATTTTCCAAAACGGATTCTATGGATTGATGAAGCAACATTCAAGCTGAATGGAAAGTTTAGCCGACATAATTACAGCTATTACAGCTCTCTGACATCTCGTTACCATGCGCATTCAAGTGGGTTTCAAACATCTTCAAAAGCTTCAATTGCAACAATGTTAGAACCTTTCAAATAGCATCTGCATTTTTGGGATACCCTGCATCTTTCGCAAGCATTGGTAGGTTTTTAGGTTTTAAACTTTAAAAGAGCACAAATCAATCAATACGGCCACTTTGTGACGAGATTATAACATGTATTCCAGCGAAACACAATCAATCGAATGTAAAGTGTAAGGTTTCAGACGAGTGCATGGCGCAGTCCAGTGTCAGAAAATTTCAATTTTCTTAAGCTTTCATATGAGCTCCTAATTTCTACAGTACCTTCACTGTGAGCAAAGTTATCACCTTTCAATCAGTGTATACATTTTTTGAGACACCTTGCATTTGTGAGCATCCTCCCTTCCCATTCTGAACGCCCTTTCAACGTCTTCAATTTTAGTGATTTTTCTGTCCGCTAGGAATGCCCTAAAGCATTGTAGTCAGAGGGAGCAATATCAGGGAATTGGATGCATGTGGAACCGTGTCCCGCCCAGCTCCAATTTTTCACGTTTCTCCTAGCTACTTGCAGCCTACCTTGTCGTGAAGGAGGTGGAGGTTTTGGCCGCTTTTCTTGAACAGCGTTCGCCAGTCTCTGAAGACGATGCCGGTAACTGTGCGTCCATGCGGGAACAAGTCGTACTACAACATTCCTCGCGAATCTCAGAAGCAGCAAAGAAGACAAATCTTTGGGTGAAGACGCTATTTGGCTTCTGACGGCAGTCTTCTCTTCGGGAGAGTAACACACTGCACGATGCGTGTTAGAATCGTAGAGTGCCCAACTCTCATCTCCAGTCATCAGGTCTTGCAGAAACTCCTTTCGAACGGACAAAGAAGGAGAAACTGTCAAATAGATATACGGGTGAACCGCATGCTATGGGCTAACACATGAGGATCCATTGAGTCAGCGCTTTTCTGTAGGTGAGGGCGTTGAAGTGTCCGAGGATTGTTGGAAGGCTACACACAAGCCTCGCTGCAAGAGTGCGGGTGCTACCTTGCGGATCCTGTTTGACAGCATCCAAAATGGCAGATTTATCAATGCTTCAAACAAGACCCTCGACTGACCTACGTAGGTGGTGATCCGCACTGTCATGGCGTTCGCCATGCAAAGCTCACATAAGATCGACAGAATCAAGTGGACGATTTGGAATCGATTACCTCATCTTCGCTTCAGATGGAAGGTGATTTGGAATTTAAGCGGTAGGCCGTTTATACGATTTAAAACTCTCTGTGGTCTGGCCTTGACTGGGAAAGAGTTAAGTATTTCCTCATGTGTTTCACATGAGCATAAAATTTGTCGCGTAGAAGTTTTCGGACCTCAGTAATTCTGTATCTTTCAATTACTTCTGACTGAAACTTGCCTGTAATTGAGGAATGTGGCGCGTTTGCAGTCTTCCCAAATTCATATGCGTAGCTCATACTGATAGCCTTAAAACCTCCATAAAACGCTACGTCAACTATGTCGATTTCGTCCAAAAATCAGTTTTGGAAAACCTAGCTTTGTGAGCCGGGACCGTTGAAATCGAGCTTAAGTATAACCGACTAAACGGTAGTGTTTTATAAACTCACAACCGAAAAAAAAACGTTTGAGTTATCCACTGTAGTTTCGGAGTGAAATTTAGGGAAATCGTTACGGGACCAAGTTGCCTATCAGCTAATGATATTTGCTTGCATGCTTCTCAAGCGCAAATAGGGTCGGGGGGAGGGAGGGGGGGGGGGCTTCTGATGTGCTGAAAATCCCATAGAGCAACCGGACAACTCGGACGGGGTTTGTTCCGGTTGTAAGTGTATCGGCTAGTCTAAACGGTCGAGGCACAAGGAGCACACGTTTAGTTAAAACGGTTCATGCCAACAACACAAAGGAAGGAGTACCCAATAGATAGGAGAACACACAGCGAATAGATAACTCAATTGACTGGGGTCCGGGCGAGGCGAATGGGTGGCTGAGCGAGAGCAGGGAGTGCGGCTCGTCGGTCGACTTCTGGTAACGGCGGATCTCACGAAGAGCGACAGTTCCCAGGCGGTGACGACGGGGCTTCCAGGCGATGGAACGGCAGCGAGCAGGACGTGGGAGTGCACGGCGAAGGACGTCCAGACGAATCGAAGACTAATACAATTGGTATCGGCCTATCTATCTACCACTATATAATTGAGTTAGCTCCCCGCCCTGCAGATGATGAGGCGTATCCCACTCAGGTTGGAAGCCTGGCTGAGATACGCCTCGTGGAACCACGTGCAATCTCATGGAACCCCTTGCGACGCCTCCGCGTACCTCCCGCGGGAAACATCTGCCGTTCAACATGGGATATTGTTGCATCAGAGGAAGCGCATCCTCCTCCTGCTTGACACAACGGCGTCTGCGCGCGTTTCTGAGTGCCTGAATCCAGAAGACGGTTTTCCTTCGTCGCATCACAACCGTCTGGATTCAGAAGAGGAGACACCGTCGTCCTACGACGAGGAATCGCTTTCCGAATTGAACAAGAGGTGCTGCTGCAGCAGAGGAAGCGCAGCCTCCTCCTGCTTCACACAACGGCGTCTGCGCGCGTTTCTGAGTCCCTGAATCCAGAAGACGGATTCCCTTCGTCGCACCACAACCGCCTGGAGTCAGAGGATCGAAAAGAAAGGAAGCAGAGGTCACATCGTCGTCGTACGACGACCGGCCGCATGCAGAACTAAGCATTATCCCATGTTGAACGGAAAAGTTTACCAGCGCCAGGTACGCCTCTGCGTACCTCGCGCGAGCAACGATTGCCGTTCAACATGGGATATTGTTGCGTCAGAGGAAGCGCATCCTCCTCCTGCTTGACACAACGGCGTCTGCGCGCGTTTCTGAGTGCCTGAATCCAGAAGACGGTTTCCCTTCGTCGCATCACAACCGTCTGGATTCAGAAGAGGAGACACCGTCGTTCTACGACGAGGGATCGCTTTCAGAATTGAACATGAGGTGCTGCTGCAGCAGAGGAAGCGCAGCCTCCTCCTGCTTCACACAACGGCGTCTGCGCGCGTTTCTGAGTGCCTGAATCCAGAAGACGGATTCCCTTCGTCGCACCACAACCGCCTGGAGTCAGAGGATCGAAAAGAAAGGAAGCAGAGGTCACATCGTCGTCGTACGACGACCGGCCGCATGCAGAACTAAGCATTATCCCATGTTGAACGGAAAAGTTTACCAGCGCCAGGTACGCCTCTGCGTACCTCGCGCGAGCAACGATTGCCGTTCAACATGGGATATTGTTGCGTCAGAGGAAGCGCATCCTCCTCCTGCTTGACACAACGGCGTCTGCGCGCGTTTCTGAGTGCCTGAATCCAGAAGACGGTTTCCCTTCGTCGCATCACAACCGTCTGGATTCAGAAGAGGAGACACCGTCGTTCTACGACGAGGGATCGCTTTCAGAATTGAACATGAGGTGCTGCTGCAGCAGAGGAAGCGCAGCCTCCTCCTGCTTCACACAACGGCGTCTGCGCGCGTTTCTGAGTCCCTGAATCCAGAAGACGGGTTCCCATCGTCGCACCACAACCTTCTGGAGTCAGAAGATCGAAAAAAAAAAGGAAGCAGAGGTCACATCGTCGTCGTACGACGACTGGCCGCATGCAGAACTCAGCATTACCCCATGTTGAACGAAAAAGTTTACCCGCGCCATGTAGCCTCTGCGTATATCTCCCCAGTCCAGTATTTTCTCATGGCCAACTGTACGTGGCGTGCTCGCGAGTTCGACAGAAGTCCCATCTGAAAACTTGGTTAACACCAGGACTCAAGTCGATACCAAACGTAGTATTCACTGAGATGCTTCAGTAAATGTTGTCTTTTTGTTGTTCCGTTAACAAAATTGTTTTGAAGATCACACGTACTTTTTGTGCGAGAGTACTTTCTGAGAACAAGGTTTAAACCTATAACCCCGCGAAGCGGGCAAGTGCGAGACACGCCGTTAGGCGTGTCGTAGCACTTGTTTATGCATGTTTGGCGAGCGCGGACAAAAAGGTTTCGGACAACTGGTCCTTTAAACGTGTCGGACAACTCGTCCACAGAGGCTAACAGCTGTTTTGCTGGGTTTGGGCAAACGCAGACATTGCTCTTAATTACTCTAATCGCGTTCCTACACCTTCGCCTAAAAGCGCCGCATCTTTGCTCTCGCCCCTTCTCCCTCTTTCCACAACTTTACGACATTTTATTTATATTGAGGCCCACAGACTGCGGAACCTCGGCAGCGCGACAGGATGTACACCCGCCCCCTGCTGTGGGGCGTGGCATGAGGATGTACAGCTGCTGTTTGAGGATCGGAAACTTTTGTTTTGCGTGTCAAAGGTTCCGCAAAACAGCCGTTAGACTCTCGGTGAAGCCTAGGGATTGGGGGTGGGTGAGCAAGGGAGATAAGGGGAAGATCGCACGCCCCCCCCCCCCCCCCCCCAGCAAGGGCGGGTTTCCTCCTGACCGTCCCCCGGAACCTCGTATGTTTGGTGGCGGAATATTTTCTTCAGTAGTGCTTGCGAGTACTAAGATGTAACAAACAAGTTGCAGCGGAAATGTTGAAGACCAGGGGCCGGATTCATCAAAGTTACTGCAGTAACTTTAACGGAGAATTGTAAGAGAAAAGCTCAGATAACGCGGCTTATCGCTCACCATATCGCTTGATAGGCCGCGTTATCAGAGCTTTCGCTCACAATTCTCCGTTAAAGTTACTGCAGTAACTTTGATGAATCCGGCCCCAGATTTTCAACACTTGTGAATCGCTATTGGCTAGCTTGCCAACAAGCTGTTGCTTTTTGAATCATACTACCCTAGAGAGGTCGTTTTCCGTACAAAACAAGTAGCAGTGTTTCAGGGTTTCGAGTCCTTACATATAACATACCAGCGTCGGTTGCGGGATTCGCCGGCACCCGACTCTGGCCGGGCGGGCCACGCTAGGCTAGCCGGCTTCTCCGGCGTCGGCTATGGTGAGCCATGTGGGGTCAGAAACCTATCCCAACCTAGAGCCCGCTAGGAATGCTAGGAATGCTAGGAATGCTTCCTAGCGTTGATAACAAAAAAGTGCAGAAAAGAGTAACCGGCTGTCATTGTGCACAGTGGAGAGAGATTCGGAATCTGAGGCCAGATTCGTCAACAGTTTACCTGCCGGTAACGGTGAAAAGTACAGTCAAACCCTTGATATGAGATTCATCAGCATCAGGTCTGGCGTGATTTTCACCATTACCGACCGGTAAGCGGTCAATGAATCTGGCCCTGGAGTGGTAACTTCCCTGGCAGTGCGGTAGTAGCCACTGTAGGGCGGTAGACATAGAGCACAATGGAATGCAGGTTGATGAGCACTAGAGTCGTATCTGCCCTGGTAGCGGGGTAATGGTCAAGGTAGGGCTGTAGACATAGAAGACAATTGAGAGCAGGAAATGCCATCTGCGATGCAAAATAATTGTAAAAATGTGCAAAAAAAGAGCAGCCGGTTGTCATACTGAACAGTGGAAAAGGAATCAATTTCTGTAGTAGCAGCAACCCTGGTAGTGGGGTAGTGGAAAAGTATGGCGACAAACATAGAGGTAAATTGAAATAAAAAACGGCTTATGTGAGGCAAAATAGCAAAAAAGGTGCAGAACGGAGCAACCGGTTGCCATACTGAACAGTGGAAAAGGAATCAATTTCTCTAGTAGCAGCAACCCTGGTAGCGGGGTAGTGGTAAACGCATGGCGGCAAAAATAGTGGAAAGTTGCACCACACAGGAGAGCTGGGAAGGAACACTGAGGTATGACCACTAAACACGTATTGGGAAGAGACCTCTTTCGAAATCACCGTGCGTCGGGCAATCGATGGCGGTCGATGGTAAACAACAGTATTGGACAACTGTCAAACGTCTTCGTGTTGGGCAAATGGCAACCGTACCGCAAACTTGGGTGATTAAACCGGCTAGCTAGGCAGTATACGAATTGCGGATGGCTAACATCCGACAAAAAACCCTTCCTCTTTTATATATGGGGGATGCTTCAAACTACAGATTAGCTAAAATGTTCACTTCTGTGTGTCACTTATTTTAGGCCTATTTTGTGTGAAGCTGTAGTTATGTAACGATAGATATTTTGTGGCACTAGTTAAAAGTTCCGACTCCACCGACAAGACTTCGGTCAAAAATTTTTTTCGCTGAAACTTCGTCTAGGGGGGGGGGTTATTTGGGGTGCTGATCACGAGTCTGACATCCGTTTTTCACGATTCTGTCTCTACCTGCCGTCACCGGCAGAAACTTTAAGAATGTAATCCTGTGCTTTCCTGTATCTTTATTATCCAGCAGAATCGTGAAGAACGGATATCAGATTCCTGATCAGCACCCCAAATAACACTCTAGTCAAAGTTTCAGCGAAATCGGTGACCCTGCCTGGACCACTCCTGTTAACGGTATGGGTGGTATGTTATATGTAAACATGCTCTATAACACTCTAAATAATACCCATAGGTGGATTACCTATCTGATAAACATGGATTTTGTAAAAGTGCAAAACAAGCGCAATCTGCGGGACCTAAACCCCCGACCCCTCGTTCACGAGCCCGAGCTCTTCCCTACTACGCCACCTGTGCACTGCGCCGATTCGCGATACGAGCCTTCATCCCGCGGGCGGCCGTCAACTGTGGAGCACGTGAATCAACAGGGCGCAACAACAACACGCAACCAACACGCGACTTCCGTCGCCCCTAACTATGCGCAGAGTTATCTTGAGGTCGAGCTACCTACAGCTTGTTACTACCCAGGGAGAGGCGGTTCTGCCCATATACACTTTCACCGTTCCGACCTACCGTTGAGATAGTATCCTGGTTAGGCCGGGAGCATACTTTCATCGCCGCAATGGCACAGCGGCGCTCAATTCATGGCCATTCCGCCGCGCGCGGTCGAATAGTCAAAGGAAACTACGCCGCGGCCGCCGCAACAGTGGCGGTAGGCATGCGCGATGGCTCCCCGCGCCCATCGTGGGCATGGCATACTTTTTCGCGCCACGCGCGGTGTTTAGCGTTGGTCCTGGACGGATCGCCGTCGCGCTCCCTTGCAGGCGGTGGCGATGCGACGAGTATAGAGAAGTTCAAATTCTTTCGCGTCGCTCTGCAAAACTCATCGCCGCGAATCCATCGCGACGACGGGAAGTATGCACGAGGTCTTAGCAATGGACTACTCTGCTGCCGTTAGGCCAGAGTTATACACCCGCGGGAGCGTCCGCGGAAGAGCGGGAATCGCGCCGAGACCCCTCACCTGGCCAATCGCCGCGCCCTGTCACGCCCGCCGTCCGGGGTCCGCGGACGTTCCGCGGATGCTCCCGCGGGAGTACAACACAGGCCTTAGTGGAAACGAACAAAGAGGACTTCAACTCTACACGGCAACGAATTCAGAAATGTTGAAAATATGGTTTTCAGCTTTTCCTCTAGAGCATATAGGCCGATCCGCTACTACTCTGCTCAGGACCACTACCGTTCAAAACGAAGATGACATTATCGTAACAAAGGCTTGGTTGGCCTGCACCCTGGCCTGAACTCCGAACCAGGAACCTGGTATCGGGTGCAGGCGACAGTCGGCGCCTCCTCCGACTGCGCTACACGCGCCCTCGGGAACCTTACCTTTTTCAAATTATGTACTCGTCCTGCGAGTATTGAAATATGTTCGAGTGTAAGCGAGAAAATTTCAATCATTGACGTCTGGTACTCTAACCACAAATGAACGCCTTTATTTTGGAGCACTTAAGAGCCAAAAGGTATTAAGCTGCACCTCGTAAAGAATGGTACCTCCTGTCTAGCACAGAGTGTTTACAGATCACCTGCACTGAAAGTTGCAAATTTGCTATGCTATAAATTCTCTCCCTTTTAAGTTACGCGTAAGAGCTTGGCTGCCTACTACGCTGTCAACATTCTTTAAAACAGGCAACGTTCAGTCATTTCGGTTGAAAATTATACTTAGTGAACTTCGAGAACTTTTACGCCACAAATTTTGTACTCATATGAAGCACGTAAAGAAATGCTTAAATCTTTCTCATTCAAGTCCAGACCGCTGAGAGTTTTAAAGCATATAGAAGGGCTAGCCGCTGCTTTACCAAGCAACCTTCCGCTTAAAGCGAAAATGACGTTATCGAATCTAAATCGCCTACTCGACTGATTCCGTCGATTCTCTGTGCCTTGTGCACGATGTTCACTGTTGCCTATTTCCACTTGATAAAAATTGTCCTGTGCGTCGCATGACTAACCTGCTGTCTGCCTCCTGGAGTCTACTGCTCCTCGAACATGGTCGTAAGATGACGTATCAACTTCCCCACGTCACGTGGTGGGAAAATTGTCTAAAAATCCGTATCTTTCGTTTCGACAGAAATTGGTGTCGTTCGAGAGCGTTTTCGGTGTTGACTACATTGGACGGTGTGTCCGCCTAATCGCAAAAGCTGTGATCAAGTGAGCACGGCGGGAAAATTTTGGCCATTAGTGTTTGGAGCTCTGAAACTCGGGCTGGCACTATCAGCTGTGGGAGCTTCTCAGCTGATAGACCCGGATAGGCTTCGTGATCGCACTGGCACGTATGCTTATAAATGGAATGTTTTCAGTTTGGCAGCTTCTAGAAGCTGCCAACAATGTTTGACTGAATGTCGGAAAATTTTTGTAATGCAGTGGAAACGTGGAATCGCCTAATGCTACCATTCCCAGTTTTCCGTATCACATGTACGAACTCGAACTGTCTGTTAGAGCTGATTCTTTTCTGTAACCATGAGATCGATAGCTTCCCGAAGGAGAGATTCTAATCCCATAGACTGATACAGTTATTGTGTTTCGAAGACGTTTACCTGGCCAATTCTTTGGGATTCTACCATCTAGGGGTTCTACCGTTTGAAACGCAAATGAAATGATTGAACCCGAACCGCCTAATCGATAGTATCTGTGCGTACGGTACATACAGTACCGGACGCGTCTTTTGAATAGACGCCGAAAAAACCGCACTTTTGCGGTTTTTGCGCCTTTTTGCTATAACTCGCCCAAAGGTCATCCACTTGAAAAACCAAGGCCACATCTGAGCTCAGGAGATCAAGCTCTATCGTTTGGTATATACACTTCATATGAAAGATCAAAAATGGCCAAAATTGAAAACATGCGCTCCATTGAGAAGGCCGGCCGCGGACGAGTTGTCGGCCGCAAGGCGTCGAAAACCGTTGCATTCTCACAATTCCTCTAATTTGAGGGTTTTTGAGAAACGGTTGGTACCGTTCGATTCGTCTCTTCGAGACCTACACAACCATGTGTACAACTTCACCAAACCACCGCATTTTCGCAGTGGGTGGTCAAAAATGATTGGAGCAGACTTTTTGGCACTGGAGATGCTTATATTCCACTACTTGCATGTTCTCGGAGCATCTCAAGCATGGCGTAAAGTGTTTTGTCACTCCAGGAATCCTCTGAGAGTGCGCCGTGCACAATGCATATTGGATCGAACCTATCAATCGAGGGGGGACAGTTTGTAAAGTGAACATTTAGTGAGTTTTATGAGAAATTCTCAGTCGCCCTATATCACCGACTCCGGTGATGCTCATACCGTAGTAAAGGGGCGGGGCCTCGCTGCACCCAAGCTGAGTGTGCCTTGCCCTGGCAGACGTTCACCTGTACGCTTAGAGGAGCGACGTTCCTCAAATAAAGCCTATTCATCCACTCTTCTGTTATCCTTGTATATTTCCGCAACCCACTGAACCACCCATAACGGTGAAAGAGGAAGAAGCAATCCTCACGTCTCAAGCGCCCACTACATTTTGGTGCATCGGCCTAATAAGCCAACCTACTCCCGCGTCAAAGAGTGACATCTTTGATCCCTGGAGAAGAGACAAAGCTCCATCTGAGCTTAAAGTCGGTCGAATTCAAGACCGCAAATCCCTTAACTGGGCAAGTCTCCCGTACTCTGTACCTGGAGCAACCTTCTGCGAGTCAGATAACAAAGTCTCCCGTACTCTGTACCTGGAGCAACCTTCTGCGAGTCAGATAACAAAGTCTCCCGTACTCTGTACCTGGAGCAAATCTTCTGCGAGCCAGAAACAAAGTCTCCCGTACGTGAAAAAGTACTTGGAGCAAGCCTTCTGCTAGTCAGAAAAAGGTTTCCATTAAGAAGGAACCATCTTTCACAAATTAGTGAAAAAAAGGAAGAAAAAGAAATAGCCAAACATAAATATGGCACTTCATTTCCAAAAAGTGGAGATAATGGGTAGATCCACATCTCTAAAAGATTTAGTCATGCGCTTCCAAGAATATACGATCGGCATAGACTATACCACGGCAGACGAGGAGAACTGCAAAAAATCCCGAGCGAGTATAACCCTTCTAGAATGTGGCCTAAAGCAGCTGCAAAATGGAAGAGAGCTTCTCCAAAAGTCATACGAGGAGCTAAAAGAAGAGTATAGCAGCTGCAAAACCAAGTCGGAGAAAAAAGACTTGATGGTAGAAATTGATCAGATTGAGGAAGAGTCTCAACCGCAAAAAACTCTTAATGATGCCAGTGACCTCATTGATAAGCTGATGATGAGAGTGGTCGAATACAAGTGTGCGAACCAAGCCATTTGCATTACACTTGGCTATATTTCACAAAAAACGTTGGCAAACAACGTTGCAGTGGCTGCAATAGCTGCTGATCAGGTGGTCCAGGATGAGCCAGCCGATTCGGACCACAACACCGTTAGTAGTTTACAAGGAGCGGAGAGCGTTGAACAAAATCAGACAGTACAAAGACTCCGCCGCTCCATAAAACCTCCCCAGGCGTCATTGCCCAAATTTCATGGGCAGCCAGAAGAATTCGCTGAGTATTGGGCAGTATATGAAACCTTGATTCATAAAAGTGACGAACTGGACGTCATCGAAAAAATCATTCTCCTCAGAGAAAGTTTGAAAGGAAGGGCCAAAAGCGTTATTCAAGGCATACAACCCTTGCCACAAAACTATGAGTGGATGATAAAAACCCTCAAAGATACATACTGCGACTATTCTATGAATAGATCACAAATAATTCAAAAACTAGTAAGTCTAAAATCGGCCACTAATTTTGCTGACAGCTGTGCGTCCGTTCTGGAACAAATTCAAGTCCTTGTTAACCAGATGGTGTCAGCCGGATATGACGTCCGAAAAACTTGTGACCCAATGTGGGGAGAAACCATCTTGGCAAAATTTCCTCGTGAGGTTGTAAAACCTGTGTTGTTAGCGGGCAAGTCGCTCGACCAACAGACGATCGAAGATCTGCTGGGCCTTCTCAAAAAAGAGGTCGCTGCGAAAGGTTACGTCGACAACAGACTTGGCCAGAAGCAGACATATAGCACCAGAACGTCTCAGGATAAACATGTCAATCAAAGACAACGTTCTGGCGACTGCTGCTGTTTCTGCCAAAAGGACAACCAGGGCTCCATGACCTGCAGAGCAGTAACAGACCAGACAGCTCGCCGAAAGTCATTAAAGGAGGGACGCAGATGTTGGAAGTGCTCCTCACCTAGTCACAGCAGCTTTGATTGTTTAAAGCCGGACTGCTCCGCATGTGGACAAAAGCACCACGTTTCTCTATGTTTTAAAAGGGACACGAATGAGCCGAGAAACAATAATAGAGCGTGGAATCCAGCTCAAAGGTACCAGAACGGAGGCAACAACCAATCACGGCCCAATCAAAGGTAACCAGAAAATCAACCAGATCGCCGAAGGCATACACCTGGCAACAACACACAGATGTGCTCCAAGATGGTTACCTCTGTACCAAACGGGGCTTCCTCCCAGCTCATTTTAATGACTGCCGAGGGCAACGTATGGAATCATAATATAAATAAATATGAAAAGATTCTGTTTTTCTTTGATTCTGGCGCACAGAAGACTGTTATTGAAGAGTCTCTTGCAGATCGACTAGGAGTCCCAAAACAGACTACCGAGATATGCACAATGTCAGGCATAGGAGGCCATATTGAAAGCTTCAAAAGCCATGTTGTCCAGGTCAAATTAAGCACCGCATTTGGAGAGGAGCTAAACTTGAAAGTCCAAACAAAGCCCGTCCTAACTAATGGGTTTCCTAGCGTAAATCTCAGCGCTATTGATATCTCCTTCTTGAAAGCGAACAATATTTGTCTAGCAAACTCGAAGGTTCGTGGTGAACACCAAATACCTCACGTTCTCGTTGGACTAGATTATTATCATGACCTAGTTACAGGTCCAATCAGTGCCATAAAAACCCCTACTGGGTTACATGTTTCGAGAACCGTATTTGGACCTACGATATACGGCAAAGGAACAGTTTCTTCAGATACTACTGAAAATTCCGTTTGCTATGGCATGACTGCGGTAATAGAAGCAAGCGAAAAGGAGATGCTTCAAAAACTATTTGAGCTAGAAGGACTTGGAATTTCCAGTGACGAATACCAAACCGACGAAAAGGTTCACAGGTATCTGGAGCTCTACTCCAAGAAAATTTCCTTTAAAGGCGGACATATAACAGCTCCCTTTCCGCTAAAAGAAAATATAAGCGAGCTGGAAAACAACTACACAGTAGCGATTCGTAGACTAGAATCTCTTCAAGTTGGACTGCAGCAGAATAAACGACAGTGCAGTTGGTACTGCCAGATAATTGATAAATATCACGCAGAAGGGATGATTGAAATCTTTTCTACAGCCCAAGAAGACGCGGTAGGAACCTACTTCATGCCACATTCAGGCGTTTGGAAGCCTACAAAAAAGGTACCGCTAAGAATCGTTTTCGACGCATCTTCGAAGAGAAGAGGAAAACTATCTCTAAACGATGTCATCCATAAGGGCGAAACGTTTACCAAAAAAATACACGACATTCTACTAGCTTCGCGCGAATGCAAGATAATTCTCATGTGTGACATAGAAGCCGCCTTCACCCAGATAAGGCTAGTAGAGTCGCATAAAGACCTATGTCGATTTCTGTGGCTAAAAGACATTAATCTACCACCGACCAAGGACAATCTAATCCTATATCGGTTCAAAAGGTTGCCATTTGGAGTCACTGCTTCACCTAGCATACTAAACATGGCTCTCTCAGCATTCCTGTACGGCTGCAATACCGAAATAGCCAAGGAGATCGCCGACAACCTCTACGTAGACAATATTCTGCTTTGAGCAGAAAGCGTCGAGGAAGCGCTAAGCAAATACAGCCAATCAAAGAAACTCTTCGCAGAGATAGGCATGAACCTACGCGAATATATTTCAAATTCCGATGAAGTTAACCAACAGATCCCAGAAATTGATAGACTGGAACAAAATCAGGGAAAATTACTTGGTGTCCGCTATCACCTAAAAAGCGACAGCTTTGAAGTTACAACAGACTTCCAAAGAACGACGAGGTTGACTAAGAAAATTATCGTAAGCCAAATCAACTCCGTCTACGATCCAATAGGTCTAGCAGGTCCTTTGGTAGTCAACTTAAAATCTATGATGAGAGAGGTTTTCGACACTGGCATAGACTGGAAGACCACTCTTGACCCAGCTCTGCATTCTAAGTGGAACCGACTATGTAGCGAGGTTAATAACGCCGTAATATCTGTGCGTCGACCAATCCACACCTCACCCGAGAAAATACGTCTATGGGTATTTGCAGACGCCAGTCAGTTCGCTACGGCAACATGTGCCTATGCCCAGTGTATCCAATCCAGGTCAATTTCCTGCTTAATTAGTGGAAAGACGAGACTTACACCAAGGAAGTGTAGGCAAACTATACCCCGGCTTGAGCTCATTGCCCTGCTCATGGCTATGCGACTAAGTCGATCTATCACAACAAGTATGAGGAAAACAGTGGCCACAGTATCAGTAGTATCTGATAGTGAAATAGCACTATGGTGGCTAAACTCGTCTAAGAAATTGCCCGTATTTGTGAGCAACATGAGAGACAAAATCCAGAAAATCAAAGCAGTCATGGAGAGCGAGGGGATTTCTCTCTCGTTCTATCATGTTGAAACAACCCACAATCCCGCAGATGCAGGAACAAGAGGGTTGACGTCGAAAACAATTAACGACCACGACTGGGTCCGAGGTCCCCGTTGGCTAGAAGCTGAACCTGAGACATGGCCTGTCAAGTCTATTGATGCTCTCAGCGAGTTGCCAGCACAGTGTGAGGAAAACGAGGCAGTGGCCTTGGTTAACACTTCAGTTCAACCAACAGAAAGCATGGAGTACAGTGTCATTGATCTAACACGTTTTTCTCACCTAAATAGGGTGTTGAGAGTCATATGCATGATCGCAAAAGGTCTCAACAATTGGGCCAGATTGACGAGGAAAAATTGTGCGTCTCACATAACTCTCCCACAGCTTTCGAAATTTAGCAAGGAGAGCGAAATAACTTCAAACGATATGCAGCTTGCCGAACAAGTGGTTATATCCCAAGAGCAGAGCGGTGAAAGCTTCGTGGAAATTCAAAAACGATTCCATGACAAGAGGCTGAAGATAGATGAAAATGGGATAATTCGACACGAATCCCGCTTACAAAATGCGGCTATTCCTACCGATACTAAATCCCCTAGTTACATTCCACCTAAATCAGAGTTAGTGCGCCTAATCGTGCAACAAATTCACGGCGATAATGCACACTGCGGTAAAGAGCACACGCTATCGATCGCTCGCCAAAGATTTTGGATTCCTCGTGCTTCAAATGCATTCAAAAAGCACATCAAAAACTGCACCACCTGCAAAAGGTATCAAGGACTCCCACTGGGTGCTCCCACAATGCCTGCCCTCCCAAAAGACAGAGTGGTTGCAACTAAGGCGTTTCAGAACACAGGATGTGACTTCATGGGACCCTTTACGTCAAAGTCTCAGGAAAAAATGTATGTTGCCCTATACACCTGTTTGACTACCCGGGCAGTGCATCTAGAGGTCGTGGAGAACATGACCACAGGTGCCTTCCTAAACAGCTTTATACGGTTCATTTCGAGGAGAGGAGTCCCTCGGATTATTCGCACTGACTGCGGGACCAATTTTAAACAGGGCGAGCAAATAATAGCCGCTATGTTTGAAAAGGACGAAGCGAGTGGACGCTCCCTAATGTCGTATTGCGCGTCAGAACGAATTAAATGGCTTTTCAATCCACCAGCCTCACCTTGGATGGGAGGTGTTTGGGAACGACTAGTAGCTTCAGTGAAGAAGGCACTGAACAAGTCCGTAGGCCGAAAACGGCTCAGCTTTACGGAAATGTGTACGGTAATCACCAGGATTGAGGCGATACTAAACACTAGGCCGTTAACAAAGCTGAATGCTGATGATGTGGCTGAAATCCCTCTTCGGCCTATTGATTTCCTTCAAGGACATCTCAAATTCTCCCTACCGGAAGGAGAAGGTTCCGACTCATACGACGATCCGAATTACGATCCCGAGTTTATACAATCCAAGGAACAAGCCAAAGAAGCATTACTGTTTTCCGAGAATATAGCCAACAAATTTTGGGAGTGTTGGAGATGCGAATACCTGGTGTTGCTCAGAGAATTACAAAAACAACATCTCAGGCAACCAAGACATTCAAAACGATCATGCCCAGAGCTAGGCGAGATCGTACTAATAGAGCAAGACCTGATTCCTAGAGGCTCTTGGCCCTATGGCAAGGTCCTCGAAGTCATAGTCTCGGGCGACGACCTCATCAGATCAGCAAAAATCCTGATGCCTAATCGCAACATCATTCATCGTCCACTAAACAAAATCTATCCACTCGAAATCAGAAGTGTACCTCAGGAGAGAAACACGGCCGACACGGTCTTAGTGGAAGAGAACCTTAAGGGAGCCAGACGAGAAGTGCTTCCTCGCAGCTCAAAAACAAGAGCCTATGAGTTCTTTAGAAGCATGGAAGCTAGCATAAGCTGCCCTCAGCTAATGCCAACCAAATTTCCACTGCAGTTCATCATGTTATTATCCGTGATAATCTCCCCGACGCTGGCTGTCCAGAATTCCTCGCTCATATCATGCAGTAAGGGGATGATCGATATCCCGCCAATGAATGGCTGGTTCGAAATATGTATCGACAGAGAATGCCAAGCTCTAAGCAACAGCACTCGAGTAACTCGGTATATGCTACCTATCTCCCTACACCAATAGGGGCCAATGTCAGACTTCGCACGTTAGCCAATGGAGCAGTACAGGAGGAAGTCAGAACCTGTGAACGCGCAAATTTCTGCGATCACCAATATCTACTATCAAAAACCTTGCTGGGTAATCCACACTGCTGGCCCGTCGGAGCTATTGTGACCACAGCCGTTCTGACTTATGTAGTAATTGCGATGGCTCTCATCGCAATTTGGCTAACTACAAATGTGATCAAAAAATCCAGGTCCGATCTTAAGAAAAAAGCAAAGGACACAAAAGGTGTCACGGTTGAACCAACTGCTCCGAGCTTTGAGCTGAGTCCTCTTCCTGGTTCAGTCCACCTCGCCGTGTGCACACTTCTGTGCATCGTCTCATCGATCACAGCATGTCAGCATGGGTACATGCGACACTCAGCCGACCTGGTGTGCAACGAGGTCAATCAATGCCACTACGAATACAACAGAGAATTGCTCTTCAACCGCCTACAGTCTGAACTATGTGTAGAAATCATTCATGGAAACCATACCGTGGGACTCGCCAAATTTCGAAGAAAGAGCGTCGAGTTCAAATGCTCCAAGATAGTCGAGTTCTTTACGAGACCGACAATAATGGACATATACCACATTAAACGGTGCGCCCAAGCCGGATCATGCACTACCAAGAAGTGCGAAACTGTCAAGCCATACGAGATTATTTCGGAGCTTAACTACACTTCGGACTATCCCGGATATACTGGTTGCATGAACAGCTGTGGAGGACCACTCTGTGGATGCTTTGTCCCTCTACCGGCTTGTTGGTTCTACCGCGTCACGCACAGGCCGCTGTCTAAGCGTGTCTTTGAAGCAGTACATTGTCCACAATGGATTCCAACGGTAGAACTTGAGATTGAAGTAATAATCAATAACAGAACGAAGATCTTCACGGAGTCATTCCGACCCTATGTAACTGAGGAGATAGACCAGTTTAACATCACTGTGGCATCAATTCAGAAGACAGCAAGCTCGATGGAAAATAAACGCTTCTTGATCTCCAACAGTAGTTCGTACCTGCTACCAAGCAATTTCCAGAGTCCGATAGCTTGTGATAGCCCTCTACAAGCATTAAACCGTTTCTCCACGTGTACCACCAAAACTCGCTGTCATTGTGGAACCTCCGTGCACAATTGTCAGTGCCCGCAAGACTCAATTACAATGCTTAATGGTCGAGAGGACTCTAGACTTCCACTAGTCACACCTTATGGCAAGCTCTCCTCCAACGGAAGTCATGTACTATTAACATCCAATGAGGAGGAACTCGTACTGCGAATAGACTCCAAAATCCTCCAAACTTCTGCTGAAATGGTCATCAATCAGAAGTGCGGATTTAAAATCTCTCACTTAGTTGGATGCTACGACTGCGAACTTGGGGCGCACCTCACAGCGGTCTGCAAATCGCAAACGCCAGTTACCGTCACGGTGACATGCGAATCGCAGCAGTTTCCAGTCAAGTGCGGGCCATCGGATGAACAGAACGATATCGTGCTGCATTTCGAGCAACCAGCTATTCACGAGCAGTGCAATGCGCATTGCTCGGAAACCCCTACCAAGTTTCTGTTAAAAGGGACATTATATTACCACGTAGCATCCCCTACGACCTCCATATTTGATACACAAATCCACGGTGTTGCTCTACGACATCAGTGGTTCTCGGACATTAGCCTTCCCAATATTGATCCACTCATCAAGGCTATCCGTAGCCATTGGAAACTAACGATAGCTGCACTGATGTCCGTACTACTGCTGACAGGCATCACATATCTGGCAGGGCCGCTAGTCCTCCTAAGCATATTATCGCTCATAGCTTCTCTAGGCGCTAACGTAGCCAAAGCGATATGGCACTGCATCGCCATAGCTATTCAAAAAAACCAGGGGATAATGCGACTATATAATGGCATATCTACCCATTGTATATATCACATGTACAGCATTAGTCTCTTAGTCAAATCTCAGCCACTTTACATACCCACTTTCACTCCGATGTGGGCTGAAGTTGCCCACACCGGTTGATGCGGGCTCTTCATAAATATTTACCCTAAATCTACACTCAATTAAGTAAGAGCCGCCGTGGACACGGGCGCGAAACTTGCCCACACGGGTGCACCCAGCACCCACATCCAACCGGCGGTGATCAATAATCAATAATGGGAGTACCCGAGATGAAGGGTTAAATGAGAGGGACCTGCCTAGCACACCTCCTACCCCCACATCACCACCTTACCTACCGCACTGAACAGCGTTAAAAAAAGCCGTTTTCATGCTTCCACACAGTCGAGGAAAAGCCTAATTCTCGTCTGCGGGAAGCGATGGACCCCCACGCATGCATGAGATGGGGGTCGCATCTCAAAAAATGGAAGCCATAAATGAAACCCACTTGAGGCTTCTCCTTGAAGCTGCCCTGCGGCAGCTCATCGTTGGCGCTCCGGGGTAGGTGATCCTCGTCGTCGTCGTCGCCGTCCCTGCCGCCGTCGGATCCGTGTTGACGGAAGACGCAAAGTGGCCAAACCATATAGGTGGCAGAGCCCAAAATATCTCATCGGCGTATGTCCCGCGGGTATAGATTTGCGTCAAACACGGCCGAATAGCGCAATGCGCGAGTCCAAAATCTCACTATCAGCCAAATAGACGACCGCACTCACTGGTCGCCGATGCCGCCGCGGCACTCTTGTAATATAATAATACGACTATCATCTGCATCCCCTACACCGTAAAGGGATTGCCAAAGGGGCTTGTAAAGTAGCGACAAAGGCACGATCGCGTATAAAAAGGGGCTCCACTGAAGCATGTTACCATCGTGATGTCTCTCTCAGCCGATCTCCAAGCAGCGCTCGACGAGCTGGACGATTCCGTCCAGGTGCACAACTGCGAAGCCGTCGCCGCACAAGTCTCCGAAGCCGTCACTATTCTACGCGAAATGGTGCCAAGGATAGCCACGATGGAGCGCGCTTCAAAAACGATGGAGCGCGCTCTAAACACGCTTCTCGATAGAAGCACCCCGAAGTCGTCGTGTGTTTTCTGTCCAGTGGACGAAAACCGCGACAACCACTTTTCGGGTAGGTGCAGCCGTTTCGCCGACACTGTCGCTAGGACAGCCCAAGCGTCAAGGCTGCGCCTGTGTCTGTGCTGTCTCATGCCGGAGCATGTGGATGATTGCCGTGTAAAGTGTGGAAATTGTGGTCTTGACCACAACGTCCTCCTTTGCACACGCAAGAAGCCATCGCATCCGATGAAGAGACCGCACCACTAGCCATTGTTCGCCAAGCAGTCGTCATGTTTCAACGAGCAGTCCTTCGCCAAGCAGTCGCCATGTTTCAACGAGCAGTCCTCCGCCAAGCAGTCGTCATGTGTCAACGAGCAGTCCTCCGCCAAGCAGTCGTCATGTGTCAACGAGCAGTCCTCCGCCAAGCAGTCGTCACGTTCAACAAGCAGTCCCCGTCCCCAATCTAGCAGTCGCCGCGCCGTCGTCCTATCAAGCCGCCAATTCAAATGTTTTACATATATGTATGTATGATGCGATTTATTGTTGCGCCCCGCCGGGAGTATCACCGACTCCGGTGATGCTCATACCGTAGTAAAGGGGCGGGGCCTCGCTGCACCCAAGCTGAGTGTGCCTTGCCCTGGCAGACGTTCACCTGTACGCTTAGAGGAGCGACGTTCCTCAAATAAAGCCTATTCATCCACTCTTCTGTTATCCTTGTATATTTCCGCAACCCACTGAACCACCCATAACGGTGAAAGAGGAAGAAGCAATCCTCACGTCTCAAGCGCCCACTACACCCTACTCAGGAATTGCTGTACTCTGTTTCGGCGAGACTTTGGAGTGCGCTGTGCACAATGTATAATCGGATCGAACCTATCAATCGACTGGGCGCGACAGCTCGTAGAGTGGGCGTTTAGAGAGTTTTTGTCAGAAATTCGCAGCCGCCCTACTCAGGATTTGCTGTACTCTGTCCGGCGAGACCTAGGAGTGCGCCGGGAGCAATGCATATAGAATCGAACCTATCAATCAAGTGGGGCCACCGCTCGCAGATTGCGCGCGCGGGCGTTTTCAGAGCGCAATAACTCTGTAAAATTTGAATCGTTTCGGCTGCAACTCTTGGGTCTTGTAATAGGTAGAACGGTCTAGTAGCACGCTAAAGTAGAGCGGGGTAGCTTAGGAAGATGCAATGTTACAGGGGTGCGAACATGAAGGTGAGGCTTGTGTGACGTATTTTTTCCGATTTCGGTGGACCACTGCGGGAACAGGCGGCAAGCGAACAGCCTCAAAACACGTAGGCGAACAGGCCGTTCAGGGTACTTTACAATTACATGCTCAGAATACCTCAGCTGCCTAACCTGCCTTAGCTTCAGCTGCCAGTTTGAAGCAGCAGAAGATAGCAGTTAGAGTTTCTTGCGCTCTCACTCGGCCAGAATTGAGTTTTCGACACTCTCAATGGTACCTCTCTGTTCAACACGAAAAGCGCTATCGAATGGTATCAATTTCGACCGATGTCGGGAACATCGATTTTTTGACGATCTCCCATCGATGACGAGGCCGTTCGAGACCGCGGCCAGCGGCAAGCGGACGGTGACGTCATCGAAAATCGATATCTTGGAATTGTGCCATGCTTGATACCATTCGATAGAGCTTCTCATGCTGAATTGAACGGTGTTATAAAGAGCAGTCGGAACTGTAATCTGGGCGAGTAAGAGCGAGGAGAACATCGACCGTTGTAGTGCTAAATTGCACGCGCAGGCGTGTTCGGAGCGCGGTAACTCTGTCAGCTTCAAATATTTCTGGCTTGAACGTGTGGATTCCGTAGGCAGTAATATGTTCTAGTAAAGCGTCAAAGCACAGCAAATGATCTTACGAATTGGCAAGGTTACCGCGGTGCGAAAATGCAGGTTGGGCATGTGTGACACGACTTTTTCAGATTTCGGTCGACCGCTGCGGGTACACGAGGCGAGCTAACGGCATGCAAACTCGCGGACGAGCCAAGCACCAAAGGCACTTTACGATGACGTGCTCGCAGCTCTCTAGATGCCTAAACTGCTTTAGCACAATCTGCCATTTTGGAGCGGCAGAAAGCAGAGATGAAGTTCTTCCGCCCTTATTCGCCCATGTTCGAGTTTTCGAGCCCCAGCCAGGGCACCATTCTGTTCGGCTCGAAAAGACCTATCGAACAGTATCAATGTCGACCAATTTTGAAAATATCGATTTTTTGACAGTTTCTCATCGAAGACAGTTTCTCATCCGCCCCGGGCGTCAGACGGACGATGACGTCATCGAAAATCGATGTTTCCGAAATTGGTCGAGTTTGATCAGAGTACAGCAAATCCTGAGTAGGGCGGCTGCGAATTTCTGACAAAAACTCTCTAGACGCCCACTCTACGAGCTGTCGCGCCCAGTCGATTGATAGGTTCGATCCGATTATACATTGTGCACAGCGCACTCCAAAGTCTCGCCGAAACAGAGTACAGCAATTCCTGAGTAGGGCGACTGAGAATTTCTCATAAAACTCACTAAATGTTCACTTTACAAACTGTCCCCCCTCGATTGATAGGTTCGATCCAATATGCATTGTGCACGGCGCACTCTCAGAGGATTCCTGGAGTGACAAAACACTTTACGCCATGCTTGAGATGCTCCGAGAACATGCAAGTCGTGGAATATAAGCATCTCCAGTGCCAAAAAGTCTGCTCCAATCATTTTTGACCACCCACTGCGAAAATGCGGTGGTTTGGTGAAGTTGTACAGATGGTTGTGTAGGTCTCGAAGAGACGAATCGAACGGTACCAACCGTTTCTCAAAAACCCTCAAATTAGAGGAATTGTGAGAATGCAACGGTTTTCGACGCCTTGCGGCCGACAACTCGTCCGCGGCCGGCCTTCTCAATGGAGCGCAAGTTTTCAATTTTGGCCATTTTTGATCTTTCATATGAAGTGTATATACCAAACGATAGAGCTTGATCTCCTGAGCTCAGATGTGGCCTTGGTTTTTCAAGTGGATGACCTTTGGGCGAGTTATAGCAAAAAGGCGCAAAAACCGCAAAAGTGCGGTTTTTTCGGCGTCTATTCAAAAGACGCGTCCGGTACCTGACGCATTCCAGGTGTACGCCTCAAATTGCGTACATAGCACCCGCTAAGTAGAGCGGCCAAAAATTTCACATGAAACACTAAGGAGCTGGGTATGGTCTTCTGAATAAACTTGAGAATTTCGGATGTTCTAAATTCCTCAATTAGCTCCTAGAAGCGAACATAGGAGCATGTTGCAAAAACTTTGGCGCACTGGATTGATCCTGTAGAGCCTATACGCCTTGTGCCCCGCATACATGGATGGTCATACCGGAGAGTATAGGCCACTAATAAAATACGCCGTGCCGTGAGACTCGGAAAGCGTTTGTTCTGGTAAATAGGCTGCTCCAATCGCAAGGCCTGCTTCGTTTTTAGACCATTTTTGAACCGTCTACGATGAAACACCGATGATTTTAAAACAAACAGCGCCGGTGGTGTAATGGCGTAGAGCATTCCCGCCCGGTCAGAGGGAGGTGCGGGTTCGAGTCCCGCCTGGCGCTAGAAGTTTTGATCGCAACAACACATCGATGTAACCGATGACTCTGTTTGGATGTATGCAGAGATGTGTAGGTCTTGCAGGGAGGAATCGGAGTTGAGGATTTGGAGCGTTACGGAAATTAACTGCTAGAATAACGATACATCCGGTTAAGACTAATGATCGATTTTCCCAACAGTTTCGAACTTATTCCGAGTTTTCTTAATGGTGTTCAATTTTTTTGTTCAACCGCTTTGTCTGCTTTCCTATGGCGTTCATATTCGGACATTTTCTCCGTAGACCAGATTTGCTCACAAAACCTTCGTTTTCGGGGCTTGTTGGCATGCGACGGGGGGACGTTGCAACGCGTTTGTTTTTGACCGTGCGTACGGCTAAGAGAGCTGAAAGAGTTGTGCATAATATATCTAAATCTCTGAAAACTAGTTCAATAGCACATTTATTATCCGCATACAAGGCCTACGTGAGGCCCATGCTAGAGCATGGTACTACGGTGTATAGCCCTACTACTAAGAGAAAAATCACCAGATTGGAATCCGTGCAAAACAGTTTTACAAGAAAGCTCTGGATCAGAGTGCATGGGTGTGATTATAACAGCATTCCTTCGGCGTCTTGAAGGAACAAATTCTTCAATTGACGCACTCTTGCTTGTCGCCGAAGAAAGTTCGATTTGGTAACGGTTTATAAGATGGTAAAAGGCATGGTGGGTCTTCTCCTTAACGAATTCTATTCAATGTCTCATTCCAACACAAGAGGCGCTCAGTGGAAGATCCAAAGATAGTAGCAAAATAAGATCTTCTTTTTTCACAAATCGAGCTGGCAACGAATTCCTGAAATTCTCTAAGAAAAATGGACTACCAAATTCTATAGGGCAATGCAAAATCCTCATTGACAGGTATCTGCAGGAAGTTCCTTTGCAGTTTGGTTTGTCAATTATGGTGTTGTACGAATTGCATCCTATTTTCTACTCGTATTCTCTGTGTTTTGGGTTGATTTCTGTTGTTTTGTTTTTTTGTGTGGATTACTAGTACAGTATATAAATAAATAATAAATAAATAAATAACGCTCTTTGTGTTTTCGCCTAGGTGTCATTGCGGTTCCGAAAGTCCGCATACTACTGATAGCTATGAACGTACCATAAAATACAATGAGGACATTTCGATCACTCAAACGTCTGCGCCTCTTCCTGCAGCCTACATATTGGTCATAACGCGAGGGAATCTTCGCAGCTTTTGCGTACCCATAGGAAATTAGTAGGTCAAATTGGGAAATCTGAATACCCGTTCTAGATCGCATCAGCTCTTCGGACCTACTTACGGACAGCTGTCGTTTACCTTTTAGTTTTATCCACTTGTAGTACTTCTGTAAATGCGCATCCCACTGGGCCATTTTCCAGAGCCCGTAACTACTAATAGAAGGGTTAGAAGATCAGAAGTTCACCGGCGAGAAGTACGCCGTCCATAAGAGGATGAACCAGCCAATCTGTTTGTTCTGCTACAAAAATGTGCTTCTCTGAAATTTCTCCCTTGCGCGGAATTTCTTCATCTCCGTTGTTTGCACTTAATTCATTTGCTGGTTTTCCTTCTGCTGGACTTACGGGTATTAGGGGTTAGTCCGTCCTGTGTGAATAAGAATGTAAATGAGGCGTCATGTCTAGGCCGAGAATCAATGATCAAGAAACGCATGAAGATTTAGCTCGCATCGCGATGCCCTTTCACAACTTCGCATGCCTGCTAATGCATGGGGCTCACCTTCTAACAGCCTCGCGAGAATTCTCGCATTTTCCCTCTCGTGCTCACACAATTCGTGCGAAGCGACCACATGGTGGTCGGCTGCTCAGTGGTGCCCAGAGAGCATCGTGGGCTCGTCGTCAGACGGCCGTGTGTGCACGGAAGTCCCCGATCCAGCCGGTTTCCTGCGGTGGGGCAGCGTCCGGAGCGCGCGGTCGAGTGTTTGACCTTGCGTCGGGACGGCCATTGTTCCCGGCTCCGCAGTCGAACAATGCGGCCCACAGCCATCAGCACAAAAACCAGCGACTGCTCCCAACAGGCAGCAGGCTCGGTAGAAGCGGAGATTTTTCAGGCCTCCGCCAGGTCGACTAGCCAGCGACATTCAGATGGAGACGAGGGTGGAGGCCGAGCTGCTTCTCCCGCTGCTCGCCACTTTTTCGCTGTCGCCGCGGAAGCAGTGGGCGATGGCTGGCCCGTTCGGCCGGGTGTCGAAGCGACTTCACCGTCGATGGTCAGGCAGATAACGACAACTACAAGGACGCCAATCACCTGTGTGTGGCGAGGGGGTGTATCGATCCCCGTCTCCACCCGTGGCTGGACGACGACGAGCACTGTAGGCGGCAATCGGACCCCCGCTGAGCTCCGGCAGCGGTTCCCACGCTTCGCCACTCAGCTGCTCCGTCCCACATCACCGGCACCTCCTCGTGGGAACGAACTCGGAGCCAGCTGCACGTTCATCAGCGCGTGCTCAATTTCGTGTTGGATTTTCGTTCGAGGCTCCTGATCTCGTAGATCCTCGGCCCGGTAGCCTTATCAGAGGCTTCTGCTCGAGCCTTCTTCTCCTCTGCTTTCAGTGTTGTTTCATACTGATGTCAGCAGCACATAGCCGCCTGTTTAGCTTCATAGGCTTGTCATTTGGTGCCGTTACGTCATTTTTAATAGTATTTCCTGGATCAATTTTACATTGACAGCAGATGGCGATTCCCATCAAAATCGAGGCTTTCGGGGGCAGCTCATCCGTTCGGCTAGATGAAATCTTCACTTCTCTTTGTATAACTCATTATTATTATTTTGCATTATATCTCCCTGAATAGTAAAAAGCATAAGTTGTCAAAGTTGTGTAAGAATGGGTGGTATCTCAAGCCAACACTCACGATACGCCGACCTTCTGAATCCACATGCTCGCCGCGCAGCGTCAGTGATATGCACGCCCTCTGAATCCGGCCTCTCGTTCTACGACGTCGCTCACACGTTTCACGAATCCGGACGATCGCTGCACGACGTCATTGATACGTTTTCTGAATCCCATCCCTTGTTAGAAGAGTTCTGGGAGACGTCTTCTGAATCAGGACGCTTGGATACGCGCAGAGTTGTGTCAAGAGCCCTGGTTTCTTTACTGCCACCGCACCCCATGTTGAACGGAAAAGTTTGCCAGCGCGGGATAACATGAGGTGTTGAGTCGTTGCCTAAACGTCGTCGAAGAAGAAACTCTCTCATAAATGGACGTGATAGTACACTATTTTGTTTTAAATGCGTGAATTTCCGCATTTGTCTCACCATCAGTGTCTTGTTAGTGGCATTCCTGGTGGATGAGCTTTTTATTATTTTTTACCGTGACCTGACGACTACATTGTCGGACCGGTTAAGGCTTCACTTCTACATCTTCATCTGCTTTCGAATGCGATTTTTGCATGTGGCTGAGTTCCTCCTCAGCTACATGCAAAAATCGTGTCTCCCCTTACCTCAGTCGCATTCCACGGACTGGTCCCACCGCGTCCGCCACTGGTCAGTGCCTGTCTGGCCCTGGGTCAGGGAAAGTCCTCGGTGTCGTTTCAGCGTGTTATTCCCAGTAGGAGCCGAAGGCTGTTATTAATCCAGGCGAGGTGATCCGGCAGCGCCATAAGCGCCAAGGAATGTCGCAGCGGCTCCCTTCCGCTGTACCCTACCGTCGCCTCGGCTGGGGCATGCACTCCCCCATTGGCACTTGAGCGCCCCTTTTCACCTTTGCCATCACTACAACACATACTTCGGCGAGAGCCGTGCACTTTCCCATAGATCCTGTTTTGGTCTCGCGGGGAAAACTGAAAGAGACATTGAACACCCCATCCCCATACCCTTTTTTATTCATTTTCCTCTTGTATCTATTTCTCACCGGCCGCACTGATAAATCGCTTAGTAGTGTGTGTAATGGCTGGCTCTCAGATGGAGGCGCTAATGTTTAAGTCACGATCCTGTGTTCTGCAATTGCGGTGTAGCGACCGAGCTCATTTCGGCTCACGGTGCAGTGTGCAGAAGGCGCCGTTTCTTACACCCTAAATTTGATTTTAGGTTCAGTTCGTGCTTAGACCACACCAGCCTTCCATCTCCCCGAGATCGGTGAAGGGGAGTCAGACTTGTCTGGGAGGGATAAAGCACTGCCTTGCTAAATCGGCTGCAATCGCTAAATGTCCTAGCACTAGCAGTCCTTTGGCGATCATGGAATGCGAAATGGAATGCGTGGCGCATCCCAAAATGGAATTAGTCAACGCCTGCCTTTGCGATTGTGCTATGTACGTTAATCACTTCACTACATCAAGTAGTTTTCTGTCAACTGATAATATTATCCCTCTTGCGTCTAGCGTCTCTGCCTGTACTGTGTTCTTTTCGGGGACACAGCTGATTAGCGAGGGACGTCTCGGAAATTACCCGCAACGATTCTCAACAAGACTTACATGATCTTGCAGTTCGTCTAGCAAGAAACACAAGGTGTAGTTCGTTTTTGTTGCAGGCCATTGTGTGCTCCAAAAATGGCAAAAATTTGTCGACTAGTACCTCATGGAAGAGGGATCTCGGGAGTACGTATCCTCTATACCCTTGTCCTTTTCAAATTTCGAATTAATTCGAATTTTGAATAATCGACTATTCGAAAAAAAGTCCAGTATTCGAAATATTCGTTTGTTCGAATATTTAGCGGAGGCCAATATTCGATTATTCGAAGACTTCGAATATTCATTATCAATCTCTTAACAAGTAAGTGGCACTCCTCTTCTAAAGTCAGGGAAGTGTGACCTTACGATAAAAAACGATGTTTGAGTTTGCGCAGGGATGTGCGGAATTTCCGTTTCCGTGTTCCGCCTGTTCTTGCGCCGGAAGGCGGAAACGGAAATGGGCACTCTTTCAGACTAGTTTTCTACTGAACACAATCAGCATATCAGTTACAAAGCTTTCTCCTCCATATAATTGTAAGAGAAATACTTTTTTGACAACTCTAGTATTAATGGTCTTGAAATTGGTTAGACTACCAAAAAACACTCAGAAATGGCAACGGCTGGGTGCAGTTAAAAATTAATGTGCCACAAAGGCTATATACGCACTGTATGTTAAGAAAATGCACTTAACATTTGAATCATCATAAAATTCTTGATCCACTATGTAGTTGCAAATGGCTGCAAAGCTTTGTAAGCGTATAGCGCAGTATCATGAAACAAAGGGATCAGTGAAGGCTGTTGCATGCGGTTGTCTGGTCTTTCGTAGGGTGTGATATTCTTCTATATAGAGTTATGCATCACATTTTTTAATGAAGCATCACGAATATCTACAAGGAGATGTTATTTTAATTGACTATGTGACCTGTTGAATTCTGACACAAAAGTACTGCTTCGAGAACCGTCTAGGAACTGTCCAGCTGTGTCATCTTGAGCGTAGGGTTTCTAGGTTGGCATAGACTGAATATTCCTGCGGAAGTGTGGACCCACCATGACTAATCAGTCATCCAGTTATAATCTTAGATCCCAGAATGAATTCTGAGTACTGGTTTTGGTGATTACAATGTAACTGCTAATGTTGAATATGCAGATACCTGTGCAGTCACCACGTCATCCATAATGCCACTGCTTTCTGAAAGTGTTGAGAGGAGTCTCTTTCCTGTTCGGAAAATGATCTAGGTGGCTTCTCCAGTTTTAGACGTCACCCGAGTCAGTTTTTAATGTGGGTCCTTAAGTAACCTCAAGTGATTAAGTCGGTTAAGTCTACCGTTCAAAAAACACCAGCATCCAAAAAGTCAGCGAAGAAACCCGTCGCTCGAACTAGATATGGAAAGACTGCATGCTGAAATAGTGAAAAATAGTGAAATAAGCCCCTGAATTTTTTTTTCATTTATCGCTCAGCCATAGCTAAAAGGTTATCATAACAACATTACGAATTCATGCTTCGTTATGTTATGTTATGATGAGGATGAGCATCAATCTGTGGAAGATTCTGCTGCTTGCAAAGTTCTGAGCAAGAAAAGGTGCAATAGAAGCCGCTTCTAACGCCGTTTCAGATGCAGTTGTGAAAAAATGGCGAACGTGGGTCGTTTCCGTTTCCGCGTTTCGTGTTCCGGTTTCCGGCGATTTTTTGGCGTTTCCGTTCCGTCTTTCGTCTTCCGCTTTTTCCAGAAAATTTCCGCACATCCCTAGTTTCGCGTTCGTTCAAAGTGTGCCGAATTGTGTGTACGCAATCTGACAAGGAAAGCCCATGAACTTCCTCCAAATATTCTCAACGAGATCTATATGATGTCGAAGGGCATGAGACAAGGACCACAGAACTGTGTTTCGTTTCTGCTACAGGCCACTGGGTGGTCCGAAAAAATGGTATCACTTCACGTGGCATACAAGGCAAATGAGACGCCTGGAATGGCCCTATTCTCCTCCGAACCTGACCTATACAAGGTTTGGAGCTCAAATTAAAACTAGATTATAGTGATATGATAATTTGCGACGTTTCCTAGAAGCTGCAGGGTACATTCAAGTGATTGATTCGCAACGATAGTGGCAACGACTGGATGACCGAGTGGATAGCAATGCAGACTTACGGAAGGAGGGGGAGGGGAGGGAGGGGTGTGAGTGTCGAATTCCGGAGGGGGTTAGGAGATTTGTTTGGTGGTCTGTTACCATTTTTACAAAAGGGAACATGTTGGCTTTCGTAGGGTGTTCTAGGGTGTTTCTGGTGTTGTATTCGCTTCCTAACCTGCTTTCAACCTGTTGTCAGATGTGGAAGAAGCGGGTTTTGTCGTTTGGAGTGATGTCGCGCGTCCATTAAACCACGTTTATCTCACTGAGGAAACTCTCGTTAAGCCTGTCCCTATATAACCTCTTTGGAATGTTCTCATTTAGTTTTGGAAGTGGTTCTCACTGTCACGTGATTTGCGAACACGATCAACTATATTGACTTGCCTCATCATCAAGTCATGCTCTCATTCTTCGGATTTCTTCATAGACTGCTTTTTATTCTTCTCCCAACTTTCATTAGTTCTTCTTCTAACAGTTAGCAATCACAGCACATTTTGGCCGCCCCATATTATTAGTCCTGCAGTGTATTTCCTCTTGACCACTCCCCCATACGCTTACGGGTGAGCGGTCGGGGCATTGCAGACAGGAGCACTTGCACTCACTGCTTCAACTCTAGAAGTCGAAAAAAGTTTCCTCCACAAATCATCTGTAGAGTTATTTGAGATAGAGATCACCAATCTGGCAACCAATTTCAGTGAAGCGATGGATGGCAGAAGGTTACGATGGGTGTATGTAGGTAAAGGAGTGTGCACAGAATAACCGGCACTGCTGCCTTTCACGGCTCCAAAGGTCGAGGAGAGGTCGAAAGGAAAAATTTCGCTCAACATCCCCTGGGGGGGGGGCTGTCTGGGGTGCTGATAATGGACATCTATTCTTAAAATTTCGGTCAGTAGGTTACGGTAGATATGGGTGACTAACGCTGTCTACGTTAGCAGAATCGCTTTCTTTTTCAATGTGATCGGACTAACTTTCCAACGTTCGACTTTAAGATGCAAAGTAGTGAAAAAGTGAAAATTTAGAGGAAGATGGCAGATTCGTGGTCAGCATCTTAAATAATTCCCGAATGCGAAGTCAGGGCGAAATCGGTGTCATGACCTCGCCACCCTTATTCACCGCTACCCAATAATACGGTACCCTACCGAAGCCAAAATGTACTCTTCTTTTGTAAAAATGGTAACAGACCACCAAACAAATCCCCTAACCTCCGGAATTCGACACTCACACCCCTCCCTCCCCTCCCCCTCCTTCCGTAAGTCTGCATTGCTATCCACTCGGTCATCCAGTCGTTGCCACTATCGTTGCGAATCAATCACTTGAATGTACCCTGCAGCTTCTAGGAAACGTCGGAAATTATCACATCACTATAATCTAATTTTAATTTGAGCTCCAATATTGTATAGGTCAGCTTCGGAGGACAATAGGACCATTCCAGGCGTCTTTTTTTTTGCCTTATATGCCGCGTGAAGTGATAGCATTTTTTGCCATTTTTGGACCACCCTGAGGCCCGTAGCAAAAGCGGAACACAGTCCTGCGATCCTTGTCTCATACCCTACAACGTCATATAAGTCTTGTCGGGAATCTTTCGGGGAAGTTCATGGGCTTCCCTTGTGAGTCGACGCGAAGCGCGCGCAAGCGCCGACCTCCTCTGCGTCCCCGCTTCCTTGCGGACTGCCGTCGAGCGCCCTACGGCCAGCCACGTGAATAGCAAGTGAATCGGATCATGGCTGTACAATGACGTTTTTGTCTTCGATTTACTACGGGAGAATCTCCGTTTTGTACTTCTACCCCAAGTACAACAACGGAACGATTAAAGCCGGAAGGGGCTGCGGTAGAAAGGTAGCACTTTCAGGAGCCTAGAAAGCTCCTGCTTTCGCCGGTAAAGACGTTAAAGAAACGAGAAAAAGCAATGGTTATGGAGTAAAAGAGCAGCACTATTGTACTTTACGGACTCCAGAGGACGAGGAGGGGTCGAAAAAAATTTTCGCCCAAACTTCGATAGGGGGTTATTTGGGGTGCTGAACACGAATCTGACATCCGTTTTTCGTTTTACGCTGGAGTACGGTAGATTACGGTAGGTGAGGGTGACTAAGCCTGCCAAGGTCATAATCACCGATTTCGCCCAAACTTCGCCTATGGGGGTTATTTGGGGTGCTGATCACGAATCTGACATCCGTGTTTCGTTTTACGCTGGAGTACGGTAGATTACGGTAGGTGCGGGTGACTAAGCCTGCCAAGGTCATGGTCACCGAATGTGAGCAATCCCATTCTTTTAAGCATTCCTGGAAATCCGGTGCGTCCATGTTTAGCTTGTCAAAGACATCCTTCAGCTTGAAGTCGCGCAGTTCTTCCTGGCGGCGGTTGTGGAACAGTGCCTGGAGGGCCCTGATGCTTAGATTGCTATCTCTCGATTAAGCCTTCGCCTATCGAAAAGTTTCCAGCAAAAAATGGTTTCCCGTAGATCTGCAAATTTTCAGGCGATTGCTGCGGGACCGCCTGCATGCTCACCCGTAGCACCACGGATAACCCCTACAGCCAAAGTTTGGGCGAAATCGGTGATCATGACCTTGGCAGCTTTTGTCATCCGCACCTACCGTAACCTACCGTACTCTACCGTAAAACGAAAAACGGATGTCAGATTGTGATCAGCACCCTAAATAACCCCCCTGAGCGAAGTTTGGGCGAAATCGGTGATTACGACCTCGACAGCCTTAGTCACCGGTACGTACCGTACTCTACCGTACTCCAGCGTAAAACGAGAAACGGATGTCAGATTCGTGATCAGCACCCCAAATAACCCCCTGAGCGAAGTTTGGGCGAAATCGGTGATTATGACCTCGACAGCCCTAGTCACCGGTACCTACCGTAACCTACCGTAATCGGCCGCAATTTTAAAAACGGATGTCAGATTCGTGATTAGCACCCCAAATAACCCCCCTGGGCGAGGTTTGGGCGAAAAAAATTTTTTCGACCTTCCTCGTCCTCTGGAGTCCGTAAAGTACAATAGTGGCAAAGAGCCAGTCACACTCCGGTTCCTATGAAAGCGAGCCATCTCCATTTTCGCTATAACACAGTCCAAGCCGTAGTGTCTTATCAGATTAGATTTCAACCATGGACTTCGGGTCTATTTGCTTATAAGTGAAGCGAAGCTCTTCAACGGAGCCAGAGTACAGACTCTGGCTACCAAGGATACCAAGGATAAGACCAGTATTTCGGACGGTGTCAGCTTTGCGCGAAGGACGTGGCCTACTATCGCAGGCAAGCTTCGCGCATCTTTTCAAATATCGGGGTGACACCGAACCTCTGCCGTATGGAGTCGTTGCATACTCGATCCAAACACGTAACTCCGGTCGTCCACCACAGCATCTTCGTTTCCATTACGCTGAGGCGCCTTTTAATTTCTTTGGTAATCGGCCAGCACTCAGCTTCATAAATGGTTACAGGTCGGACGACTGCTCTGTAGATCTTCGACTTTAGGTGCTCTGGTATCTTCTTGTCGCACAGCACTCCCGTCAGAGAGCGTCATTGGGACCAAGCTGCACTCACGCGTGAGTTGGCTTCAACGCTAAGCCGCCATCGGACGCGACTGCTGATCCCAAGTACTTGAATACCGAAGTACGTTGCAGCTTAATGCCGTTTACCTTAATGGAGCTGGACTCATCTTCTTCAATCGTCAAATACTCGGTCTTCTTGACATTAAGTTTGAGTCCAAATCTCTCCAAACGATCGCGACAGGCTTGTACTTGCCGCTGGAGTCCAATCTTATCTTCATTAGCGAGCATTACATCATCAGCATAAAGCAACGTCCAAGGGACAGGCTGCTGAAGATCACGCGATATGGCATCCATAACGACGAGGAAGAGTAGAGGGGAGAGCGCAGACCCTTGATGTACTCCGACAGAGATGGGAAACTCCATCGACGTACCTGCCGCAGCTTGCGCACGACTCAATGGACAAGAGTACAGTATTCGTACCCATCCAATGAGCTCTTCGGGGACTCCGTGATCTCGTAAGGCATACCATATCACTTCACGCGGAACGCAATCGAAGGCCTTCTCCAAATCCAGGAAGGCAGGATGCACCGGCTTCTGTTCCTCCCCGTGTTTTTCTATCAAAAGACGAGCGGCGTGTATGGCATCGACTGTGCCACAACCAGCTACGAAGCCGCACTGGTTAGTAGAAAGCTGGACGATATCACGAGTGCGCTCGTCGACAATCCGCTCGAAGATCTTCATGCCATGCGAGAGCAATCTTATTGGACGATAGTTTGTGCAGTCTGCCGGACAGCCCTCCTTTTTCCAAAGCGGAACCGTCGTGCTCCTCTTCCAAATATCGGGCACTTTCTTCTCCGCAATAACCTGGTTGAAGAACGTCGCCAGCCACTTCGTTGGGTACCAGGATTTCGACTTCCATAAGTCGGCCGCCAAGTCATCGGGGCCCGTTGCCTTGCCCGGCTTCATCTTCTTCAGATCCACTTCTATCTCCTCTACGGTGATTTCCTGGACGGGACCGTATACAGGAGGAGAAGATGGAATGTTCGGATGAGCAAACTACTGTCGAGACTTCCTAGAAGTAGGTGCGTCATCGGTTCAAAACCATCTTGCGGTCCATGAATAGGTGATCGTTCTCATTGCTGATGCCAAAGAGCTTCTCAACATCCTCAGTCTGACGATGAAGGACGTTCGCGAGTCGATGAAGAAATCGCTGGCCATAGCGCGACTCAAGCGTCCCGTTTACGTCATCGTAATGAGTGGCTCTTGCAACGGCTATCGCCTTCTTAGCGGCTTTCTTGGCTTCCTGATACAGACGCCATTTATCGGCTGTCTTATCGCCGAGAAATGCGCGGTATAATCTCTTCTTCTCTTGGACTTTATCCTCAACTCCGTTAATCCACAGCAATGTCCTTACATCGCCCCGGTTTCGTAGTGTCGAGTTCGGAACGCGCAGCACTGAGAATCGCGTCGGTGGCATATTGCCATAACTCGTCGACGGTCGTGACCGTCGGCAACCAAGTGCGGGAAGTCACAGCGGCTTTCTTTTCTTTCAGTCGCCACCACTTGATCAGTGACGGACTACTCCGGTCGGCCTGCCTAAACATCGGTGACGTGATCTTCATTGTGCATTTCAGTGGGCGGTGTTGTGTGGCGACGATTTCATATGGCACGACCTTCGCGCCCGTGACAAGCCCTTGGTCACGATTTCGCATAAGAACAAAGTCGATCTGCGTTTAAGAATTCCCGCTGCAGAATGAGATAAGGTGGGGATTCACATTTTCGGAATCTGGTCTTCACGATGGTAAGGTCGCGCGACTCCGTGTACTCGAGGATGCACTCACCATCGGCGTTACGTGAACCAAAACTGAGACCACCATGACAGCCGTACCCGTCTTTCGCAGCGCCTACGTGTCCGTTAAGGTCACCTGCGACAATGGTTACGTCTTGTTACGGCACTTCTGCTGTCTTCTCATCAAGCAGGCTCCAAAATTCATCCTTGGCTCGCTCAGAGCCGCCAGTCTGTGGAGCATATGCAGAGAAAAGATTATACCGCTGCCGTTCTGCAGCGATTACGACCTTCCTCAAGCGGTCATTGAAACGTTCCACGCTTGCAATCGCGTATCGGGGCCGTTCGGAGACGATAATGCCAACACCACTGGTGGTCCTGGAACTGCCACACAGAATGACCTTATAATCTCGGCCTATGTCCCTTGACTTGCTACAGGACCACCTCGTCTCCTGCACCGCACAAAAATCAACTCTTCTACGCTCCAGTGCTTCTACCAACTCACAAGAGCGGCCGATGCCGCCCTCGCATCAGGGACCCTCGCATACTTTTCACACTCGCCGGGCTTTGCGAGTGCGCGTCGGCTCCAGCGGACGCCGTAGCACTATCTCGTGAAACATTCAGCACCATCAACCATGTGATGTGACATGGGTCTTCGTAGGCCGGCCTCTCACAAGGGCCTGTCGCCTGCAACCGAGTCTCCGTGTTCGGCTTAGCGCGCCGAGCGAACAGTTTCTAGATTCACCACGTGGATAAACGGACATCGCCACCAAGTATGTTCACCAGATATTCTCATTAAAACTATGCTGGAAAAAAGCATTGAGTGCAGCTATGGCCTAAGGTATACTTCAGCGGGAGTGTACGAAACGTGTCGGGACCCCTCACCTGGCTAATCGTCGCGTAGAATCGCAGAAATTCAAATAAAAAATAAGCCTGCATTCGATGTCCATGTTGAGCTCGGCTCGCAAAAGCGAACAGTTTCCAGTGGCACCAACTCCAGAGGAACGGACATCGCCACCATGCTGAGACTTTAAACGGTGTTAATAATCTTCCGTCGACTGGGAAGCACTTCGCTCGTTTTCAAAAGCAGGGGACACAGAACAAGCGAGTTGTCGCCACTGCTCAAGGTCGATCCAAATGCCCTGCCCGAATCATGTCATCCGGAGAAGCTCCGCAAAAGTATGGGCGACAATTAGCCTGCGAGTCTCATCACTTCTCCTTTGCGTGCAACCAAGTGGTTAGTCTTTTCTTTTTGCATTCAAACTCTGGGAAGTTTCGATAAACGAGGGTTTAAGATGTCACTGCGAACCACGATAGGGGTGCTCCCGCCTAGAGGAACTAGACTGCAGTGCGGTCGCAGTGGCAGGCGTTTTCCTCTCAGTACTATTTAGCATCACGGACGAGCTTGCGGGCAGTTGCTTGTAATTGATGTTCCCGGAGCACAACACTGCTGCTGCTGTACGGCTATGCCACGCCGCCTCACCGGACACACTTATCCGGCCAGATGCATCATCCCCAGCTGCATTCGGCTGCATCATCTGGGAGAGCTCGTTGTGTAATCGCGTCAGGGATTTTTCCCCCGTTCAGCGGGGGTGCCTCGGTCGCGTCGGAACGGCTGGCCGGCCATATGTACCGGCGTCAACGGCAACAGCTCGGATCATTTGTTGACGAACGAGTGGTCGGGCGGCAACAGGGTCAATAATATGAGGGGATTGACCGCTTCGACGTACATGACGCAGCGTCGGCCGGTCCGCTCTCGAGCTGCTACGGGTGGTCGCGGTACCGCTCGTTGTGCGCCAATCAACTCGAATTTTTCCTTGGCGTGCAGTAGTTCTTTGTCGTTTTTTTCAGACCAGCCGAGGGTCGCTCCGCCGACGACCGCCAGAAAGCTCCGGTCCCCACATTTAGGTGCCGTCAGGGCGTCGGGTCGGCCGCCGCTAAGAAGCACCGCCACTTTCGCGACTCGTCTCCGTTTCCTTCTTCGGCGACGATTATTCATCGTCGTCCTTTGAGCTCTCGCTTCTCGATCAGCGCTCGGCATCGATTTGCTAAACTCGTTGTCATCGCTGCTAATTTTCTCACCGGCATCGCTCACTATCACCATGAGCTTCTGCCTCTCCTGCATTAGGTGCCAGCCGTCAGCACTCTAGCATTTCGCATGCCCCTTTTCTTCAGAACCTCTTCGACTGCACGTGGCACATCGGACATGAGGGATTACTTGCTGGCTTTGGTCTATGAAGCCGAAATAGACGCTCTCATTCGAAGGCCAATAGAACACCTCGAAACTAACATTCCGTCTCCTAGTGTTTCTAGTGACTCCGCGCTTGCCATGCTGTTCCTTTGCTTCATGTCGCAATTAGCCCATTATATTGTGGCCGAGCTTGCCTACATACTTGCATCCTCGAAGTTGTGTTTTGTTGAGAGATCTTGGCTGAGGCAGCAAGTCTTCCATTGTCACAAGGCCACAAACACCACCAATGAACTTTTGTGTTCCGGCGTAGCGAAGCTGTTCGTTTGGTTTACCGGATTATTAAAAACTTATCGTCTCTCCCGTTATAACGCGATAGCGAGGACCGGCGAAAATCTCCGTTATAGCGTGAGTCGTGTCCTAACCGGAGCTAATCTTTTTACACACCTTTATGCACAGATTGATCCCAATCGCACAGATTGGCCCCAATCGCACAGATTGGCTAAATGCAATGAAGTATGTGACAATGAAGACTGTATTAGAGCACAGAATAGCTTTAAAATGAGAACTGCTGTCTCTACCTTCAGAGATATTAGGTTGTCCGGAAAGTTCTCAGCGTTTTGAGTGCTTCACTTTGAACTACCATTACTTTCTCAAATCCTATCGGATTTAGTCGAAACGAGTACAGTTCGATGAGTACATATTGCCAACGGACACCAGCGGACATATTCAATCAGATAAAAACTAGTTCCACGGATCTCCCTCGATAGAGAGCCTTCGGGCTCTCTTGTTAAGAGGGATCTCGGGCCGCTTGTCGCAGAGCCACGTGGCGCGTCCCCGGGTGGTGGATAGGGGAATTAAACGCGAACCAAATGCGACCGTATACTACCCAGAGACGCAGGTGGGATGCAGGGGATGGACTCCTTGCTCCTGCTGTGTCGGGTCACGCGTTCCTTGTGCGTTGGAACGGCATGTTCGTGCACAGTGTGCGCGGATGTGTCCGTGACTGTGCGTATTGTAACTGTGTCGGCTCGGCCATTCGAGGCCGCCTCAAAAGTCTCGCCCCGTCCCTTCGGGCAGTCTGGCTGGCTGCCCGGAGTTCTTCGCCCGCACGACAGCCTGACTAGCTATCCGTGTTGTATTCCAGTCAAACACAGTAGCACTAAAGGGCCTCATTCCCCTGACTCCGAAAGAGCCCCCATTTCTGCAGCGATGGTAAGGACGAGTACGGATAGGGTGCTAAAATCTCAGGGCCTAACCAGGCTGCGCAAATTGAGAAGGACTAGGGCCTGTACTTACAACGCCCGCACACTTGCATCGGAAGCATCCGTCGAGGACCTGATGATGCAAGCCAGGAAGGTCAAGTACGACGTCATCGGACTGACCGAAACGAGAAGACACCACCCCCTACACGCCGCCTGCGACTCTGGAGAAGAACTGTTCCTCGGAACATGCGACAGCAGGGGAGTAGGCGGCGTTGGTGTCCTCGTCAACACGCACTTGGCCATGAACATCGATTCGTACGAGTCTCTGACAACCCAAATCGGAGTCTGCGACTGGAGCGATGTGGCTCCGTGCCAGCTTTGACTGTGTTCGTCGCGTATGCCCCAACATCCGACGACGAAGAGGTCGAAGCCTTCTACGTGGAGCCGGAGAAGTTCTATAAGGAAGACCACACCTTTTACAACTTGATCGTCGGCGACTTCAACGCCAAGATCGGATCGCGAAGGTCGCCGGAAGAACTTCACATCGGAACCCACGGTTTGGAGTGGAACGAGCAAGGTGAAAGGCTGTCTGAGTTTATCATGTCGACCAAGACCATCCGTGGAAACTCACAGTTCCAGAAGCCTCCCTCTCTACGATGGACCTGGGAATTCCCCGGTGGCCAGTTCCACAACGAGATCGACCACATCATCTTCAATCGCAAGTATTGCCTGACCGACGTCTCCGTTGTCCCCAAGTTCTACACGGGATCGGACCACCGCCTTCTTCGCGCGAGGTTTCGCTTTTCGCGTCAAGGAGAGAAGGCCGCGAAGTTCAAGAAGAGAAATCCCAGAACGACCATCAACTGGGACCTCTACGCCTGTCTTGTCGGCCTTTGGGAAGATGCCGTCATGGACAACGTCGATGAGGAATACGACCGCTTCGTGCACCATCTCCACGATAGTGCTAAGGGAGCCGAGCTTGAAGGCCACCAAGAGACGCCTGTCTCCGGAAACTCATGAGCTTATACGCCAGCGTGGAGCGGCACGAGAGCCAGGCAACTACCAGCTGACGTCCGAGCTTGCGAAGCTATGCAGAGCGGCGATAAAGGAAGATTTCAAGGAGAGAAGGGCGGAAGTGTTGGCTGAAGCAGCAGAGGCAGGGCTGAGCATCCGTAATGCCCGCCGGAACTTCGCCAATTTCAAGACCAAGATGACCGCTCTCCGACGTCCTGACGGAACCGTCACCTCTTCCAGAAGGACCATGGAGAAGGTCATCCACGAGTTTTAATCCAATCTCTTCGATAGCCACGTCCACCTGTCCCCACGCCATCTTCCGCAGGATGGATAAGTCGTTCCCTCTGTTCTCCCTTCCGAGATCCGACACGCCATCTCGTCGGTGAAGAAACGTACAGCACCCGCCCTGACAGGATCAGACCCGAACACCTGAAGAACCTCCCGCCAGCGCTCAGCAACACCCTGGCGCGGCTCTTCACACGCTACCTGTCCGAATGCAAGGTTCCATCTCAGTGGAAGACCAGCAAGACCGTTTTGCTGTACAAGGGAGACGTGCACGACATTGGCAACTATCGCCCGATCTGCCTGCTGTCCGTAGTCTACAAGCTGTTCACTCGAGTCATCCTGAATAGGATTAGTAGAACGCTGGACGAAGGACAGCCATGCGAACAAGCAGGATTTCGGAGAGGATTCAGCAATCGACCACATATTATTTATTTGTTTATTTAAGCTCATCGAAGTGTCGCGAGAGTATAAGCTGCCGCTGTGCCTTATGCTCATCGAGCTGAAGAAGGCATTCGACTCCATCGAGACTGAAGCGGTCCCCGAAGCCCTGCTCACTCAGGGCGTTCCTACTCAGTATATCAGGGTCCTTCGAGAGCTGTACAGTGGATTCACACCCAAAAGTTTCGTCGACGTAAGTAGAGGGGTTCTGCAAGGGGATACCATATCCCCGAAGCTCTTCAGCGCCACCCTCGAAAACGTCATGCGCGAACTAGAATGGGAAGACATGGGAGTGAAGGTCGACGGCCAGCAGCTGCATCATCTTCGCTTCGCTGACGACATCGTGCTCATAACACCGAGCATCAGCCAGGCGGAGCGAATGCTGGCCGACTTCGATCGTGTATGTGGGAATGTTGGACTGCAGCTGAATCTTACGAAGACGATGTTCATGAGGAACTGATGGGTTTCTGATGCCCCATTCTCGCTCAACGGAACGAACATCTCCGAATGCTCCAGCTACGTGTATCTGGGTCGTGAAGTCAATATGGCCAACGACCTAGCGCCGGAGCTGAACAGGAGGAAACGAGCGGCTTAGGGTGCTTTCAAGAGCGTCGAAGAAGTCGCAAAGAAGACGAAGAACGTCCGACTCCGTGCCCACCTATTCGACTCTACCGTTCTTCCTGCCCTAACATACGCCTCAGAGACCTGGGCTATACGAAAGCAGGATGAACACGCGATCAGCGTCGCGCAGCGTGGAATCGAGAGGATGATTCTCGGAGTGACACGACTCACGCAAGTGAGAGAAGGCCTCCGGAGTTCCGAGCTTCGCCGACGTTCGAAGATCAGAGACGCTGTCGCGTGGGCCAAGTTGTCGAAAATTAGGTGGGCCGGCCACGTAATGCGCTTCGCAGACACCCGCTGGACGAGAGCCGTCACCGATTGGATTCCGCGGGATGTCAAGAGAACACCGGGACGCCCAACAACGCGTTGGTCGGACTTCTTCGTGAAAGCCCTGAACGACCGATATGACGCTCTTCGTGTCCCTCGAGCGAGGAGGATCCATTGGACCACTCTGGCACGCGACAGGGGCGAATGGAGACGCTGCTGACGCCCACTCGAGCAAGTCGATGATCAACGGGACGACAGGTGATACAGGTGAAAAACTAGTTGGTCGAGATTCGACAAAATTAACGAAAGCTGTTTTGGCTTGGTCCTGATTGGTGAAGGTCTTACCAGCGAGAAAGTTCTCCAAGTGTTTGAAAGGTGGCAGTCGGTTGGTGAGAGGTCTGGAGAATATGGCAGAACTTCAACCCTTAATTCCTTCAATCTTCAATTCCTGTGAAGGGGGGGGGGGGGGCGTTATCGTGCAAAAGGATCGAGCGGGCCTCTGCTGTTTACCAATGCTGGCTGAAGTTGACGCAATTTCCGGTGCATTTCGTCGATTTCCTTACAGTAGGGCTCTGCCGTGATCGTTTGGCCTGGTGCCAAAAAGTTGTAATGGATCACACCAGCCGCCGACCACACAGTGATCATTATCCTTTTTTGGTAATGGCCACTGTGCGGTGGTCGGCGGCTTTGGAAAATGCCTAGGGGCTTCGTCTGCGCCAAACCACTGTCCGGAACGTTTCCTGTTATCATACAGAATCCACTTATCACCTCAAGTGATGATTCGATCGGGTCAGTTTGGTTGCGTAAAAGTTGAGAAGAACAAATCTCGAAAAGTGACAATTTTTGCCGCTCACTCAACTCGTGGTGCGCCCACCTTTCGAGTTTTTCATCTTTCCAAGGCGCGTGGAGCGCAGTCGGAGAAGGCGCCGGCTGCCGCCTGCACCCGATACCAGGCTCCCGGTTCGGATTTCCCGCCCAGGCCATCCGAGCCTTCCATCCCTCCGGGTCGGTGAATTGGTACCAGACTTGTCTGGGAAGGATAAAGCGCTGACTTGTTCATCGGCTGGCCACCGCAAATCATCGTATGGCCAAATACGCATTCAACTCGCCTCCACGACATCCCGTAGAAGTAGAATGCGTGGCGCATCCCAAAGGGGATTGAATAACGCCGTCCTTTATCATTTGGCCATCATTCCAAGGCGTGTCAAAGCATCAGCAACAGCAGTTTTACCGAAGTCTAGCTCTTCCGCGATCCCGCGAACTCTTGGGGTGGTTCAGCTTCCACCAACTTCAGCTCTTCTTCCAGGATTGCTCTAGGTCGACCGCTACGGGATAAAGGACGAGGCTGAAATCTCCTGTCCGAAATTTACTGAACCACTGACGCACAGTGCTTTCTCCAACACTACTAGGCCCCTACACTTGATTGATTTGTCGAGGCTCCGGATTGTCCCAATTTGAAGTTAAAATAAAATATCTTTCGGAATTGCTCCCTCGACATACCCCAGTGAGCCCTTTATGAATAGAAATATAAAAGAACGTTGACACATAAATTATTCAGTCAGATATATCGATAAGTTCTGCACAGAAAGTAGCATTAATGCACAATGCAGTTTGAATTTTTACTTGATAATAGACGAATGAAAAATAATAACACAAAACGCTGAGAACCTTCCGGACAACCTACCTAATACTTTCTGTAATAAGGTCAAGTGAGGCGAATACGCATAAGGAGTTAGACGTGATCAACTAGAAAAAACTCAATACCCTGTTGTTACAGAATCTTGTGCTGCTGTCAGAATTATTGCTCCAGAAGGGACCCGTATTCCCTACTTTCCGGGCTGGTTGATTCCCCATTAACACCGACCTGTTTGATCGCACACAACAGTCACGATATCCGCATTTCAACGGCCTATCAGCCCTCACCCGTCATGCTGCGCGTGGTAAAATAGCGCTGTTGGTGTAGTGGACTAGTCAGATTAGGCTCAGTGCTTGAAGATTTAAAGTTTATTCGATATTCGAATAAAATTATACGATTTTCGAATAAAGTTGAAATATTCGTTTTAATAGTATTCGAGATGCTCCCTTACGATGTTCGAGTTCGAACGAATATTCGAAATTCTAGAAATGTCTACGAATATCTACGAATAATGGTTCGAGTAACCGAATATCTACGAATATTCGGTTACTCGAACCATTATTCGTAGATATTCGTTCGAGCACAACTATAATGCGCACTCCAGAACTAACTATGTAGCTTCGCAATTTCGGACGGCAATTGCTAGTTGCCTCATGCTCGTGCTGCTCCAAGCTGGCGTACCGGTACGAGAGCTTTCCAAAACAGGAATCTCTTTGTGGTGTTTAGGTCCTCAGCTCTTTTAGCGCTTTCGCGAAGTTCGAAACGGATATATTGATAGCTGATGTTATCCACGACGGCCCCTTCCCAAAACGACATATAGAGCAGGTAGCCCATCTGGGAATCCTCTTCCTGAACTTCGCCACCTTCTCTCCTTGACGCAAAAAACTGCGCTTTGCGCGAGCTACCTGTTGATGCGATCGCGATGTCTGATTTGTGGGACCAAACATCCGAAAAAAACTGAGAGGGCACCATCCTTTGGAAGAAGGGTATGCTCGCCGCGTCCTGTGGTGTCCACACGGGCACATTCAAAGAAGCAGCATTTTCTCCCAAAAAATGTCTTCACGGCCCACTGGGTCTATCAGCTATAATCCCGTGTTGCCAGTATATAATATTCCTGGTCTGCTTATGATCGCTCTACAAATCCCTGCGCAGCCTTATAGCATCTCGCGAGATTGTCTCTCAAAAGTCACGCAATTGGGTGTTGTTGGGCTGGAACATGCGAACTCTGGCTAATGAGTCTTCATCGCGTTCCATGACCCAAAGTGCATTTCTTGCTTGTGGCTCCATTAATCTAGCCAGTTATCTGGTTTGTAGTATGCCTAAATTTTGAACTGTTTTAGTGGTCTGTGTTTTAATCCGATTTTGATATCTAAAACCCTCCAACTCTTATAATCCGCACTTTTTATACATGCACCTTCCCCTATTCAGCTTCAACCTTTTAGGCGCCGACGTTTTACAACTGGCTCGTAGTATTGCGGTTCTTGGTGTAACCGTTAGGGTATTAGCTGTAATACGGAGCTAAGTATTGCTGCATATTTCATGTATCGAAATCTTCTATAATGCATGAGCTAAGATCTAAATTTACTGTGCTGAATTGAGAATGTGTTAGGAAATTACATAAACACTAGCAAGTAAAACAGCTGGTGCCGCATTTCGATCCATACAAAAGCGTTTGGTACCAGAAAAATGCATGTTCGGATAGAATAAACAAGTCAAACGATAAGTTCGAAATTTTCCGTTTTCTAAACTTCAGGGTGTTTTGCTCTTCGATATCTGACGATCGCAACTTTTTGTTTTCTCTTTTCTGAAATTTTTTGCAAAGCTAGGGCCTTTCCCTGGTCCCGATGTGAAGATGGCGCTTGTGGCTCGGTATTGGCTTCGGAAGTCGCTAGCGATCACTTTGTTGAAGAAGGGGTCGTTTTCGAAGAACTTTTCCTGCTCCACGTAGAAGGCTTCGTCTTCTTCGTAGTCGGGTGTTGGCGCGACGAACCAGTTCGAGCTGGTACGCAGGCACTCCGCTTCACTCCCATGCGTCCGCTTCGGCTTCTTACCGTATATTTGCCCATATATTTGTAACCAGCGTTCCATGCTCTTTCTCATGGCATGCGTCTCTGTCGGAAGTGCCATGAGAAGCTGAAGGCGTTTCCTGGTCAGACACTCAAAAAAAAAGAACCCATTTTCATGGACAGGTGCATGTTGACGTGGACATTGGACGCACGTCCTTCCGTCGTTGTTTCGTTTGAAGTTTTCCTGCTACCCTCCTTTGCTGATCAGGGCTTCTGTATCAATCACACCTGTCTTCTAAGTAATTCCCCCAAAGAACCTTTCGCCACTGAGCTATTTCACGGATTTTCTTCACCACCTAGAACCGGCTCTGGAAAAGCCATTGTCAACATATTTCTCTACCGACGATTTTCTTGGCTTTTCCAGTTGCCTTGTAAGACCTCACTCAGCAAGCAGACACTTTTACTACGCTATTGAGGTCGCTCTCTGCTCGGAACTTATCGTCCAGGAACATCAAGCTAGGAGAATGTGAAGCCTAAAACCGAATGACAATGCAGGAGGAACATCTTAAACAGTCCGTAACCGATTCAGAAATGTTGTAAGAGCTGCGTAAATACTCAACTCTACGTGGTTTCGTTAAATCGCACGCGTGGTAATAACTCTCATTTTTTGCCGTAGTAGAGGACACTGGGTTTAGCCTACACATACTCTTTACAACATTTGGTGGTATCTTGAAGCTTTCGCTAATTATGACCTTCCAAACGCGGATGAAGCTATTATGGTTGAAATTTGTTACTCAAAATTAAGCTTCGGGATTGACAATCACTGGTGATGTACCTTTCACCTCGGTCACTGGTGGTGAGCGGCTGCATCAAGTCTTGCTGGTGGCCAGGAAGATAATTGACGCCATGGCACGGGAGATAAGTACACTTCGTGCTGAGAATAATCGGTTAAATCATGAAGTTGCCGCACTTAGTAATAAGTGCACGGTATGCGCGGTTGAAACTCCAATTCTTCAAGACACCTTCCGAAAAACAACTGCTGTCGTTTGAGGAAGTTGAAAGGCTTCGATCAATTGTTATAGGCGGAGTGCCCGAATTGAAGACGTGTAGTACGCGAGAAAGAGTATCGCATGACTATCCAAGCGTGTGTAATATACTAGATTTTCTTAGTGTCGAATGTAACCCTTTTTCGGTCTACCGTCTTGGACGACCAGATCAGGGTCATGACCGCCTCATAAAAGCTGTATTACCTGGCCGTGTATTTCAACGTTTCGCGGTAATGCAGCTCCTCGACTGCGCTTCTATTCTGGAGGACGTGTTTTTCTCCGGAAATCGCTCACTCCAAAACAAAGGATGCGGAGACGAGAAGTGCGTGAGGCCAGAAGCGGTAATAGCAGACCCGGTGTAACTCCACTGTCCATAGCTCGGAGTGAGCAATACACAAGATCACACTCATCTTCTTCCAGTTCCGGTACTCCGGGAAACTGAAAGTGCTTTCTCGGTCCTATCATAGCGTTTTTGAAGGTTTTATATGCGAATGTTAGGTCAATCATAAAGAATGCGGATTAATAAAAAGGATAAAGGACGGCGTTACTCAATCCCTTTTGGGATGCGCCAGCGCATTCTACTTCTACGGGATGTCGTGGAGGCGACATGAATGCGTATTTGGCCATACAATGACTTGCAGTGGCCAGCCGATGAACAAGTCAGCGCTTTATCCTTTCCCAGACAAGTCTGGTACCAATTCACCGACCCCGGAGGGATGGAAGGCTTGGTTGGCCTGGGCGGGAAATCCGAACCAGGAACCTGGTATCGGGTGCACGCGACAGTCGCGCCTCCTCCGACTGCGCTACACGCGCCCAAAGAATGCGGATTATGTTAACTTAATTTTGACTAACAGATATGACATTTATGTTTTTGTGAATCTTGGCTCAAGCTAAGTCATGTACGCCATCAATACTGAGCAACATAATTCTAGACTATGGTACATATAGATGCGATCGGCCAAATAAAATGGGTGGAGGACTAACCATAGGCTTGTTTTTTTTCTACTTGTTAACCATAGGCTTTCTTTTTCTCTGGTTTATAAAGAATCTGTTGAGGATGGTTATGAAATACTTTGTGGTGAAATTTCATATGTTTCCTCGTGCTTTAGAATGGTAATCGTTTACAGGACGTCTTCCTGTATAGCAGCTAAGATGGAGCAACATTTAAAGTGTTAAGTGACTTATGAGCTGACAAAAACATGTTGTAATTGTAGGTGACTTTAATATTCCTGACTTCCACTTTGCCGGCAAGCGTAAGTCAGTTGGTGCATCTGCTCATGAACTAGTTTATTATCATGACTTCACACAAAACGTTGCTCCACCTACAAGAGGTTGTAGTATGCTTGATTTAGTTTTGTCCAGCTCTAAAGAATTCAATGAGAACTTGAATGTTTGTTCGCCGCTTGGAATGAGTGATCACAATAGCATTACATTTGATATACCGTGTGAAGCTGTTGTTCCTACAACAGTTTATTCTCAGGGTGTATTCTCAGTGTAAATACGAAGATGTTTGTGCAGATTTAGCTTAGGTTAAATGGAGGGAACTCTCCGATTCCACACCTAGCGTTAACGCAAAATATGAACTTTTCACTTCTATACTTCAAGCATCCATAGAAACTCACGTTCCTCTCAAAAAGGTTTTTTCACTAAATTCAACTCTTCTGCCCAAACATTTAAGCAACGTGCTAGTCCATCGAGAGTCCCTGTTCCTGGAGGCTAGGCGCACTGGCAACTGGAATTCCTTTGAAAACTTCAGTAAAAAGTTCACGTCACACCTTAGGAAGTACAATAGTTACTTGGAGAAAAAAGTCATTGAATCTGGAGATTTATCCAATTTTTACAGATTTGTCCACAAGAAGATTAAGGATAAAAGCCTCGTCTGTTCTCTTGTAGAGGGGGGTATCATGACCACCTCAACTACAGGGAAGGCAAATGTGTTAGCGAACCAATTCGAGAAGAACTTTCAGACAGATAGCGGCGAAATTCCACAGCCTCTCGATTCTAGTCCACTTGAGCCTATGAAGGACGTTCCATGGTTTAGTGCTGATCTATTCTATGATTTGATTAATAAGTGACCAAACTCTTCATCAGTTACCTATGATTTCATACCTCTGCACTTCATTAAAAAAAATTCCTCCGTCATATGTAGCCCACTTGCTTATTTTTACAATCAGTCGCCAATGTTTGGTGAAATTCTTCAACGATGGAAGCATTGTTTTGTCACTCCTATACTTAAGAAAGAACCAGCTATCAACCCTGAAAACTATCGACGAGTGAGCATCACGTCTGTTTTTGAAGGCTTTTTGAGAAGGTTATAAAAAAGCACATAATGTCTCATATCACTGTTAACAGCATTATCTCTCAGCATCAACATAGGTTTGTTCCTGGTAGATCTGTTTAGACCAATTTGTTAGAATGTCTAAATGATTGGATAGATGCGCTTGATAACAAATGCAGTTGCGATGTCATTTACTTGGACTTCGCAAAAGCATTTGATAAAGTCTCCTATCCAAAGCTTATTTTCATACTTGAGACATACAAGTTTCACCCCACCCTTCTTAAATGGATTGCTCAATATCTCACCGGACGAACATTACAAGTCAAAATAAACTCGTCATTTCCAAATGTAAGGCGGGTAGTCAGTGGAGTCCCACAGGGGGGAGTCCTTCCCCTTTGCTTTTCAACATCTTCACCGCAGAGATTCCTGATGTCATGCAGCAGTGCAACGTCATCACAAATGTGTATGCTGATGATGTAAAGAGTTATAAAACAATTGCAGGCTCAGAGAATGTGTGTGTGCTACAAAATGCAATAGATTTGTTGATTGATTTTGTGAAAAGGTGGCAGTTGCCGCTATCTCCTCAAAAGACTGTAGTCTTACATCTTTGTTCTTAAATGGAAACCTTCTCTTATAGGTACAACATTGAAGGATGTGCTTTACGCGAAATGGACTCTGTCAAGGATTTGGATTTTTCTTACAGCAATAACATAGAATTTAGAAGGTATATATAAGCTATATGCTATATATAATACGGCTATGCTACGAACACATAGCATCTTTAAGGCCTTAGTCACTAGGAATAAATCTATTCTCCTTAGGGTGTACAAGACTTATATACGTACAATTGTTGAATCAATTCTGTTCGTATTTGCTCCGTATAAGAAGAAGGTCATCTATACTATAGAGAAAGTTCATAACAACTTTACCAGGAAGCTTCTTCTTAGAATAGGGAGTTTCGTAGCTTCACGTGTACCGAAGGCATCAATCAAAAATAAATATCTCGGGCTACCATCTCTAGATTCTCTCCGCAGGGTTTTTGACATCTTTCTTGTGCACAAGCTGTTATACATTACCACCGATTCTGGGCCTTGTAGATTCTTTAAGATGAAGGCTTCGCACACAAGAGGTGGCTCCACTAAGCTACAGCTACCTCGGCCAAGAACCAATTTACGAGCTATGTCTTTCACTTGTAGAGCAGCTAGTTTATACCTGAGATTCTCTAAGCGCCTTCAGTTTCCCCTAACACCGAGACAATTCAGAAGCCGAGTTGAAAGTTTGTTGCTCAGATCTGAAATTGGTTGAATAGTATGATTGTTTGTAAGTATTGTCTCACTGTTTGTATGTGCTCGTCCCTGTGCTCTTTTTCTGTGATTGTTTCTGTGTTTGTTTTCTAACGTATTGCCTTATGCAATCGTAATAAAACATTAACAATAACAATGTACTGCGCCGACCCAACCCCATCTTATTACACGTCTGTAGCATCACAACTCTTCGCAACATGTGTGGCCTGTAGGGGTGAGCTATGGGTTCTTCCCCAGTTCTGTTTAATCCTGTGATTGTACTCAAATACATTAAGCGACTTTCGGCCAACGAAGGTACATCGAGAATCGGTAGATTGATATTCATATGAGTCAGTACGAAAAAATGGATAAATAAGAATGTCAAATAGGCCAGAAATCGCTTCCGTCAAGAGCGAGTGTTTCCACGCGTTCCCATGAAATTCTCCGATTTTTTAGCAAACACAAAAGTTCCAGTCTTTCGTGGGTCCACTTCCCTCCTCTGTCCCTCATTTAGTGTCAGCGAGCGGGCAGTGTGTTTGCGTCTCTCCGTCGATAATGGGCTTTGCATGTCTGTTTAAACAGAATCCTTATCCACAGCTCGTCGGTGAATTTCGCAATACGCACGGGGTTGCCGTGACTACAACCTTCGCCAGGGCCGAGCATGGCCTTAGGAAGTTCTTTTCGGCAGCTGATTAATAGCGAGCATTTCGCCGAGGTGGCAATTACGCGGTGGTTGTCGACGCTCAGGTTGAGCACATCCGTGTCCGCGCCTATCCAAAGGTGCCTTGGTGTCTTTCACCTCAGCGCAATTTCGTTCGCACTGGTGATTCATCACCGCGATTTCCCGTCGTGTCGGATGGCGACTGATGTCGGCTTCAGATCTCCTGCTCCTACAGCAGTGTTGTAGTTTCAGTAGTGGTCGTTAGAAACTGGGCGCATATTGTCCAGTCCCTGCAACCGTATAAACTCTCGGAATTAGCTGCGGTAGAGTCTCAACTGGTTGCTGCTACGGATCAACGCTTTGTGTTCCCAGGTGGCCTGAAGAGAAGGATTTCATGCAGCCGGAGGACGTCCACGCGACGCAATTGCGTGCTCGCTCTGACACGTAAGTGGCGGTCCCATCCCTCGGCCCCATTTCCACGCTACAGCTCTTCTCGTCGCTCGTCCCTCTGATTTGACTGACAGTTCACCGCCTTCGGAAACTTCCCGTGGACGTAGAACCTGAACGTAGTAAAGGAATGCTTCGCGTGCTCCATACTTTCTAATCACATCTTTTCTTGGAGGATTTCAACGCATTTTTTTGGTCCAGCGAAATGACGACGCTACTTCCAGAAGAAATTTAAAGAAATGTCAACATATTCCTTCAGCTGGTTTCTGGCGACGGGTGGAAGGGGAGGAAGAAAAAAGAAAAAGAAAAAAAGATTTCCTGTGTCGCGGCGACTCGTTCCTTGTGCGTGGGCGTGACATGTTCGTGCACAGAGTGCATGTCAGAGTGCGCCTACGCGGATTGTATCTGAGTTGACCGAGGAGCGGCCTTCTTATGTACGAACGATCGCCACGTGCGCGTTGGCCTCCTCCGCGGCCGTGCGAGTTGTCGCTCGTGACCTGCTGCAGACGTTAGGTATGAACGCTACGGCCTCTTTCCCGCTTCCACTGATGATGAGCGGCGCCGCTCAGCGGCTTGACTCATCATCAGTGGGAGCGGTGACGGCGAGGTACTGTACTGTTTCTAGTCGGGACCGACTGGTGCTTAACAATAACGCGCCCCGATGACGAGATGCGTTCGTCTCCGCTCTGGATCCCGCCGCGAAAGGGCAGAGCGCAGAGCGCAGACAGACAGACGCTGGAGCGGCGCCGCCGGGTGGAATGATTCAAGTCATTTCCGCCAGCGACGCCGCCGGCCGGCCAGCGGCGCCGCTGCCGGCGAGCTCTGCGTCCCTGCCCTATGGTTAAGCATAGGGCAGCGGCAACGCCGCAGAAGTCTGCGGCGGCCTTAACAGTTCTTCGGAGCATTCGACAGGCAGGCTGCGTGTAGTCGAACACGCACTTCGCCATGAACATCGATTCGTACGAGCCCCTGACAAGCCGAATTGGACGTCTGCGGCTGAAGCGATGTGGCTCCGTACCAGCTTTGACTGTGTTTTTCGCGAATGTCCCAACATCCGACTACGACGACGAAGACGTCGAAGACGTCGAAGCCTTTTGCTTGGAGGTGGATAGCTTCTATAAGGAAGATCACACCTTCTACAAAGTGATCGTCTGCAACGTTCAACGTCAAAATCCGGCCCCAAAGGTCGCCGGAAGAACTTCACAACCGCAACCCACGGTATCGGTTGGAACGATCAACGAGGTAGACTGTCTGAGTTCGTGATGTCGACCAAGACCATCCATGGATACTCACATTTCCAGAAGCCTCCCTCTCTACTATGGATCTGGGAATCCACCAGTGCCAGTTCCACAACGAGATAGGCCACATCATCCTCAACCGCAAGTATTGCCTGACCGACGTCCCTGATTCCAAGTTCTACACGGGGTCGTATCACTGTCTCCTTCGCGCAAGGTTCCGCCTTCGCATCAAGGAGGGGAGGCCGCGAAATTCAAGAAGTTGTGAACAGGGTCTGATACAACCATTTTGGTGAATTTTTTTTTTACCCCGGTGTCGTTGAGGGCAATATTGCCGACCCATCTCCCAAATTGTGTTCTCCCCTGCAGTTATTCTGACGTGGTTTTTGGAGGACTTCGGTTCTTGAGATACCTGACGCGTGCCTACTATACATTGGATCCGAACGAATCATTTTCGGATATCCGATTCGGATAGCCCGATCCGAATCATCCAAAAATCCGGTGTCCGGGAAATGGTCGTTATCCGAATCATCCAAAAATCCGAGGGCGTCAAAATTGCCGTTATCCGGATCGTCCAATTATCCGAAGAATTTCGATCGGATCCATTGTATAGTACCTACTTACCATGCAAGAGAGGAAGATAGCCAGCAGTGTCTTGTCCATTTTGCGAGCTGCGCAATACGGAGGCATTGAGGTAGAAGGTACGTAATAACACGGAAGGAGGGTCCTGCATGATCACAACAGGAAGATGATTAGTACAGTACCGTTGGCAAACATCCGCCAAATGCGGCCGGCGGCGAATTAATCCGCCGTTCCCGCTGCTTCGCCATAACTCTCTTCAAAGTCGATTAAATCCAATGGAGTGCCCATTTTTGGATTCAGAACAACATGGTCTACCCGATGGCATTAGAATCCTTGCAAAATTTTAGAATTTTCGAGTGCGAGTTGACCTATATTAAGGATTATGTTGACCGGACCCATATTCTCTCCTTAGTCTCGCATAATTATGCCCCTTGGCTGGAATGGATCTGCCCAGCCGAATTCTAAAATTTTTTAAGCGGTGTCTAAAACGCATTTCATGCTAATTTTAGGTTTTGCCTCATTATGGCGATCTATTTTATATCAAACTTGCCTAGTTTGGCTTCATGTCTATCGTTGCATGCATTCTCAAGTGTCGATTTTTTTCCATTTTCGCAAATTGTTTACCACCGTATCACTTCTGTTTTAGGGCTGGTTTTTGCTCAAGTTCTCGACTATGAGGTGTGAATTACAGATATAGGGTTTAGGCTTACTTTGATCAAAAGTAGGATTGTAATCAGCGACGAAATTGGCAGTGCATCAGGGTTTCCAGGAGACACGCCCTGCAGAGGCTCAGATCTGTGAATTCACGCGGCGGATCAGTATGAAAGCTGGATATGTGGTTACACAACACATGGAGATGCTGCACCACTAAAATGATAGAGCTGGCAGCTTCACTGCTTTAAAAAGGCTATTTCCTTCTAGTTCAACCGTGAGCCTCAACACCGGCGTCTGTGCAATATCTTTTGAACAAAGATTCTACTCGACCTCAACCTCATTTATTACTTGAGACAAGTTCGGTGCTGGAGCCCAGTCTGTCGCTGTAATTGCAGTGATCTGACCTGCACCACCAGGGGCCTGCATACTTCGCCCCGGCGGAAGAAATTACCCGGCGGGAACGGGTGCCCCTTCTTGCGATGCATCTCGGGAAATGTACGGTCGGGAAACTTCCTAGCCGTGCTGAAAATGTTTCGTACACAGCCACAGAGGAAACGTTGCAAATCACGGGAAAATTATCAGCTGTTTTCTATTCCGGGTGAAGGGACGGCCGAGGAATGACGAAAGACATGGCAGTATATTATCAATTGGATACTGGATTTGCTATGAAGCCTATTACCACACTATTGTTACATTATATACACTTTTCTGTTCTGTTCACTCGCCTTTTTTTAACCTTCTCCTTTGTTTTTACGGGTTTTGGGAGTCATCTTGCAGCAATGACCAAGTGAGATCCATAGTGGTGCTGAGTTAAACAAGTCATAGCTATGCGTCGTATGGCATAAGGCAAAGCTTTGTTCGCTAGTTAGATAAGGGCATACATGAACTAGTTGAACGAGGTGGAGCTGGGAGTAAACAAGCATTTGCAAGCACTTTTTCCTCGGCTCCATTCGGCAATTAAGCCGTTTATGCCCTTTTATTTGCTGACAGCAGGTCAGATAAGCATTTCAAACAATTTGACATGTGCAATAGTTCTCAACATCGATGAAAATAACATCGAGAAGCTGGGTACTAGGCGGGCTGGTGCCCGCTGTACGCCGAAAAGGTATGTTAAAACGGGTAAGTAAGGTCAGCCACACCCCGGAGTTCCTTTCCTTGCTTAGTTCTGTGCTCAAAAACCGTGTTTATTTTAGTGTTCCGCGACCGTGGTCTCATAATGGAGCGGATACAAGCCCGCTTAGTACCAAAAGCCGTAACTGTAATGGGAGAGTCCATATCTCTACGGTAAAAATTCAAGGATAAAACGTCCAAGCAACATTTATTAAGCCTTAAAAGTATTAATTATTTAACCAAAGGTTTCGGAAAATGTGCATTTCAGTAAATGGAAGCACTAACATAAAAGCAACCTAGCTAAACTTTGTTATACCCACATTGAATACACACATACACACGAGTGGTCCAATCATAGCCTTAGTAGACGTTTCTTATACCCAACAACTAACGAAAACATAAAAAAATCTCAACACTTGGACACTACTTGAAAATTAGCTTCAGTAAGTGCCTGTTTTAATTAATGAATGACGGAAAGGTGGAACACCTCATATGCTAAACACTGCTGCTGAATAATGACCTCACTAAGCACCACATATACCAAAACATCAACGAAGTCGTCCTCTTGCCCCTCCTCTGCTGCTCTTATGTGGAGGCATAGTTCGAAAGCATCGTCTTGACAGCAGCATGTTCGCTCCAAACAGCAACGTCTCTGCTCCGAATTCCCCTACCTCCGAGTAGGGGAACGCAATTTCCCGCTAGAGCCCTGGAGTACTGCACTTCCAACTTGGTTTGCATCGCGGAAGTGCGGTATTTATTCCCCATTTCCCGGCCGGGCGCGTCGGGGCGAGGTCTGCATACGGCCCCAGGCATGTCCCTTGGACATACAATCGCTGCTTCTCTCCTCTCACTACTCACACTAACCCAATGCAGAGCCAGGTTTGAGGTTCGAGAGTCGAAGATGGGGCGTACAGTAACGACATTTCTTTTTTTTTTTGGGGGGGGGGGGGAGGTCGTTCTCCATTTTGGTCTTGGCAGAAGAGCTTCTTGTATTTTTTCGTTGTTTTTCGAAAACTTGTCTTCATATCAATCCGCCTCGCTTCAATTTACGCAGATTCCACCATGATGTCAAGAACACGGTTCACTTATCTACCTGAAGGAGGAACAGGAAATCTGCATCCAAATTTGTACTCTGTGAAATGAAAGTCTTAATTATTAATGATGACTTTAGTCTTTCCTCACTATTTTTTAGACCGCTTCTCGAATCTTTGACAGAATCGAAACCGATCGATTAACTTGTAACGGGAATAATTGTCCCCCATCTGAAGGGAACAACAACAGCAGAGACTGAATTGTATTCCACAAAAATTCAAGCCTTGAGTATCATATAATAAAAAAGCAAGCTTGTCAGCTGCGATTTTCGATATGTTTAGGGAGTTCGATTCTTGGTCGACTTTCAGCAAAAATCGAGCTATGTAGTCACATTAAAGAGTTCACTTTTCGATGCCTTTTGAGGTCGTAGAGTCTATTTTTTACCTAGTTTTTAAGCACTATTCTTCAACATGCTGCTACTTTTTCAGAGTTTTAAACTTTCCGAATTGACAGTTCAGGTGCAGACAACCGCGATCTTTGACTCCGCCGGTGGTTTGCGAAGGATTAACTTGTCAAGGAGGTAATTTTCTCCCATACGAAGGAGAAACTTCAGGGAACGAAATGGTGCCTTAAAAATTTAGAGCTTTAAGTATTAGAGTAAAACAGGCCCTTCTACAGCGATCTTCTACGTTGTTAGTGGGGTTTGATTTTTCGGACACTTTTTTGACAAATAGGGAAAAATCGAGACTCAGCCCATATTGAAGATCTCTTGGAAATCCGTGATTTTTTGTCGTGTATGGAGCAAGGCTTCAGGTAGAAAATGATTTTGCATTCATGAGCGAGAATTTTGAAGACAATTCCCCAAATCATATCGAAGATCGCAGCTGAGAAACTTGTCTTTACGGTCGTTAATGGAAAAAATCGACACTTGAGAATGCATGGAACGGTGAACATGAAACCGAACCAGGCAAGTTTGATATCAAATAAATCGCCATGTGAGGCAAAGCCTAAAATTGGCATGAAATACATTTTTGACACCGTTTGAAATTTTCAAAATTCTACTGGGCAGATCCATTCCAGCCAGGAGGCATATTAGGCGAGACTACATAAGAAGGGAATAGGGTCAGATCAACATAATTACGGGCTCGCTGTGGGTGCACTCGGACTCAAAAATTCCTAAATCCTGCTAACATTTTTATACCATTGGGTAGACCATGTTGTTTGAAAGGGCGCATGTAGCGCAGTCGGAGGAGGCGCGACTGTCGTGTGCACCCGATACCAGGTTCCTGGTTCGGATTTCCCGCCCAGGCCAACCAAGCCTTCCATCCCTCCGGGGTCGGTGAATTGGTACCAGACTTGTCTGGGAAGGATAAAGCGCTGACTTGTTCATCGGCTGGCCATCGCAAGTCATTGTATGGCCAAATACGCATTCATGTCGCCTCCACGACATCCCGTTGAAGTAGAATGCGCTGGCGCATCGCAGAAGGGATTGAGTAACGCCGTCTTTTATCCTTTTATCTTTATGTTGTTTGAATCCAAAAATGTGCATTCCATTGAATTTTATCGACTTTGAAGAGAGTTATGGCGAAGCGGCGGAAACGGCGGATTAATTCGCCGCCGGCCGCGTTTTGGCGGATGTTTACCGACGGTACTGTAAAGCACTAGTCATCTTTTCGCTTCGATGAACTGGATCTGTCGAAGGAAAATGTCCAAGTGGATGGGTCAATTTTGCACTCTGTTCTACAAAGCGGGAGTCGCCCACTGTGAAGTATGAGCGCTTCATTTTGATCCTTTTCGACTTCAAAATTTTTCGCTTAAGAATGTTGCTATTTAAAGCACTAATCAGGGGTGGTGTGTGGTCATGGATTGCTTTCGATTTCTCCAAAACCTTGCTCAGAGAAGTTAATAGGCGCTGGTCATTTATTTGAGGTTTGTTTATGAAATTGTCATTGATTACGGCGGGTTACGGTAGATATGGTTCAGTAAGGGTTAACTAACTAACCATGCTCACCAATACCTAAGGTAACCCTCGGAATTGATTGAAAATTTAACAACAGACCTTACATAAGAGATCAGGACCTTAAATAAGCTTTCTGGATTATGTTTAGGTGGGGAAAACTATACATCCACCCGTGTAATGGGTATGACAGCGTGCAAGGCTCCGATACTTGAAATCCGCCTTGCAATTTTGGGCGTACCGCATCCTTTTCTACGAAAAACTGGGTTTAGACCCCTACACGAGTTAGTCAACACTTTACCCTGTCTTCGGCAGCTTGGATATCTAGCCACAGGTGTACTTCTGAGCAAGTGGAAGATGTACATATAGTCCCCTCCTGTTCAACCCCTGATGAGACGCGTTCCCCGTTTAACGCAGATTATTCGGGACCCGGCCAGCTTACCTTTTCGCCACCACAAACCAACTCCGGTTAAGACGCGTCGGATGTAACGCAGTCCCGGTTATCGCGCAACTCTGAGAGGTAATCTACGTCCAAGATGACTCCCATTATAACACAACAAGGGTTCGGTTCCGGTCCCATACAGAAAGTGAAGACGAGCAAAACGTAGACTGCGTTTGTGATCAGGCCCACTCTCTACTACCTCGTTCGCAGTTACGACCAGCGCCCATTGGATACATACCAACGTTTTTCGCGGTGCCCACATAAGTGTTCACAGGCAGCAATGCAGCGACCACAGTGGAAGACTCCCGGTAGTTGCTAAAAGGTGCTGTATGTTGGGAGCTTTCCTACATCAGAGGCAACTGAATGTGTCGGTTCAAACGCAGACTTCTCAGAACAATGCCTCTACAGAGTCTCGCGGCAGCACCCGGAGAGCTCGTCCATATCGCTCCCGCCGCAGTGGGGACACGGGGGACGGTCAGGAGGTACACCCGCCCCTGCTAAAGGCGTGCGATCTTCCTCTCATCCCCCTTGCTCGCCCACCCCAACCCCCTAGGCTTCACCAAGAGTCTAACGTTTGACACGTAAAACAAAAGTTTGCGGTCCGTAGAACAGGTCTGTGCCTCCTGACGCCACGCTCTAACAGCATGTCTCGTTGCAATCAGAGCTGTCACGCCAAGCGGGACTTGTGCCTGCACCCTTTGCTTTTTGCACAGGACTACTGCAGCCGCGCTGTTTGATCACACGCCTTGTTGAGTCCGGGAGGTCTGTCCGATGCAGTTATAGTTCATAAAATGCGTTTTCTAAGCTAAGGTAGGAGTTCTTGAATGTGAGCCCTGAAATCTAATAGAACACTTCTTATAACCCAACAGTTCTGTGCCATTTTGCGCTTGCTCTCACTTTTGTCGTTCTACCTCCACTAAAAGTTCCTCGGTTGACAAGCAGCTCGATGACAACCTTCTCGCTGATGCCTTGTTAAGTCCGGGAGGTCTGTCCGATGCAGTTATGGTTCATACTAAAAAGAACTGTCTGCTTTATTGTTGCATTTCTGAGCAAGGGTTTCCCCTAAACCTCACACAGCTAACTTGTGGCTGAAGATCGCAAAGATTTGCAGTGCAGTTAAGGCTACCTATATCGTGCTAGGATTTTTTGAATTACGTTTTAGTGCAGGACTCCAGACGCCTCCATCTGTCGGCACTAACAACGATTACATTGTCGGTTGTCAAGCTCCTTTATCGATAGAAATTATGCACCAACCTATTATACTCCCACCATGTAGATTCGATAAAAAATGTTTCCAAATAATGAACCATAATCGACACCCATCTATCACGTCCCCCGGTGGGACTCACCCGCAGCTCCTGGTACTGCGGTTGAGAGCTGCCGTGAACTACGGCAGCCCTCGGGGACCTTTGCAGTGGCATCGTGGGTTCCCACTGCGGCGGGAGCGATATGGACGATTTCTCCGGGTGCTGCCGCGAGACTCTGTAGAGGCCCTTATAATGACAGGAGACTGCACATCGTAGCTCTGAAGTCCTTGAAGTCCGTGGACATTTTCTGCCCTTCTTGAGAGTACACCAAGCACTCTTTCTTCGGAGGATGTGGCCGTAACTAACAGTTTTTTAGCGAACAAAAATCTTATTAGTCTTGGATATTTATCTTTATTTTATAAAGCGGCGAGTACTACGTTGGGCAATTCAAAGACAGGGCTGGTGTAAAGTGAGATGTTTGATTTAAACCTCTTTTTGATTTATTTAATCTATTGTTTGTGTCTCGTTTGATCTGATTGGATTCTGGATTATGTATCGCTGCTTATAGTAGCCTAGTATTTTACCCAGTGCGTGTTTTTTCTTTCACTTATGCGGTTTTCTGTTCTTCTTTTTGCTTTTCTGTGTAAGCATGTCTTTGAGACGTAATAAATCAATAAATATCTGCCCAGGTTCGAGAGGGACGACTATGAACTTTGGCATGACATCCTTTGGTATGACATCCTTGATGTGGTTTCATTGAGCTGTCGACACAGATGTAGACATAATCCCTGGCTAGTTTTTGCGAGCGGTCTTTCGGCAGCGGTCACCAACCAGTTCAATTCCTTTCGTCTTCTGTCGTCGATGTAGAGCGCCACAACTCTGTGATGGGTGTGCCAGTCTCCTTCCTCACTTTTTTCGTGCAGGCCTTGGTTCGGGTTTGCACTAAGGGGAGCGCTGTTCCTATGCTCTGCACTTCTGCAGTTCAGCCTCGCAAAATAAACATCACACTGGCGTTCCAATCTGCTCTATTGTTGTTGTGTATCGCCTTGATCCGTTGATTGGTCAGAAGAGAAAACTGTGGTTGCAGTTTGTTATGGGAGCGACTTCCACCACACTCATGAGTGGCTTCTTGAAACGAGAGAGATCTGCAGCACTGGTTTTTACAGAACGGACCGCGCGGTGTGCTGTGCCTGCCTCTTCATCGCCGCCAGACGGATTTTTGAAGGGACCTGTTGCAGCGTTTGCCCGCTGATTCACACTCACCTGTCCTTTCCACAACCTTGCACAGTCACCGCAGCCGGCGTCCCCCTGCGAACCACCTGCCTTGAAAGGGGCGAGCTCCCGTTCTCCACTTCCCAGTTCACCCACTTCTGTACCGAAGTTCTGGAACCTCCTTTTCTTGCCTATTTGGCCTACTTATTGGCCCTTGATCCTCCATCTTCATCCTACGAGAACTCACTGTTGTCAACAGCTTCAAGAAGTTCGCTTTTTCTTATACCGTGCGTTCATGGTTTTTCGAAGATCTGCGGCCGTTCGCTTCGTGTTGTCCTTAAAGACACTCGCGAACGGACGCATTCCATTAAGTGGTGCTGTTTCATCTTCCCAAGCTTTGCGATGGTCTAGGCTGCCTTCGAATTCTTAATCCACTTCTTTTTTCCAGTTCTAGCTGTCGCAAGGAAACCTCAAAGTGGAGGGGCTTTACCTCGAATATTTCTTCTGCGGCTCGTTCAGCAAGTCCTTTCCAACTCATTTCTCCTCAGTGTAGTTACCCATTAAGAGTGACGACACAGATACATACTCTTCTGAGTGGAGACATTGAGAGGGATTTGCTTTGCTCTGCTAGGAAACATGTTCAGCAACAGAGTGTATCATCGCAAAAATGTATTTTTGTAAAAAAAATCTTCGTTTTCGACGGTGTAATGGCAAAACCTGTGCTGGAGTGTGTTGTCTCACCTGCGCCGGCGTTGGTTTCTAGAATAGCAAGCTCACTTAGGTATGGTCGGTCGAGTTCGAATTGCACATCTAACACAACTAGCTTCATTCCCGGGGAGAAACAGCATGCTTCTTACTTTGGTGCAGCATACGACTTGCTGAGGTATGAAGTATGAAGTCAGAGGACTACGGTGGAACTCCACAGTATACACGCCTTGCGGTTTTCAGAATAGTGAACAAGGTGACTGTGTGTTGAGAGAATTTGGAAGAGCAGTGCTCTGATTCTCGTCCACATTTTTACCATTTTCACGTCAATTATCACTTGAAATAGAACATTCTTCTAAACAAATTTGATGGTTCTGAAACCAAAGTGAACGTTTTGCAAACCGAAACGAGCTTCCTGCAGGTTATACTACAGATTCTTCAAGCGGTTAATATAAATTTATATTCAAGGGAAGTTTAGAAAGGAAGTTGTCATTTTTTTAATCGACGTTTTTTATTTCAAAAGTGTCCATTCTACTTTGAAAATCGTTCATTTTAAGGTGATTTTAAAGGTTTTGAATGATTTCTTTATTCAGAATAGCAGCACACAGCTAACTGTTTTCAAAGAACTTAACGATCTAAAAGAAAGCGGAGATTTTTTGTTGAAAAATCCTTTTGAAAACTTTAACCTCCTGAGTTTATCGCCTAATCATTTTTAGGATTTTTACCGTCCTTCTCTTTCCCTTCGCTATTGTGGTTTCACGCTATCTTCCTCTCAAAAAAATTGAAATTTTTTCGAAATCAATTCATTCTTAGGCGAAAATTCGAACACTGTTTCTGTATTTACTGCGTGACGTAATCCCTCTTCCTTTCAGAATCATCTCGTTTATGGCTGTATCGAGCAGCTGGCGTTATACGTAAGACAGTACTAGTACAAGTGAGTTCTTTAAGCACATTTTCCCATACTTATGTTTCCAGGTTTAACCACGAACCCATATAGAAAAACACGCTGGGGGTTTCAACAGCACCGACCATGTCCATCAATTGGGCAGGAACTCGCTACCAGGAAATTGCGCGATTGATGACGCTGCTAAGTACGAAGTCTCATACCGGGCGCCCTTCCCTAGACATTCTCTCCCACATTCACTCCTGGGTTCGAGTCTGATTCAGTAGCAGGCCCCCAACGCATTCGCACTTTTTTTCTGGGGCTACATGGAGTTTTGACCTGGTGAGAAAAAGCTTCTAATTAAGCTTTTTGCTTTCGGGATTCTGCGCCTGTAGCGCAGTCGGAGGAAGTATCGGCTGTCGCGTGCGCCCGATACCAGGTTTCTGGTGCCGAACAAAGACTTCCATCCCTCTGGGGTCGGAAAATTCGTAACAGACTTGTCTGAGAAAGGTAAAGCACTGAATTATTCATCGGCTGGACACTGCAAGTCATTCTATGGTCAAAATATGCATTCAAATTGACCTCCACGATACGGCGATGGAGCTGCGATTCCACTGCAAACATTGAGGGTCCCTCACTCGCTTCGTTCAACCCATGGAGAAACAAAACGGGAGGAGGTTCTTCCTGCTTACCTCGCATCTTGCGTTTAGACATATGCGTCGGACTCTTCTCAGCTCCTTTACCTTTCTCAGACAAGTCTGTTACGAATTTTCCGACCCCAGAGGGATGGAAGCCTTTGTTCCGCACCTGCTTACAAGGCCTTCAGTTTTTATTCCGGCGTGCACTTTCCGGGTAGGTACGTTGTGCCTGCAATACAACGCTGACTCGAGGCACATGATTGGCCGTGTCATCCTTACGAGCATTAGTTATTGGGGCGAATTTTGTTTTTAGGCAATAAAGGATCAGGAGAGGAGGAGGTCAATCCTTTTGTGGAATGCGCCAGCAATCTACTACTGCGGGTTGTTGTGGGGGCAATTCGAATGAGCTTTTGCCCTTTCCAGCAACCTTCGGTCCAGACCGTGAAGAAAATGTTTACTGTTCTTCCCGGACAAGTCTTGTATCAGTTTACCGAGCACAGAGGTACAAAAGTCTTTGTCGGCCTGAGCGGAATCCCAACCTATAGTCTAGTCGATAGCAGCCGGATGTATTATGTGGGTGTGAGGTTTTGCTGCGTGCTGATTCCCTACAATGATCAAAAGGCGCTTCAGAGGCTCCGATGTCTTGCCCTGATATTTTTGAATTCGGAATGCCAAATGATGAATCGAATTCATGCGTTATGAGTGATGCTCTCAAAATCGGTTCGCCGCGTTTTTTTACTGCTGTTGTTTTCCACACCAGTTGGCTTTGCTACGAACCCATAGGAGGACATCAATTGCTCAGTGTCAGGTGCTCGGTGTCGCCGAGAATTCTTCTGTGTATCCTTCTTCTATTCCAACGGGACAAAATTGTTCTCTTTTCGAATCGTATGAAAAATGGGCACCGTAAGGCAGTGCCGCCTTACACTCTAAGGTATTAGGCTGCAGCTTAATAACCTAATTATTAAGACCTAGTTATGAAGTATCTTCTTATGGGGTTTCCAATTCATTTGTTTACTATTTATTTATTTATTTATTTATTTATTGCACATTGAAGTGTGCACATCGATTGGCGATGAATAAGAATAAGAAAAGAAATAAGAATAAGAACAAGTCAGGTAGCAGAAACCAGAGCAAGCAGTTTAAAAGACAGTAAACCTCTACAGCAAATAAAAGTATAGAAACCACGAGACGATTCGGAGACCTGAACTATATCTCGAATATACTGCAAGCATGGTGCGATTGAGAGAGCTTCACAAAAAAAAAAGGATTGTATTTGTTACTCAGGTGGGTGGGCAGCACAGAAGGGAACCGCTACTTCTACGGGCTCCAGGCGCGTCGTACAAAACTGGGATTTCGGATGGACCCATACAAGCCCAGCACCAGACCCACCCAAAAAGCATCACATTTTGCATAAATCCTTTTCGGTAAATCTGTCAGCCGTTTTGGTGACATAAGTGTTGTAAGCTGCAGGAAATCTCTTGCATGGAAATGCATGCATGGAAATGCATGCTATCAGTTTCAACAGCAGTTTTCAATTAATTCTCTAGCACTGAGTCTTGTAGATGCTGAGCTATTTCATATCAGTCCTTGCTCGTTCGGTGCATCGCTGCTCGAGAAGTCGCAAACTGAAAGTCGCATGGCTATTTTAAAACGTAGAATATGAACTGGACTGTGATCCCTCGGCCTGTTTGCTCTGATAAAAATGTCGCCGCTTCAGAAAAAAATTATCAGCATGAATTTGGATCCGTCATACACCCCTAAATAACGGAAAGTACATATGTCGTATCTGCGTACCAACTTTAGGGGAAGTTATGAAAAATGTGTCTTCGTTGGTCTAGCGTTAATAATGAGAAGCAATAAAAGCAAGCAAATTTCACCCCGAAGTGATTTTAATATATTCGGCTTGTGCAACTTGTTTCTGAAATCCTTAGAGGTCCCACATGAAAACATACTCAGAGGAGGTTGGTTTAACCACTTCGCCATCCACACCAAGAGTTAAATACACATCTCGGAAAAGACGGTTTAGTTTGCGGTGTTGTATACCAGGGGTGCACATTTAACGGTTAACGATTTAACGAATTTAACGAATTAACGGCGTTTTTCGTTAAAATCTGGCTTAACGACTTAACGGGAATCGGTACTTATGAAGCGGAGGGCCCGTGGTGCCATGGGGCTGCCGGGAAACATGTTAACGCGGCGACGTCGACGGAAACGCGGCAACCCACGGCACCCGAGGACGGCTGCTTCATAAGTACCGGCCCCGCGGTGCCGTGGGTTTGCCGCGTTAACATGTTTCCCGGCAACCCCACGGCACCACGGGCCCTTTGCTTCACAAGTACCCGGAAATCTTCAAAAATTTAACGGAATTTTTAACGGACTTTTTCTCAGTGATTTTATCACATTTGCCTTTAGTCTCATCCTCCCTATTAGGATTGTTCCTAAAAAAAACTATTGAGATCAGCAAGAATATTTTAATGTTTTCATGAATTTGTTTTGAATTTTTGAATTTTTAAATGCATTTCGGAGGCGCGTGTAGCGCAGTCGGGGGAAATGCCGGCTGTCGTGTTCTCCGATTCCAGGTTCCTGGTGCGGATTTCCCGCCCAAGCCAACCAAGCCTTCCATCCCTCCGGGGTGAATTGGTACCAGACTTGTCTCTTGTTCATCGGCTCGCCACCGCAAATCATTGCATGACCAAATACGCATTCAAATCGCATCCACGATATCCCTTAGAAGTAGAATGCGTGGCGGGGATAGTGATCGAGTAATGCCGTCCTTCTATCCTTTGATGCATTTTGGACCCAGAAAATTCTTCGTCGAGCCCCCAAGCACGTCAACGAATCTACACTGGTCTAAGCTGCTCGTAAGATATGCCCATCCTCACCTGGCAATGCTTATCCCAGAACACTTTTGTTCGCCACCAGGAACAGTACTGACGGAGCGAATGTTTTCGGCCGGTGGGCGCATTTTAAACGATTTAAGAAAACGCTGACAACAAAACTAGAAAAACTGCTTTTTTCGGAATAATACGCTGACGTCGTATCACACCTTGTCGCAGTATAGGACCGTCTGACACGATGTCGTGTCACGGTCTCGACGTTGCAAAAAATGGATTGGTCCCAAACACCAGGCACTCCAAAATCGTGCGTTCGACAACGACATTCCACTGATAGGCTTTTAATTGTATCTCTATTAAATCTTTCTGTAATTAATGGGGTGATGCCCGCATCGAGATTGTTTATGTTCGTAGAACATTCACTCAAAACAGTCTCGCAAAGAACTAAGAAAGGGGGAACTCCGGGGACTGCCTGATCGTACGTTTTAAGATGCGTTGTCGGTGATCATCTTGAATGATAATTCCATACCTCTCTTATTCCGCGCCCTGTAGATAATTTGCTGCTGAAGGCTTTTTAATTTTTTTATTTTTTTGTTTGATGATGATGAATTGTTTATTTTGCATTGCAGTGTTACAGTTTATTCCTTGAACTTTAGCTGTTGACCTCTTGAAGCTGAAGCGTATAAGGTTTTCCTTGATTTTTTCACTTAAAAGAGTGATTTGCAGCTAATTGTACTTTGTAGCGAATTTTAACGATTTACCGGAAATTTAACGAAAATTTTCCGTTAAAAATTTCGTTAAAAAAATTTAACGCACAGAATTTTGTGTGCACCCCTGTTGTATACCAAGCGCTATAGTCCTTCCACGGCTTCAAAATCCAGCATTTATTTCCAACATTAATAATTAATTTACAACCTCTCTAAAACCGTCACCGTCGTCTTAATCGGACACTTCACTAGCTCCTTTCAGCAAAATCCAGATTTCATTATTTTTCTCAAAATCTGAATCCAACTTACTGCGAACTTTCGTAAATCGTAAATCGTAATTACGAAAAAACCGTCGTAAATCGTAAATCGTAAACCGTAAATCGTAAGGGTGTCCTGACGTGTAAAGAAGTACAACTAGTTTTACTTGCTATTCTTCAAAAGTGTTCCAATATTTATATATCTATTGTGTTATTTTCAGCTCAAGCCGAACAGTTTTCTTCCCAAACTTTGCTCTTTTAACTTTTCTTTTTCATTTTAGTCGTACACTTTCCACATCAATCACTACACCTTTCAAGAAAGTCGATAAGTTGTCGATTCAGATACCCTATTCTCATTAATGCATGGCCATGTAAGACACTATGGAGACTGAAATTTTCTAAAAAATTCACCGCTGACTCTCGACGAAAGCAGCAGCTATATGACTCCCAGAAATTCCTCCGCTTTTTACATTTTGAAATTCGTTTAGAAACATTGCCAGTAGGATATGAAACTTGCTACCACCGAAACAACGATCATATTTCTTGGCACCCTCTGCAGTAGCTTTTGAATTGAAAGCGTAATGTGTACCCTTTTTAAGGCGTCTCCAGTTGGATTCCATAGACATCCAATTTGATGTGGAAGATGTCTTGTTTGATTTTTGAAAATCCAATTTGAGTTGGGAAGAATGCAGATTAAAGTGGAAGATGGTTTTTTTTGATTTCTAAAAGACCATTTTAAAAATGACAAAGGAAAACTGTATATATATACATATATATACTGTTATATACAGTATATATATACAGTTATATATATGTATATATACATATATATATAACTGTATATATATGCACGATTGGGCGATCTATTGGTTCCTTACTACTGGTGCTCCCCTAGTGAAACGGTGCCCCATTACTGGTACTGGTCCCCCTCAATGATACACCCTTAGCGGACGACCTTTTCGGTCCATAGGCACTTTGGACGATGTCTTCGGCACATCTACCTGAATCCCCAAACACGCTGAGCGAAGTCTTTGGCAAGTCCTTTGAGTCCCAGTCATGTCATGCGACATTCCGCACGTCTTCTGAATCCCCTGGCACGTAGAAGACGTCTGAGTATTTTCCGCTACTTTTGCGACCCGTAATTTGATCAATATCGATTGATGGCGATCGATACTTCAAAAACGAACTTCAGATTCGTGTTGAGCGACCTCGACTACCCCAGGCTAGAGTTTCGGACCACCTGGATGATATCCACAAAAAAATCGATAGTTTGATCAATATCGATTGGTGGCGATCGATACTTCAAAAACAAACTTCAGATTCGTATTCAGCAGAAACCGCGGTTACCCCAGGGCTAAAGTTCCCAGGCAGGGAGAAGACGTTTGAGTATTTTTCGCTATTTTCCTGCCGAATTTCCCCCATCTTCCCCCTATTTTATGACTAATTTCTGCGGCAGCGCCGATCGATAGTGTGACTCAGCGCTAAGCGCGTTATTATATAGTATGATTATGGAGCGTTCTTGCTTCTATGCTTCTACTTTACAACAGGTCTGGTAGCAAATGGCAGCCCTTACAGTATTAAAGAAATGCAAAAGTCAGTTAAGCAAAGAACTCTGTCGAGACGCGCGACACCTGTGCACAGTACATTGTCTTCTTTCATGGTTCGACATCAAACATAGACACTAAAACGAACAGAGGGAATGAGCGATACTTTTAGCATGGGCACTTCTTTATATCAAGGGCTTCATCGTCCCATTTGGAGTTAGATCAAAGATCATATTTCCAAAAACTTACGATTTACGACCCAAAATATCGTAAATCGTAAATCGTAAAAAATTAGCCGTATAAAGGATAAAGGATAAAGGATGGCGTTACTCAATCCCTTCTGGGATGCGCCAGCGCATTCTACTTCTACGGGATGTCGTGGAGGCGACATGAATGCGTATTTGGCCATACAATGACTTGCGGTGGCCAGCCGATGAACAAGTCAGCGCTCTATCCTTCCCAGACAAGTCTGGTACCAATTCACCGACCCCGGAGGGATGGAAGGCTTGGTTGGCCTGGGCGGGAAATCCGAACCAGGAACCTGGTATCGGGTGCACGCGACAGTCGCGCCTCCTCCGACTGCGCTACACACGCCCTCAAAAAAAAATTAGCCGTAAATCGCCGTAAATCGTAAAATCGTAAATCGTAATTCGTAATTACGCACACCCCTGATGCAAACGTTTCTTAATGTGGAGTCGGCTGAGGGAAGCTGTTTCCACACCTGACAAAATATGCACAAGAGCTGAAAACGGGTCCTCTTCTTTATCCCCAAGTACGCAGCCTTCTTTGTTGAGGATTTTCCTAATGTTAAATATAGATAAGGTAGTCTTGCAGTAATAATCACAATAACTACATGATAGTAGTGGAACTAGTAGCGGAGCTAGACAACGATTGGCTATATCGTAAGCAAGAGAACAGTGGAAGAGAACAGTCTAACGATGAGATAGATGGAGGCTCTGTAGCCAAAAAGTAACCAGCGACTTGTTGTTTTATCTAAATGGAGTAGTCGTAGGAAATGCGAACAACTACGAAACACTTGCCCTACGACTTTATTAGCATGCAACTGAACGAGTCATTCCGGGACGGGTCCTATATTTCAAGCACCTCTTTAGACAGATACGCACCCCAGGCGATGGCTTATAACGGAGGCGTAATGGTTGAATTGTCCAGGCGTAGGAAGACTGTATGAGAGTGAAAGTATGAAGGTGAATTCAGATCTTTTGCGAAAAATAGGGAATTCCAAATTTCGCGGAAACTGGTCGGAGGAGTGACCGACGGTGACGACAGTGGTAGTTTTGTAGAGGTTGTAAATCAATTAGAGACCCTCCAGAAAAAAAGGCTTAATAACTATGTGATGCGTTATTAGTCTGCAATCTAATATGACACGTCGGATGCACCGTGAATAAGGGTTCGAATGATGTCAGCTGGGACCCACAATAATAAATCTAAAGCAGCGTATGCCATGCATCCTTTTATGGCTGATTACAACGTCGGGAAGCGTTGTTTTTTCAAAGAATTTGAGCGGTGTTTTACGCCTTCTCCGTTTCCTGACATGAGGTGTTGTCCGTAGCAGAGCCAGGACTCGTTTACGCGCACCCACCATCCAGGACGTCTTCGTTTTAGCACCGCCAGCACGTTTCCGGAGTGTGCGCCGTCCTCCGATACCGGCCAGCATTGAGCCAAAGCTGCACTGCCGTTTCAGCTTCGGGCGAATGCTGTGTTTCTTCACTAACATACCTGCGTCGCTTTTGATTTGGAGAGCAAGAACTCTGCCAAGCGTGGCGAGACTGCCTGTGGACGGCTCTGTGGAGCCTCAAGCACGCAGCGCACTCCTGGCCTCGAACGTGTCACCAGTCTCCATCTGTCCCTCTCATGTCTGACTAGGTTGAACGGACTAACGTCCTTCTGATGTAAGTATGGTGCATCTTTAACTGCTCGTCGTCCAATCGCGGTCCTCTTCACTGGAAGGCTTATTTCTGTAAAGAGAAGACTCTCTGAACCGAGAGTCCAGGGATTAGTTGCGGCGCTAAGGCTGCTTTTTTCTCTCACCATCAGATGGCTGTCGTGGTGAGTCGCGTTTCAGTGACAGCACTAATTGATTGTTTCTGGAATCTGTGAAAAATAACGGATTTCTTAACGATCTTATGTCATTATCTGGAGCGGTTTCTCAGAGGCTGTAATCTAGTGCTCTTCCTAACCAAGCTTAACAAAGGTGGCAACCAAATCTACACGGTGGCCGATTAGTCTTGCAACAGCATTAAGTGACCTTATTATGAAACATTTTCATTTGCACAGAACCACTTTCAAAAAGCGATCTAGCAGGCTTACAGAAGTGTTGTAAACGCGCTGAACAGCAATGCCGAGGTTCCAAGTCGAGAGAAAATGGAGATTATGTTCCTTGAAATGATCACGGTTGTAGTTACGCTTATTAGTCAGTAATGAGCTCTCACGTAAAACTACCGACTGCAACAACGAGCTGAAACAAATGCAGTATTCAGCCGTGTGTGCCCACGCACACCAACATAACATCATCTTTTCAAAACCCAGCCGCTATGTTTAAGAGAATATTCAGGCAGAACGACGATCCTAACAGCCAGAAAACGACCTTGGCGGTTTCCGTCGAAGGAAATCGCTCCTATGTTTCAACTTCATTTATTTGCTATCTTGGCGAATACGTCCTAGTCCATATAGGGTAAAAAAGTAGAATCCGACGTCCTAGTGATCCTTGAAACAAATGAGGCATAAAAATTTCTTAACGGATGTGACGACGCGGCCTGCAGAGGTACCCACACGATCTGAGGGCTCTTATCAAGCCAAGAGTGGCCAGTGACGAATAATACTGCTCCATCGTGATTTGTAACGCATCTGCAAGTATTGTTTCAGATTGTACCAAATTTCATAACTACCACATTGGACAAAGAATGGGTGCAGCTAATAGAGACGCCCTTTCTTGCTGGGAAGACTTCTCTCCAAGAGAAAGCTGTGCTGATCCTCAAAATCCTAGGTGCTGGTGATGGGGAGTGCTGCTGATGAATGACGACCGACAAAAGGCACCGTATGCTTGCACTTCTAATCATGGCCCTCCTATTCAGTGGAGAGCTTTACCATTCTCATAAGACCACTCTATTAGGGGGGGGGGGGCAAAAGTAATGAGACACCCCATGCCGTGTCCATAGATCTCGTGGCTGGAGTCTGGTTTCGTCCTTATCGTATTTGTATGTTTGTATGCTACTTACTGAAGCCCATCTGAGAAGTCATCACTTCCGCCCTTTCCAGAAGCATGCCAAAACCCAAGTCTGTCTCATGCCGAAACCCCAGTCTGACGAGTCGACCTGTGTCGCGCAAATCTCGCCCATTTCCCAACCCCGAGCAGACTGGGCTCAATATTCACGCCAGATGAGAAGTACGTCTTCTACCTTAACCCTGCCAAGCAGCGAGTCTGGGTGAGGCCTGGTGACCTGTTACCGACTTTCGTTCGGCGAGATGTTCACGGCGAGAAGCACCTTTGGAGCTTTTGGGTCTGCGCCCGTGGATAGGTTTACCGGAAGCCGTTTCTCAAGAGCACTACGACGAACCCCAAGGCTATGGTGAACGAAATAGAAGAGATGGGCCGGCGAATCACTCTTATTCAAGCGCAGCGCTTCAAGAAGGTTCTCCTCCTCGACAACGCCGCACCCCATCGGGAACAAGTAAGCACGGATAAGCTTGGCCAGCTGGGCTACGTTCACATGCCTCACCCACCGTATTCGCCGGACATCCCTCCATGCGACTACCACTACTTCTTGAGCCTACAGAACTTCCTGGTGGGAAGGGACACAAGAACCCAAGCAGTCCTTGACAACCATATCGAGCAGTTGATCAACACCAGGCCCAAGCACTTCTGGAAGGATGGGATCAGGAAGTTGCCTGAGCGATGGCAGCAAGGTCCTTGCCCTTAACGGCAAATACATTCCTCAGCATCGTTGAGTTTTAATTGAGTTATAGAGAGATAAAGATTTTTTTCAATTTGTCTCATTAGTTTTGCCCCTCCCCCTAATAGAACCTGAGGCGGACGTCTAAGTTACCCGCGCCTGCACTCCTTCTGCCGTTGGTGCCAGGACACCTGCTTGAGACCTTCTGTCCGGTGATAGGACTGTGTACTCTCCCATAAATAAAAGCATCCAGCCGACCCCAGGGGCTTCGCCATCTCCTTGTTTCTCATTCTGAGCTGTTCTTTGGTTGGCTGCCACTATTTGCTCCAAAACCTTGCTGGCGACCATTTCATTCGTTCGTATTTTTATTAGTCGGAACACTGAGCGATATTAAGTGGGTAATTTGTTCTGATCTTGTGTAACGAAATCCCTACAGTGACCATAGTTTTGCGCGGAATCGTGGAACCAGCGACGGACGGACTGACTCTGACTTATCAGTAATTGCGAAGGATGTCGCTGCCACATCCCGCTACACGTGGGCTTGGTGTCGTTCCCTTCGTAAGAAGAGCTTCGACGCGCCTCGTAACCCCGCTGCCGGTTATTCTATTCTTCATCAAAAAAGAAGTCTGCAGAGGATTTTCATATGGGTGTGGCGCTTGCGTGACGGTGGTGCCGATTAGAAGGTCTAGGCGCAGCTCAACATTTAGTAATACGGAAGCGCAACAGGAGCGACGCTGTCAAAACTATCTCATAGACAGGATCACCTGATCATAAAATGACCGGCGAAAGGCTTTGAGGCTAATTGGCAGCACCACCAGCTCTTCTTCGCAAACACCGTCCAGCTGTAAGATATGGTTGCCACCTTATCGCAAGAATATGCTTATTCATTTATTTATTCCACGTTAACCAAATAACGTGCCATAAACAAATCACATTATTCACACAACACGACAGGGCAGAAGCAAAGGGGGTATGCAGCTAAGAAACCCTTGCTAGAAATAATTCGGAAATAATTCGAACGACTAAAGCACTGCACAAACCATCCAGACACGCACCAGCCGAGGGGACTGCGCCCTTCAGGTGCTTCTTTAAACTGATACGCACCCCGGCGGTGGCCTAGAAAAGAACGTTTGAAAGATGACCAACGATATTTAGATCGTTATCTTTTAAAAATTTTGATCACTGGGTCAGCTGTTATAAAGAAAAAGTTGAAATTTAGTGACTTAACTGCAATTCAACAAATTCATCCCATCATATGTAGGTGAAATACGTATTCAAGTAAAATAATTTCAAATCAGCCCGTGCAGTGTCTTGATCTGAAACGTTGGGAGAGCCTAAAGCTGAAAAACACCCTCTGCTGTTTAGAGAAAAGTGTTTGTCATGCACTTTCAAGCGGTTCAGAATATCAGTTTAACTCTACATGTTGAGTCTTTAAGAGCTCAAAGTACTGTCGCACCTCCTGCAGTAGTGAGACTTAAATGGTACCCGTGAATATTAATTAGTCTAAATTGTCCATGAATTTTAATACCTTATGTCTCCACAACGCTAACAATGCATTTGTGATTGTTAAGGTGGGTGAGTGTGAATGTAAAACATCGGATTAAAAACCGAACTGCATCTGAACAACTCGTTTACGAACCAGGAAACAAAATTCTTAATACACATTTACAAGGACAGCGACGGTATCTTTATCGGGACGTAATGTCGCCTACATTAGATCTCGGAGGAAATAGTAGACAGAGACAAAAAAAATCCATCTGGAATAGCTGGAGGAACGCCTCTGTTTGTTTCTTACGTGAAAATGCTTCACATGCTCAAGGTTCAGCAGCAACAGTTGAAGGAAATAACACGAAAGCGTGGTAGCGTAGTCGTATGAGGCCGCGGCTGTTGTCTACGATTCGACTCAAAGCTCTTGTTTCGGATTCCGCCTCAGCTAATCAAGCACCCTTCCCTCAGGGGTCGGTGAATTAGTACCAGAATTACTGGGAGGAATAAAACACTGACTCTCAGATAATAAAACTCTTTATCGTGTGGGAGACGCAAGACGTTACATAGGCGCATTCAAATCAACGATGCTCCAAAGAAGTAGAACGGGCGACGTTCTCAAACACGGTCTGGTTAATGCCGTCCTTTATCTTTCATCCTTATAACGGAAAGTTCCATACATGCACGCCTTAAGGCCTCCGCACACTTTTGCGGTATGCGGCGGGCGGCACGCGGCAAAACTCGTGTGGCGCTCCGCTTACGCACACTCGAGTTTCGTTGGCGGGAAGCGGCAGAGGCACGGCGCGGCGAGGTACTGTTTTTCTAGTGGGCACCTACTGCTGCTGTTCGCTTTCCCGCCTTCTGTCCGCGCTCTGGCCGCTCCCTGCCGCGAAAGGCTAGAGCGCAGACAGTCTTTGCCGGCCGAAAATCGGCGGCAGCGGAAATAATGATTCACATCATAGTTGCCGCTGGCGCACTTGCCGCGCCACCGCCCGTCGCTTGCCAGCATGGCGCCGCTCGCTGCCGTTAGCCGCCGGTGGCAATAGTGGGTGGGGCCTTTAGCCCGGCAACAATTTTGCGGCTTCGAATCGAAGAACGTAGATAGACCATCGCAGACGAGCTTCGCGCAACTTCTCAACTATCGGGCTGACACCGCACCTTCGGCGAATGGAGTCGTTGCGTATTCGGTCCATACGCGTAACTCCGGCCATCCACCGCAGCGTCTTCGTTTCCATCGCGGCACCGTAAATCGCCAGTGGTTGGGCGACTGCTCTATCTATAGAGCGACTCTGGTATCTTCTTATCGAAGAGCGGTCCCAACATAGAGCGACATTTGGACTGCGCTGCACTCACGCGTAAGTTGGCTTCAACGAGTAGACCGCCATCGGAAACGATTACTGATCCCAGGTAGTTATAGCGAAGTACGTGGCAGCTCAATGCCGTTTATCTTGATGGAGCCGGTGTCATCTTCGTCAGTCGTCAAATACTACGTCTTCTTGACGTTAAGTTGCGTCCAAACCTCTCCAAGCGATCGCACAAAACTTGTACCTGCCGAGGGAGTTCAATCCTTCCTTCGCAAGCAATCATTACATCATCAGCATAAAGCAACCTCTATCACTTAACGCGCAACACGATCCAAGGCCCTCTCCAAGTCGAGGAAGGCAAGATGCACCGGCTTCTGTTTCTCGCTGTGCTTTTCTGTGAGTAGACGAACGGCTTTCTACCAACTACTGGCTTCGAAACTGGTGTGTATGGCATTGAGAGTGCCACACCCAGCTTCGAAGCCACACTGGTTGGTGGAGACGACGTCGCGAATGCGTCCATCGACAATTCGCTCAAAGATCTTCATGCTATGCGAAAGCAAGCGAACCGTACCTTGTGCTATCTGCTGGACTGCCCTTCTTCCCAATCGGAATCGTCGTACTTATATGCTAACTATCAGGAACTTTCTGGCGGAGAGGTGTCCCTTACACTGCCCTCAGAAAGGGGCGGAGCAAGGGACGCACCGAGTGTTCATCATGGACGAGATTTCCGGGTCCCCACCATTACATGGAAACATCGCGTTGCTAATCACTTTCCTTGACCTGGAAGCTCTGTTTTGGACAGATTTCATTCTTGAGGCAACAACCAGAATGCTGTGCACCATATTTGGAGGAAAAGACTTCTCAGCTACAATGCCAAGGCTTTCTTCAACTCCCACCACATTGATCAGTACTAATGCGTCGACAAGTACAGCACCACCATAACGGAGATGTCATCACAACGACGTGATCATCCGCTAGAAATTGCAGCAAAATAAGGAGACTTGTCTGATCCTTTAAAATCCCGATTCGTCTCTATCAGCTTTTTGGTTTTTGGACGACGCAACGTCAATTAACGAATCTGCAAACTGCGGTGCGGTTTAGTCTGCCGCAAACTCGGCCAGATAGGGCGTCGCGGCAGGGCGGGATCGTGTAGGGAACACATGCCCTCCAGAACTTTTTTATTCGCAACAACCTGGTTTAAGAATATCGTCAGCCACTTATCTGGGTTTCAGTATTTCGACTTTTACTAATCGGTCGCAAATCATCAGGACCCGTTGCCTTGCCTGGTTTCATCTTCTTTAATGCCGTCTTCACCCTCCTCAACAATGATTTTTTGAACGGGACATGTAGGAAATGGCAGGATGGGCAAACTCTACCGCCGAGATTTTCTTGAAGTAGTTGCGGCATCGATTCAGCTTTCACCATTTTGCGGTCCGTTAAGAGACGACTATTTCTCGTTGACGCCAAAGGACGTTTCAACATCAAAAAACCGGATGGCATGCGCCGACTTTTCGAAGAGCGGCGTATGCCATCCGGTTCAGTTCCTTCGCTTTGGTCCCGTTCCAACAAAATCATATATACAGGGTGGCCCACATGAAGTGTTACGGGCTACAGAAAGTCCATTTTCGGAAATTCCTTCCCATTTTATGCTATGCTGTTGTGTTATTCGTTTTTTCCGCATCTTTTAGTCCACCTATGAGCAGTCTTAAGGGCTGGGCACCAGGGATGGGCGGAATTTCTGTTTTCTGTTTTCTGATTTTCTGGCCATTTTGGGCAAATTTTTTCTCTTTTCTGTTTTCTGGGAAAATGGCCAAAAATTGGCCAGAAAACAGAAAATAGAGTCGCGAACAAAATTTTATCACAGAAATCCAATTTAAAAAATTCAAAAGTATAGTGAGCTTCATTCCAAAATAGTGTTCCTAGAGTATCTAGAATGGCAAGCATGTAGCGTTTTTGGATGTGCTCATGTAGCAATTGCGCTATATACTCATGAACTATCCCACATGTTTGCTTGATTGATTGTGTAAGTGCTGCTGGCAAGGAGTTTCTTCATAGAACATTTTTCGACTTTCATAATTTGGCTTTGTATTCTTTTCCATATTAACAGTAGTTTGGACCATCTACGATCACTAAAAGTCTTATATAAAAACTATAAAACTAGTATTTTGAGGGGTACTAAATTATGTATTAACTAACCACATGTCTTAGAGTTATTGTGGGTAGGATTATTCTCCACCCCCGGTTTAAAAATTAAACATTGTTGCCCGGTCATCCCTAATATCGTTTTCTGCAGAGCCTTTGTCGAAGCTGCTTTTCTAACTCTGAAGGTTGCTCAGCTTTTGGTGTCACAAATTAGTAAGAGACAGAAAAGTTTTTTAGTTACCTTTGATTTCGCTGGTGATAGGGTAGTGATGCAGAACATTTCTCATTTATCACGTATATCATCTGTCGTCCCATTGATGTTCAAGCGGACGCCATCAGCGTCTCCATACGTCCGTGCCGCGTGCCAGGGTGCTCCAGTAGATCATTTTCGCTCGAGGGACACGAAGAGCGTCATTGTTTAGGGCTTTGACGAAGAAGTCCTACCAACGCGTTGGTGGGCAGTTCCTGCTGTTCTCTTGACATCCCGCGGAATCCAGTCGGTGACGTCCACTCGGTGTCTGCGAAGCGCATTACGTGGCCCACCTAATTTTCGACGACTTGGCCCATGCGACAGCGTCTGTGATCTTCGAACGTCGGCAAAGCTCGGAACTCCGGAGGCCTTCTCTCACTTGCGTGTGTCGTGTCACTGAACATCGTCCTCTCGATTCCACGCTGCGCGACGCTGATCGCGTGTTCACGGTCGAAGCCAACAAGCATCTGCTCCTCCTGGCTAGCGCTCGGTGTTATGAGCACGATGTCATCAGCAAACCGAAGATGGTCAGTTGCCGGCCGTCGACCTTAACTCCATGTCTTCCCATTCTAGTTCGCGCATGGCGTTTTCGAGCTGAAGAGCTTTGAAGATATGGTATTCCACTGCCGACCCCCTCTCTTCACGTCGATGACGACGTCGTTGTAGAATGGTGAGATCATGTTCGTGAATTCACTGTACGGCTCTCGAAGGACTCTGATGTACTGAGTAGGAACGCCCTGATTGAGCAGGGCTTCGATGACCGCTTCAGTTTCGACAGAGTCGAACTCCTTCTTCAGGTCGATGAAGGTAAGCCATAGCGGGAGCTTGAACTCTCCCGACACTTCGATGAGCTTCGTGTATGTGGTCGATCATGCTGAATCCTCACCGAAATCCTGCTTGCTCGCATGTGTCCTTCGTTCAGCGTTCTGCTAATCCTATTCAGGATCACTCGAGTGAACAGCTTGTAGACTACGGACAGTAGGCAGATCGGGCGATAGTTGCTAATGTCGTGCACTCCTGTACAGTAAGGTGTTCTGCTGGCCTTCCACTGAGATGTTATATGATATGTAGATCTGCGGAGAAATAATAATGTGATGGAGAGGGTACATGCTCGGTCTTTATTATGTGGTGTCTTCGCATTCAAGGAAGCACCTTCACCCAAGATCTGCTATGCTGACAGCCCTTCAGTCGCAATGTCGTGTTGTTCTGTGAAATATCAAGCCAATACACAAAATTTTTAGTTGGCTAAGTAGTGACTAGGTGCTGTTAAGAGCATTGGTAAGTTGGCCTGAAAACTTTTAGCTGCACGGAAACTAGGACACTTACAAGGAAAGGTATTCTCGACGAACAAGACGAATTAGGAAAATAGATTCTGGCGAAGCCAGTATTACTCAAAGAACCTCTGCACAGCTTTAGAGTATGTTGCGAGAATGTGTCTACAGTGTCGAGATTCCTAGGATCTATCAGTCAAGATTTACAACATGCTGATTGCAGTAGCTGGAGTTTAATAGAAATTTTTATAAACGCTTGCAAATTAAAACGCTGGTCTACGACTACATTTCTGGTCATACAAAAGCATTTGCTACTGGAAATATGGATCTCTAGGTAAAATAATTAGGTCGTGTGATAATTTCGAAATTTTTTGTTTACTGTTTTCTGTTTTCTGATTTTCTGGCGTTTTTGGCTTTTCTGTTTTCTGATTTCTGTTTTCTGACGAAGGCGATTTTCTGTTTTGTTTTCTGGGAAAATTTTCAAAATTTCCGCCCATCCCTGCTGGGCACACTCGGCAGCGGTTTTTGCGCGTCAGAAACGGGGCGGAGCGTCGCTCGACAGGCCCAGGACTTTGCTTAGGGGCGGTCGTTCTCTCTCTCTCTCTCTCTCTCTCTCTCTCTCTCTCTCTCTCTCTCTCTCTTTCTGGTGGCGACATTGGAGCATTGACAACCCTCGCTCAGCTGAAACCGACAGCTGCAGTCGATTCTACGCCCTGTTCAGAATGCGCCACGCGTTTGAACAGGGCTACGCGATGTCTTGGAAATCGTTGGTCGGATGCGTATTTCGATTTCGATGACTCATGATAGGCAGCCGACGACCACGTCAGTGTATTACCGTTCTCGGACACGACTTTCAACAATTCGCCAATTTTGGTGTGAAAACAATGCAATTAAATTTAACAAAATTCAACAAACCTTGACAATGCAAAAAAACCGAAGGCTCAATTTAACGTCTATCATCCTCCATACTTGGAACGGAGCTTCCAGTTTAGCTAATGACTAGGTAATTGCTGTTTGTTGTCGATGGTCTAACAAACTGACCATGACATGCGCAGCATAAGGCTTACTACCGAAAGAATCTTTGAAAATGTAATTCTTGAATTATTGTACGATATGTATAAGTTGCATTATTCTTCTCTTCTGAGACCTAGTCGAGGAGTACTCCACGTTAGCACTATTTTGTCCGAACAAGAAACAAAGGAAAAGCGATAGCGGAGATGCAGCATTAATCTAAAGGACGTTCAATTGCGAGCTGCTACGTGGCAATGTGTAGAAGAAAATTTGAACGTTCGCACTGTCTTCGCTACTTATATGATGTCTTACTGGAATAGACCCCTTTATCTGATCGTTTGGCTTTCAGTAAGTAATTTAATATTCTTAAAATAGTGTGGCTTCCTAAATTCACAGGTACACAGGGGGTAATCAAGCTTTGGATAAGGATAAGGATAAAGGACGGCGTTACTCATCCCTTCTGGGATGCGCCAGCGCATTCTACTTCTACGGGATGTCGTGGAGGCGACATGAATGCGTATTTGGCCATACACTGACTTGCGGTGGCCCGCCACTGAACAAGTCAGCGCTCTATCCTTCCCAGACGAGTCTGGTACCAATTCACCGACCCCAGAGGAATGGAAGGCTTGGTCGGCCTGGGCGGGAAATCCGAACCAGTAACCTGGTATCGGGTGCACGCGACAGTCGCGCCTCCTCCGACTGCGCCACACGCGCCCCTAATCAAATCAAGCTTTGAGGGCCAAACATTCACTGATATGTACCGGT
>OX377203.1:60063671-60117053 GCA_947396885.1 Heligmosomoides polygyrus polygyrus | reverse complement strand
ATTAATCCGCCGTTTCCGCCGCTTTGCCATAACTCTCTTCAAAGTGGCTTATATTCAACGAAAGGCACATTGTTGGAATCAGAACAACATGATCTACCATGATCTACCAAAATCTTATCAAGGTTTCAAAATTTTTGAGTTCGAGATGACCTAGATTAGTCGAGTCCGTAATTGTCTTGACCTGACCCACATTCGCCCCTGAGTCTCCCCTAATTGTGCCCCCTGGCAGGGATCGACTTGCCCTGTGGAATTTTAAAAATTTTAAACGCTGTCGAAAATGTGTTTCACGCTAATTTTAGGTTTTGTCTCATCACGGCGATCTTTTTGATACCTAATTCGCCTGGTTTGTCACCAAGTTCAGCGTTCCATGCATCCTCAACTGCCGATTTTTTTCCATTTTCGTTAACTATTTACGGCAGTACCACTTTTGTTCTAGAGCCGATTTTTGCTCAAGTTTTCGACTATAGGGTGTGCAATACAAATATAGGATTTAGCCTAGTTCATGTTTGAAGTAAGGTACTAATCAGCCAATAATTTGACGGCGCAGCCTTCCAAGGAGACATTGCCTGCAAGGGCTAATTCACGCGTGTAGATCTGTGTCTCCACGCGACGGATCAGTATGGAAGCTGGATATGTGGTAGCACAACATACACAGATGCTGCAGCACAAAAATGATGTAGCTGGCAGCTGAGGACTGGGAGCTCCACTGCTTCAAAAAGGCCATTTTCTTCTACTCTGATCATGGGACTCAGCGCCTACCTCTGTCCAAACCGCACAGAACAGTTTCCGTCATTTATCGGGACCGATTTTCGCTTTTTTTTTGAAAAATTTTCCACCTCACGTTAATCACATTTATTCCTTGAGACTAGTGTGCTACCGGAGTCCAGAGTGTTGCTGTAATTGCGGTGACCTGACCTGCCCCACCAAGCATGTCTTTTGGACATGCGATCGCTGCTTCTCTCCTCTCACTACTCACACTAACCGAGGTCGTTTACCAAGGAATAGGTACTGCTTTCCCCAAACTCATTTGAGCATAACCATTTAGCTTCAGAAAAACGATTTATTATGTATTTATTACAGGCAATAATTATTATTGTTTCATTATGATTAATTATTATTTTAGCAAGCACGTAATGGAAGGTAACAGTTGTTAAATACACACAACTAAAAGACAAGCAAATAAATGACAAATGATGTACCAAACAATAATTTTTTCTAAAATGTGTATTAAAATGTGTATTAAAATGTGTATTATTCCTGCAGTGGAGGAAGAGCAGTGGAGGATCTTCCTCCACTGCAGGAAGCAATCCATTCAGTAACAGTCTACGCACTTGTCTAAAATTGCCGTTTATTACACATATGCTTCCGTACTTGTACCTCATCATTTTATTGATCAGCCTGCTCTTTCTGAATTTATTTTTTCCGATTACGCTTCGACGTTCTTTTTGTGTGTATCTAATTCAGCTATTGAACTCTTTTTCGCGTCACTGTTGCGAAAAATTTTAGTTGCAGTAGATATGATCCATCCATCCTGTTGTTGGTGCTTTCCATGCAGAAAATGATAAGAAAATTTGACTCGAAGCCATTATTTCGCTAACTCTAGACTTCTATGGGGGCTTTGCCTCAGAAACACCGCCCAACTTATCCACGCGATTTGACTTATCCACGCGATTTGATTTTGGCCAAAAATTTGTAACGTACTTTTTTTCAAACCGTAGATCCACTTTGTCGAAAAATTTGTCGTGTCCATAGCATTCAGGTGGAATCTGCGAAATTTGAAGCGGATCAAGTTAATTTTAAGACTGCCAAAATTAAAAGAAAAATTGAATTCATCGAACTATAGGAGAAACTATGAAAAAATACAATAAACTAAATAAAATACAAAACGAAGAGTAGTGCGACGCCCCTCCTCCTACCAAAAAACGGTGTTACAATACAACCTCTTTGATTCTCGAATCTCAGGACCCTTTGTTGGGCTAGTGTGAACTAGAAGAGAGATTGTATGTCCAAAGGACATGCTTGGCGGGGTTGGTCAGGTCACTGCAATGAGAGCAACAGTCTGGGCTCAAGCATCGAATCTGTCTCCAGTAATAAATGAGTTTGACGTCGAGTGGATTTTTTTGAAAGATGTTGCAAATATGGGCTTTGCTAAATGGTAGGTACTCTTCCGCGAGGTCTGGACAGATGTCGATGTTGAGTCGCGCAGTCGAACTAGAAGAAAACACTATTTTTGATGCAGTGAAGCTTCCAGACGAGAGCTTCCAGCTACATCATTTTTGTGCTGCAGCATCTTGTATGTTGTGCTACCACATATCCAGCTTCCATACTGATCCGTCGCGTGGAGACACAGATCTACACGCGTGAATTAGCCCTTGCAGGCAATGTCTCCTTGGAAGGCTGCGCCGTCAAATTATTGGCTGATTAGTACCTTACTTCTAACTGAACTAAGGCTAAACCCTATATTTGTAACGCACACCCTATGGTCGAAAACTTGAGCAAAAATCGGTTCTAGAACAAAAGTGGTACTGTCGTAAATAATTAATGAAAATGGAAAAAAATCGACAGTTGAGGATGCATGGAACGCTGAACTTGATGACAAACCAGGCGAATTTGGTATCAAAGAGATCGCCGTGATGAGACAAAACCTAAAATTAGCGTGAAACACATTTTCGACAACGTTTAAATTTTTTAAAATTCCACTGGGCAAGTCGATCCCTGCCAGGGGCAAAATTAGGGGAGACTCAGGGGCGAATGTGGGTCAGGTCAAGACAATTACGGACTCGACTAATCTAGGTCATCTCGAACTCAAAAATTTTGAAACCTTGATAAGATTTTTACGCCATTGGGTAGATCATGTTGTTCTGATTCCAACAATGTGCCTTTCATTGAATATAAGCGACTTTGAAGAGAGTTATGGCAAAGCGGCGGAAACGGCGGATTAATCCGCCGCCGGCCGCGTTTTGGCGAACGTTTACCGACGGTACTGTATTACTGACCGGTTTTTTAACCAAACCTCAATTGGAAAGCTGTTCAACATAACGATGTATGAACGTTTAACATCAGTGATACACAGACACAAAGTGCATGGAACATAAGCACTGGTCCCAATACGAGCAGCGCATAAAGGCTACTGGCTCCTCACAGTTTGCTCCATATATGGACAAATGAGATCGGCTCCATAGGCGAAATCCAATTGAAGACGTTCCCTTTCCTCCGAAACAAGAGTTCCAGCCGAAAACGTTATCATGTGTCCACTGCTTGTCAGCCTTTCCACGTCTATTAGTTCATTTTGCGGATCCCAACCTTCTGGTTTTCCACCACTTCCAGCCGTTCGTCTTCGTTAAATTCAAGTTGACGTGCTTCCAAGTCCTTGGGTATGCTAGCCATCCGTTCGGGATAGTTGGTGCCATTCCCATGAAAGCTGCTTATCTAAAGGCGGGCCACACTTCAGCGTGAGCAAGTGGATCACCACTCGAGCATCGGCGACTTTGTTGGTGTTAGGTTTTAGAGAACCTCCAGCAGACCTCTGATTTCCAGATGACAGGCAAAGATGAGAGAAAGAGTGTATAGAGAAAGAGTGAGCCATTTAGGTCAAATTCATGGATCCACAGACTTTCTAGTTTTAACCACATGTGACGCCACATCATGGTCTCCTTTGAAAATCCAAGCAGGATGGTTTTACCCGAGGTCATTGGCCGATGTATGGAAACAGACTGAGAGGAGCCTGCAGCATTTATACCCTGCCCATTGTGTCCAGTGCTGCTTTATGCACGTTGTATCTGTGTATCACTGGTGTTGAATATTTATGCATCATCCTGTTGAGTACCACAGCATGCAGCTGGAAAGTGCGCAGAAAACATCTGAAAATGGTATAGACATCAGAATCCCTCAAATCTCCGCCAATCATTTAAAAAGCAGGAATGCAGCAGTGCATTAGGATCGAATCCCGACCTTCCTCCCATGAAGCATCGCCACTACCCATTGCGCCCCGAGCTGCTTGCCGGCAGAGGCATCGCGGTCGTACAAGAACCCAAATTCGTGATGCGCCGTTCAATTGTGACTTCAAGAACCACCACTCCTTGGGTTTAACGACTTGGCAAAAATGAAACACATTTTATGCTAATTGAGGGGTGGCGATTATTCCTATTTAATAGAATGACTCCCTCATCCAGAGATACGCACGCTATCAGACCCTTCCCTTGTGAGAGAATTCCCGCCAATTGATTGCAAATCTGCCCGAAAAAGTCAGGCTATCAATGGCGCAAACTTTGTCAGCAAGGCGCGCTAACCTCCTATTATCCGAATTTTATCCGATTTTATCCGAATCATTGCGTTTTTCAAAACACCGGATCTTCGGATGATTCAGATGAGGGCAATTTTGAAAACCCCGGATCTTCGGATGATTCAGATGAGGACAATTTTAGAAACCCCGGATCTTCGGATGATTCAGATGAGGGCAATTTTTGACCGAGCCGGATTTCGGATAATCCGAAGCCGGATAAATCCGGCCGGATATCCGAAAATGCATGATTCGGATCCCATGTCTAGTGCATACCGGGATGTGGGCGGAGACTGCCTCATACCCGGCCGGGGACGGTTGGGGAGAGAATAGCATACGGCCCATGAGGGCGGGTCAGGGGAGGAATGCGCAGCGTCTGCCTGCCACTTCCTTCAGTGGCAATGTGTTCAAACGGCAGCGCCCGGCAGGATGTGCATGGAGCCGTTGCCAAGCGGCTTTGGTAGTTGAGCTTCGTTTGCCACGGCAGCTAACCATCTTCCGCAAGCGCTTCGGGCATCGACATGGCCATAGATCCGTTCGGGGCATCACAAGAAGCTTCCGTCCTATCCAGCTAGTCTTACTCTTCTTCCACTTGCTGCAGCGCGGCGACCGCCATTATCAGGGATTGTGTAATGGCAGGGGTGCATGGATTCTGTGCAAAAGCGGAAAGCGAGCTGCCAAAAAGGAGTGCTGAGCAATAGCACGAAACCGGAATACGCGACTCTGGCACGCAATTGATGAAAAGCGGACATTTGTTCGAAAGGTATGCGTCCATGGCGGTGTTAGAAACAGCACCTACTGTATTCTTACCTGCGTGGAACTTCCAAGAGGGGAGACGCTTCACCGATCGCCGACCCCCAGCTAGATATGACCTAGTGAAGCACACATACACAGCACTAACATTCTATTCATCTTGAGCTAGTATGGTGAAGTGAAATTCATCAGCAGCCACTACGATAGCGTCCGGTCTTTGTTTTTTCAGCAAGCTCCTTTTATCGCAGATTTATTCCTCAACAGTGTTGAGGCAGTTGCTCAAACAGTAAACTGCGCTAAATTACTTATAAGATCTCGAACCACAACTGTTTCAAGCTGGCAATCAAGTTTCAGTAACCAGTTGCCAATTTCCTGGTCATAAATAGAGCTTCTTCGCTGGGATGATCTAAATGATTTTGTCACTTTGTGTTTGTCAAAGGAATTCCATTATACTGCACCAATGTGCAACACGGCCTTTATGCGTAAATTTGCGTGTGGTTGATGCAGTTGCGTCGTCTCTTTTCCACCCACGCTTCATCACTTGTCAAGTTGGTAAGGAAATGAACCTAGATGAATCGAAACGAAACATCACACATCGCTTGTCTCCAGAATTCGACTTGCTAAGTGGTTTTCAGTTGGGAAGTGAACCTAGATAAATCGGAACGAAGCACCACACATCATTTGTCTCCAGGGGTCGGACTCATCAAAGAACTACATAACTTTAGCAGAGAATTCACAGCGGAAGGGTCAGATAACGCGGCTTATCGCTCACCATATCGCTTGATAGGCCGCGCTATCAGGGATTTCGGCTGCAATTTTCTCTGTTAAATTGCTGTAAGTCGTTGATGAATCCGGCTCCAGAATTCAACTTGCTAACGCTATGGTTTTAATTAGAAAATGACTCTAGATGCTTTGAGATAAGGCACTTAACACAAATATTTCCACGAGTAGTGCGCTCGTGGAGTAATGTGTATGTCGTCTTATCTTGCGAGCGCAGAACCAGACTAGGGAAGGGACTGCAGGGGCCGTATGCTCGTCTACCCCGAGTCTCCCCCAATGGGGGATTGGGGCGTGGTATAATATGCTGATATTGATTGATTCTCCCCCAACGGGGGAACACGAGCATACGGCCCCAGGGTGTGTGCCATCCAAGCTGCTTGTGCGGAAACTGCTTTCGCCGCTCGGGGGAGTCCGCGGCTTAGCTCTGCGCTCTTCTTCAGGCTTTTGTCATACCATCGCTCACCCCGAGCGACGCTTAATGATAGGCTCCCATATCGATCGGGCGGCGCGATGGGATCGATATGGGTGCATGTCATTAGGCGTCGCTCGGAGTGAGCGATGGTATGACAAAAGCCATAGGCCTATGTCATACCTTCGCTCACCTCGAGCGAAGGCGACGAGCAGAGCGATGAGCGAAGTCTCTTCGCTAGCGCGAAGCTAGCGAATAGGCGCGCAGTTAATAGCGTTGTGTGCAGCTGCGTCGTAGCATCGCTACCGATGCTGCCCGACGCTCTGCTCAGCTCAGCAACGCGGTCGCATCGATAGCGATGCCGTATCGCTCGAAAGTATGACACCCCGCTAGCGAGGCTTCGCTAGCGGCGGATCGGACAACTGCTACAGGCGTCTGCCCCTCCACAACGTCTGATACCGTTCCTTCCCCAATTATGTTAGTTGTCCATCGCCTTCGCTAGCGAAGAGCGATGGTATGACATAGGCCATACCACCGCTAACCCCGAGCGACGCCTAGTGATATGCTCCCATATCGATCGCACCGAGCGATGGGATCGATATGGGAGCATATCATTAGGCGTCGCTCGGGGTGAGCGGTGGTATAACAAAGGCTTCAGGGTGTGGCGTACCCATCTTGCTCGTGCGTAAACTGCTCTCGTCGCTCAGGAGTGTTCGCAGCTGCGGTTTTGTTAGAAACTGATCAGTGCTTCTACAATTGAGCTTCTTCGGCTGGAGTTTGATTAGGAGATGACTCCAGATGTTCTCTGACATAATCGTGGTGGTGACATGGCAGTTCAACCTCGTACACACATTGTAGCCGTGAGGTACGAGAGAAAGAGGGAGAGGAGGACGGGGGGAGAGAAGGTTTAAGAGTTTCGCCCTAGTTTTTGAGAAGATAACAAAACATGTTAGGCCGGCAGCAGAGTCTTGCGGGTGCCGCGGACCCGCCATGACAACGGCGGGTGGTGCGGCGCCGCAAGGGCTGCTGTACGCAACACTGCGTACTTTTGCCGGCAGTTACGACCTCTAAGAATGTCAGAGATGAAGTAAGCAGAACGCTTTTTCTTTTGTGAAGAAGCGTTTTCTAAGTCAAGTTAGGAGTTGTTGAATCTAAGCGCCGAAATCTAATAGAACACTTCTTATAACTCAACAGTTCTGTGCCTTTTTGCGCTTGCTCTCACTTTTGTCGATCTACCCTCACTAAAACATCCTCGCTTGACAAGCAGATCGAAGATAATGTGGTAGCCCTTGTGATGACAGCATTCCCTCCGATGCCTCGTTGAGTCCGGGAAGTCTGTCCGATGCAGTTATAGCTCATATGGTGGGATACTAAAAAGAACGGTCTGCCTTGTTGTTGCATTTCTGTGCAAAGGTTTTCCCTAAACCTCAGACGAGTAACTTGTTACTGGAAGGCCACAGAGATTTTCAGTGCAATCAAGGTTACCTAATATCGTGCTAAAGTTTTTCTGCGTTATGTTTTGAGTGCAGGATTCCATACGCCTCCATTTGTCGACACTACCGGTGATTATGTTGTGTTGTCAAGCTCCTTTATGGACAGAGATTATGCACCAACCCACTTTATCCCTAGCATGTAGATTCGTTTTAAAAATGTTTAGAATAGATGAACCATAATGGACACTCTTCTATCACGCCCTCCGGCGGGTCTCACCCGCAGCTCCTGGCGCTGCGGGTGAGAGCCGCCGTGAACTGCGACAGCCCTCTGGGACCTTTGCGTGCGGCGGCTCTGCGACAACTCGTCCGCGCCGCGGCTTCCACCACAGTGGCAGTGTGGGTCCCACTGCGGCGGGAGCGATATGGACGAGTTCTCGGGGTGCTGCCGCGAGACTCTGTAGAGGCCCTTAGACAGGATATATCTTTATATGGAGGACCTTCCTCAACGCACGACCTTGACAGCAATTCAACTCTGCCCACACACTGCACCCATGCAGCGCCTCCATAAGGGGCGGGGCGAAGATCTGGGGCATCGTCGTCTCCTACGATACACCCGACGGCCCAATGGGTTACGGCTCACATCGACCAGCAAAAAATCATCAATCACTTATGTTGTTACAGGATGTTTTGCTGCGATCAAAACTCTTGCGCCAGGCGGGACTCGAACCCGCATCTTCTGCTCTCCGGGTAGCGATGCTCGCCTTACACCACCGGCGCTGTTTGATCGCACGTAACATCCGCAATATCCTCGAGGTCCGTCAGCACCCACCCGTGATACGGGGATGGGCCGCCCGCTGATATCAGCATGGAACCGGTTAAGCTGAAGACCTTACTAGTAACAATGTTCTAACACATCGAGGATATCGCGGATGTTACGTGAGTTCAAACAGCGCCGGTGGTGTAAGGCGAACATCGCAGCCCGGAAACCAGAAGATGCGGGTTCGAGTCCCGCCTAGTGCGAGAGTTTTGATCGCAACAAAACATCCTGTAACAACATATAGCCTCTCTACCAGCCGCTCCAGGCTTAAGCAAATGTGTTAGAACATCAAACACTTATTTTTTTAACAAATTTTGTACTCCTCTCGAATCTTTTTATAGCTTCTCGAGCTTGTCTTTTCCCTGTTTCCCTTCCTTATACTGCTTTGGAAAAGTGCAGTAGCAGATTTACATTTTTCGTAAGTATTTTCATCCGTTAGCGGATACTCTACTCTCACTGTGTACTTTGTGTACTTTACCACAAGGTCTTTCGTGTACTTTACCACAAGGTCTTCGTACTTTACCACAAGGTTGGCGCACTGCTCATAATCGGGCTCCGTGGAAGTGCAACGCCATTTTTTGCGGGACTTCTCGTGGGTCTCCTTGAATTTAGGAGATACTGTTCCAATTGTCTTGGACACTGGGAATTTCTTTCGGTGATGAAAGAAAGGTCTCTTGTGCTATATGCACAGAAATTTGCTCCTCGTAGTGAATACGAAAACCTTGTAGTCTCTTAACTAGAGGCTGCGGTCGTAATTGGACCATCTCAAGGTGTGAACCGAGAGTAACTCTCTTAATTAGAGAATGCGATCGAAGTTATGATCGACTTGGGCTCTAGGCGTTGTACGCCAGAGGCTTACGATTCCCTTTAGTCTAGGGAAGGCGATCTGTAATAGACCGACTTGCGGCTGTAGGCGTTGTACGTGAGAGACTTACAATATGGCTTATTAGGCCGATGCACCGAATGTACCTGTGAGGTAGGAGAGGGAGAGGAGGGCGATAGGATAGAAGGCTTAAGAGTTTACCCCTAGTTCTTGAGAAGATAACAAAACGTGTTAGACAGGATATATAAATATATGTATATATGCAATAAAGTTGCTATCAAGGACGTGCGTTTGCTTTAGGCCCCGTGCATACTTCCCGTCGCCGCGATTCCATCGCGGCGATGAGTTTTGCAGAGCGACGCGAAAGAATTTGAATTTCCCTGTGCTCGTCGCATCGCCCATCGCTCTGCAAGGGAGCGCGACGCCGATCCGTCCAGGATCAACGCTAAACACCGCGCGCGGCGCGAAAAAGTATGCCATGCCCGCGATGGGCGCGGGAAGCCATCGCGCATGCCGACCGCCACTGTTGCGGCGGCCGCGGCGAGGTTTTCTTTGACTATTCGGCCGCGTGCGGCGGAATGGCCATGAACTGAGCGCCGCGATGGCATCGCGGCGATGGAAGTATGCCCCCGGCCTTACGCATAAAAGCCGCATTGCACATTGGTGCAGTGTAATAGAATTCCTGTCAAAGCCTTAAAGCGCAACCCTGCGCATCTCTGATAATTATACTGCCCGTAGTTGTCGCTGTCACCGTCATGTCGAACACTGCCTCTAAAGGCCCCCACACACATATGCGGCAAGCGGCGGGGGCGGGCGGCGGCGGCGACGCCGGTGGAGCGGCAGCGGCAGTGATGATGTGAATTGCCACCACTGATTCACGCTGATTCGGCGCAGGCAGAGAGTGTCTGCGCACCTTTCGCGGCAGGGAGCGGTCAGAGGGTCCGATTGATTCACACTTAGGCGGACGCTCTGAGTCATCGCCCCGACCAATGGCGCGCGGCCAATAACTCATACTGTCCGTCTTCTAGCAATGCAGGTACAGCAGAAATCGTGGTGAGAAAGAGTTCTTTCAGTTGTTTTATGTTCCGAAGAGGAGTACGCATGGCCTCTAAGCACTTATAAACAGTACCCTTTCACCCGTGCTGTAATCTGTTCTCGACTCTAGACTATAGCTATCAGGATTTTGTAGGAGTAGAATCATGATCCATCTGTGACGGTTTAGGAAGCAAAAAATGCTCAGTATAATGAAGAACGAGAAGCTCTCCTATTTATACACATGCGGTAGTTAGGCAGTCCTGAAAGCTACACAAAAGGTCCTATAGGAACTAGTGTCTTGCAGATCAATAAAACGTTTCATAGTCCAAGGACAACAAGTGGTGCTCCCTCGTTTTAAGAACTTTAACTACACATTTGCTCACGAATTCACTGATTTCTTGGCCTTCCATATGGGACCAGCCGTAGTTAAAACTTCATGACTGATTTTCTGGTTGGCAACACATGGAGGTTGGATCTTCCTAAACTGAAAGGAAACAATAAGAAAGCAAGAATCTGGTTTGGCACCTCAGGAAACAAATGCACTGTGGACTAGATAAGGCTAATAGTAGCCTGGGTGCTTGTGCTATTGCATTCGAGAATGAACGCTTTTCTGCCCAATATATCAAGAGTGCTCTCACTATCACCCGCTTCTTAACGAAAACTGAGGTGACGAATAGGTGGAGAATGGACTGAAAGTTAGCGGGGCTACTACTTTTCAAGTCTGCACTTCAAAACTAAGGACGAGAAGGTAGGCATAAAGAGCGGTGTAATATTAAAAAATGAAGCAATTTGTTTATAATGACGTTTTTGCGCAGTTTTCGCCACTGCCATCGGAAAACAACCGCGTTTACTTCACGCTGTTCTCCGGCCTGAGGCCCCTGTTATACTCCCGCGGGAGCATCCGCGGAAGGGCGGGAATCGCGCCGAGACTCCTCACCTGGCCAATCGCCGCGCCTCGCCACGCCCGCGTCCGCCGTGCACCATTGGTCCGCGGACGTTCCGCTGATGCTCCCGCGGGAGTATAACAGAGGCCTGAGTTATACTCCCGCGGGAGCATCCGCGGAAGGGCGGGAATCGCGCCGAGACTCCTCACCTGGCCAATCGCCGGGCCCCGCCACGCCCGCCGTCCGCGGTGCACCCCTAGTCCGCTGACGTTCCGCGGATGCTCCCGCGGGAGTATATCACTGGCCTAGGTGCGAATCAACCAGACCGCGGTCAGAGCGCGGAGAGAAGGCGGGAAGGCGAACAGCAACAGTAGGTCCCGACTAGAAATACAGTACTTCGCCGACCCGTGCCTCTTTCGCTCGCCTGCGGAAGCGGCGTGACCCATCGTTCTCGCCGGCCACCGCTCGCCGCAAAAGTGTGGGGGCGCGTCAAATCTCCGGAAATCGTAGATCGTAATTACGAAAAAAACCGTTGCAAATCGTAGGAGGCACTTCACGTAGTACAGTACAACTAAATGTTATGAGGCTTTTCCTGCTAATCTTGGTCAGGTGTTGTTCAGTATCTATACATCCGTCGTGTTAGTTTCAGCTCGGGCTGAGTAGTTTTCCCGCTGAACTATTTTCCTTTTTCACGTCTTCCTGCTAGTAAGACATATTCCAAACCTTACACTTTTCAAGAAAGTAGGGAAAGCTCTAGATTCAAGAGCGTTACTGTTCCTATGTGTAGTATCCCAAAAGAAAGTCTGCATCGTTTGAATGTTCATTAATTTCCTGGCATGCTACCTAGTTTTACAATAATACTGAGTTTAGCAGAAAAAAGCGGAAAATTTGCTGTCAAAGCTAAGACTTAAATTCGGCACTAGTTAAAAGTTCCGGCTCCGCCGACACGACTTGGTCGAAAAAATTTTTTCGCTGAAACATCGTCTAGGGGGGGGGGTTATTTAGGGTGCTGATCACGAATCTGACATTCGTTTTTCACGATTCGGTCGGAGACCACCCATACTGTTAACAAGGGTGGTCCAGGCAGGGCCACCGATTTCGCCCAAACTTCGTCTAGGGGTTTTTTGGGATGCTGATCACGAATCTGACATCCGTTTTTTGTTTTACGCTGGAGTACGGTAGATTACTGTAGTACGGGTATCTAAGGCTGCCTAGGTCATAGTCACCAGTTTTGCCCAAACCTCGTCTAGGGGGGGGGGGGTTATTTGGGGTGCTGATCACGAATGTGACATCCGTTTTTCGTTTTACGCTGGAGTACGGTAGGTTACGAAAGGTACGAGTGACTAAGTTAATGGTCACCGATTTCGCCCAAATTCCAGTGTAAAACGAAAAACGAATGTCAGATTCGTGATCAGCGCACTAAATACCCCCCCCCCCCTCCCCCAGACGATGTTTCGACGAAATAAATTTTTCGACCGAAGTCGTGTCGGTGGAGTCGGAACTTTTAACTAGTGGCTTAAATTCGTGGTAGGATTAGCATGAATCTATTAAAAGCAAATGGACTAGGCGTTGTTGCCAAACAGGACGTGGGTCAAGGATCTCGTCTTTCTTTCTCTAAGAAACTGCGTACAATGTCTTTCTGTGTGCTGCTATGGAACGATATTCCATTGTATCTTCCATTGTAGGAATGCAATGCGCCTTGCTAGTTCTCGGCCGGAAACGGAGGAGCCCAGCCTCCTAAGCAGGAGGATGGCTTCCCAGTTTCCGGTTATTTTTTAAATATTGTATTGCACTTGCTTCTCCTCTTGGTCTGGTCTGATTCCAAACGGCAGCCCTGAACTGGTCTGATTCCAAACGGCAGCCCTCACAATGCTGAAGAAATGGAGAAGTTAGATAATAGAGATGACATGTCGAATTCGAGAAGCCTGCACACAGGACTTTGGCCTCTATCACAATAACAGATCAAAAATAGCTCTAAAGGAAAGTGGGCATGAACTATAAAAAAGGCCGTCAAAATGGGCACATCTTTACAACTCGGTTCACATAAATTTGGACGCCAGTTGACTGTTAATCGAAGATCGCATTTTCGAAAATTTGCGATTTGCTACCCAGAATGTCGTAAACCGTAAATCGTAATTGCGCGCACTCCTGGTGAGGGCCTTAAGGGCCACGGTATACTCGTGCGTCGCGCAGGCGAGGGTCGCGGCGACAATGTTGCGCGTGTGGCTACGCATTCCGTAGCTACCCGTAGCGCAGCACTGTCGTTGAGAGTCGTCGCCGGCGCTACCCGGCTTTCCACCAAGGGCGTAACGTATTCTCAAAATGCTCCAGTAGGGCCACCTGGTTACCCCTGGCATGACAGATAGGGGGAGACAACCTTGTGCTAGTTTACAGACCGGTCGCCGCCTGGAAGCATGCGTATTCTGCATTCTCTGCCGGCGCTGTGCGCCCACCCCGGGAAGTACCCTTTTCCCTTTCGTCTCCGGATGATTAGGTGGTATGTGGAGCAACTAGGAACGTTTGCGGCGCTCGCTCTCGCACACGCGGCTAACGACCGTTCCTGGAGTCGGCCTTTCGGCCACACTTCCTCGAAGCACGCGTCGCTTTGCGTCACTAGGGGACCTTTAGCGCTTTCTATGCACGCCAGTGGAGACTAGGACTCATAACTTCTTTCTAGGCTGAAACGTGTACGTATTCCTTTCTCGGTATTCGCTTCCATCTTGCTTCAGAAGGACCTCTTGTGGAGCCAATGTTGCTCCATTGGCTGCTTAAAAACGACAAGAAATGCAATGAAGCGAAAAATCGAGAAATGTGTTGGAAAGCGGAGGGGATTGTCGGATCGGTACCGTTGAAATACTGTGCACGTGAACAGAGAAACTGAGTATTTGGGTTAAGAGAGCGTTCGCACACACTACGCCGGCCGTTTGCCGCACATCCGCTTCAGTCAAATTTGCGAATTTTGCTCTTCAAGCAGGTCGCTAGCACTCTTCTAACTTGGCTAATCAAGTGTCCTAAGCTCCGCCTTACGCGTTAGGAGTAGACTCCTTTGTTCGTGCGAGTAGAGCCCGGTGCATACTATACGCGGACGCGGCTCCGCGTCGTGACGCGTCCGACGCGGGTCAGCTGCGCGCGGGCGTCGGAGGTGATCCGTCGCCCGTCGCGTTCCAGACGACGGCGCTGACGGTGCGTGTTTTCAGGCGTGCGATGCCGTCGCTGCTGCGCTCTCTGTCGGCGCGGTTCCGCCGCTCGCCGCCCAGCCAGGGCGACGCCAGGCGCCAGGACACGGCGCCGAAGATCGACCCCCGTCGCCAGGCCAGCTGCAAGGTGCTTTTGCTCGACGGCACCGACCTCAACGTCGTCGTCCCGGTACGTTGCTTGGCTTATTCTCTAGACAACGCCTGTGGTTTCTTTGGCGCAGTGGGTCGGAAGGGGGGAGGGTCACCCTGTTCTCGGTGGTTGTCCGCCTTGGTGAGAATCACGTGTATACAGCTGCATTAGAAATGGACTAGCTCAGATCACCATAGGTGAAGAACGCACCAGTGCTCATAAAATTTTCAATTTCGTACAACACAGAACGGTGTAAGGCTGTCCTGCCTGGCAACCCCCGCCCCTCCCCTCCCGAGTCACTTTGCGCCGTTTCATCAACGAGCTCGTCTTCAGTGCCAGTCGTAGTATGAGCTTATGCCTTTCTCATACTTCGAGTTTAGCCCTCAGTCATGTAAACAGGGCAGGCAATGCAGGGGTTAAATTCTTGTCCGTGACCAGAACTCTTTCCGTTTATTCACCTACTGACGCTTCTGTGTCTGAATTTCCACTTTCACTCAGCTCTATCTGTGACTCTGTAGTTCTTATGGTTAGACGCTCCCAAGCATCGCCGTTATCTTAGGTTGCATTCAGAAATTTCTTGCCAGTCTCCTGGGGCCGTATGCTCGTGCTCCCCCGTTGGGGGAGAATCAATCAATATCAGCATATCTCATCACACCCCGATCCCCCATCGGGGGAGACTCGGGGTAGACGAGCATACGGCCCCTGCTGAGTAAAGGACGAGATGTTGCAGACGTGACGTTGGATTAAGGGTGTGGTGTAGTGGCCAACCTTGTGCACCTGAGGCACCATATTCGCATTGTAGCCTCCGCAAGGGCTAATGTTTAGAATTCAACCAAGAAGTAACTGGATTGCAACTTCTGTACCGTCAAGTTTAGAAGCTGTACTGCGCTCCCAGCAGAATCCGGCTTCTACGACAGTTCTATGACTTACCTTTTTTAAATCCTCTCCATTCTCCCCCTCGTTTCGCATTTTAAACAGCCATTTCCAGGCAAGTATCATTTGTATCGACCGAGATTAGTTGGCTGATAAGCACTAATTTCGCTGCAAGGCTAGAGAGCTCTGTGTCCACGTCCCTTCTTCTACTTCTATTTGTTCTTCTTCTTTCCTTCTTCTTCCTTTTCTTCATCATCATCATCACCATCATCATCATCTTCTTCTTCGTCTTCTTCTTCCTTTGAGCGTTTCTTTCCGCGCAGTCGCGGGGTCCGTTGTTTTTATAATCCATCGCCACCTCATCCTATCACGGACGTTGTCTGCCGTGGCGTCAATTTCGCCAAGATTTCTCTTGATAACGTCTTTCCACCTTTTACTTGGGCCTTTCTTGGACGCTTTCCGGGTGCCTCGAACTAGGGCCAGTCTTATGGGGTGATTCTTTTGTCTTCTGAGGATGTGTCCGTTCCACCTCAGTGGGTGCCTCTTCTTCTTCTTCTTCAGATCGGAGCTCTCTTCATCACCGCCTTAACATCCTCATTTCGCACACTGTCCCCACGGGTCCTTCCACATGCCCACCTGAGTATCCTCATTTTTGCGGCGTGCAGTTACCGCTCCTGCGGCTTACCTCTTAGCGCTACTAACCATGAGATTGGGAGAAAACATAAAGGTCGGCGTTGGTCAATCCCTCTTTGGGATGCGCCACGTTGTGTACTTCCACAGGATATCGTGGAGGTAATTTGAATGCACATTTGGGCTATACAACGACTTGCGGTGGATTGTTGATGGTTGCATAGCGTGACTTTGTCACATGCTTTTGTGCGGAGCTGATGATGATGTGGTGTTTCAGAAAAATGCTCTGGCGTCCGAGGTGTATGAGCAGGTCTTCTACTCACTCGATCTCGAGGAAAGGGACTACTTCGGACTGCAGTTCACTGACCACTACCACGTCCACGTAGGTGCTTGCACAATCTCGTATAGTAGTGACCAATGCATCAGGTTCGCAGCTCTGTGTATTATTCTTGCGTCCCGCATAGGGAACCACCGTCTGATCTGCCCGCTTTGTTTGGGGGTAAAATGGTCTCTTGTTGCGCAGCTTTCCTGCTTTTCATGAGCGGCATGCTATTGGATGGACTCCGTTTATCGCGCGCGTTAACCCTTCACTTCTCAAAAGGCTCTTTGAGCAGAGAAGACACCAACGGTTGTCACCTATATTGACTTCATATCATTCTTTTAGTACTGTTCGTATCTAACAAGAGTGATTTTTATCATTTCCGAATCAAGTGGGAATCTTCAAGGCAAGATTGAGTGGTTTCAGACCAAATTGGACGTTTTTGAAATAAAACTTGACATCTTCCCAATCAAGACATGTACTCTCGAGATCCAACGACCCACTCTCTAACAAGTGGAAATAAATGCATGTCTCAAGAAGGTTGACTACGACTTTCCTTGAAAATTCATAGATCACCTGTCTCCAGGAAGGTTGCGTTTTTATTAAATTTTTATTTTTTGGCTGCAACAGCATATTTAAACTTGCTTAAAAGTGCAAAATTCCATCAGTTTCTAGTATATTGAAAGAAGAAATGCACCTTTCCAGCAGATCGCGATTCTCGGCGCTGTTGTACTTTCAGAATAGCAGAGGTCGAGGAAAGATAAAAAAATTCTTCCAAACTTCGCCTGGGAGGGGGTTATTTGGAGTGCTGATCACGAATTTGGCACTGTTTTTGTTATTACCCTGGAGTACGGTAGCTACGGGTAAGGAACTATTTAGAGTACCTGAAGAAGTATCTTACCTCTGCACAGCAGTTGCAAAGTTGTTTTACGCAAATCTATGCGCTCTTTCAGAGGATCGCTGCGGGACCGCTTGCATGCTGTGCCACTACCGTAGTACCTCATATAACTCCCCTGCTGGGGCCTTATGCTCGTCTACCCCGAGTCTCCCCCAATGGGGGATTGGGGCGTGATATATATGCTGATATTGATTGATTCTCCCCCAACGGGGGAACACGAGCATACGGCCCCTGGGCGAAATTTGGACGAAATCGGTGACCGTGACGCTGGTCACCCGTACATACCGTAATCGGCCGTACTCCAGCGTCATTCGAAAAACGGATGACCCCCCCCCCCCCCCTCCGCCGAAGTTTGGGCGAATTCAGAGATTATGACCTCGACAGCCTTAAGCATCCGTACCTACCGTAACCTGCTCCATTGCCGAAATTTCAAAACCGAATGTCAGGTTCGTGATCATCACCGTAAACAACCCCTCCCCTCCCCCTTGGCAAGGTTTAGCGGAAATTTTTTCGACCTCTCCTCGACCTCGAGAGTCCTGAGAGTACAGTAGTGCCCGATTTCCTTTTGATCAATAGGGCAGACGCTGTTTGCTCCAAGTGGTGCTGTAGAGATATGCGTTTATATCTTCTGCAATTGTTTCCTTTTTACCACTGATTAGTGAGTACCTCTATCAGACGTAATTTTTGTGCACGGACACCCGGTAATGCGTTTAAAACTGCTGCTTTTCTGAACTTTAAATCAATCCTGAACCCATTACTGTAGCTAAAAGGGACATAAGCTGGCTGACGTGGTCGTGGAACACTCACATAAACACGGTTTCTCTGCTCAGCACAGAACTCTAGGCAAGGGAAGTAACTCCGGGGTCTGACTGGTTTGACTCATTTCGGAGGAGCTCGTTTTGATTTGGAACATGTTCACTTTGTTTTCAGAAGTGTCGAGTTTGCCTTTAATGGTATCTATTCTAATTTGGTGCGGAAAGGCTCAAGTTTGGTTTGGAAAGTGTCCAATTTGTATTTGAAGTTTTAAAATGTTTTGTATGAGTGATTTTTCTTCCTCCCCTCAGGATAAAAGATCGAATGTTTTTCGATTCATTCATAGGTGATGCGCTGCAAGCACTTCTTTCTAGCAACCTCGCAGAAGTCTATTTCGCGCGACTATCTTGCCGCTCCGAACTCTGCTTGGCTTTGTTTTGTTTCAGGCGCACTAGCAGGCGCAGGTTGGATTTGTTTTCCCTCTCACTAATCGCGTGTGTGTCCACGTATGATATGATGGAGGAGCACTAAAGGATGTTTTCGTAGTTGCATTGACTCGATGTAATCTGGCACAATTCTTTCTAGACACGGCTGGCGCCTTGTCCGGCTGATAAATTTGATAGGCCTGGAGGCTTGGCTTAATGTGATCCGTTACCAATTTAGCATTGGCTGGATCCGATGAAGAAGCTGGTCAAGCAAGTCCCCATTGGACCCCCGTTCACTTTTCGGTTCCGGGTGAAGTTCTACACGAGCGAGCCGAGTAATTTGAAGGAGGAGCTCACGAGGTGATCGTTGCGACTTGCAGTTTCACTTTCCTTTTCTCTGTAAGGCGATCTTGAGGTATCCTATGGATCTTGTAATGGCGATATCAGCCATGTATGTTACAGGTATCAGTTCTTCCTACAAGTGAAGCAGGATATAGTCTCCGGACGACTTCCGTGTAGCAAAGGGGTTGCAATAGAGTTGGCTGCTTACGCCTTGCAGTGTAAGTCTTACGTAATACTTTGGGACGTTGAAGAGCCTCATCAGTTTGCCATATTTAAAGGCTGACATCAGTTATAGAATTCCATCCAAAGTCCTCAAACGAGGAAGTGGATTATTTTCTTGCAGGCAGTACTGCGTAGTCTTTGGACCTTAAATTCCAACCCGTAGAACAGAAGGGGTTGCATTGTTTTTAGGCTTCTACACCTCGATTTTTTTTTTGTCTTCACTGAGCCTGTGATGAAACATTTCGGACGTTCTTTTTCCGGTTGTACCTACTGTTACTGGGACTAGTTAAGAGTTCCGCGTTTAGCACTACTTGTACTCTATTTGAATCAGTTGCGAAAATATTGGGGATGCCTCCGTGGGCCGATCACTTCTACACATTTCAGCTGAACTTGGTGACTACAACCCAACCGAGCACAATGCGTTGTTTATCTCACAGTTCCGATTCCATCCTGAGCAAGACGCGCAGATGGAGCTGGACATATTGGAAAGATACAAGGCTTGCAGGTGACTCCTTCTCACCGCAGTACTGTTCATGGTATTGTCTACTACGGTCAGTGTTAAGTTCAAGAACTAGAATGAACATTGCAGAGGTCAGACTCCGTCACAGTCCGAGGCAAATTTCCTGGCCAGGGCGAAGTGGATCGAACGTTATGGAGTTGATATGCACACTGTGGAAGGAAAGGACGGAAATCAGTGCGTTGAGCAGCTTGCTATTATATTTTCCAAAAATACCCACTATGTATCTTCAGTTAAATTGGATTCATTGATGCATCCTACGGTGCGCTTTTAATCACAAGAGTTAAAGGCTAGCAATCCAACTAACCTCGATAAAACACAAAAACCTGTAAAAACCATATGCATATAAATCCTTTAACATAGTGGGATTGTAAATAATGAAACCTGGCCACAAATTTCTCGGCAGCTGTCTGTGTCTACGGCTTGGTAGAGCTGTTATTTAACATGGAGTAGGTCCTTGCATTCAATCAAAATGGATTCTGAGGCTGTTCCACAAACATCTCGAAAAGTGATTTCAGCGCTGAAGAGCGACTCTTTGCTACTCTTCCCTGATTTCAAATGAAGCATTCTATAAAATGCCGTGTCCAGGTATTCGCTTGGTTTGACACCGTCGGGAATGCTTGTGTTTGACGGGACTGAAAAGATAGGACTTTTCTTCTGGGAGAAGATACAGAAACTGGACTTCAAGAACCGCAAGATCACACTCGTAGTCGAGGAGGATGCAGACCAGTCGGTATGTTGTTTGCTGTGTATCAACACTACTATCGGCCATTTTTGTCAAACTGGAGGTATCTGTTGCAGGCGACTGGCCAAGTGCAGCTTCACACGTTTGTCTTCAATTTGGCGTCGCACAAGGCATGCAAGCATCTGTGGAAGTGTGCGATTGAACATCACACATTTTTCCGCCTGAAATCCCGTTCTGGCGTCAAGCAGTCTCGTTCACAGCTGTTCCGTCTAGGAAGCACCTTCAAGTACAGGTTCGCCAGCATAGCTTTTGCCTCGAGACTACTCCAGTGATTGCGATTCCAGGGGTCGCACTGAATATGAGGCTGTCCATAAGGACGTCGCTCGTCTGTCTCGTAGGACAACATCAACCTTTGAAAGGCGGCCTAGCCAGCGCTACGGGCCACGCCAGAGTCATGCAGTCAATAATCTCCACTCAAAACTGGAAGTAAGTGTTTTTGTTGCAGTCGTCATTTGATCAAGTAAGTTTCGAGTGCTTAAATTTTTTCAGACCTCAAACAGCACATTCAATGCTACCAAAACAACCAGTAGCTCAGTAGAGCAACTTATCAGCCATCTTTCTGTTGAGGACTCTCCGAGGAAGGCGTCTGTTTCATGCGTTCCTCAACATCTACCTCCTGCACCCGGACCTGCGGTAATATCACTTTTTGTATCTGTATCCTCACAATGCCCATCAATCGTATCGTACAAGTTCCAGTTGGGCAGCTGGATTGCACTTGCCTTCTAAAATGGCTTTAATTTTGAAGTGTGAAAGATAGCAATCACTTTCCTTGAATGATGAACCTTCTTAAACGCCTTCCCATTATTGGAAACGTGGGAACCAGCCTCCAAACATACTGTCCGCTATCGTCTTAGTTTTAAAGCCAAAGCACGACTGCTGTCTCAAACCTAGCGGACCACCCACTCAATGTTTACGTTCCATTCCTACCGCTTTTAGGTGCCGCTAAAGAAAGCGGTCGAGTCGGCAGCAGTGTATTCCAGTCCGCCTTCAAGCGAGAACAGGTACGGCGGCCTCAACTAAATGCTTTTTGAGCATTTCTGTGATACGCTGTCACGTGTGTATGTTTAGCAATTTACAAATGGGTCATGCGCAAGCTCCTACGGCAGCCGTTGCGTCCTCAGTGCCCTCCCCTTCTCAGCATATCACAATGATTCCTATTGCACCACTCAGAGACAAGGTGCTTTTTCGAATCTACCATTAGTTCGGAGTCTTTCCTTGGTTCACATAATGCTTTGTCTGTTTTTAGAGTCCTTCTCCCCCTGTGGAGAAGGTAACCCAATTCTCTGATTCGGCCGAAGCTTTGCCCTCGCGCTCAGTAAGCAGAATTCCAAAATATGTTTCCAGTTCTACTTGCAAGGTTTGTCGCTGAGTGTGCGCTTCGTGTTTTCTTTCTGTTTACATTCTGCGGTTTTTGTTTGTTCCTAGCAAAGGAAGCTTTGTAGTATCGAAATATAAGAATTAGACACAGCCAAGGAGATGCGCTCTTCCGTCTAAGTGTCCGCTGGGTTTGCTAATCAAAAGCTCGTCTCTAGATCGCTTCTCCGGGGCGTTCCATCCAAATCTATCGTCCCTTTTGAGTGCTCCTTCTCCGGTGGTGTGGTTGGTGTTTCAGCTCCTGGAAGGCTCTGTTTTCTGGAGCATTATTAAGCCTTGATTAGTATCTGGAATATCCCGTCGCGCCCTTTACATAACTTGGTGCCAGGGTTTGCCTCCTCTTTTTCCTCGGCACTACTTCAGTATGAAGAAGTATTTGTTCCATCCCTTTTTCTTCATGAGCAAATCCTGCCACACTTTTCCTCTCCACACTGCATTGCACAGCACAAACTTCAGACGACTACAAGTCGCCAACTTGCTCTTAATACATTGCAGACATGATAAATAAGCATGACTTTCTTCGCCAGTTCGCAGCTGCCTCCATTTAGGAGCAAGGCGATGAAGCCGACACTAAAGCGATGAATACAAGTGCTGTATCCAGCTCTTCAAGGAATTCAGCTCGAGTGGATCTGGAGAGGGATTTAGAGAATGTCTCACCCTCGCTGCCCACATCCTCTCCTACTAACATCAAATCGAAGCCTAACACTGGTATTCAAAAACCTTCTAAAATCCGTCCTCCTTCCACCATGAGGCTCCGAGCAACGGAAGCCAACAACCAGCAGGTAATGCTCACCGCATGTCCTTCTCCCCTTCACACTTACTTTGAGCTGCTTCATTGAAAGTTAGTGCTTTCAGGAAGACGTACGCATCTCCAAAATACCGAAAATGTCTGATGGCTTGAAAGCTTCTGGCAATGGACAGTGGTAAGTGAGGGTAGATGACACACTAAACTCGAATGCGCGTAACAGGAGGGAAACATCAGACGGCAAGTTTGTTTGTTTCAGCGCATTCACCGGGCCGAGTCTTATGAAGCCCGGCTTCGACAGAGCTTCGCAGAGCCGGCTGATCACCGATTTGTAAGGTTCCTGCTGCTTCCGTACTGTCTCGGTGCTTGAGAGTATACTCAATGGGTTGGGTCGTCTTTTCTCTGGTGGGCGTCCCATCTACTGCATCTGAACACTGTGCCGCTTGGTGCAGATATTGAGCAGTCGCGCCCAAAATAGGGAAAGCTACTGTGTTCTTCGTCTAATCGTCCCTCATCTCGGTTTGCACCCGCATCTGTAATTTTTCTCTGACATTTTCTTGTCTTTGGCATCTTGTACAGTTACCGTATCGTACAGTTATCGTACTCGTGTTGTTTTTGTACACAATGTAGTTCATTCCGTAATTTTAATAAAAACCGATCATCGCACCTATGCTTCCTGAAGACTTTCATAACTTGTGATAAGCGTTCCCTGCAGTGCACCGGTAAACCACCAGGTCCTTCCCTCCTTTTTTTGTTTCTTTATTCAGCACACAATACAAATCAATCAACAGTATAATAACATAATCACCACTGTTAATCACCAGGGTGGTCCACCAGCGATCCCCTTTTCCAGTACTGTGGAGACGGAGAGTCGAATAAGTCGGCGACCGCACGACGTAAGTCTTCAAACCTTTTGAAGCTTTTCTTAGCCAAGACAACCTCTAGAAAGCGGAGCAAGTGGTAGTTTGAGGGAGCTATGTCACAAGAACATAGCGATGGGGGTACGGTCTCCCTAGCCCGGCTCCTCGGTTTTTTTGTAGTCGCTTTAGCTGCATAGGGTCCGGCGTTATCACGAAGAAGGTGCACTGAAGGTCATCTCGACTGCTTTTTCCGAACAGCTTCTGAGAGCTTCTGCAGCTGAGGGCGTAAACGACTGGGGTGGTCGTGTGTCCTTTCGGGTGCAGCTCGTAGTAGGGCGAGTCCCAGAATGACCATCAGCAACAGTGTTATGTCTGGCGGTGGCGACGTTGGACGCTGGACGGCTAGTAGAACCGTTTATTAGCAGAATAATGGTGAACAAAACATGAGCAATAGGGGTCGTTTATATACAGCGATTTTCCCGCCCGTGACGAGTACATTGTAGCTAAAGCCGCGCCAATGAAGATCAACAGATGTTTGTTTGACTCCCTATGTAACAAACAGCAACACTCTTGAGGTGCACGTTCGACTCTGCATGTGTAGGCGACTCTTCTCCTCGAGTTAGCCAAACGGTGTTGTGTATGCTGGAGTCGTTAAGAACCCAACTCTCATTGCCGGTAACCTGGTCTTCCAGTCCAGAAACTCCTTGCGAGGCGAGCGAAGAAGATGAGACTCACAGACGGATATGCGGGTGAAACGCACGCTACTGCTTGGGGTGTTTCCCTTTTTATTTATTTGCATGCAATGATCTACTACCAGATGAAGAAACGACTACAAAGGCTCACACATCGGCGTGGACCTCCGAGGCTCTCAGTCGAACCGACCCGTATCGACAAAACATCGACAGAGTATTTCTACACCAAATACCATATGCATCTACTACACACATAATCTTCGCCCGTCGAAACAGGCGGAGAGGTGTTCCCTACACTGCCCTCAGAAAGGGGCGGAGCAAAAGGAGCGCCGAGGACGAGATGTCCGAGTCTCCGCCATCCCATGGAGGCTTTTCTAATCATTTCCCTTGACCCGGCAGCTCCATCCACATTTCGTTCTTGAGACAAAGCAGAACAGATTTCGTTTTGGAGACAAGCGTCAGAATTTTGTACACCACATTTGGAGGGAAAGAGTTTTCAGCGGAGCGCAAAGGTTTTCCTCAAGTCCTGCCACATTGCTCATTGCTAAGGCGTCGTATACATTTTCCGGCATGAACAACAAAATCTTGACGAGCGAGATAAGTCATGACAACAACGCTAAGGCCCATGTTATACTTCGGCGACGCGTCGGCGGCGCTGTGTTGCGCGGGCTGCTACGCACTGCGTAGCAAGCCGTGTAACACTGCCGCCGACGTCGCCGACAACAGCGTCGCCGAAGTATAACATAGGCCTAATGACGGTTTAGCGCGCAAACTTGTCCAAGTAGGGCGGCTCAGATAGGGCGGGAAATGGGAGGCGGGCGGGATCGTGTAGGGAATGAGCGCCCCCAATACGCACAAGAAGGAATGTCTAGAAAGACCTAGTGATCCTGATATGTAGGAGCTATTTAAAACTAGTAATAGACATGTAACTCAGAATTTGTATGCAAACTATGTACAAAGGAAAGCAAATATCTGTTCATTGAATATGGAAAGGGGAAAAGTTAAAAGTCAATAAACCGCTGCGACGCGGTCGTCTGTTAGCTTCATACACCGTCGCGACATTCGTCATGGTGGCTCGCCGTAGGCCGACTTCGTATGCGAGCTCACCGCATGCCGTACCGACCGAAAAGTCTGCAAACGAAATCGCAACCGTATTGACTCCAGGGAAGGAGGTGGCCCTACTTATGCCTATTCTCAACATATGCTGTCGAAGTGAGTACGTATGTCTCGCTAGGGACCGCATTGAGTAGGCATGACGTATTGACTTCTCCGGCGGCCTCTGCCCCGGCTTATCATGAGCCGCCTCCGCTGCTTAACTCATCCTCGTCCCTGGATGGCTTTCAGTCGGTGTTGTTGAACTACTGTCTCGACGAGCGCGTGGCCTAGCCTGCAACACACTCACTATTCCCACGTTTCGACTCACCTGAGCGCCATCCCTGCTGCTCGTGGTTTTTTCACGCCTTCCGCCTTGCCCTAGAACTAGATTCAACCGCCTCGTCTTCCATGTGATGACTTAAAATTATTATGCTATTGAAGTGAGCATGTATGTCTCGCTAGGAACCAAATTGAGTAGGCAAGAGGAGGAGACGGAGGACCAGGAGAAAACCTGCGCGAGCGACGGAAGGAAGACCGGGCATCACGTAGTGGACGGGGGCAATCTCTACTCTCCGGGGGAGGAGATATTCTCCTTGGCGGGACCGTGGACGAGCTGCACGGCGGACGGGTGCCGAAGTAGGAGGCTCGCGATGACGGCGCGGAGTAGGCGCCCCTGGAGCTGCACGACGAGTAGAAGCAGGAGCAGGAGGCTTCTGGCGTGGGTGAGGAGTGGGTGGCTTTGAAGGTGGTGTAGTCCGTTCGGGCCTCTGATGGTCTATGTAGATGGGCCAGTCTTCGTGGCAGGTGCTTCGGCGGTGGAGTGACGTCGCAAGGATAGGCCTGAAGGTGTAGTCGGCCATCTATCTGTAGACATGACCTTTTGATTCACTCTCGTCGACTATGACGATGGGATTGTCGATAGAGACGCCCCAGTGGTGGCCTTCTCTGCTGCGCCAGCTGCATGGATCTCGGCGGACACATCACCCTCGCTGTTGACGGAGACAATGAGCATGCGGTCTTCAATGTGTTCAACGCATTCTGTAAGGCTGTTTATCTTTGGGCAGTCTCCCTACGGTCGAGATGATTACAGAACACGTATGCAACACTCGTGGGCGGCTGTGGCTGCGATGAGTCCAGTTGGCTGGCTGGTGATTCCTCCCATGGGTAGGTTTTAGGAGTCGGCCACTCGTCTATTGGTGGTGTTGGCCCTCGTCGACTTGGTCCTGGGCGACCTCCCTGTGGTGGAGGAGACCGTATGGCTTGAGATCCTACCGTGAAGTCGTGCTGCGGCTACCAAGTTGTGGCTTGCCGTTGACTTGCAGCTGCGCGGACGTTTTGGGTCCCGCTGACCCAAAGAGGCGAGTGGTCCTGTAGCGGAAGACGATACACCCGTACGGTCTGGGGTCTGGGTGTGCCGTACCGAGCGATCAATTTGTGGAGTTGGGTGCGCATCGCTTGCCGTAGTGAGTGCATTCGTAGTAGACTGCTGGACCTGCTTTTCCTGGAGGATTCGATCTACCTAGTCGGTCCTGAGATAGCCCCGCGCGTTATGAATGCTGATGGCGTTCGAGGAATTCTCGCGCCACTATCGCTGGCCCTCAATGTGAGAGCTGGGGTCGAACGTTTCCTGCATACGCTTATGTTATAACTCGGCGACGCTATAACTCCTTATAACTCCTGTCGCCGACAACCTTTCGCCAAGTATCGCGGACGGCGTCGGTGACGTCGTCGACAGCGTCGAGGACCTCAGGGACGGCATGGGTGCATCGGGTGCCTTGTTTCATCGGAGCGCGTCTTTATCATCGGTGTGTGTCACCATTAATCCGTGTCACCCTTCGTTAACTAGTCTCCGGTCAGAAACGCTAGGATAAAATATTTCTTCCTCCTGGTGGTGGTCCATCTATGCATTGGCTACAACAGTGCTCTGCTAAGAAAAATATAAGGTTATCTTCTAGACCTGTACTGCGCTGTGCCATAAACCCCAATCGATGGCTGGATTCACCGATTTGAAGCAGTGCTCGACCCACTGCTCTCGATTTTTTTTAGCAATAAAGCGTTTCGAATAAAAGTTTTGAGTAGAAAGGCATTTCATCACTTCGTTGAAGGAACAGGAGGGAATTTATTGCATGGGTGTTATACACGGTTATTTGTTTACCAGCGTCCGTCGCCGGCGCCGTACGCTGGACGCGCGGGCCACGCCAGGCTTGCCGGCTTCGCCGGCTTCGGGTATGGCGGGCCACGCTGGGAACGTAGCCTAAACCTAGCAGGGGATGCTTCCTCAGCCAGAGTCCGTCGCCGGCTTCGCCGGCAATCAACGCTGGGTAAGGAAGCATCCCTAGCGTCGAAGTCGTACGTGTTCAAACGAACGCCTACTACAGATCAAATGATGCCTTGCTGAATATCAGTAATATCCCAGTACAGCACTCAGGGAAATGTCCGCAGCACTCCTGCTTCGTCTGGGGTTCTTTTCACAGCCTATTGCAGGTCGTCAAGCCTAATCGAATTTCTGACGTTCCTATCCAGTCGTCGTGCTTTAAGCCACGAGGTGTGATGAATTTCGAAAAGGGTGACTTAAGACAAAAAAGACTATCCTCGTCTGCGTTTAATAGTATGGAAACTGGTCAAAGCACTGCCGAATATTGAGGACCAAGGAGCAAGGCTTGGTTAAAACCGTAGTCGAACTGAGTGTAGGTCCGACGAACTTTCTTCGCTGACCTCTCCTGGTCCACCCCTTAAAATTGGAGGACCTCGGCACGTAGAAATAGCTTAGTAATCGAGCGCGCGAAGTATATATGCTCTTGAGATCAAAGTGAACAATTTCCAAATCAAAAGAAGCGTCTTCCTGACCATGACATTGACCAATCAATAATATCGGTTGATATTGATTGCTTGATGGAAGCTTCAACATGGTGGCTGATTACCTGGTCAACCTTCCGTCGGTCATCATAATCACGGAACACCCGCCCGATTAAGTCTGGCGAGAACCAATAACTCCGCTCAAGCGATGGATAATATCGATCGATATTGATTTTCTGGGCGACTAATAGGACCGAGTGCCCGATCGAAACACCATCGGCCATAACAATATGCTGTTGCTAATGTTAGATAGCTGAACGAAGAAGTACACGCCAACAGATACGTCATTTGAAACCTCATGGATTGTTCTTTGATTTCCATCCCTCTGGTAGTTGGTCGATAAACACCCTAGATGTGGTCAACATGCGCCATCTACAGGTCACGTGTCGTTGGTAGTAAACACCCGCTGTTGCCGCGGGCCTCGGGCAGCGCGGCGGGCTTCGGACAGCGCGGCGGGCTTTGGACAGCGCGATGGGCTTCGTAATGATGGTAATGATAATGATAAAGATGATAATGATGACTCCGTAAACACAGTAGATGCTATAGGCCGATCAACGTCTCCCGTCAACACCTCATTTGCCGTCAGCAGGGCAGACCTGCTGTCGCCGCGGGCCTCGGACAGCGCGGCGAAGCTTCAGACATGACTCATGCCTCTCCCGATTATATATAGTAAAGATTGCTGCACCTAAAGTGCGCCACGGAAATCAGACAAACAAAGGAAAGCATAGTGACGATCAAATAACGATGCTTAGCTTAGAAGAAACAACAGCAGCGAAATCGTGAGCCACCTTGGATAACACTATGAAAAAGAATGGGCGATATGTCTTTGAGGATTATTCAGAACACTCAGTGCAAAGGACTAAAAAATGAAGAATAAAGGACTGCATTACTCAATCCCTTTTGGGATGTGCCACGCGTTCTACTTCTGCGGGATGTCGTGGAGTCGATTTGAATGCGTATTTGGCCATATAACTTGCGGTGGCCAGCCGATGAACAAGTCAGCGCTTTATCCTTCCCAGACAAGTCTTGTACCAATTTACCGACCCTGGAGGGATGGAAGGCTTGGTTGGCCTGGTCGGGAAGTCCGAACCAGGAACATGGTATCGGGTGCAGGCGACAGTCGGCGCCTTCTCCGACTGTGCTAAAGCGCCCACTAAAAAATATTTCCCAAAAAAAAACGAAGGCATATAGGATCATAATATTATGTCGAGTTGTTATAGGTGACGTTGATTAAAATTATGTAATAAAAAATTATGTCGGCATCAAAAGTGCAGGCGTTGGTATTCAATATAACTATGGTGTGACTTCCAGTGGATTGAGAAGTCACTTTCGAGCATCCTTGACAAAGAGGATACACCCAGGAGACCGTCATATATCCGGTCGTATTTAGGCGAGCAATTGCTACATTAAGTTACCTCTCAGCGATGCTTCCATAGGAAAAGAAGCAACTGTCCTTTTACTGATATCCTACTATATATAAAAGAGTAAGCGGTTGTGTCTGTCCGTCCGTTTGTCCATCCGTCCTTCCGTCGGGCCATCTGGCCTTTCATAGACGTCGAGTGACAGTCGTCCGGGTTGAGACGAGGTGTGACCCACGTCGTGTCGCGTGCGTCAGAAGACGTGTCGCAGATGTCGCGCAAAGGATGAACGGTTTGAAATGACGTGTTACAGACGTCGCTCGACAGGAGGTTCAGGAGTTGTCACCCATGTCGCGCAGTCGGTGTCTAGGTTCAGAAGAGGTGTCACCGATGTCGCGGAATGGATGCTTGCGTTAAGAAGGGGTCTCGTGCCGATATCGTGGAAGGGGTGTCCCGGTTCAGACGACATGTCACCGATGGGTGATCATTGAAGGGGGATCAGTAATGGAGGACCAGCAAAGGAGGGTCCAATAGTGGGGGGGGGGGGAGTGGAAAGAAGGAGGACCAGTGAAGAGGGGACCACTTAGAGGGACCACTGCATGGGAGGGTGCGGTGAGGGGGACCGCAAACGGGGGGAGGAGGGACCAGAAAAGAGGGGATCAGTAAGAAGGACCAGCAAAGAGGAGACCAGCAAAGGTGGAACCAGTAACGGGGGGTGGGGGGGGGGGTGGGGGTGAGCGGTGAAGGGTGGGACCACTGAAGGAGGGGGTCCGGTAAAGGGGACCAGTAAGGGCGGACCATAATTTTTTACCAGTATCGTCCAACGGGTATCAGGCTTCAGAAGATGTGCTGCTGACGCCGTTACACGTACGTTGGGGCTCAGAATATTAATCACAGACGATATCAACATGCGTCCGGATTCAGAGCATGTGACCCAGACGTCGTACAACGTGCGTCCAGATCCAGAAGTCGTTCCAGAGATCATACCTTGCACAGCATTCGTGAGAAGATTTTTTAAAGGCTTCGTTCGACAAGTGTGCGCGTACTTGACTCTCACTACGCCTTTATTTACTCATTTTTTTTTACTCCGGCACAAAAGTAAGGGGTATTGACGGGGTTGAGAGTGAGGGTAAGGAGAATAGTTAAAGTTATCGGAGGAACATGATTGGCGTCGGACAGTTAACGGTATCGAGCGGTCTACCGACACCCGTTGGTTTCATTTAAGTTTCCGTAGATTAAGCACTTTGGATTGAGACTCTCACAGCCTGCTCCTCAGGACTCAGAAGAACATGCACTTCGACTAATGAAATGAAAGTAAGAGGGCCTAAAGAAGAAAAGAGCACGGTTGGGGTGTTCTATGCTCGAGGTTTGGGGGGCAGCCCCCAACCAGACGTTTGGCGGCCGGTGGCCGCTGAACGTCTGGTATCTAGATAAGAAGATAAAGACGAAGTACATTAATGCACAAAACATTTAAAAAACGCTCAACAAAGTAGGTGCATAGAAAACTAGTCGGTATGAAAATAGAGGAATAAGTCCTTTGCTCAAAGGTTCTGAATACTGCCAAGGCTAATAGGTGAAAGCAGCAGATATAGTGACCCCAACATTAGTGCGAAAAGAACAGGCGGTATAAAAAAACAGTTCAGAGCTGCCTATGAGAATATCAGCAATACCGGATGAAGGATAGAATCGCAATAGTGGATACAGCTTGGCGGTCCCTGTTGAAGTGGTATCGGACCGGATCACGGGATGCCATTGCATGGAACATTCCCACAGTTGTTAGGGCCCCTCTAGACACTGTAATATTCAAGACCCACAAAAATGATCAATGCTAAGGAACCGAGGAAAAGCTACCTCACTAGCTTAAGCTTTAACTTTTGCGGTCCTTGCTTGGAAAACATCAGCGAGTAACTTTCTAATCCGTCTTGCGCAACGGTGAAAAAAAGAATTTATCAGAATAAAGGATAGCGACTCCCCATCTGATGAATCCTACGGGTACATATGTTTCTTTGTCTAGTATAAGTCCTGTATGTGTCTTTTATTATAAGAGGGCATACAGTAAGTGGATGATAGAGAAGGGGTAAGGTGAGAGGGTAAACGAGTCCCTTCCAGGCAGCTGGCGGCAGACGACCTCTCGGCCTGGGCGACGTAGACGTGACTCCCGTAGTAGGGCGTCGCTATCAGTACCAGGGCGTCGCCGTCGAGGGGTGCGGATTGGGTGCAACCCGACACATCAACATCGTATCGACAGTCTCGATAATCATCCGAGGGGAAGTAAGATCGGATATACAGTAAGAGAATATAGGAACTACAACGCAGTTACGCTATAAATTTAAAACTGTATAAAGATTTATCGATTAAAGATTGAGCACGTGGTGATGTGACTGATTGACCATTAAGACATAATTCGATGTTGTAGTCGATGATGGTCCGCACAATTATTGAGGACAAGCTCGTCCTCGAGCTTGCGTAGAAGGATGTGGGTGACGTGGATGAATATCAGAGGCGACGTTCAAGTTTTTCGTCTCGAGGGATAGGCACGTGGGGTGCGTTGATGAAGAAGATAAAGAAGTTTATGCTTTCCGCATTCGCTAGTGAGGTTGATGAAGATGACTATTAATTCAGTACCTTATTCGGCACAGCATTCAGTTTAATTGTTTAAACATATCCACTGTTACGTTGATGAAACATTACTTTACGGTAAAATATATGTTATTAATGTACACAAAAACGAAAAACAAGGATACTACAAAATCTCAAAAATGAGGAAGTGTTATCTTGCATACATGTGCGAGCAAAAGTGTAGAAGATGAAGTGTTATCGACACATAATTAAGGATAAATTACCTCATGACACTGTAATACTGTTATAATGCATTAACATTTTTAAAATATGAGAGAAAATTATTTTGCACGTTACAGTACAAAATCAACCTATTCACATTTGTTCTTCATAAGCATATACATTCGATTTGTCAAGTGCCAGCCTCAGTTTTTTAAAACTCGTTCGGTTGACACAGGGGCGAATTTTTTTGAAAGAGAAGTAATTTAATTATTAGCGCGAATTAGAAATTCTTTGAAGTGCCGATTCAAAGAATTTGGTGTGTTCTTTTGCGCGAAGCGGCAAAAATGAGTTAAATCAAACTTACAATGAACTGATCTACCTTTTGAGGTATAGCTCAGTTTCCATAGTCCACATGTTGTGACATCTAAACCCAAAGTTGGCCAGTAATAGGACCCGCATCGAATCATGCCTTAATGGTCAATCAGTCACATCACCATGTGCTCATTCTTTAATCGATAACTCTTTATACAGTTTTAAATTTATAGCGTAACTGCGTTGTAGTTCCTATATTCTCTTACTTTATATCCGATCTTACTTCCCCTCGGATGATTATCGACTGTCGATACGATGTTGATGTACTGAAGCTCGAGGACGAGCTTACTGTAGGAATGGAGGTGTCGGGTTGTACCCAATCCTCACCGTGGACGGCAACGCCCTGATGCAGATAGCGGCAGCCGGCTACTGGAGTCTCGTCTACGTCGCCCCGACCGGGAGGTTGTCAGCTCCTGCCAGCAGCCTGTCAGAGGGCATGTCTGCCCTCTCCCTTCCTTCTGTTATCTTTCCCCACTTACCGTATTCCATATACTGTATGCCAGTCTATAATAAAGATGACATACCATCCACCGTATAGTAGAACCTTGGAACAGATACTCCGTAGGATTCATCAAGTAGGGAAGAGCTCTCCTTTAACTTGATATGGAGGTCCCGGGGAGATTCTTAGGATCTAGGTTTATTTGAAAAAAGTTTTATTTTTCATTGAGACGGTGACGAAAACATTTTTTCTTTTGCACAACTGAGTGGAAATTAATTACCCTAATTAATCCTCCCCCCTGTGAACCTCTCCCTGCTGACACCTGATGACCGACGTCGACAGCCGGATGGGTGAGTACTTTAACGTAGTCAATTGACTCTTTCTAATGTGCGCGCACATGGAAATATTGCTTGTACATATAACATGTATCAGATATATTTATTAAATTTAAAAACAAATAAAATAAAAGCTCCAAAAGCTATAAAATCCCCTCGCATACACGAAGGTATACTCAATTTCAGCCCGATTGGACCTATGGGATTTCCGAAGTGTAATCGCATGCTCGTTTCAGAGACGATATTGCGGTTCGAATACGCCGGAAATTGCGTAGCAACCAAGTCAGACCTAAATAGAGACACATATCTAGGGTTTTATCTAACTAAAAAACCTTTACTTAGCAAATTTAATAAAGGTTAGTAAAACCTTTCACTTATAATTAATCTTATTAGTCCTGGCGACGAGATCCCTCATTTCACTGTTTTCAAAAAAATTCTATATACATAAATATATATCAATGAGGATTTCGGATACATTTTTTTGTCTTCATAATTGTCGTAGAACGCCGTGAAGATGTAAACGCCGTGAAACGCAGAACGCCGTGAAACGTAGAACGCCGCGAAACGTAGAACGCCGTGAAGACGTAAACGCCGTGAAACGTAGAACGCCGTGAAGACGTAAACGCCGTGAAACGCAGAACGTCGTGAAGACGTAAACGCCGTGAAGACGTAAGCGCCGTGAAATCGTTATTTAAAAAATTCTTTTTATGTATCACGACAATTAAAATGTCGACTAAACTAATTTTTAAGCTCATACAGCTTTTTAATCATTTACTAGACTAATCTTTAATTGCGAAATGGGACTCGATCGCCACATAGTCGACTTTAAACAAAAAGCCAAAGGCCTTGGCAAACAAACAAAAAAATAGATATTGCTATTTCTCGTCTAATAGAACGGACCATCAGTGCACATTCTTTTGTTGACGACAAGCACAAAACAGTGTTATCTCCTCTAATAGAACGGACGGAGCACATTTCTTCTTGTTGACTCGCAGCACTTCACTGACCCCGCTTCATGAGATAGCGCCGCGCCGACGACTATGGTCAGCAAACACGACCTGCTTGCCACCCACCGCTTAGAGATTGCGGCAGAAGCAGCAGGATCAACACATGCAGGTATGACCGCGCGTCCATGAGATAGCGCCGTGCAGATGACTGTCATCAACACACATGACCTGCTTGCCCTTTACCGCTAAGAGATTGCGGCACACGCAGCAGAGTCAATACATAAAACAGTACATACATACAGTAAAACCGCGCCAAGATATCAAAAAGCACGGAGATAGCGAACTTTATTTACGGAGGGACTGAAGATAAGCAAATGATTCAATGGTTTTGGACGAGGAAGCAACATAGCACTCCTACTCATCGCTGCCATCCTCGGGAGGCCCTGTCTTGAGCCAATGGTTTCAGAAACAAAAATGGAAAGAACATTTTTTTAATATTTTAAAAAAATTTTAAAATGCTTTTTTAATGCTTTCAAAATATTTTTAATACTTTTCAAATACTTGAGGAAATATTTTTAAATAATTTTGAAGAATATTTTCCAAATATTTTAAAAATGTTTTTATAAATTTAAAAAAAATATTTTGAAACAAAGCGGAAGACAAACCCGCTCAATATTCGAAAATTCAGCTTCTAATTGTTGAAAGATGCTATAGGAATCAATGCAAAACTTTTGCCGCAATGAGTATCCAAACCCCGACCGAGGAGTAAAGCAACCTCAATAGTGCAGTGCGGAGAGGGCAGCTGGAGAGCGAGTGGGTTCGAATCCCACTCCGAAATTTTTTTGCTCTGTTTCCACTACCGTTGGGGAAAAAATGTCCCTATGGCGCAATGGATTTCTTCCGTGCTGCGAAACGCAACTGGTAGGTTCGAGTCCAGGCTAAGGCATATTTTTTGCATTACGCCCAAAAATTGCTCCGTCCTATACGCCTCCATAGAACGTCTGTAATCTCTTGTTTGACTAAGGGGGACGCAAAGTAGCGTTTATCAGAGCTGCACCAACCTCATAAAATAAGGCTCCCGTAAACAAAACAGATAGTAAACCCCAACCCAGAAGCCCTTATCAGGTTCCACCCTCCTCCTGCCCATAAATCCTTATCAGCCTCCAGCCGGTTGGCTTCATCACTCTATTCAGAGTCGACAGCTTCGACTGGCCGGCCTGCTCTTGCAACTTCCTCGACGTTCAATCTCCCTCATCAACTCTTCAACGATCAATCTTGAGGTTTCGGTTCGCCGACGCCACATCAACAACTACAGTTAGACAGTAGTCGTGAGTCACATATTTCTGGCTGGAAGAAAGCTATTTTTTCTTTTTAATTATATTTTGAATCTTTCAAAATAAGAGAAAAAGTAAAGTATTTCCTTTCTTCTCGATCTCCATAAGTTCTTTGTGACTCCTCCGCCTACTTTCTTTCTCAGTTTCGCTTGCCTACACTCAAGAGCCTAGATTTACATCAAAAAGTATCTCAATTTTAATTTTTTTCGAGAGGTTCTAGTGCCCCACCGAAAGTTCAACCTGAAACAAGCTTTTCATCTACTGCGCCTCATCAATTTAGACACCTTTCAGTGCCACCTAGTTCCCACAAGAGCCACCTAGAAATAAACTTCTGTACCATCCTTAAGATCAACAGATCCACCCGTAAACAAAGCAAGGACTCAAGTGAACTTGGGGGTATGGACCAAGATAACATGGACTTCGCTGACCGTTTAGACTCAGCTTTTGAAAAGTTAGGTCTTTCCTCCTATGCTGCTCAACTACCAACATTCTCGGGTGAGAATGGTGGCATGGGTCTCATGAATTTTTTTAAAAAATTCAATGAGATCGGGAATATTATGGGTCTAAATGAAGCCAAAAAGGTTCGTCTACTTCCAGCTCATTTAAGAGACGTAGCTAAAGCAATTTTCGACCAGTTTGACGACGATACGAAAATAAATTGGAGTGAGGCCACCACCAGGCTGAAGGCTCATTTTTCGTCCGACTACTTTTTGGACATTGCCAAGGAGAAGATAACGGACATGAAGATGTTCACAGGAGAGGCGCCCGAATGTTCTCCAACAGGGTTAGAAGGAACATCCTCGAAGCGTTTCCAGGTACTGACCAGGCTGTTCACCGTCTATTTCTAAGGAACATGCTCTTTACCAGCGGTTTACTGGACACTAGACATGGGATCCGAATCATGCATTTTCGGATATCCGGCCGGATTTATCCGGCTTCGGATTATCCGAAATCCGGCTCGGTCAAAAATTGCCCTCATCTGAATCATCCGAAGATCCGGGGTTTCTAAAATTGTCCTCATCTGAATCATCCGAAGATCCGGGGTTTTCAAAATTGCCCTCATCTGAATCATCCGAAGATCCGGTGTTTTGAAAAACGCAATGATTCGGATAAAATCGGATGAAATTCGGATAATAGGAGGTTAGCGCGCCTTGCTGACAAAGTTTGCGCCATTGATAGCCTGACTTTTTCGGGCAGATTTGCAATCAATTGGCGGGAATTCTCTCACAAGGGAAGGGTCTGATAGCGTGCGTATCTCTGGATGAGGGAGTCATTCTATTAAATAGGAATAATCGCCACCCCTCAATTAGCATAAAATGTGTTTCATTTTTGCCAAGTCGTAAAACCCAAGGAGTGGTGGTTCTTGAAGTCACAATTGAACGGCGCATCACGAATTTGGGTTCTTGTACGACCGCGATGCCTCTGCCGGCAAGCAGCTCGGGGCGCAATGGGTAGTGGCGATGCTTCATGGGAGGAAGGTCGGGATTCGATCCTAATGCACTGCTGCATTCCTGCTTTTTAAATGATTGGCGGAGATTTGAGGGATTCTGATGTCTATACCATTTTCAGATGTTTTCTGCGCACTTTCCAGCTGCATGCTGTGGTACTCAACAGGATGATGCATAAATATTCAACACCAGTGATACACAGATACAACGTGCATAAAGCAGCACTGGACACAATGGGCAGGGTATAAATGCTGCAGGCTCCTCTCAGTCTGTTTCCATACATCGGCCAATGACCTCGGGTAAAACCATCCTGCTTGGATTTTCAAAGGAGACCATGATGTGGCGTCACATGTGGTTAAAACTAGAAAGTCTGTGGATCCATGAATTTGACCTAAATGGCTCACTCTTTCTCTATACACTCTTTCTCTCATCTTTGCCTGTCATCTGGAAATCAGAGGTCTGCTGGAGGTTCTCTAAAACCTAACACCAACAAAGTCGCCGATGCTCGAGTGGTGATCCACTTGCTCACGCTGAAGTGTGGCCCGCCTTTAGATAAGCAGCTTTCATGGGAATGGCACCAACTATCCCGAACAGATGGCTAGCATACCCAAGGACTTGGAAGCACGTCAACTTGAATTTAACGAAGACGAACGGCTGGAAGTGGTGGAAAACCAGAAGGTTGGGATCCGCAAAATGAACTAATAGAAGTGGAAAGGCTGACAAGCAGTGGACACATGATAACGTTTTCGGCTGGAACTCTTGTTTCGGAGGAAAGGGAACGTCTTCAATTGGATTTCGCCTATGGAGCCGATCTCATTTGTCCATATATGGAGCAAACTGTGAGGAGCCAGTAGCCTTTATGCGCTGCTCGTATTGGGACCAGTGCTTATGTTCCATGCACTTTGTGTCTGTGTATCACTGATGTTAAACGTTCATACATCGTTATGTTGAACAGCTTTCCAATTGAGGTTTGGTTAAAAAACCGGTCAGTAATAAACAAGTGGCAACAAAGTTGCTCTTACGGCATACATCTGGAAACACTGCACAGCAAACATCTAAAATGGTGCAGATGTCAGAATCACTCAAATCAAACAATAAGATGAAATGCAAAGATGCAGCAGCGCTCTTGAGGCGCCGATTCCACTGTAACTTCAAGGATCCTCTACTCCTCGGGCTTATCGATTTGGCAAAAAAGAAACACATTTTTATACTAATTGAGGAGTGGCGATTATTTCTGTATGGTGGGATGACTCGCTCTCTCCGTTCAGACATACGCTTCAGACCCTTCCTTTTTCAGAGCACGAGAAATTTCTTGCGGGCGTTTCGGAATCGTTTCATTATTGTCCTTTACATAACATCGCTGTGCATTACCAACTCACTATTGGGTTGGTATTGGCTCTTTGGGGTCTTAAAGCTGCTTTTTTTGTTCTGGAAGCGCAAAATAGCTTTGCGGAGGGCTCCCCTCGTAAGGCATCCAAATGCGAGATCCTTTACGTAGCGCTGGTGTTTTCCACTCAATTGGTGAACTAAGCTAGGCCAGATATAATGTAACTGGGCATTCATGTGCCTTGCTACCAGGGCATATAAACATTTAATTCACGGTAAGGCGCTCCAACCTGCTTTTCGCGCTCATGACTTCAATTGGTCAAGGAAATAAACGCGGAGTTACTGATAAGTTCCGTTTTTAAGAGATTGCGTGCCCCTATTATATCACTTATCCGGTTGTATCCGAATCGGATATCCGAAATCCGGCTCGGCCGAAAATGGCTCTATCTGAATCATCCGAAGATCCGGGGTTTCTAAAATTGCCCTCATCTGAATCATCCGAAGATCCGGGGTTTGAAAAAATGGCCTATCTGAATCATCCGATTATCCGGAAAATCGGTGTCGGATCCAATGTCTACTGGACACTATTAAGCAAAAATTAAAGCTTCTGGGGCCACTGCCAACTAACTATGACCAATTAGTAAAAGATGCGGAACGAATGTGGAATGTCGTTCGCACAGATGGATCTGCTCGTGAAAATGGCACGCTGATTACCAAAATTGACCATATTCTGGAGACTATTATCAGCCAGCCGCGCACAGTTAATTACGTACACCCTAGTTATGAAAACCAGGTCAGCCACCTTCCACGTAACTGGCAAGGCCGTTATGAAGACAAAAATATGAACTATTTGCGCACACGCTATAGAGGTAGTTCTAATTGCCAGCCAGGTTTTTCCACACTCCAATCATGATCTCGTACACCACCTAATTGGCAGGACCGCTACGAAGATAATTGGAGGAACTAACCATAGTTTTTGTTTTCAAGCACTTTACCCGTATATAACAAGCGCAAAGATCACATTAGTAACTGACCACGCACCTATCAAATCTCTGATGCACAGGTCAGATCTGGTAGGCCAACTACCAGGTTTCCATAAAAGCCTTCAATATTACTATAGAATATCGTGCTGGAAAACACAACACTTTATGTGACTTTCTTAGCCGTAACCCCATTAACAATGTTTCTGCCATTCGTCAATGCTTATTACCCACTCTGGAAGATATTAGAAAAGCACAGGATGACTTTGAATATGGAGGATTAAGTTAGATTAAGATTTTTTCAGAGAAAGGTTAATCAACCTCCTAAGAAATTTCAGATCAGTGAAAAAATTTCATATTTTCCAGGACTGTCTGTACTATACAACGCATAGTACGACTGCAGAGTTGATTCTTAACCCAAACGCAAAATGTGGTATTCTCTGCGTGCAGGACAATCCACTAATTTGATCTAATCTAGGAATACAAAAAAACTTATGCAGCGGTAAATCTAAGTATTACTGGCCAACTTTGTGTTTAGATGTCACAACATGTGCAAACACTATGGAAACTGAGCTATACCTCAAAAGGGAGCAAGATCAGTACATGTAAGTTTGATTTAACTCATTTTTGCCGCTTCACGCAAAAGAACACACCAAATTCTTTGAATGGGCACTTCAAAGAATTTCTAATTCGCGCTAATAATTAAATTACTTCTCTTTCAAAAAAATCGCCCCTGTTCAACCGAACGAGTTTTAAAAAACTGAGGCTGGCACTTGACAAATCGAATGTATATGCTTATGAAGAACAAATATGAATAGCTTGATTTTGTACTGTAACGTGCAAAATAAAAACATATGTACCCGTAGGGTTCATCAGATGGGGAGTCGCTATCCTTTATTCTGATATGGAGGTCCCGGGGAGATTCGAACTCCCGTCGCAGGATTCAGAGTCCTGAGTGCTAACCGCTACACTACGGGACCTCCTTATCAGAATAAAGGATAGCGACTCCCTATCTGATGAATTATGACTAAGCAAACATTTATTTAAGTTAAGCGGAATACTCCACTCTAGAGCTCATTCAGTTATTTTCTGAACTGAAGCAGTAAGCGCTGATAACGCGACTGCCATGCTCACCTCGTCGTGAGCTCCGTAGACCTTGACGTCATCCGCATAGGGTTTCACGTGAAATCCGCATGGGTTTTAATGTATGCAGGCAAATCGTGTGTATAAATCAAAAGCAGGGATAGCACAGCTTCTTGCGGGGTCCCACTTTTACGCAAGAAGCTTCTAGAGTATGATTATCATACTTTAACAGTCACAAACCTATCCGTCAGGTAAGATTCAAACCACTTCAGCATCTTACCACGAGGCCACCAGATTTTTGGAGTTCGTCCGATTTCATGAGCTTCCACTTGGTCTCGGCTTCTTCCGTGAAAAGTCAAAGTTGAGCATTGAACTAAGGACCGCAATATAGCTTAGAGAACGTGATAACAATAAAGGGGTTCGAAAACTATCAGCTGCCAAAGCAACCTACAGTACCGGACGCGTCTTTTGAACAGACGCCCCCAAAAACCGCGATTTTGCGGTTTTTGCGTCTTTTTGATATAACTCGCCTAAAGTTCACTCTTTTCAGAAGCTAACGATGTTTTGAGCTCAGGAGCTCGAGCTCTATCGTTCGGTATACAATGCTCATCTAGAGCCATGAAAATGTTCGAAATTGAAAACTTGCGCTCCTTTGCGAAGGTCGGTCGCGGACGAGTTGTCGGTGGCAAGTCGTCGAAAACGGTTGCATGCTCACAATTCCTCTAATTTGAGGTTTTTTGAGGAACGGTTGGTACCGTTCGGTTCGTCTCCTCCAGATCTACACAATCATGTTTACAACTTCGCCACCGCATTCTCGCAGTGGGTGGTCAAAAATGACTGGAGCAGATTTTTTGCGATTAGAGAATGCAAATGCGTGGGCAAGCACGAGGACGACGTGCTCGCAGCTCTCCAGATGCCTAAACTGCTTCAGCCCAATCTGCCATTTAGAGCGGCGGAGGGCAAAGGTGAAGTTCCTTCCGCCCTTACTCGCCCACATTTGAGTTCTAGACATTCCAAATGATACCATTTTGTTCTGTTCAGCTCGAAAAGCTCTATCGAAGGGTCTCAATCTTGGCCAATTCCGGGAAAATTGATTTTTTGACAATTTCGCTCGAGGACAAGGGCGCTCTTCGCTGAGTTTGCAGGCACGACGACGTCATCGAAAATCGATATTTTCGAAATTGACCAATTGTCCTCATCCAAAATCATCTAGGGGTCATTTGGGTCGTAGTTCACGAATCCGAGGTCCGTTCTTGAAAGTTCCGCCGACTCCAATAGGTTTTGGATTTTCTTCTGGATAGCTGAAGGTGGTCGGGTCAGGAACACCGGTTTTGCTCAAACTTCGCCTAAAGGCCCCCACAGACTTCTGCGGCCAGCGGCGGGCGGCGGACGGCGAAATCGATGAGTCACGCCACTCAACGGCTGCTGCCGGCCGGCCAGCGGCGCCGCTCAGCAGCGACGGCGAGGTACCTTTCTAGTCGGGACCAACTGGTGATGCGCCCGTTTCCGCTCTGGATCCCCACCGCGAAAGGGCAGAGCGCAGACAGACTCTCTCGGCGCCATTGGAGTGGCGCCGTCTCGTATGATTCAAATCATTTTCGGCAGTGCCGCTCCGGCGGCGTCGCCGGCCGTCCAGCGGCGCCGCCGGACGGCGCCTCTGGCGGCGAGCTCTGCGTCCTTGCCAGGGTCAACCTGGAGGTTCGGGAATCGAAGGGTGGCCGTACTGTGGCTTCGTCTGGAGGGGGTCGTGCTCTTCCGGTTTTAGCAGAGGATTCTCTCCTATTCTTCAGGTTTTTAGGTGATCTTTTTAATTCTTAATAAGTTGTTTTTTCCAGGAATACTTACGAAGGTGTGGATTCTCTCCTTCGTCCGGCGAAGTTGTAAAAATTAATATAAAAAAGTTTCAAATAATGATTGTATTACTCGTTAAAAATATAGACTTTCCGCCGGCAGATTTGGAATCAATGGGAACTCTCCATTTTTTCAGTTTTTTTTTCAGGAAGTCATGTATGCGATAGTTTTCTGCCTGAACGAGCGACATCTACGTCCTAAATTGCCGTCTATAAAATTTGAAGTGTCAATTTCTGAGGAAAATTAAGTGTTTTCCCTACAAGATTTTTGAAAGCGCTCTTCGAAGCGATGACGGAGTGGCAACCGTCATCGCTTCGAAGAGTGGACTTATAACGAAACTAATTTTCTCTCTTCTGCAGGAAACAGCATCAGAAACTGGAGTTGTATCAAATAAAGTTTTAATCTACAGTTTGACACGCGGTAATAAAACCTGTTTTTCTTAAACGATCCACTGTGTGAACAGACGCTCCAATTTGTATGATTTGCCAAAAATTTTCGACACCGTTAATTACATGGAGGCCGCTATTTCTACAGCCTGCTTTTTAAAGCGTAGAACCCACACTTCTTATTCTTTTAAAAGCTCTGTGAATTTTTCAGAGATGTCTCGGTAAGTTTTTCACAATTTGAAAAAGCCAATGGCTTTTTAGAAACCAGAAGAAAAGAGCTTTTACACAGTATACAAGAACTAGATCTTCATACCGGGCGGAGGCCTTCGATTTTTGGCGATAAAATTGAAGTGATTTTGTATAAATAACTATATCCCGGTAAGTTTTTCGAATTTTAAAAGATTGAATAGTTTTTTGAAAACTAGAGGAAAGGCGCTTTTGAACTATATAGAAATTGGCTTTCATCAGGGAGGTCTTCATAGGTGGCGGGGGGTTCGAATTTGATTGTTGCAGAAATACGCCAAAAATTGAACCCCCCCCCGTCCCGTATGAAGACACCTTTCTTGAAGACTGTTTCTATATGTATAGAAAGCATCTTCCCTCTATTTTTCAAAAAGCAATTGGGATTTTTGAATTTCAAAAAATGAACCAAGTTATGATCAAATTTGTGAAGAACTACTCGCTGACTCTGCACCGTCGACATTGGAGTGATTTCATAAAAATATTCATAACTCCGTGAGTTTTTCGAAATTCAAATATTCCAATTGCTTGTTGAAAATCTGAGGAAATATGCTAACTGACCATGCATAAAGCGTTTTCAGTAAGGAGGTCTTCGTAAGGAAGGGGGGGTTCGATTTTTGGCACGTATTTCTGCAACAATGGACCAGAAATCGAACCCCCCGCCCCTATGAAGACCTCTCTTTTAAAAACTAGTTTCTACATGGTTCGAAAGCACATTTCCTCTCGTTTTCGAAAAGCAATTTGGATTTTTGAATTTCAAAAAACGAACCGAGTTATAATGAATTTTGTGAAACCGCGACCAGAGGGGTTGGTCGGCCCATCACCGGAGTCATTGGAGTGATTTCACAAAAAGTGTCCATAACTCCGTTCGTTTTTCGAAGTTCAAAAATCCCAATTGCTTTTTTGAAAAATAGAGGAAATAATCGTTTTCAATAAGGAAGTCTTCATAAGGCGGTTCGATTTCTGGTTGATTTTTGGCAAAAGAAAATGCAGATGTTTCTCCTTCACGTAAAAAATTTGCTGTGTCCACGAAAGCCTGAAAAGTTGAACACTCGTTGTGATTAATTCGAAAACAGCTCTCCAAAGTGCTTTATTTTCAAAAAAATACTATTAACAAAGGATTACATACACAAAACCTTTATCGGCGCTTTTTCTAACAAATTACTAAATTAAACAGTTACTCAGTAGCACTCTTTCTTGAAATAACCTGACACAGTGGAAGCAAAAATCGAACCCCACGCTTAACCCTGCCCTATGATGAAGGACAGGGCAGCGGCAACGCCGCTGGAGTCTGCGTGGGCCTTAAGGGCAGGGGTTATTCAGGGTGCCGAATACGATTCCGAAGCCCCTTTGGCCGATTATGGCAGGGGACCACCCATACCGATAACTGAGGGTGGCCAGTGATCCTGACCTTACCAAGCTCAATTGGCTGTAACATGCCAGAATCGGTGGAATTTTCAAACGACGTCGGATTCGTAATCGGCGCTTCAAGTAACACCCTTGTCGATTTTGGACGAATCTAGTCCGGGCTGGGCACATAACTAAAAAGTATTAAATGTAACAAATTCACTTGAGACTTACCGAGCGACTCCTAACAGGACCCTAAACAAGAAAAACTCACCAAGAAAAAAAAAAACGAAAATTACATTTGTTGCGGTTGTAAGCCGGCAAAGTTGTGTGCCCTCCTCACCATGTTGGATCCTGGTTATAACGTATCAGGCGGCGGTCAGCACGTGGCATGCGTCCTTATGCGCCCTCCTCGCTATGTTAGATCCTGGTTACAACATGTCAGGCGGTGCTCAGTACGCGGCAGGCCTCCATTGCGTTACTCTTTGACCGCCGAGACGGTTGTAAGAACCGCGGTGGTTTAATTTTTTGTTAGCTCGTTGGTTTTTTCTTTCTTTTAGGTTCTCTCGTGTCCTTCAGGAGCTCGGTAAGTCCCATGTCGATGTGTTCGATAATTTTTGGATATGTGGCCCCTCGGACTAGGATAGATCCGAAAATTTGGCCAATTTCAAAAATACCTATTTTCGATGACGTCATCGTCCATCAAGCGCGGCGATGAGCGCCGTCGGGGAAGTTGTCAAGAATCGATTTCCCTAGAATTAGCCGAGATTGATACCGTTCGATAGAGCTTTTCGAGCTGAACAGAACGGTGCTATCTCTATCTTCAAATGTGGGGGCTGAATAAACTTTGCCGCTGTCTTCCGCAGCTGGGACTAAGGCAGGTTAGGCAGCTGGGGAGATATGGGCATCGTAAATTACTTAACTGATTTGCCAGCTTACGCATTTGCATGCCGTTAGCTCTCCTCGTGTTCCCGCAGTAGTGTACTGAACTCGGAAAAATCGTGTCGCACAAGGCTAAACTGCATTTTCGCACCGCTGTAACTTTGTCCAATCACAAGATACGTTGCCCTGCTTCAGCGCTCTTCTTGAACCTTCGTCTGCCTACAAAATCCACAAGAGACAGCCGGAAGGATTCAAACTTGACAGAATTATTGCGATCAGAACACGCCCGCGGTGCAATTTGCGAGCTGTAGCGCCCAGTTGATTGATTGGTTCGATCCTGTATACATTAACGTTGACACTTGTCGAGCTGTTGAAGCCTGTTTTCAGCGTTTACGGCTGCATCACAGGAGTATGCAGCTGCTTGGGTTACAAATAGAAGAAATTGAGGAGCTTCTACGAAGTGTAATCGACATGAACATACTCCGTTTTCGAAATGTGATCTACAAGCAAATAAGAGGTTTGGCAATAGGAAGCAGGTTGGCACCGTTGCTCGCCATTATTTTCATGGATCATCTTGAGCGGCCGGCCTTGCCTCCAAGAGTGTTATACCACGGGCGATACATCGACGGCATCTTTGTTGAAGGCAAATCACGGGCAACATTGCGACAGACGTTCAGACAACGTAACTCAGCGTTTCCTACGATCGGGCTAACATCAGAGACTCCAGCTCCAGACGATTTATGCCGTTTTTAACTACGAAGGTGGAAATGTCGGAAGGTCAAGTCAGTGGCACGTAGTATAGGAAACCGGCATCTGATAACATCCTTCTACACGCGCAGATTTGCCATCCTATTTATATGAAACGAAATATCGTTCATTATACAATTACCACATTTACTACTGTGACCTCTACGAATTCTCAAAATCTGGAAGATCAGGTTGAGGGAATCCTGCGGCAGAGTGGATGTGGCATCAGGCTACTTCGCTGCTGGAAACCTCAACGATGCCCTTTTTGGTCCTCCGCTGATTATGCCTATCATCACAGGTTCCTTCGCTCTGGACATCAACCGTGTGGTGAAACGATCGGGGGTTCCTATAAGCCGCGGATTTCGACCACCTCCATCTTTACTACGTCTCCTAGCAACTTCGCGTCCCTACAAGAATCGGTGTGAAAAGCCAGGTTGTTTAATCTGTGAAGAGGACAACCAGCTTTGCCGAATGAGATGTGTGGTACACAAAGTGGACTGCATTATATGTGAAGAATTTTACATAGGGGAAACAGCGAGACCACTTGGCAAAATAATGAACTAGCATTGCTAACGACGACCCTAGCGTCCTCGGCCCATCGTACAGGTGTCCCCAATTTTGAAGGCTACCTAGAGCCGTGCAGCCCCTCAATGTCGACAAAGACCAGCAGTATGGCTGGGTTCGGGAGTCGGAGTCGACTGGTCACAAGACGACGCACTCGTGCCTCTGTACCGCCTACGAGTGCTCCGCGCTAGAAAAGGAAATTGGGTAGGGCGTTCAGCGCGGGATGAGCCTTGACGGTAGTGACGAGGGGGCTTGGGGAACGTTACGGCGCACCAGGAGGATGACCATATCGATCGCAGGCAACGGACATGGGTTGAAGCTGGTTGACGTCTCCTATAACGATGTGCCGTGCCTGTGGAAACTGGGACGCGATGGCCACAAAGGCTGGTTCCGGGATCTGAGACGCCTCGTCGCTGATGAGGACCGTGCAAGTAGCTAGGAGCTTGTGGAGTCCTCCTCCTCGGCTGGTGATATTCAATAGTGAGGCTGTGGTCATGCAGACGATGAATGGGGAGCGTACCCGGATCATGACCTTGACGGCGTCCTCTGTGGCGTCCGAATTATCGCGTTCTATGATTCGATATTTTTTAGACTGAAGGAGCTTGATCTTGAGGAAGTCAACACCTGCACCGGAGCCTGCACCGGAGACGTGGGACGCAAGGCATTCGGCTGAGGCTTCGCTCAGAAGTTGCTCTACCATTTGGGCCTTGGCGACCGCCTGCTCATATGTCTCTGAATTATCCAGTTTGATAAAGTAATGGATGTCACCCCGTAGCCGAGCAACAAACTCTTCCACGACTCGTTCTTTTTGGCTTGCGAAGTCTTGTCCTGAAGTGGCTGCCCGTACCAGATGAAGGATGCGATTGGCGAATGTGTCAGACGGCTCTCCCGGTTCTTGGCGGCATATGGACAGCTTTTGACGAGCCACATACCGTTGCTGTAGGCTCTCGAGGAATGTTTTTAGGTGAGCGACGACCGTTTTGTAGTCTTTCTTTGCGCTGTTATCGAGTTCCTTTACTTTTTTCCGAGCTACCCCATCTAAATGCCCAATCAGGAAGTTTCCCTGTTGTTCTGTGAAAGATGAATCTTTCGCATACGCACGACGTCCTCGAGGCGGCGAAGCCATATGGAAAATTGAGTGTCCGCGTCTGATGTCCCCGAGAAGGAATTAACATTAGGGATCTCCAGATCGTTTTACGGGTGGCGCTAGAGCATGGATATCGTCGGAAAGGAGTCTAGGCGCTGACTAACTAATGAGAAGGACTCATTGAACTTGCCTGCTAAGGCAGAAGTTCCTTCGTTGATCTTCTGTGATAGAAGCCTTGACGTGGCTTTCAAATCTGCCCAGACGTGAGCGATAGCATTGCGAAGTATCTTTGCATCCCGCTTCTGTAGCGGGGCGCTGTCATCCAAGGAGTCCATGAAGGCAAGGGATAGCCCTAGGAACCCCTCATCCCTCTACACTTTAGTGTCAATCGAAGAGCTAGAAGCCGCCGCTGTCGATGAAGAAGAGGACTTACCGGAGCTCCTGGTGACTGGCATTGCTCCGCCGGTGGTCGTAGGGCTGAATGGATAAGGGTTCGCTTAGGTCAGAAATATACCGGAGGGACGGACGTATTCGGGCAGGCTTGGCGTGGACAAGGGTGGTGATCAGCGCATACCAGAACGGCGAGAAACTTGGCGGAGTTCGAAATGCAACCGCTGAAATGTTGTGGAAGGATGCGCTGATAGCGCGGCTCCGCGCCCAGAACCGTCATGAGAAAGGCGCTAACGCATACCAACGCGAATTTCTGCCGAAGACGAGAGGACGGACCGCTAACACCTCTTAGATATGGTTTTGAATCGCGAACTACTTCTATATCGTGAACTACTTCTATATCGCGAACTCACTCAAAAGCTGCGATCACATCGACATCCAGGGCGTCATACGCCATCCATCTACACCACGTGCACCTCCTCTAGTATCGTGTACGGGAGTCAGACAACCAACCAGAAGGTGCCGGTACCTAGCTAGCGAAATTAGCCTCGAGGAAAGCCAGAAAAGAAAAAAGGATCCTGGGTCGTCCATAGAGAAAAGGTAGAAAAAATCGGTGAGCGGAAGGGTCCTTAGAAGGTCTGAGCACAGCCAACTAAGCAGTCAAAAGTACAAGTGCTCAGAGAAGAAAAGATGAGAAGGAGAAAGAGGACCTAGAGCTGAGAAAGGAGGAGAATAGAGAGGGTCGAGAAAGAGAATCAGAGAAAGAAGAGAATAAAATACTCCCCTTTGCTCGCCAGGTGGACCCAGCTCGCTGCTACCAGTGTAGTTTGAGGACTTGATGGTGCACACGACATCGTGACGACAGTTTATTGTAGACCTCATGAATACGTGATACAGGCACTGTCGGTGGAATCGGCCGATGGAGTCGAGATCGTGGGGCAGGAGCTGAAGTCGTGCGAGGCCCAGAGGCCTGGTAGCGAGGCGCTCCGTGTATCCGTGGCGTCCTCGAATGTCGCGTCTTCGCGTGCCAAGACCGCCACCTCTTGTAATCAGAGCGTTCATCTGATCGTGAGAAGTGACCCTAGAATGAACAACTTTAATATCCAATACAATAGAATCCATGAAAAAACATTTTTCTACTGTTTTCAATTTGTTTTTCTACCGCTGCGCAAGACGTGTAAGCCTTCTACCAGCTGAACTATTCCAGGCGAGATCAGCGATCATTTTTAGGCGCAATTTAGTGAGGTTAGATTTCCGCACTTACTTAGAATCGAGCATTTTTGTTAACATTTAGATCCTTACAGACACCACGCTTGCTACTCTCGTTGCAAGATGACTGAGGCTCCAGAGCACACTGTCCGTTCAAGGTCATGACTGCCATTCGACAACAGGAAGAATAAAACTCCGAATCTCATATGGGAGGGGAAACATGACAAACCACTCAATTATGAAGCTCCTTGCTTGACTGTTGTGTGGTGATTCTCGTTCCACCACCTCACAAAAAATAAGAATCGTAACTCGCAACAGAAAACCTCGTTGCTCTCTTCAATGCCCACCTGTTTCTTAAGCTTGCAATAATAATGAACTGTTTCAGGCATGGTATCGGCACTGAAGCATTAACACGTTACAACTTCATCATCCCTATCTCAATATCATTATCATAATCTCTCCTCCAAAGTCTCTGCATTCCATTTTTGTAGTTGAGAGCTCGTTTTGCTGCGACGTTACGATTCATTGAAATTCGCATCAGAGACAAACATGCAATCGAGAAACACTCAAATCCGTTAAATGTTATGCTTTTCTTCGATTCGCTATTACGCTCCTTTTCTTGTATAGCGCACAAACATGTGCAATCAATCAATCAATCAATCAATCATTCTGACCAATGTGATGCTCACGTCGGAAATGCCCACTGCGGCAAGGAGCAGACACATTGCAACATTATTGAATCCCAAAACCGTCTGGAGCCTTTAAAAGGTTCCCAAAGTCATGCACAACCTGCAAAAGATGTCACCGACTACCCTTTGCTGCGTCAAAGGTTAGCACTATAAGACGCTCTACTCATGATCGAGTGGTATTCTCCAAACCCTTTGAAAACACAGAATGCGACTTCTTAGTTCCTGTGACGACAAAAACTAGAGAAAAATGGTTTCTCGAAGAGGTGTCCAAAATCGTCCACTCAGATTGTGGAATAAACTTCAAGCTAAGTCAACGTATGATCGAATACATGTTCGAATCTCACAAAGAAACAGACACATCAGTAACGTCTTATAGTGCTAACCTTTTCATCAGGTGAATATTCAACCCCCTGGAGCACCGGGGATGGATGGCGTTAAAAGATTAGTGGGTACAGTAAAACATATCAGAGATCTGTAGGAAGACAAAAACTTTCACTCATCGACATTTACAGAATGTGCAAGAATCGAAGCTATAATGAACACAAGACCATTAACCAAGCTTGATAAAGAGGATATAGCAGAAATTCCTGTTCGTCCTGTAGACTTATACAGGGCAACATTAAGTACGCTTTGGAAAACTTAGGGATGCCCAGGATTCACAAAACCCAATGATCCAGACTCGCTACAGACTCCTAAGCAAGGGAGAATTCAGGCACTCTGAACGCTATCTGCGAGGTTCTGGAGCGATGGAATACTGAATACTTGACTGCCCTCAGAGAATCTTAACATAAAGACCGAAAACAATTCCGACATATTCCCAGAGGGATCAAATTACTAGCGAAATCGTCCTGTCAGAGCACAACAACTTCCCACGTGGCTGCTGGTCATATAACAAAGTACTTGAATTAATCAAAAGTAGTGATGGACTTGTAAGATCAGCAAAGATATTAATGCCTGACAAATAGGTTCGGGATCCGGCACTTACTCAGGTTTATCACCTAGACATCCGAAGCATGGGCGAATACTCATCAATACCCCGTTCCAAGACAGTACGTACTGAGCAGGGATGAGCGTATAATCAAAATTTGAAACCGGATAACGGATAACGGATACTTGGCTCAAAACGGCCGAATAACGAAAAAGGATAACTTTTTACATTCCTGTTGGTGTTTTTCTTCGCGGCGTATGTTAATGTAGTCGAAGGAGGCGCTAACTGACGCGTGCACTGCGACTCAATGTTCTCAGTTCGGATTTCCCATCCAGGTCAACAAATCCTTCCCTCCTTTCCGGCTCGGTTTGTTGGTACCAGGATTTTCCAGAAAGGTTAATGCACTGGCATCTGCAAATTATTGGCCAAGTACGTATACAAGCCATCTTCATTATATCCCTCCACAATAAATTAGTAGGAGTAAAGTGCGTGGCGCATCCCGCAAAGGAAATGACTAACGTCATACTATCCTGTTCGTGTTTTTCCATGCAATGCAGTCACTAATATAGATCCTACGGGTTTTCTGGGACTGAGTGGAATATTCGTTAGAAGGAGCCGCTTTTTTATACGCTTTAAATTGCCTCAGAGAAGGTGAATTGCTTCCAGGCGCATTAAGGGAGAATGGCAGTATAAGTTTAAAAAACTGTGAAACAAATGCTGCTTAACAGACTTCTCTCGGCTGTCGCAAGCGTCTTCTTAGGAGACTGCACAAGATCAGAAAACAGAAAAATTGTTAATCCAATGATGAGTATTTGAAGTACAGTAGCTTCATTTTGATGAGAAAATAAGACAAAAGAAGGAAAACGGAACTGTGCGTACAAAGACAGGGTAAAACTTGGTGAACGTCTTTGCACAAAAATAGATGTGACGGCTCATCCACCTCAGTCACTGACATCTGTACTCAACCAGGAGTGGCAGATGGGTTGTTTTGCTCCGCCTTCGTTTCGTCCTTCCACTAGTTAAAAAAAACAATTACAACCCACTGTAATTCTCAAACAAGTACTTCCTAAGCTGTGCTTGCCTTTTTCAGACTCTGAAGGTGATTGCGCCGAAACATCAGTTGAATTAACGATAAGTTTGTATACCAGTATTGGACACACAACCCATCGACAGCATTTTCTACTGTTCAACAACTACCCATAAATGTACAGACGAGTCTAAGATTATTTGTAAACATTAGTGCACTGGCTTTTCATCGACCAGTCATTCGAAGCTGTGCATATGCTAAACATTGTTTCAAAGAGATAAAAAATGATGAAAGATTGAAAATCTGGCATATCTTTAAAAGAAAGTGATTCTTAGAACGTTTACCCCTTTCTCCCCTGACTGACTGAAGTTTCTCGATCGTGTATGGCGCTAGAAGGAAATTTGGTGAAAATCCATAAATACAGGGTGAGTAAAAAGTATTGACGCACTTAACGTAGACTTTTAGAAAAATCAACACATTATAAATTTTAACAAGTTTGTATACAAAATGTCGACATCTAGCGAACAGAACAGCATAGCATAGTTCACGTCGATTTCCGTGCAGCATGGGATAGTGCTGAATTCTGAAAGGGGCCATCCACAACTACCCATAAATCTACAGACGAGTCTAGATGAGGCGTATCTCACGCAGGTTTTTAACCTGTGTGAGATATGCCTCAACGGACCACGCGTGAAGGACAACTCAATTATATACTGGTAGATAGCTTTGATTTCTAAAAAATCTAACCGAAAACTTATTTGCAGGAAATCAATAAGGAGCAGGAGTACAAAGGACGTTCAGAGGCAGTAGTCTACTGGGCGGCATTAGGCACCAAGAGGTTTGCGTGAGGTCAACACAGTCTGGCAAGCAATCACAGAATTTCAGAAAATGGTTAAAGCAATAAAAAAGTTTAGAAACTAACATTATTCGACTCAAAATTCACTGGATTTCACTTCACTGAATTCACTGTTTGAAAAAGCTTTCCATCATAGAACAACCTTTTTGGCCGAAATTGTGCTGGAGCCATTTCAAGGTTCCTATTAAGTTTGATCGCTTGTCTACATGTGTTACAATCCGCTGCAAAACCAGGAAGGCCACATGTGGATGGTGACAGAGCACTAATGTGAACCTCTTGTTTTGCGGTCCGTCCTTCTGAAGGCGAGGCTTCAATCGTCCACTTGATTTAGCAGAAATCACATTTTTTCTCAACAATTGACCATGTACAGTAGACTTGAGCTGTCAATCGGGCCGAATAATTGTTCGAGCGATTTCGAACAATTAATCGCTCGATTACTCGAAAATCGTAAATCGCTGTTGTTCAAACATTGTTCGAAATCGACTTTCGCGAAAAACCATTATTCGAACATTGTTCGAGATCGGACCTAGGAAGACACTGTTCGAACATTGTTCGAAATCGAAGATCGCGAAAGAGCTGTGAGAGAGCATTGTTCGAATATTGTTCGAAATTGAACAATGTTCGAACAAAACCAAGAGTTGGCCGTCTGAGTATGGGTCGTCTCCGTTCCCCGAAAAACCAACGTTCAAACTCGCTCCACTTTTGCGCCTACGGTAATTGACGGGAACGGACCGTTTGAACGCGCTCGACGGCATTTCACACGTTTAGCCTCTCGATATCATCGATCGAGTCGGTGCGCGCTGCGAGCACAGGCTGATTCGGCCAGATGGGAAATCGAATATGTAATTTCGTTTCGAGGGTACTGTTGATTTCACTTCTAATTGAAAATG
>OX377203.1:60021641-60063471 GCA_947396885.1 Heligmosomoides polygyrus polygyrus | reverse complement strand
ATTCGAACAATGCTCTTTCGCGATCTTCGATTTCGAACAATGTTCGAACAGTGTCTTCCTAGGTCCGATTTCGAAGAATGTTCGAATAATGGTTTTTCGCGAAAGTCGATTTCGAACAATGTTTGAACAACAGCGATTTACGATTTTCGAGTAATCGAGCGATTAATTGTTCGAAATCGCTCGAACAATTATTCGGCCCGATTAATCCAGCTCAAGTCTACTGTACATGGTCAATTGTTGAGAAAAAATGTGATTTCTGCTAAATCAAGTGGACGATTGAAGCCTCGCCTTCAGAAGGACGGACCGCAAAACAAGAGGTTCACATTAGTGCTCTGTCACCATCCACATGTGGCCTTCCTGGTTTTGCAGTGGATTGTAACACATGTAGACAAGCGATCAAACTTAATAGAAACCTTGAAATGGCTCCAGCACAATTTCGGCCAAAAAGGTTGTTCTAGGATGGAAAACTTTTTCAAACAGTGAATTCAGTGAAGTGAAATCCAGTGAATTTTGAGTCGAATAATGTTAGTTTCTAAACTTTTTTATTGCTTTAACCATTTTCTGAAATTCTGTGATTGCTTGCCAGACTGTGTTGACCTCACGCAAACCCCTTGGTGCCTAATGCCGCCCAGTAGACTACTGCCTCTGAACGTCCATTGTACTCCTGCTCCTTATTGATTTCCTGCAAATAAGTTTTCGGTTAGATTTTTTAGAAATCAAAGCTATCTACCAGTATATAATTGAGTTGTCCTTCACGCGTGGTCCGTTGAGGCATATCTCACACAGGTTAAAAACCTGCGTGAGATACGCCTCATCTAGACTCGTCTGTAGATTTATGGGTAGTTGTGGGTGGCCCCTTTCAGAATTCAGCATTATCCCATGCTGCACGGAAATCGACGTGATCTATGCTATGCTGTTCTGTTCGCTAGATGTCGACATTTTGTATACAAACTTGTTAAAATTTATAATGTGTTGTCTTTTCTAAAAGTCTACGTTAAGTGCGTCAATACTTTTTACTCACCCTGTATTTATGGATTTTCACCAAATTTCCTTCTAGCGCCATACACGATCGAGAAACTTCAGTCAGTCAGGGGAGAAAGGGGTAAACGTTCTAAGAATCACTTTCTTTTAAAGATATGCCAGATTTTCAATCTTTCATCATTTTTTATCTCTTTGAAACAATGTTTAGCATATGCACAGCTTCGAATGACTGGTCGATGAAAAGCCAGTGCACTTATGTTTACAAATAATCTTAGACTCGTCTGTACATTTATGGGTAGTTGTTGAACAGTAGAAAATGCTGTCGATAGGTTGTGTGTCCAATACTGGTATACAAACTTATCTTTAATTCAACTGATGTTTCGGCGCAATCACCTTCAGAGTCTGAAAAAGGCAAGCACAGCTTAGGGAGTTCTTGTTCGAGAATTACAGTGGGTTGTAATTGTTTTTTTTTTAACTAATGGAAGGACGAAACGAAGGGGGAGCAAAACAACCCATCTGCCACTCCTGGTTGAGTACAGATGTCAGTGACTGAGGTGGATGAGTCGTCACATCTATTTTTGTGCAAAGACGTTCACCAAGTTTTACCCTGTCTTTGTACGCACAGTTCCGTTTTCCTTCTTTTGTCTTATTTTCTCATCAAAATGAAGCTACTGTACTTCAAATACTCATCATTGGATTAACAGTTTTTCTGATTTCTGATCTTGTGCAGTCTCCTAAGAAGACGCTTGCGACAGCCAAGAGAATTCTGTTAAGCAGCATTTGTTTCACAGTTTTTTGAACTTATACTGCCATTCTCCCTTAATGCGCCTGGAAGCAATTCACCTTCTCTGAGGCAATTTAAAGCCTATAAAAAAGCGGCTCCTTCTAACGACTGTTCCACTCAGTCCCAGAAAACCCGTAGGATCTATATTAGTGACTGCATTGCATGGAAAAACACGAACAGGATAGTGTGACGTTAGTCATTTCCTTTGCGGGATGCGCCACGCACTTTACTCCTACTAATTTATTGTGGAGGGATACAATGAAGATGGCTTGTATACGTTCTTGGCCAATAATTTGCAGATGCCAGTGCATTAACCTTTCTGGAAAATCCTGGTACCAACAAACCGAGCCGGGAAGGAGGGAAGGATTTGTTGACCTGGATGGGAAATCCGAACTGAGAACATTGAGTCGCAGTGCACGCGTCAGTTAGCGCCTCCTTCGACTACATTAACATACGCCGCGAAGACATTAACAGGAATGTAAAAAGTTATCCTTTTTCGTTATTCGGCCGTTTTGAGCCAAGTATCCGTTATCCGTTATCCGGTTTCAAATTTTGATTATACGCTCATCCCTGCTGAGTACGTACTGTCTTGGAACGGGGTATTGATGAGTATTCGCCCATGCTTCGGATGTCTAGATGATAAACCTGAGTAAGTGCCGGATCCCGAACCTATTTGTCAGGCATTAATATCTTTGCTGATCTTACAAGTCCATCACTACTTTTGATTAATTCAAGTACTTTGTTATATGACCAGCAGCCACGTGGGAAGTTGTTGTGCTCTAACAGGACGATTTCGCTAGTAATTTGATCCCTCTGGGAATATGTCGGAATTGTTTTCGGTCTTTATGTTAAGATTCTCTGAGGGCAGTCAAGTATTCAGTATTCCATCGCTCCAGAACCTCGCAGATAGTGTTCAGAGTGCCTGAATTCTCCCTTGCTTAGGAGTCTGTAGCGAGTCTGGATCATTGGGTCTTGTGAATCCTGGGCATCCCTAAGTTTTCCAAAGCGTACTTAATGTTGCCCTGTATAAGTCTACAGGACGAACAGGAATTTCTGCTATATCCTCTTTATTGAGCTTGGTTAATGGTCTTGTGTTCATTATAGCTTCGATTCTTGCACATTCTGTAAATGTCGATGAGTGAAAGTTTTTGTCTTCCTACAGATCTCTGATAAGTTTTACTGTACCCACTAATCTTTTAACGCCATCCATCCCCGGTGCTTCAGGGGGTTGAATATTCACCTGATGAAAAGGTTAGCACTATAAGACGTTACTGATGCGTCTGTTTCTTTGTGAGATTCGAACATGTATTCGATCATACATTGACTTAACTTGAAGTTTATTCCACAACCTGAGTGGACGATTTTGGACACCTCTTCGAGAAACCATTTTTCTCTAGTTTTTGTCGTCACAGGAACTAAGAAGTCGCATCCTGTGTTTTCAAAGGGTTTGGAGAACACCACTCGATCATGAGTAGAGCGTCTTATAGTGCTAACCTTTGACGCAGCAAAGGGTAGTCGGTGACATCTCTTGCAGGTTGTGCATGACTTTGGGAGCCTTTTAAAGGCTCCAGACGGTTTTGGGATTCAATAATGTTGCACTGTGTCTGCTCCTTGCCGCAGTGGGCATTTCCGACGTGAGCATCACATTGGTCAGAATGATTGATTGATTGATTGATTGATTGTTTGCACATGTTTGTGCGCTATACAAGAAAAGGAGCGTAATAGCGAATCGAAGAAAAGCATAACATTTAACGGATTTGAGTGTTTTCTCGATTGCATGTTTGTCTCTGATGCGAATTTCAATGAATCGTAACGTCGCAGCAAAACGAGCTCTCAACTACAAAAATGGAATGCAGAGACTTTGGAGGAGAGATTATGATAATGATATTGAGATAGGGATGATGAAGTTGTAACGTGTTAATGCTTCAGTGCCGATACCATGCCTGAAACAGTTCATTATTATTGCAAGCTTAAGAAACAGGTGGACATTGAAGAGAGCAACGAGGTTTTCTGTTGCGAGTTACGATTCTTATTTTTTGTGAGGTGGTGGAACGAGAATCACCACACAACAGTCAAGCAAGGAGCTTCATAATTGAGTGGTTTGTCATGTTTCCCCTCCCATATGAGATTCGGAGTTTTATTCTTCCTGTTGTCGAATGGCAGTCATGACCTTGAACGAACAGTGTGCTCTGGAGCCTCAGTCATCTTGCAACGAGAGTAGCAAGCGTGGTGTCTGTAAGGATCTAAATGTTAACAAAAATGCTCGATTCTAAGTAAGTGCGGAAAATCTAACCTCACTAAATTGCGCCTTAAAATGATCGCTGATCTCGCCTGGAATAGTTCAGCTGGTAGAAGGCTTACACGTCTTGCGCAGCGGTAGAAAAACAAATTGAAAACAGTAGAAAAATGTTTTTTCATGGATTCTTTTGTATTGGATATTAAAGTTGTTCATTCTAGGGTCACTTCTCACGATCAGATGAACGCTCTGATTACAAGAGGTGGCGGTCTTGGCACGCGAAGACGCGACATTCGAGGACGCCACGGACACACGGAGCGCCTCGCTACCAGGCCTCTGGGCCTCGCACGACTTCAGCTCATGCCCCACGATCTCGACTCCATCGGCCGATTCCACCGACAGTGCCTGTATCACGTATTCATGAGGTCTACAATAAACTGTCGTCACGATGTCGTGTGCACCATCAAGTCTTCAAACTACACTGGTAGCAGCGAGCTGGGTCCACCTGGCGAGCAAAGGGGAGTATTTTATTCTCTTCTTTCTCTGATTCTCTTTCTCGGCCCTCTCTATTCTCCTCCTTTCTCAGCTCTAGGTCCTCTTTCTCCCTCTCATCTTTTCTTCTTAGAGCACTTATACTTTTGACTGCTTAGTTGGCTGTGCTCAGACCTTCTAAGGACCCTTCCGCTCACCGATTTTTTCTACCTTTTCTCTATGGACGACCCAGGATCGTTTTTTCTTTTCTGGCTTTCCTCGAGGCTAATTTCGCTAGCTAGGTACCGGCACCTTCTGGTTGGTTGTCTGACTCCCGTACACGATACTAGAGGAGGTGCACGTGGTGTAGATGGATGGCGTATGACGCCCTGGATGTCGATGTGATCGCAGCTTTTGAGTGAGTTCGCGATATAGAAGTAGTTCACGATATAGAAGTAGTTCTCGATTCAAAACCATATCTAAGAGGTGTTAGCGGTTCGTCCTCTCGTCTTCGGCAGAAATTCGCGTTGGTATGCGTTAGCGCCTTTCTCATGACGGTTCTGGGCGCGGAGCCGCGCTATCAGCGCATCCTTCCACAACATTTCAGCGGTTGCCAACTTATCACCGCTTCCATTTCGAACTCCGCCAAGTTTCTCGCCGTTCTGGTATGCGCTGATCACCACCCTTGTCCACGCCGAGCCTACCCGAATACGTCCGTCCCTCCGGTATATTTCTGACCTAAGCGGACCCTTATCCATTCAGCCCTACGACCACCGGCGGAGCAATGCCAGTCACCAGGAGCTCCGGTAAGTCCTCTTCTTCGTCGACAGCGGCGGCTTCTAGCTCTTCGATTGACACTAAAGTGTAGAGGGATGAGGGGTTCCTAGGGCTATCCCTTGCCTTCATGGACTCCTTGGATGACAGCGCCCCGCTACAGAAGCGGGATGCAAAGATACTTCGCAATGCTATCGCTCATGTCTGGGCAGATTTGAAGGCCACGTCAGGGCTTCTATCACAGAAGATCAACGAAGGAACTTCTGCCTTAGCAGGCAAGTTCAATGAGTCCTTCTCAATAGTTAGTAAGCGCCTAGACTCCTTTCCGACGATATCCATGCTCTAGCGCCACCCGTAAAACGATCTGGAGATCCCTAATGTTAATTCCTTCTCGGGGACATCAGACGCGGACACTCAATTTTCCATATGGCTTCGCCGCCTCGAGGACGTCATGCGTATGCAAAAGATTCATCTTTCACAGAACAACAGGGAAACTTTCTGATTGGGCATTTAGATGGGATAGCTCGGAAAAAAGTAAAGGAACTCGATAACAGCGCATAGAAAGACTACAAAACGGTCGTCTCTCACCTGAAAACATTCCTCGAGAGCCTACAGCAACGGTATGTGGCTCGTCAGAAGCTGTCCATATGCCGCCAAGAACCGGGAGAGCCGTCTGACACATTCGCCAATCGCATCCTTCATCTGGTGCGGGCAGCCACTTCAGGACAAGACTTCGCAACCCAAAAAGAACGAGTCGTGGAAGAGTTTGTTGCTCGGCTACGGGGTGACATCCATTACTTTATCAAACTGGATAATCCAGAGACATATGAGCAGGCGGTTGCCAAGGCCCAAATGGTAGAGCAACTTCTGAGCGAAGCATCAGCCGAATGCCTTGCGTCCCACGTCTCCGGTGCAGGCTCCGGTGCAGGTGTTGACTTCCTCAAGATCAAGCTCCTTCAGTCTAAAAAATATCGAATCATAGAACGCGATAATTCGGACGCCACAGAGGACGCCGTCAAGGTCATGATCCGGGTACGCTCCCCATTCATCGTCTGCATGACCACAGCCTCACTATTGAATATCACCAGCCGAGGAGGAGGACTCCACAAGCTCCTAACTACTTGCACGGTCCTCATCAGCGACGAGGCGTCTCAGATCCCGGAACCAGCCTTTGTGGCCATCGCGTCCCAGTTTCCACAGGCACGGCACATCGTTATCGGAGAAGTCAACCAGCTTCAACCCATGTCCGTTGCCTGCGATCGATATGGTCATCCTCCTGGTGCGCCGTAACGTTCCCCAAGCCCCCTCGTCACTACCGTCAAGGCTCATCCCGCGCTGAACGCCCTACCCAATTTCCTTTTCTAGCGCGGAGCACTCGTAAGCGGTACGGAGGCACGAGTGCGTCGTCTTGTGACCAGTCGACTCCGACTCCCGAACCCAGCCATACTGCTGGTCTTTGTCGACATTGAGGGGCTGCACGGCTCTAGGTAGCCTTCAAAATTGGGGACACCTGTACGATGGGCCGAGGACGCTAGGGTCGTCGTTAGCAATGCTAGTTCATTATTTTGCCAAGTGGTCTCGCTGTTTCCCCTATGTAAAATTCTTCACATATAATGCAGTCCACTTTGTGTACCACACATCTCATTCGGCAAAGCTGGTTGTCCTCTTCACAGATTGAACAACCTGGCTTTTCACACCGATTCTTGTAGGGACGCGAAATTGTTAGGAGACGTAGTAAAGATGGAGGTGGTCGAAATCCGCGGCTTATAGGAACCCCCGATCGTTTCACCACACGGTTGATGTCCAGAGCGAAGGAACCTGTGATGATAGGCATAATCAGCGGAGGACCAAAAAGGGCATCGTTGAGGTTTCCAGCAGCGAAGTAGCCTGATGCCATATCCACTCTGCCGCAGGATTCCCTCAACCTGATCTTCCAGATTTTGAGAATTCGTAGAGGTCACAGTAGTAAATGTGGTAATTGTATAATGAACGATATTTCGTTTCATATAAATAGGATGGCAAATCTGCGCGTGTAGAAGGATGTTATGAGATGCCGGTTTCCTATACTACGTGCCACTGACTTGACCTTCCGACATTTCCACCTTCGTAGTTAAAAACGGCATAAATCGTCTGGAGCTGAAGTCTCTGATGTTAGCCCGGTCGTAGGAAACGCTGAGTTACGTTGTCTGAACGTCTGTCGCAATGTTGCCCGTGATTTGCCTTCAACAAAGATGTCGTCGATGTATCGCCCGTGGTATAACACTCTTGGAGGCAAGGCCGGCCGCTCAAGATGATCCATGAAAATAATGGCGAGCAACGGTGCCAACCTGCTTCCTATTGCCAAACCTCTTATTTGCTTGTAGATCACATTTCGAAAACGGAGTATGTTCATGTCGATTACACTTCGTAGAAGCTCCTCAATTTCTTCTATTTGTAATCCAAGCAGCTGCATATTCCTGTGATGCAGCCGTAAACGCTGCAAACAGGCTTCAACAGCTCTACAAGTGTCAACGTTCGTGTACAATGCAAGTACGTCGAAGCTCTGATATTCCCGTCGTTCCTCTCCCTTAAAGTCGCATTGTCGTAGCTGTTCAAGAAACTGTTGCACACTTTTTAGGTGTGCGCGAACGTACGAAAGTAAAGGCGACAAGAGGTGCTGTAGGAACCAAATGATTCGATCAGTTGATCCTCCACATTGAGACACTATTAGCCTTGTCTTAATAGGAGTGTTGTCCAGTCGGGCTCAACTCCCTTCCCTTGGTAACTTATGCGTTTTCACAAGTTGGTAGTAATTAGGCACGCTTTCATTTTTCGGCACTAGTTGAGCGAGAAGTGGTCTCTCCAATTTCGTGCTCAGGACTCTACGAATGGTGCCTTTCAGACGTGCACATTCTGTCCTGTACTTCTCGCGGCTGCTTACTACATATGTGCCTGTATCCGATAAGACGGCGTCACTAAGAGCAATGTCTCTCTCTCTTGAGAGACTACAACAAAGCCTACGCATTTGTCTCCCACTAAAAATTGTAGCGAGCTCTTCAATTCAGTAGCCATCTGTAGACCTCTTTGTTCTTCTGTGGTCATATTATCGATCATCGGTCGGTTCTTGTCTTCATCAAACACTTGAAGGAGCCCATGCTCCAAGGCAGCAATTCTGGACGAAAGTTCAGGGGAACGAATCGGGATACGGATTTTGGACGAGGAAACGGTAGAAACTTGCGAAGGGTTTCTCGAAGAGTGGGAACAGTTGCTCCAACTTGTTCCTTCCAAATTTGCGTGTACCAAAATTTATGAACTGCGCTAACGATGTCATTCTTTATTTTTTCTGAAAACTTGGCCTCGAAGAAAAATTTGGTCCTAAATTCAACATCGCACGCATACCGTTGTCCACCAGGTTGTCATCATTGATGGTGCATCGTGAAGGTGGAAGGACTGTATGAATTCTCCACTCACTCTTCGCTTCAAGATTGACTTCTGAACGACGAGCCTTTCAATAGAAAGTTTTAAAGCTGCTGTCACCTCGGAACAATGATCTCTATTGTATATTCCGCAAATTTTAATATCATATATGGCATATATTTGAACTTTAACGTATGGCATCAGCCTTGAGCAGGAGGGGCATCTCTATAGTGTAAATCAAGAAAAGTAGCAGAGAAGGAACTCCTCCTTGAGGAACACCACTCGGGCAACAGTACCGTTTGGAGGATTGACGACTTATCCTTACTGTCATTTGCCTTCCTTCGAGGTATGATGAAAACCGTTCAAACAAGTTTTCAGCTATATCAAGCGAAGAAAGTCTTTGAAGAAGCTTACGATGATTCACTCTGTCGAAAGGTTTAGGTATGTCCACGTAAAATACATCAATTGAATTACCTTGGTTGACTGCTGAGCTCCAATCAAACACGCTTTCGAGGTTTGTGGTTGTCGAGAGATCAGAAGGAAACCATGTTGTTTTGTTGGAAACCCTTGGAGCCGGTTCAAGTGGTTTACCAATTTTTTTCTGATAATTCTTTCCATAACTTTTTCTGTGGGTTGTAGCGTAAGACTTATTGGACGGTAATGGGCTACCAACGAAGGGTTGAGCGTCTTACGAATAGCCGTAATTAAGGCATCCTTCCACACTTCAGAACATCAGTTAACATCAGCAAAACATTAAAAATGTGCGCTAGAGGCTCACTCAGCGAACTAGCACATTTTTTAAACACAATTAAAGGAATTCCATAGTAAAGTTCCGTAGTTGATTTTTTCAAACCATTCAGTAAACTTTTTCAGGATGAAAATAGATATTGCATAATTTATAGCAAAAAGTAGGTGGTCTAGCATGAGTGGCGATGTAGGCTGTCGCGATCATTCGCGACCTTCATTCGGCTTACATCTGCCTGTGTTGCATTCTTTGATGGAAAGATTCTTGGGAACACCTTTGCTGTTTCTGCTGTATTGTAATACGCAGCAGAGGGTAGTCTGTGACATCTTTTACAGATTACAGACTGCATGACTTTAGAAATATCTTATATCTCCGGACGGTTTTGGGATTCAATAACGTTGCCTTGCGATGCACATCTCTGCTCCTTGCCGCAGTGGGCATTTCCGACGTTAATGTCACTATGGTTAGAATGAGTTTCGCAAGCTCGGAGGCGGCTCTACGTATATGGGAAATTTCGTATCGTATGACAGCAAAGAATTCGCTAAACGAGAGTCATTTCGAATTATACCATGATCTTCACAGAAAATTCTTTTACGAGAAAAGATCGTGTTGGAAGATCATTAAGTTGCACAAACTTGTGGGCTTCAGTTATCACGACCATTGTGCTGCACTTATTGTCTTCCGCAGTGATTTCGCAGTTGGGATCGAATTTGCCAAGGCTGTTAAGAGAAATAGGTTTTTGTCGCTCTCTGTTGATTTTTATGACCTACAATGAATCTCCTACTCTCGCCATAGTTCTTAGAAGTTTGTCTAATCGAGAAAATCTTTCGAGGTTAACGTGTGTCTGTAGGACAGGTTATTTTTGTGCTTTCGAGTTCAACAGTTACTTATTTGAAGTAATCTTCAACACAATCTTCTTGCTGTATCGACGTAATCTCACGAAGCTGTTTGTGGGACGATGTCCCAGCTAGATATCTAGGTCCCTATATCCACTCGAGGCCAGGTATTTGGGTGGAAATGATATTCTTCAAGAGATTGCCGCTATAGCTCTTTGCTACAGACTGACTATAAACGCTGAAAAGACCAAACCGCTCGCAACTGACGGCTTACCTCGCACACTCTACCTGGACAACTCCAAGATCGAACATGTAGAGAACTTCATTACCTGGGTTCTATAGTACAGCAGAACAAAGCCTCATGCTCTACAGAAATCCACAGCAAAATTGACAACGTTGTGATGGCCTTCGGCTCACTAGCCTGAGGCCGGATTCATCTCCCGCTACCCGCTCTCTAACTGTGAAAATACCCATAATATGGCATTCATCAGCATGAGGTTTCGCGGTATTTTCGCCATTAGAGGGCGGTATGTGGTAGTTGAATCTGGCCCCTGGCGTGTATAGAGTAGACACAACGTATGACTGGCAACAAATATGAGAGTGTTTGGATCTACAGTACCGGACATGCCGTTGCGTCCAACAAGCACTAGCGGCGCCAAAGATGAGAAGCGGCGCAAAAGGGCGCCGGAGGGCGCCGTTTTCCGCTCGCCACGCGCCGCGTCTGAGGCAAGTCGCGTTAGGGCGCGGCGTCCTCAACTTCAGGATGTTAGACTGAATGAGAGAGCTTATCCATGCGTTCGGACGAGCATGGCTTACTGTTTGGAACTAAAGGCCGGCATGGCGCGCGCTCTGAACAATGCATATAGGCCCGGCAGAATCAATCGAGTGGGAGCGACAACCTATAGAGTGAGCGACAGCTTGAACAGTGAGCGCATGGGGAGTTTTAACAAAAATTCCTAGCCTTTCTACTCAAGAATTGCTCTAAGGCAGTCCAGCGAGCCTTTGGAGTGCGCCGTGCACAATGCATATAGGGTTGAACCTATCAATAGAGTGGGCGCGAAAGCTTGTAGAGTGCGCATTTAGGGAGTTTTATCAGAAATCCCTAGCCGCCCTACTCAGGAGCTGCTCTAGGACTGTCCAGCTTGCATGTGGAGTGCGCCGTGAACAATGCATATAGAAATGAACCTATCAGTCGAGTAGGCGCGACCGCTCGCAAGTTGCACGCGCGGGCGCGTTTGAAGCGCGATAACTCTGTCAAGTTTGAACCCTTCCGGCTGCAGCTTGTGTGTTTTGTAGTAATTAAAAGGTTCTAGCAGCTAGCCAAAGCACAGCGATGTAGCCTAAGAAAGGACAAAGTTACGGTGGTGCAAATATGCAGGTCAGGCTTGTACAACCAATTTTTTTCGATTTCAGTCTATCACTGCGGGAAGAGGCGATGAGCTGGCGGCCTACAAATGCATAGGCTAACAGATCACTTAACGTACTTCACAAAAACGCGCTTACAGCTCTCCAGCTGCCTAACCTGCCTTAGTTACAGCTGCGGTTTGAGAGCGGCGGACGGCAACAGTGAAGATTCTTCCGCCCTTACTCCTTCCGGTTTTGAGTTTTCACTCACACGGAAGTGTGAATACTTTACATAGGCGATATACGACATGTGGAGTGCCGCGGGAGGTAGCAAGGGCAGCGAGCGGCCCGCTGCCGTGTCCGCACACGGGCCGAAGCGCAGCCCCAAACTTGTTTCAGCGGCCGAAGAGGTGAAAATCAGTTTGAATACGGACAATATTACATCTGTGGAAAGCTCGCAACGAGCTGAATAATGCTGTCCAGTTGATTTTTCGAATAAACTCATCCATAAAGAGTTAAGCGACTGAAACAAAATTTTCTGTTGTTTTCGTCAAACTTTGGCCGGATAGAAATCTACTTTGAAAGGCTAAAATCTTTTTGTTATTTTTAGATTCGAATGTGCTTGTGGTCTGTTGTAGACCACAAAAAACACGACTTTCGTACTTATCCTGTACAGGAACAACCGAAGTTCAATGATAGAAAAAATCCTACGCTGCATATTGAAATTGGACCAATCCGTTGTTGGAAAAAAGAAAATCTAGTTGATTCTGTCTATTTCTCAAAGCCATTTTACACGTTTTATAAAGACCATCGTTCACACAATAAAGTGGTAGAATACTGTCTTCTGTAACAGGCTACTAGTTGGGTAATTCTTAACTGAATCTTATGTTTCCGCGCGTTTGCGCTTATATCAAATCGGCCCTATGTTATTCAAACTTGGCACTATTTAGTACCACAATGACACTTGATGCGTAGCAAATACATATCTGCTGAAACCATAGAGGATTCCTGAGTTTCGATGAAACTCGTCAACGAAAAGCCTCAAGGATATGCCAATGGGGATCTTGGAGGGGTCGTAAGTCAATTACCGGGGCCGAGGATGCAAAAGCTTCACAACTAGGCAACAATGCAATCGTTTTAGATTACGTTTAGATCGCTGGATAGAAAATGAGACAGGGCTTCTAATGGTGTTAATTAGATTTTAAACAAGTAACTTTGAAAAGAGTTATGGCAATGCGACGCTTTGCGACGGATTAATCCGTCGCAAAGCGTCCTTTTGCAAAGAATTTGAGCGGTATTGTACAACACTTCTACTTTGGCCTACTACTAGAGCATTTTACTGCCTATAAGAACCACGAGTTGCAGCCGAAACGACTCGAACCTGTCCTAGCTATTGCGTTCTGAACACGCCCGCACGTGCAATTTAGCACAATAATGGTGGATGTTCTCCCTGCTCTTACTCGCCCAGATTACGGTATTCGCTACTCGTAGCAGCACTGTTCAATTCAGGACGAAAAGCTCTATCGAATCGTAACCAATTTGGCCCGGTTCAGAAATATCGATTTTCGATGACGTCATCACCCTCTGCCGCGACCTAGAGCGGCGCTCTTCTTCGACGCGAAATTGCCAAAGAATCGATTTTTCCAAAACTGGCCGAGATTGACACCGTTCGATAGAGATCATCGAGTTGAACAGAACAATGTCATTGCGAGTGCAGAAAACTCAAAACCGGAAGGAGTAAGGGCGGAAAAATCTTCACTGTTGCCGTCCGCCGCTCTAGAACGGCAGCTGTAACTAAGGCAGGATAGGCAGCTGAGAGCTGTAAGCGCCTTATTGTAAAGTGCATTAAGTGGTCTGTTAGCCTATGCAGTTGTAGGCCGTCAGCTCATCGCCTCGTCCCGCAGTGATCGACTGAAATCGAAAAAAATTGGTTGTACAAGCCTGACCTGCATACTTGCACCACCGTAACTTTGTCCTTTCTTAGGCTACATCGCTGTGCTTTGGCGAGCCGCAAGAGCTTCTTACTGACTACAAAATCCACAAGCTGCAGCCGGAAAGGTTCACACTTGACAGAGTTATCGCGCTTCAAACACGCCCGCGCGTGCAACTTGCGAGCGGTCGCGCCCACTCGACTGATAGGTTCATTTCTATATGCATTGTTCACGGCGCACTCCACATGCAAGCTGGACAGTCCTAGAGCAGCTCCTGAGTAGGGCGGCTAGGGATTTCTAATAAAACTCCTCAAACTCTCAATCTACAAGCTTTCGCGCCCACTCGATTGATAGGATCGATTCTATATGCATTGTTCACGGCGCACTCCACATGCAAGCTGGACAGCCCTAGAGCAGCTCCTGAGTAGGGCGGCTAGGGATTCCTGATAAAACTCCTCAAACTCTCACTCTGCAAGCTTTCGCGCCCACTCGATTGATAGGTTCGATCCTATATGCATTGTGCATGGCGCACTCCAAAAGCTCGCTGGACTGTCTTAGAGCAACTCCTGAATAGGGCGGCTAGGGATTTCTGATAAAACTCCCTAAACTCTCACTCTACAAGCTGTCATGCCCACTCGATTGATAGGTTCGATCCTTTATGCATTGTGCATGGCGCATTCCAAAGGCTCGCTGGACTGCCTTAGAGCAATTCCTGAGTAGAAAGGCTAGGAATTTTTGCTAAAACTCCCCATGCGCTCACTGTTCAAGCTGTCGCTCACTCTATAGGTTGTCGCTCCCACTCGATTGATTCTGCCGGGCCTATATGCATTGTTCAGAGCGCGCCATGCCGGCAGTTAGTTCCAAACAGTAAGCCATGCTCGTCCGAACGCATGGATAAGCTCCTTCGTTCAGTCTAACGTCCAGAAGTTGAGGGTGCCGCGCACTAACGCGATTTGCCTCAGACGCAGCGCGTGGCGAGCGGAAAACGGCGCTCTCCGGCGCCCTTTTGCACCGCTTCTCATCTTTGGCGCCGCTTGTGCTTGTTGGACGCAGCGGCATGTCCGGTACTGTACTGTGATGCCAACATTGCGGAGGTGAAAATGGGCACTTCTGAGAGCTGACTTGCAGAAGCTAGAGGTCTTCTAAATGAGGTGCACCAGACGAATACTAAACGTCTCACTTCGTGATCGGATTTCAAACGAAAATATACGAAAGTCCTGCTGCAACCAGCCCACTATTGAATCCGAATTCCGAAAACGCAGACTCAAGTGGTTTGGGCATGCAAACCGAGTGGCAGGTCAGCGTATGCACAACAAAATGTTGTGAGGAGTCAGACCGAGCGGATGGAAAGTCCAGCGAGTTGCTCTGAAGAAGACGTGGATAGAACAAGTACAAGACGAATTGGGTAGACGAGGCTTTTGTATAGAGCGTGCAAAAGAAATAGCTCTGGTTCGCATGGCATGGTAGAACATTGTCCGTGACTCTCGCCACTCCACGGCACCTACAGCGATGTTGGCTTCGAGGCCGCTCTCAAACCTGACGCGCGCTAATGGAGCGTCAGTAAGTGGGTAAGTAATACCCTAGTAATGCTAAGACCCCACCCCCGGAATCGAAGCCGCAATCTACTCGGTCATCCAGTCGTAGGCGACTCCCTGGTTTAAGTCTTTACTGAGTGTGCCTTTTCCCTTCTATTGGGCATTCGTCAAATCTTATTCTGGATTTTATTGAAGCACGAATCCTTTTGCAGGTCAATTTCTGAGCACGACGAAACGGTCAATACGTTGCTATTGCTTTACGTGCCCGCGCAGAAGCTCTACGGTTTTTTGGCCTTTTTGGCCTACCCTTGGGTTCGCAGGAAATTTAAAAACTACTACAGTGTTTCCTAGACAATGCGCAGCAATCTTGGTAACTTTGATAACTCCGCGGTCACTTAATTTAGATTCCTCTCAAATTAAGCGTTAGGAGCAGACCATCCATTTGCTAGAGAATTGGTAATATTTAGCTTCGTCCTTTCGATACTGAAAAATGTGGGATAATTAGCATTGCTCAGCACACCACTGTATGTTGTGCTGCCGACATCACAGTGGTAAAATCTGATGTTTGGAACAAGTTCTTTGGCAATTTTTGCTTCCAGTGCAAGAGCAGAAGTAATGTGATTGAACACACTCCACAGGAATCGTGCTTATGACAGTCGACGCATTCCGCAAGTTGAACGCCTCTCCTGTTTTATATGTTTTATATACGCTCTATTTGTAGAGATGTGGTGATAAACGCCGCTAGTCACAAGGAAACTCGAGGTTATCGGCCGTGTCCCCGAAATAGAATAACAACTTAGCTCGATATAGTCCGCTGGGTGCGTACCAGAGGTGAGCGAAATTTCTGTTTTCTGATTTTCTGGCCATTTTGAGTATTTTCTTCTGTTTTCTGGGAAAATTACCCCGAAATTGGTCAGGAAACTGAAATTAGCATAGTAAAATCGCTGTAGGTGCTCGACCGCCAGAATTTAAACTATATCACACATCGCAGCTTCAATAGCAAGAAAATGATCTTAGACTATCCCAAATTTGAAAAAAGTGTTTTCGCGATGGCTTTCGTTACAAGTCGCGTCATGAACTCGTCTGATTCATTTGAGTGATGACGTGACTGCTATTATCACGCAGTTCCTCCGTAGAAATTTTCATGTCTTTGATAAATTGGATTTGTTGGATTTCCAGCTTAAGTATCAGCCTCGATCACAGAAAAACTTTATGATAGTTAGTGCTATGAAAACAGTGCATCAATACATATTCTCCAAAAAGAGTGTTGTCAGTGATTGAATGGTCATAAACTCTTAGCTGTGCAACAACCATTGTGACTTGTTTTGAGTGGCAAAAATGCAAATCTAAACGCGAATTGGATGTTGAGCTTCATTCACTGGTCCGATGAATCGCGGTGTTCACGAGATTGGTTGTATGAGTGTCATTCAAATTAAGTTGTCCGTTGGACGGATACAGTGAGTACGACAGTATACAGTGAGTACGACTTCTGAAATTTTTCTACCGATTGTTTCCTCTATGCAACAGTTTACAATAAAAACTGTTTAGAATCTTGGGGTCAGACCAAGTGCAGCGCGTGAACACGAATCCCTAATGTGTGCTTGGAAATTTTTGCAACCACGGGTATGAAATAGAAATATATGAGTAACTGCGAAGCAGAATTCCATTTCGTTGATATCAAAAGCCCAATTCCTTGTCATGACACAGTCAGTTCAGAGGGTCATCCTATTTCCACTTGCAGTTATGGGTCGCTACAGCAGATAGCCTATCGTGCTCTTTTTAGCAGATGTCGTTTTTACCTCGATGCGATGGTCAATTGTTCCATAACTTGGAACCACCTAGAAATCAAATCAATTCTAGAATCAATTCTATAGCTTGGAGTCAGTTACAGCTGCCTCATAGTCTTACAGTCTTCGAGTCAATAGTAAGGACAGTCATGCAGTACAGACACAGGAAAGCTAACAATAAGTAAGGGCGCGACATCCCTGAAAATTCGAGACTTCCAAAGATGGGTAGGTTAAGACTATCTGCTCACTAACTTTTTCAATTGAAGGGGAGCGCGAAGTTGGTGGCAGGAATTGCTACTAACACTTCTTGCTCCACTAAGGTGGTGATCTCTTTTAGAAGATGTTTCTATGCATACTATCTTCAGATCAAATTGGGCACTTTTGGAATCAAACTGATAATCTCTCAAAGAAAACGGCCGCGTCAACATTAGACCTGACATTCATTATGAAGGTCGAAATTCCTGTCTCAGGAGAATTCACCGTCACTTTCTTAAAAAGCTTATAATTCATCCTTCTCATAAACGCGAACACAGGGTTGGAACTTTGCGAAATTTTGTATTTCTGTAAAAAGAATGACACATCGCATATTTAGGTGTGGGAAAACAACGCATTTTCAGTATGTTAAAAGAATATATAATCCCATGCTCTCGGCCAGTGTTTCGATTCTCTTTTGCCTGATAGCGAAAGTTTTATTTACGTGTACATAGTATATGCGCGCGTGGAAACGGTAATTGCAGGAAATATCCCACATATAGTTTTTGCTGTTCCAAGTAAGCGGCACTTAGCCTACAATTACGTGTAGAGATCTTTCCAAGTTGTTAGTGGTAAATATTCTAAGACGGCATTTGCGCCAGGTGGTGTCTTGCAAGTAGTGTGCTTGCGCCTACTTTGTTTAACGTTTCAGTTTTGATATTCCCATTATTGTTAAAGACCTGGGCGTACCACAAAATGTTTGCTGATGCCTTTATCTGTGACTAATACTAGGCTATGCATTTGGGGATCTGCAATCCCCATTCTGCATACGTTCTGGGCGGGTGTCCTTTTCTGTTGCTACAGAAATGACCGACTTGGGTCTTACCTATGATAACAAGTTGCAGTTTGATAAGTATTGTGGCATTATCAAGAAAGAAGTTAGCCTGTCGTTGCTCAACCTCTTTCGTTGCTTGCGCAGAGTCCACACCATTATTCTCTTGAAAGCCTACAATACTTACATTCGACCTATCTTGGAGTATGAAGCTACATTTTCTTCCCCAAGAAAAAGAAGTTAGTGAGAATGTAAGAGGCCGTGCAAAACACCATCACAAGGAAGTTTCTTATAAGAACTAGAGGCTTGGATTATGCAAACAGTCCCTCAAGCATTCAACGTAACTTGTCCCTTGGCCTTCCTTCATTGGAATGTAGACGAAAATTCTCTGATCTTTTAATGGTGCGCAAAATTCTCTTACTAACGGCGGGGGGGGGGGGGCAAAAGTAGTGAGACACCCCATACGGCGTACATACATATATCTCGTGGCTGGAGTCTGGTTTCGTGCTTATCGTATTTGTATGTTTGTATGCTACTTACTGAAGCCCATCTGAGAAGTTACTACTTCCGCCCTTTCCAGAAGCATGCCAAAGCCGCAGTCTGTCTCATGCCGAAACCCCAGTCTGACGAGTTGACCTGTGTCGCACAAATCTCTCCCGATTCTCAACCCCGAGCAGCCTGGGCTCAATATTCACGCCAGATGAGAAGTACGTCTTCTACCTTAACCCTGCAAAGAAGCGAGTCTGGGTGAGGCCTGGTGACCTGTTACCGACTTTCGTTCGGCGAGATGTTCACGGCGAGAAGCACCTTTGGAGCTTTTGGGTAACCGCCCGTGGATAGGTTTACCGGAAGCCGTTTCCCAAGAGCACTACGATGAACCCCAAGGCCATGGTGAACGAAACAGAAGAGATGGACCTGCAACTCGCTCTTATTCATTCGCAGCGCTTCAAGAAGGTTCTCCTCTTTTACAACACCGCCCCCCATCGGGAACAAGTAACCACGGATAAGCTTGGCCAGCTGGGCTACGTTCACATGCCTCACCCACCGTATTCGCCGGACATCCCTCCATGCGACTACCACTACTTCTTGAGCCTACAGAACTTCCTGGTGGGAAGGGACACAAGAACCCAAGCAGCCCTTGACAACCATATCGAGCAGTTGATCAACACCAGGCCCAAGCAATTCTGGAAGGATGGGATCAGGAAGTTGGCTGAGCGATGGCAGCAAGGTCATTGCCCTTAATGGCAAATACATTCCTCAGAATCGTTGAGTTGTAATTGAGTTATAAAGAGATAAAGATTTTTTCAATTTGTCTCATTATTTTTGCTCCCCCCCCCCTAATAGATCGTGTCAAACTCAACGGTTCTTCCTTTCACATGCGCCTCTCTAGTACTAGAGGTTGGTTTTCAAAGATCCTCCTCACTCTAGTTAAAACCTCGTTTGGAGCAAATCTCTTTGTTCATAGGGTCGAGAGGGAATACCAGAAACTGCGCCGGTGTCTTCACTTTAATACCTCCATCGAGATTTCCGCTTATTCCTCTGCTAAACCTCTGTCTTTGTCCTTTATTCCTCTCATTTCACTTCTTTACATATTGGATTATTGCTATGTAAGAAACAATAACTACAATTAGAGAAAAATCGTGACGACTTATATGAAGATACGGTGCAGACTCCTCCTTCTTTTCATACACTCAAAGATTAATGTTTATTGCACGTTGAATCAATATTTGATGAATTATTTTAACGAAAAAAATCAAAATTTCAAAATTTCATACGATTTTACGCACTTATTGGGGTAAGTGGTTTTTAGGGGTTTAAAAAATAGAGAATCTGCCTTAACCACACACCTATCGCCTTTTGCTTGGGAGATGTACAGTTTGATTTTAAAACAATCCAGCTTACGTCGATAAGTATCCAGTTTGACGTGAAATAGAACAAACGTGTTGTGTAGTTATTGATAAAAACTCGTTTTTGAATACAGTAACCTGCTGTCAGTGTTCCTGCTGAGGGTGCACATCGTATGGAAGGGGCAAAGCTCACGACCCTTCTAACGGGAACAAGACGATGTTTACATTCTTTATACGCGGATTCACAGAAATAGCAGTATTTAGTTATCGATGTGGATGGCTAGCATAGAAGACTGCGGGCAGCAGAATCAGTTCCGTACTCGTCCACCTACTTCTAGCTGTGCGACGGGTTGATGGGAGCAGTGAAGGCCTCGGCTGTCATTGGTCGATTCCTGGAAACAGCGGCTCAGTGTACCGTATTCATTCGAGAGTTGCTTTGTCGGTTAGCAGCGGTGAGGGAGCATTAAAGGCGTTAGGAAGGATAGAAGGTTATGTCACTCTTGAGCAGTTTAGTGAAAAATCGGATTAAGCGGCACAAAAGAGTAAAGCTGAAAGTTCTCCCTTTTATCATTTAAGGGACACCGACGCTTTGCCGTACCTTTCATAGTACGTAAAGCGCTTACAAAGCTCAGCGATCTAAAAGAGTGTACCCTCACCCTCCGCTGGGAAACTCACGGAAGAAGGGAATCTCAGCCTTCAATTAGACAGAAGTAAATATGTTTCGTTCTTGCCGAATTCTTAAAGCAAGCGAGAGAGGCCTCTCATGTGTACTAGACATTGGATCCGACACCGATTTTCCGGATAATCGGATGATTCGGATAGGCCATTTTTTCAAACCCCGGATCTTCGGATGATTCAGATGAGGGCAATTTCTAAAACCCCGGATCTTCAGATGATTCAGATGAGGGCAATTTTAGAAACCCCGGATCTTCGGATGATTCAGATAACGCCATTTTTGGCCGAGCCGGATTTCGGATATCCGATTCGGATACAACCGGATAAGTCATATAATAGGTGCACGCAACCTTTTAAAAACGGAACACATCAGCAACTCCGTGTTTATTTCCTTGACCAATTGAAGCTACGAACGCGCAAAGCAGCTTGGAGCGCCTCACCTTGAATTAGGGGCTATATGCCTGGTAGCAAGACACATGAATGCTCAATTTCATCATTACTGGATAAGCTCAATTCACCATTGGAGTAGAGCACACCAGTGCTACGCAAAATGTGTCGTGTTTCGCTGCATTACGAGGGGAGACCTCCCCAGGGCTATTTTGCGCTTCCAGAGCAAACAAAAACAGCGCTAAGACTCCAAAGAGCCAATATCAACTCAATAGTGAGTTGGTAATGCACAGCGAAGTCTTGTAAAGGACAATAATGAAACGATTCCGAAACGCCCCGCAAGAACTTTCTCGTGCTCTGAAAAGGGAAGGGTCTGAAGCGTATGTCTGAACGGCGGAGCGAGTCATATAGGAATAATCGCCACTCCTCAATTATTATAAAAATGTGTTTCTTTTTTGCCATATCGATATGCCCGAGGAGCAGAAGATCATTGAAGTTACAGTGGAATCGGCGCCTCACAAGTTCGTGAGTCTTGTATGCCCGCAATGCCGCCGGCGGGAAGCGGCTCGTAGCGCAGTGGATTGCTTTGCTCACGTTGCTCCGTGAGAGGGAGGTAGGGGGTTCGACTTTTCTGCGCTGCTGCATCTTTGCATTTCAACTGATTGGTTGATTTGAGGGATTCTGACATCTGCACAATTTTAGATGTTTGCTTGCAGTGTTTCCAGATGTATGCTGTGAGAGCAACTTTGTTGCCACTTGTTTATTACTGACCGGTTTTTTAACCAAAACTCAATTGGAAAGCTGTTCAACATAACGATGTATGAACGTTTAACATCAGTGATACACAGACACAAAGTGCATGGAACATAAGCCCTGGTCACAATACGGGCAGCGCATAAAGGCTACTGGCTCCTCACAGTTTGCTTCCATATATGGACAAATGAGATCGGCTCCATAGACGAAATCCAATTGAAGACGTTCCCTTTCCTCTGAAACAAGAGTTCCGGCCGAAAACGTTATCATATGCCCACTGCTTGCCAGCCTTTCTACGTCAATCAGTTCATCTTGCGGATCCCAACCTTCTTCTGGTTTTCCACCACTTGCAGCCGTTCGTCTTCGTTTACTTCAAGTTGACGTGCTTCGAAGTCCTTGAGTATGCTGGCCATCCGTTCGGTCAGGTTGGTGTCATTCCCATGAAGGCTGCTTATCTAAAGGTGGACCACACTTCAGCGTGAGCAAGTGGATCACCACTCGAGCATCGGCGACTTTGATGGTGTTAGGTTTTAGAGAATCCTCAGCAGACCTCTGATTTCCAGGTGACAGGCAAAGATGAGAAGTGTATTGATGCCGTTTAGATCAATTTCCGGGATCCACAGAGTCTGTGGCACAGACTCTCGCGTTTTAAGCACATGTGACGTCACATCATGGTCTCCTCTGAAAATCCGAGCAGATGGTTTTACCCGAGGTCATTGGCCGATGTATAGAAACAGACTGAAAGGAGCCTGCAGCATTTATACCCTGCCCATTGTGTTAAGTGCTGCTTTATACACGTTGTACCTATGTATCACTGGTGCTGAATATTTATGCATCATCATGTTGAGTACCACAGCATGCAGAAAACGTCTGAAAATGGTATAGACGTCAGAACCCCTCAAATTTCAACCATTGAAAAGCAGGAATGCAGCAGCGCATGAGGATCGAACCCCCGATTCTTCCTCCCATGAAGCATCGTAACTACCCATTGCGCTCCGAGCTGCTTGTCGGAAGAGGCATCGCGGTCGTAGAAGACCCCAAACTCGTGATGCGCCGTACTCCATTGTGACTTCAAGAACCCCCACTCCTTGGGTTTAACGACTTGGCAAAAATGAAACACATTTTATGCTAATTGAGGGGTGGGGAATTTAATAGGATGACTCCCTCTCCCCGTTCAGATATACGCTATCAGACCCTTCCCTTGTGAGAGAATTCCCGCCAAATGATTGCAAATCTGCCCAAAAAAGTCAGGCTATCAATGGCGCAGAGTTTGCCAGCAAGGCGCACTAACACCCTATTATCCGATTTTTATCCGATTTTATCCGAATCATTGCATTTTTCAAAACCCCGGATCTTCGGATGATTCAGATGAGGGCAATTTTGAAAACACCGGATCTTCGGATGATTCAGATGAGGGCAATTTTAGAAACCCCGGATCTTCGGATGATTCAGATGAGGGCAATTTTCGACCGAGCCGGATTTCGGATAATCCGAAACCGGATAAATCCGGCCGGATATCCGAAAATGCATGATTCGGATCTCATGTCTAATGTGTACTATGAAGTGACGGCGGCAACGCCTGCCATATGGTATATGTTATACTTCGGCGCCAACGTCGGCGATGCGGTGACCGACAGTGTTACGTGGGCTGCTGCGCACTGCGTAGTACCCGCCCAGCATTGTCGCCGACAGCGCCGGCGACGTGTCGCCGAAGTATAACATATACGTATGGCATGTGCTGATCTGCGCGACGGTCGCTTTCCGGGGCTCGGTGATGCAGCGCTCGTGGCTTCGTTAATAAAGGGGGCGTCGGTGGGTCGATCTTCGAGAGTGCCGCCACTTTTGCATTTTCACCATTCAGCGGACATTTTAGAGCGCCTGGCTCCTACCCAAGAATGGAGCTTTTTCTGATTATCATAACGCACTGTTATCCTTCTAGGGCTCCGACTATCAAGTAAAACTTCGTCCAGGCTTCGCACGGAGACTTTGTATGATCTCCAAATAAGTACGAAATGCTTGCGATTTAGGGATGGGCTGGGTGTGGAGGGGAGATGATACTTGGAGTTCACGAATATGAGACCCAAGGAGAAATTGTACGATCCATAAACCAGGAACAGCGTGTGCGAGACGAACTTTAAATGAGAGGGGATATGGTAAACAACTCACAACAAACTGTGTTTGATAGCTTATAGAGTGGCAAACGCTATAAGCATGCCTAGCAGAATCCTGCACCCTTAAACGTCAGTGAAACATGTGAAATCAAACCAAGCACCTTACAAATAAAAACGACCGTCTTCCAAGGAAAACTAGCTTTTCTATAAAAGGGCTCAAGATAGATTTTCCATTTGATTAATGAGTTGTGATTTTCTTTAGTATTTGGCACCATCATTCAAACCCTAATTAGTAATAGTAAAGGAAGGCCGCAGATGACTGCAAGGAGCGATCTCTTCCTGTAATACACTGAAAAACTGTGCTTCCTCTCACATTGAAATGAGCTTGAACAGTTGCTTTCTTCAATGAATAAAAACTTTACAACATTTTGCTGCATTCACCTTTCTGAAACAAGTGAACCACGAATTTTCAAAAAAAAACGGGAATGTTTGAAATCGAAGATGAAATGAAATCGAACGTTTGAACCTTCTTAGAAAGTATCTAGTTACATCTGGATGACATTCGGTTCGATTTTGAAGGCGTTCAGTTTGACGTGAGAATGGTATGTTTCGTCAGTCGCCGAGTCAAAAACGACGACTTCACCCCACTCCTAAGTTTGGCAGAGGTTCCCTTGATCTCTCGAGCAAGTTCTGGGGGTGTAATATGAAAAGAGGCATGTTCACGAACGTCATATTTCGTCCTAACATCGAGTAATTTCATCAGCGTTTTCTAATTCATGATTTTTTCCAGTCATTTCGCTTCATATATCACCACATCCAGAACAGCACATTTGTCGATGGGTCGGCGATGCATTGCGAATTTCAAAAAGTCGGTTAAGATCCAGTTAAATTTCGGAAACGTTCCGTTAAATCGTTAAGCCAGATTTTGGCGGGAAATGCCGGTAATTCCTAAAAATCGTTAAATCGTTGGGCATTGAATGTACACCCTGTTTCTCATGTGCATTCATGCATGCATGTTTCTCATGTGAGCGAGCTGCACACCTTCCTGTAAGTGGCGAGGAAGTGCTGGTGCTGTTAGGTAACCGTGCACTTCGATCTACTGCTACGGGTTCGTTAGCAAGGGCACGCTCTCGCTTGTGGATGCGTACGTGGGGCTGAACGGAATTTTGGAGAAGTTATTGTCCTGACGTTTCTCTGACTCCGCCGAACTTCTCTCCAGAATCGGTAGTTAGGCAGCCGGCGCCGAGTCCAAAGCCGACACCCTTCGGTCCATACTTCCGTCCATGGCACTGCTTGCAGTACAACTCGGCCTCATGAGGAGCGACCGTACACGAGTCGAGCAACTTGTTGCACATATCTGAAAGTGTCCATCACACGTGCATTGGGAAGTAGTAATCGCATGGAGGGGGACAAAGAAGGAGGAGATGCTCAAGATTTCTGCAGAAGCCTCTTCCACTGTGTTCCTGCGCCGGTGTTCCGAAGCACATCTACGTCACAGGGGGTTGTACAGATTCTGGTGGTAACAGCGCATAAGCGCTACAGACAGAGGGCACATGCGGAACAGGTGATATCTGGTGTGGTAAAAGCAAGGGCTGAGGTGCGATGACAGTACTTCGTTGAAGGAGCTGACATGTAGTAGTTCAGATTCTTCTAGATAGATGCTTTAAGGGAGGTGAAGTGTACCATTCTGGAGTACAGAAAAACATTCACTGACGTCATGTCAACTTCTTTGTTTCCGAACTGTTCTCCTGTGTCCATCGTGAGCGATCCAGCTCCAATTCCGAAGCCCACTCCCTGTAAATCAAGCTCAAATTTGTCGAAATATTAGTCGGATTCGACTGGAGAGGGGAGTGCGTCCTGATGGTGTCATTTATTGTTAGCATGCTTAGCAAAACTGTCAGCCTGAGACAAGTGTCGAACGAAGGCCACACCGGTATCTGATCAAGTGAAATGGGTGGGGTACAGCGAACTAATCCCGCTAGTAATTACGTAAGCCGCTATCTATCTGTCTATAATTTAATTCCAATGTTTTGCTCATGGAGAAGTGTTGCGTCCGGTCTGCTGCACATTGTATGACTGATCTACTCGACCGTCTATATCATTTAAAAAAAGGAACGTTTCGCGGGGCAAAGAATGTGGAAATGCAATACTGCGCGTATTCACCGTTAAGCCAATGTGCGCCTGCCTAGGAAATCGATTCGAAGATGAAGCTCCCACCGTAGGTGATTCCTATCCACCCTACTCTCCTAATTAGGACAGGGACGGTGAGCATTAAATTCGAACCTTTACAAAGTGAATATCGGAAGAACACAAGCAAGGCTCTTTCCCTGCAAGGAGCAGGCATAAGTTCGGTTGCAGTTCCTACTGGCCTGTCTTGATCGAAAGAGTTAAGTTCACCACTTCAACTATAAAATGAGAATAGTATTAAGGACGGCATTCCTCAATCCCGATAGGTATGCGCCACGCATTCTGCTTTTACGGATGCCGAGGAGGCGATTTGCATGCGTATTTGGCCATACAATGGCTTGCGGTGGCCAGCCGATGAACAAGTCAGCGCTTTATCCTTCCCAGACAAGTCTGGTTACCAATTCACCGACCCCGGAGGGATGGAAGGCTTGGTTGGCCTGGGCGGGAAATCCGAACCAGGATCCTGGTATCGGGTGCACGCGACAGTCGCGCTTCCTCCAACTGCGCTACACGCGCCCTCGGTTTAGATACAAGAAAAAATGCGCAGGTGCTAGAGAGGACGGTTCTTTTTAACGTTCCGAGAATTTGCCAAAAAAAAAGCTTCCGAATTAAAAACCCTCCAAAACAAAATTCAAATTGAAACCCAAACTCATGAATACCGATAGTCGCGTTCAACAGTTAGTTCTTCCATCCTTCAAAACAACCTTCGAACTCAATCTGTTAAGAGGAAGAACATTTGCTTGACCAGCAAAAGGCTGCCCCGGTTCACGTCTCAGGTATTGTTTTGAGGCGCACTAGCTGCAACCTATGCCTCTAAAGAAATTCTCACGACAGCATCTGCCATCATGCCCCAGAGCCCTAACAAAGAGAAAACTCCGTTGAACTGAAGTTATGCTCAGAAAGAACTGGGACCGTGTTTTGACTCCCAACAGAGACACTTCGTTCGCCCACGACTCAGGCTGCCGTATCAATCATCAAATCCAACACTTTGCTCCAGTTTTAAACGAGCTGGGTACAAACAATCTACAATTTCCCAGAGTTACACAGAAGCATGAGTATTTTGCACAGCTGTTTATTCAACGTCCCAGTTGAGGGGTCTTCGATATCTTTGCATTGTCAACAACAACAACAACAACAAACGAAGCGAAATGTCCAAGTTACTTCAGACATCGACGTTTCGTTCCGCCGTTATAGCATCTACACTGCGGGCGAAAAGGACGCAAAAAGCGACAGACAGCGAGACAAACCTTTGGTCCGTACCGTCGACAGTGGCACTGTTTGCAGAACAGCTCGGCCTGATGCTCACAGCATGACATCGAATCCAACAATTTATTGCACATTGCTGAACGATAGAGCTCACACAGATATGGAGGACAACACTTTGAGATAGGTGGGAGAGGAATAAGGAGAAGACGTCACCTCAAAACAGGCAAGGAACAAAAAGCTCGAATCTCGAAAGAACAGCTGGAGCAGCCTTGGGCAAAGACAGGCAAGCGATGCAGAGCAACGAACTAGAATGCACCAGGCGTAGCGGCGATTCTCCTCGCCCCACAGGTCTACGAAGGCAGGCATAGGACGGCAGAAAGCAGCGAAAACTCCTTTAGGCATTCAGAGCAAGCCAGATAGCGGACACTGCTAATGCGGCTGAAACGAGGGAGGTGCTCTCCTTGAACATGTAGCTGCGTGGCGACGTTGCATGTTGTCGACAGCATTCAGACAATTTTCAGATCGATGATTCCCCTGTTCCATCTGAAGGACTCTAGCTGGCCTGCTACCTATTTTCCAGGTCCTGCTGCATTTCATTGCTACGGGCACATGTAGCGTAGTCGGCACCCCTGCAGTTCCGTCGTCTCGCAACAATTAAACAAGAACAGAGTGGAAATGAGGTCTCCGGCTACAGCTGGTGCGGGCTAATCTTATGATTAGAATGTGCTCGGAGTTCTTAAAATTTCTTTGCTACTACAGTAATCACGGCTTCCATTTGTAGTTCTCTTGACTGCACACCACACATCGTGAAGTTTCCTATGGATGCGCCTAGGATGTATCAGTTCATCGGTTCTGGGCATGAGTAAGAAGAGCAGCGCAAACCAATGTTTCATCTCATTCTAACTATTAACCTCTTCGTATGCTTGACTTCTAAGCAATTCGGGATTTGAGTGCAAAGAGGGAGCAACGAGAAATTTTCGAGCGCGGTTTGCTTACAACTTCTTTCTAGATTGTCGCCGAATCAGGCAGCATCGTCTTCATGAATCCAGCGGTGTCTTCTCCTTCTCGGGGCATTCAGGCATTCAGCAGAGGGGCGTGGTCCACTTTAAACCGCTGTGTAGGACTAGGACATGGGCTGTGCGCTAGGAAGTTCTACTCCCGGTTATATCAAGCTTTTGATTTCTCTTAGGGCCCCAGACTCGTCAGGGAAGGACAAATTACTGGCTTGTACATCAGACGGTCACCGCAAATAATTGTTTAGGCCAAATACGCAATCAAATTGCCTACACGACTCTTCGAAGAAGTAGAAAACGTGACGTACCGTGCAAAGCGAAGAATCAACGCCCTTTGGGATGGGCCGAGAGCAACCTACTCAGAGAGTTTTGATGACCGAAGGCAGCACGAGGACAGGACTTGCCTTAGAACACCGGACGACGTTACGAAAATTTGCCGGCGAGCGCAGTACACCTGACGTCATTGGCGCGACTTTCTGGCCAAGGCTCCCTCGTCAGCCGCGCTTGTGGTGTAGTCGTGCTGAAGACGACAGGAGCACAAATGGCAAAAGCAAGGAGTCGTTTCGGCCAAGATCTCCTATTGCGCAGCGCTTGTCCTGCGGTCGTGCTGGAGACGACGGTAGCAGAAAGAGTAAAAACCGGCAAACGTTCCGACCAAGACCTCCCATTATCCAGCGCTTGTCCTGTGTCCCCAGCATCCCCAGGAAGGGGAACTCCACTGGGAGCACTCCCATTACCGGGAATGCTCCCCCTGGAGCACCCTTCATCCCTATCACCTCCCATGTGCTCCTAACTAACCCTCAAAGTGGTGAAATTGCCCGTAGTCCCTTCTAACTCCCTCCTAGTCGTCCTACTAGCCCTTGTAATGCTTCAACTGCCCATAACTGCCCATAACTGCCCATAAGTGCTCCGACTCCTCAGAATGTGTCCAAAACGCTCCTGGAGCTTCTAAATACCCCAAAGTGCTCAAAATGCTTAGGTAATTTTTTCTTTGTATTTGTATTTTGTATATGTATATTTATTTATTTTTTATATTTTTTATTTTTTTATTTACTTTTATATTCATTTGTGTTCTCCTAACCCTACTCCTACCTCTACCTACCTACCTACCTAACCTAGGTATATTTTTTTATATTACTGTTTTATTTTTCTATTTTTTATAGAACTTTTTTACCTACCTACCTACCCATTTTTAAATGCTTCTGTGAAAAAGCCAATGTAGTGACACAAATTTATTTCAGATAATGCGCATAAACTCTGTTTAAACTTCTGTACACTATCAAGGATGTGCTTTTCCAAGCTTCAGACTGCTGCAAAAATGAGGATGAACCCCACCAACAATAGCCTGTGAAGCCTAGGTGTCCTGAAGGGCAGCGCCTGATTCTTCACAAAATAGCGTGGCCTAATGAGAATCGGCTGCGCCAATTAAAGTATCAGATGGCGTGCTCCGATCTTTAGGAAACCTCCGAAGTGAAGCATTAACAACAAACAATTTGGACGCCAAGGAGTGGATAGGGAAGGAAAGGAAGGGTCGCCGGGTGTGGCGAGCTCACCAGAGGCGAAACAAGACAATACTCGTGACAAGACTTCTTCGGGCGGATGCATCAAATACTTACTTACTTTGATACTTTGATGATCCTTTGTCGGCTGGAGGTCTTCTCAGCGGGGACCACAACTCTTCCAGACCGCTCGATCTCTGGCTGCTTGCATCCAGTGAGGCAGACTCCGCTCTCTGAAAGATCTTGAGAATGAGTCTGCCCATCGCGTTGGCGGTCTCCCAGTGCTCTCTTATGGTCTCTCGGGAGCCATTCTGTGACACGGAGACTCCATCTATCGTCCTTTCGTCGAAGCAGGTGTCCGGCCCAGCGATATTTGGACTTCTTCATGTACTGCAGCGGGTCTGCTAATTGCGACTTCTCCCGTAGCTCCGAGCTTCGTAGGCCTTCTTGCCATTGCTGACGAAGGCTTGTCGTTAGAAGACATCTCTCCAGTGCACGATGCGTAGTTTGCATCGCTCTGGCGATTGTCTTGTTGTCGGGCCAGGTTTCCGTCGCGTAACACATCGCAGGCAGTACAGAGGCGTTGAATATCGAGGCCCTGAGGCCGGGATCCTTGACCTGATCGGTGACTTCGCGAATCGAACTGAAGGCTGCCCATGCTGCGCGCCTCCTGCGGGCGATTTCAGGAGCGAGGTCGTTATCCATGTTCAGCTCTCTTCCCAGATAGACGTAGGAGTTGACCTGTTGCAGAGCGACTCCATTTAACCTTACGAGTCCCGTGTCACACCACTGGTTGACCATAAATTGCGTTTTGGACATATTCATATCCAATCCAATCTTCATGCCTGCCACATTGAGCTCGTTCAGCATTTCCTCGACTTCTGCCGTGCTGGTAGAGATAAGAACAATATCGTCGGCGAAGTGAAGGTTGCTGATCCGTTTACTGTCGACAAGGTAGCCTTTATCGTCCCAGTTCAAGTCTTTCATGGCATCCTGGAGTGCCGCGTGAATAGCTTGGGAGAAATCGTGTCTCCCTGCCGTACTCCTTTCCCGATAGGAATTTTAAGCTTTCGATCGAACAGCTGGATGGTAGTCGATGTGTTCGAGAAGCACTCGTCGAGAAGTCGGATGTAGGGCGATGGTATACCAGCGTGCACAAGTGCGTTCAAAACGGCGTTGATTTCCACAGAGTCGAACGTTTTCCGGTAATCCACGAAGACAAGGACAAGTGGGAGGTGGTATTCGCGGCTCCTCTCGATGAGCTGTGAGACAGTCTGAATATGGTCCATGCAGGAGAAGTCCTAGCGAAACCCTGCTTGTTCCACTGGCTGATATTCATCCAAGCAACGTTCCATGCGGTTAAGCAGTATCTTGGTGAAGATCTTGTACACAACCGAGAGAAGACTGATGGGTCGATAGTTGTTGATATCCTCCTGCTGACCTTTTTTGAATATTAAAACTGTTTTCGACTCCTTCCATGAGTCCGGAATCCTACCAATTCGAAGGTAGTGGTTGAAGTGCTTGGCAAGAAGTGAGCAGACGGCACTGCCACCCGCACGAAGGAGATTAGCGGAGACGGGAGCAGTGCCCGGCTTCATCCTTCTGATGGCATGAGCAACTTCTGATTCCAGAATGGGAGGTACTTCCTCAGCTGGTGGCATCAAGTATTTCGGGACAGTGATGGAAGAACGGAACAGATCTGTGTAGAATTCCTGAACGATGGCCTCCATCGCTCTTCGAGACGTTTGCGTTGTTCCATCCTTATCCACAAGGGCTGACATTATTGCCTTCTGATTGCAGAGATCTCGTTTGCAGCGCTTTATGCTTGAACTTTTCCCAGCCGCTTCTAACAGCTTCAATCTTCTGTAGGCTTGAATGGACTCCTTCACTGCAATTCGACAGGCCTTCGAGATGGTGACTTTTTCCAGATGGGAAGCATTAGGATCCAGTTTAACAGCTCTTCTTTGCTCCAAGAGTTTAATCGCATGTGCGTTGAGTCTTGAAGCAGACGGTGATGTGGCTTCGCAAGAGCTGCTAGCACATTTCAACAGTCCTTTGGAGAGAAGGTCGTAGTCTTCCGATGGATCTTCAAGAAGATTCCAATCGTATGACTTTATCGCATATTCCAACTCCTCAGACTTGAATGTGCCTCACCGGTGCCGGTTATGAGTGTCACGCTTGAACATCCTCTTTTTGAGAGTCAGCTTCGCACGGACAAGACGGTGATCCGAGCCGGTGTCAAATGAAGGCAGCACGGAGACGTCGAACAGACTCCAGCGTCTGTTTGTAAGAACATGGTCGATCTCCGAACGTGTTTCTCCATTTAGGCTTTCCCAGGTCCATCGTTGGTTTGAAGGCTTCTTAAGCATAGAATTTCCATGGTAGAGACGGCACGCGGAAAGGAAGTCTATCAGGCGCTCTCCGTTTTCGTTCCTTGAGGAAGTTCCATGTGGTCCTAGCCTCCATTCGTCGTGATCATTCGTACCGATGCCGCAGATGTTGGAGCATATCCATTTATGATGGAGATGGTTCCTTGATCTTTGGTTTCCAGACGAAGAACAGCTACTCGCGGACTGATGATCTTATAAGAGTCTACTATGTGGTGCACTGTCGAATTGACGAGAAATCCAACTCCGCCAATATTCTTTCTGTCCACCTTTGCTTCGATAACGAGAAGCTCGTTGTGTTCGGTCCTTCTTATGGTTTCCGTTCTACCTTTCGTTTCCTGCAGGGCGATAACGTCGTATTTGATGTTGCGGCTTCTGTAAAGCAGTGTCCGAAGATCCTGCTCAGATGCGATCGAACGACAGTTATAAGTGCGACGAATAGGCAGTTTCCGTGTCGTGGTGGGAGGGAGTTCCGGTAGTCCGATTCCAATGACGTCCAGATAGTTTAACTCCGAGATTAGATGGCCCCTCGTCGGAGGTGGATGCAACCGACGTCGTAGAAGTCCACCTCCGGCGCGCGGAGGACTGGGGCGCGGGTTTAGTTGTTTGAGCCGTAGCGGTGGTCTGGTTACTCATATGTTCCTGGCCAGGGATACAGGAGAGCCGCCCATACACGACAAAGAGTCGCGTACTGCGTGACCGTTTGTGACGTTAGCCACCACAAAGTGATGTTCACCCCTTCACCGCGGTGAGGTGGCACATGAAGGGGTATCAAATTGCATCAAATTGGCACTTCAAACTAGGTGTCGGGAGTGCAATCACGGGCACGCCCTTATTTGACGTCTTACCACTAACAGACGTGCTTAGGGAACTCCCGCTTTGCTGCTCAGACGTGCTTAGAAATACTATTCGGACCTCAGGACACGTTTGCTGCAGTAGGTTGAAGACGAGTTCTGGGAAGAGAAGTTTATCTGCTGCAAAACAGATAAACTTCTCTTCCCAGAACTTAAAGCAAGGGCTACTAACCTGAATTATTCAAGAATTGAAAAAGAAAAAAAAGCTTTCGTTTTCATCGAAGCATGGAGAAGGAGATATTCGCAACACCACTTAAATCGAGTCGACAAACCAGTCGAAACACTCAACATTCAGCCTAATAAAAGTGACACTCTTGGTGGACTGGTCTAGAAGAGCACAACGATAATCAACGATGTCATGTGAACATTCCAACCTGGGGAAATAAGAGTCTTCCGAAGGCCCGGAACCGCAGTTTCCTTAGGACGGCGATTTTGTATAAAGTTCAATCACCCCACTGCAGCAAACGTGTCCTTAGGTACGAATAGTTCTTCTAAGCACGTCTATTAGTGGTAAGACGTCAAATAAGGGCGTGTCCGTGATTGTACTCCCGATACCTAATTTGACGGTGCCAATTTGATGCATCGGCCCGAGAAAACCACCAAGGTTCGTTCAGAACGGGTTGGGCGGAAGGGTCAGTCAACTCTATCAATCTAACGAGGCAAAGCTAAATACCGCTATGCAGTATAGTGGTACTTTTGCTTTGCCTACGTTAGATACGACGTATCGCCTTCTCAATTGTGAAACTGGAAATCAACGACATTTATTTACAAAGTCTCCGCCTTAAGCCCTTCTTCAGATCTAAAATCAGATTTTAGATCTGAAGAAGGGCTTAAGGAAAGGGAAGTCCAGGTCTGCAAGGCATCAATTTCACTGCTGAAAAAAATTGAGAAAAAATGATGGTAATGAATTCTGGCTGATCTCTAACGCTTTGATCACACTCGCTGAGCGTTTTGGTACAAGGTGCGAGAGGAAACAACCGAAATCTTGCAGTTTCCACTAACTTTGGAGGCGATGAGACATTCGAAGCACTCACGAACGGCAACTCCGCGGGGAAAGAAAAATAAAAGAATATTCGGCTGCCGAATCGAAATAGCGCGGGCCGCCGCGTTCGTCGAGTCTAGCCGCGTCCTGACGCGATCGCCGCACGCCGGCGAGGCAGCGCGCCGATGGTGGAGACGCAGCGCAGAGCCGACGAGACCTCGTGGACGGGGCAGAGACGCAGCGCGGCAGAGAGCGAGAGGGTGAGCCGCCCGGTGGAGGGTGCCAGACAGCGGCCGTGGATCGATCGCCGGCGCTGATGTTGTGACGTAATGTACTGCGCTAGTCAACTCGCGATCTGATGACGTCACAGGGGCGGAGTCTCCTGCGCATGTCGGGGGCTTCACCTGCTGAAACCGCGAAGCGCGTCATCAGGCCCGGCTCGACACGTTGGGGGCAAGCTCAGCTCGATCGCAGGAATCTGGTCTTCCCCCAACATCCTGAAGTCGTCCGGTGCTTCTTAGCAAGCGATTTTTCTCCGAAAAAGGGGGCGGATCGTCCATCGCTTGTCGCCCCAAACTCTCTGAGTAGAGAGCGTGTCCTCTGGCAACAGACGACAAAAACCACAAGGATTATCATCAAACAATGGATCGCGAGAGCTCCATTAGTCAAAGGCAGAAGACTAAGATCTATGACAGAAGAACTCGCGCTTCGATCAAAGAGAGAGACGAATAATCTGAAGTGACCAGCAATTCAAAGATCCACTGGTCCACCTTTTTGCCTCCAAGACATCCCGTGAATGTCGGATGTCCCAAATTGACTGATTAACGCTGACCTTTATCATTATCCTTATTTACAAATAAGAAACCGCTACCGCTATCGAAAACCACACCAGAAACTAATAGAGTTGAAATTGCCCAGCTCCTCGCCACCTCCTAAAAGTACTCAGCATCGCGCACTTTTTTCAGGCGCTCTCTGGAGGGACCGTTTCATGATTAGCAATGCCATCATCGTCGTCCGTTTTTTCTTCAGCGACCGGTGACAGCGCCCTGAAAATTTCCTCAAGTCGGAAAAGACAGAATCGCCTAGTCCTAGCCCGCAGCTAAGACAGTTTGAAGTGGACCGCGCCCCTCAGTGGAGTGCAAGGCACTGCGGCTGCCGCTCGCGGCGCGTCGCGCTATCGCGACGCCTCATCCGCCCCCCCCCCCCACAGTGTGGCCGTCGGTTCCACCACGAGAAGAGCGAAATGGACGAGATCGCGCTCCGCTGCCGCAAGATCCTGATTCCGGTCTTGAGGACTGAGGTCTGCTCCCGCGAACAGTCCCTCGGCACGTCCGCGATGAAGTACCGCCGGAGTATACCTCACAATCAGGTATAGGCCCCATACCCCAAAGTGAATTATATCCAGCCGAGCACGAATCTGTAATAGGCTTCACGAGTTCCTACACTTGTGGACTGCAAAAGTCTAAATTCCATCAGCAGTCAGTTTGTCCCACCATTCAAAGGACCATCGAATCTACGTCTCGAATCTAACTCCCTAACTTATAACAAAAGTAGCGAATTGGCTGAATTTGAATGAAAAGGCTCTCCGCCGCGGTAAAGGATAGTAATCTATCGAACTCTTCACTTCTGGTGAAGCCTGTCCATAGACCGACACTCTTTCTCACGTCAAAAGCTCGTCTAGTCAAAAAACAACGATTGACAATGGTTGCCTATCCATACTGCCTTCTTGTTGCGATGCCAAATATATTCGCCTTCTATTAAGACAAATGTGAGGTGGGAGGCTCCACCCTGTGTGTTCGATCAAAATCGATTAAATCGATTTTCGAAACTCGTTCGCTCCATTGTGTGAACTTTTAAAAATCAATTTTGTTCGTTGTTCGAAAAAAGTCAAAAAGCCCAACTCCATTCGTCACTTACAAGTGTTGGTTCCCGCGAAGTCGGAAGTCTACCGTCGCCAGGAGGGCATTTCAAAAAGCGCCGGCACATTATAGCCCTACACGCAGGGTTGGAATAACTGCTTGGAGCGCGCTACAACTGTGAGCAACACCCGACCAGACAGTTCGCGTCCTCCTTGCATTTATGACCTCACTAGGTCATCGTCATATCCGCAGACGAATGTCGACAAAATGTCGTCTCCGTCGCTCCGCCTGGGGAACCACGTACCGCTCCGCTATTAGCACTCCACGCAAATGGCGCCGCTCCGCCGAGGAAGAGAGACCGCTTCGGAACGCCCTAGCGCGTGACTGCGAAATCTGTCGCGTGGTCCAGCTCGACGGATGGACGCAGCCGTCAAATATGCCACTTCGAGCCGCACCTTCCAGCCCCGACGGGACTTTCCCTACCCTCCAACCAGGGGCAATGGCATGCGCCGCAGAGCCACAGCTCCAACAACTGGTCGTCGATCAATTTTAAGGGACGCGGGAGAGGGACCGAACAGATCCGCGAGCATTCCGTCGCGGGCGACGGCCGCCGTCGGTCTGACCTCGAGACGGCACAGCTGTTTCTCATCCTGTACATCGCCACTCGCACCGCAATCCTACGACTCGACGGATGAGTGCCGAATGAAGAAAGGCTGATGTTGTTTACAAGCTAATCCGCGTCCAGAAGAGAGAGTGGTCGGAGGACAAACGAATAGGACGGCTTTGAACCACGATGGAGGAACACCTTGGAAGCTAATCACGAGCAGGGGGATGGCGATATCAAACACAGGAAACCAATAAGGAAGAGGTCTGAATGTAAACATACTGCATTTGAAGCAGAACTTGTGCCATTTGTATCCACCGGCGACCATCTCCTCAGCTGCGTAGACGGATTTTCCGCATTTCGGGCACTTCGGATGCTCGACGGGCTTGAAGGGCATCTGGAAAGACGCCGATAATGTCTGGATCCACGACGCAAGTGTAATGTGGCACGCGGATCGACTGCAAAAAGTACGCGCTGCGACCAAGGAAAGCGGGACGGGGAAACCTGCCGCCGCGGCCCTGGGCACGCAAGGAAACTGGAGGAAACCATATCCAGCGCCAGGGAGGTGAAGGCAATCGGGTCGTATCGGAAGTGCTCGCTGGCAGTGCAGCAGTAATGAATGAGCTGTCAATCGATAGCTCATCAAACTTTGTTTTCTTAGGCGCCACGTCTCCAGACAACCGCGAGAAGCATATGTTAGTTTCCCGCTGCGGCGCTGCATTAGGCTTCTTCCTCATGCTCTAGCGGCCGGCACAGGTTCAAAGCCTCACACGGACTCGGCTGATCCATGGTGTAGCTGGCCTCTCATTTGCTTGAAGCCGAGCACTGTTTGAGCTCTCAAATCTGATAGTTCAAGGACGCAGAACATCTAGCATAGCTGCAACAGTGGTAGGTTTTCGTACAAAGAACAATCGAGAGGATTGTCAGAGCTGAGAGAAAGACCATGGAACTAGCATAGGCACCCGGTGTAACAGTGGTTATGGCCGCAGTTGAATAAATCCTTAAACTTCACTGAACTCCAGCATAGTTCGGCTACTTACGAAAGGAGCGTTGATTAGTAGTAGTAGCCACGCTCCTGTGCTACTGTTGTCACGCTACTTTTCAGCTTGTATTTGCAGTGCAATTGGTTCAGTATTTACTAGATAGGTTTCATTCCTACATGTGAAAATATCAGACAGATTTTTCAAAACTGAGTCATCAAGTAATAGCAATACTCCAAGTTAAACTGGAGGGAAACCAGACTAGACGCTTGAGGTTTTCGAACGAGCAGTCAGTCGATGCCACTTTCGAAAGGATTCTCGGCTTTACCACATGTAAACACACAGCGGTCGCGACGAAGCGGTTGCGCAGTGTCGTGAGCTGCTGCACTGCCCCTATCCCCCTCCCCCAGATGCCACTGGGAGAAAACTCGGGTTACTTGAATTCCGGATGTGGCAACGAAGCGAAGCCCTTGACAGAGCTCCTCAGGCAGCAGTGCGCGCGAGGGAATGTGGCTGTGGTTCGGGAGGTTGGATGAGTGGGAGAGTGCGAAGGGGGAGTCGGAGGGAGAGCGCGACTGTCCGGGGCGGGGCGGCGGCGTAGGCAAACAACAACTCCGCGTCTGTGGCGGAGTTCGCACAGGTCCCGCGTATCCTAGCTGCTCTCCTGGATCTGCTTCCGGACACACATCCAGCATCGTGACGGTGCTGGACGGATATATGCCCGCACCGAGACTGAAGCCCCTTGACGGCCAATCACCGAATACGGCTTCGCTGCTCCAGGTGTGTAGTTGAACTAGCGTATCTCTGCTAGAACGCCACACTGTTGTTTCGGAAAGTGGATGCGCAGAAGTGTGCAGTGTTCTCCTTCTGCTAGCGTAGTGGACTATAGCGTAGTGAGCACAGGATGGAAATGGGAAAGAAGGAGGTCGGCTGCGCGTCCATGAACTCACAAAAGTAGTCTTCAGTGAGGGTGAATGGGAACCTCCTCACTGTCTCCGACGAGGGTAAGCTAGACCCGTTGCCCCGAACACATACGGACTATGCTGTATATGTGAAATCGGCGTTGTGTTTATTAAACCTGAGATATTGGGTGTGGTTATAAGGAAGCATCGCTCCGTCATGTTCATCATCGAATTTCAAATGTTAGCACATCGTCACCTCGGTTCCTCACAACCTACGGTCAATCTGATACGAGTTGGAAAACTTCTTTCCTTCACCGTTTCTCCCGCCTGCTGGCAGGTTTCGCTCTCCACGCTCTCACGCCGCAATTCTTGATCTGATGCTCGATCAAGCTCGACGGCAGTCCAAGTTTGACGTGTCGAGCCAGCGCTGCTTCACGTTTTTGGAACGTGTCTCAACGAAGTCAGGGCCTAGCTTAAGGATGCTGTCTCCCCAACCACGAGGAGCGTGGTAGCAGCACCACAAGTGAGCCTGTCGCAGCTTGCCAGCTATCGGCGAACACTGAAAAACGAATGGCATCGTTTCGGATGCGCTCCATGCACTCCACGCCAGCCGTCGGGCGCAGATTTTTTGTCTCCACGACGCTGAACCGGCTTAGGCGCATGTTATACTTCGCCGACAGCTCCACAGGGGGGGGGGGGGTGCTATACTCCCCGTCGTCGCCGCGCTCGGCGCGAGAGAAACAGAGTGCACGCGCGCTCTCTAGGTCGCCATGGCGGGGCTCCCGGATGTCGGCAACAGGTTGTCGACGAAAGGTTGTCGGCGACGGGTCGCCGTATCGCCGACGTGTCACCGAAAAATAAGTATATCTTAACGTTCCTTCGTCGCAGGAGAGCACTCAGCACTATACACCGCGACAGGCCGGACGGCGGTTTCTTCTTCAAGGCTTCATGCCAACAAACCGCCACCAGATGTTGCTGTTGTTGATTACAGGCAGTGCGCTGAAGCTCATTGTCGTCGGCGTAACGGAGCAGGGGTCTTTATGCCAGTCGTTAGGTGTTCGGTCTGCCGACACCTAATTTGAGTCCGAATATTGCCAAGCGGTCGCATCCAGCCCGGGGTTTGAAAGCTGCCCTCAATAAATGGCCCATTGTCACTCTGAAGAGACGCTTTCTTTCAGCGATGTGCTGCTAGTCGTACAAACCAACCTGTAATAGAGATATCACTACCGCTACAACCCATTTAGTTACGCCCGATGTTACACAGGTCAATGTTTTCAGTATTGTACTTCGAGGTTGATCGCATTCGAATTAAGCTCTGAAAACTGACGTGGTGGAGCATTACGGAACTTTTCGTAACCCTTCAACGAGTTTTCCTAGTCCAGACGTCGTTGGGTGCACATCCTCAGATATTCAAGACATCCTATGGTATAAGAACGTGTTGAAATTGTATTCCACTACGGCACAACATCAGCTCTTAATTACAACGTTCTTGCTAGAACGAAAAGTGATAGAAAGGAAGTTAAGCAGGGGTTCCTACCATTCAAAAAATTTGGAAGATTTCAGGCCATTTGAATGCGCTTTCATGGAATTCTAAACATACAGTAACGAGTACAGAGTACTCTTGACTCTCATTTTCCCAGCACTGTAGTAATCAGGTTAGAATCGCTTATTACTAGTACAGTAATAAGCGATTCTAACGTGGTTACTACAGTGCTGGAAAAAGGAGAGTCAAGAGTCGTTGCAATTAAATTAGGCGTGATCTTTATACTTAACCTTCATAGACTTGTTCCCAGTTGAGCACAGCTACTGTCACTTCTATCCTGCCCTTTTCCTATCTTCGTTTCTTCTCTATTTCTCATTTCATTTCTCGTTTTTTCCTACTTCTTACGTCTACTTCGCCAATTAATCTCAGTTTTTTCATCTCTTCCTTCGCTAGGTTACATAGTTGTGTATTGGCTAAATAAATAAGTAAGCAGATGTAAGGTGGGTGATATAATAGCAACACTTCATCCAGTCCTCTGCTAGATTGGCGTACTGTCTTGGCATAATTGCTTATTTTCATTTTTGCTTTGATTCTTGAATACATAAAATGAGGAGAGCCCTCCCACAGGGTTCGCCCAAAAGTATAAGAAGTTTTTAGTTGTCGAAGTCCTATACGACCTTCCCAAAGCTGCAAAATGTTTTTACACGTTTTGATGGCAGCCGTTCTTCACGACACATATGTGACAACCTAGAATATTTACCATTTTCACGTCAAATTGGGCACTTTTTATTATGGCTGAGAAGACGAGGTAGACCACTCTCTACACGCCGCCTACGACTTCGGAGAAGGACTGTCCCTCAAGACCTGCGAGAGTAGAGAGTCTTCGGCGTTGGGGTCCTCGTGAACACTTGGCCATGAACATCGATTCGTACGAGTTCTTCGCAAGCCGAGTCGGACGCCTGCGGCTGAAGCGATGTGGCTCCGTACCAGCTTTAACTGTGTTCGTCGCGCATGTCCCAATATCCGACTATGATGACGAAAACGTCGAAGCCTTCTATGTGGAGCTGGAGAAGTTCTACAAGGAAGACCACACCTTCTACAAGGTGATCGTCGGCGACTTCAACGCCAAGATCGGGCCACGAAGGTTGCAGGAAGACCAGGTTCGACTGTCCGTAAGTCTTGGCATGATGATTGAACATGTTGATGCTGTTTTGATTGAAGCCAAAGCCAAGACGGTAATCCTTTATTCGGCTAACGTTTCGGCTATTCGCCTTCGTCAGAACCTGGAAAAATCAAATACCAAAGTTATCCAACTGCTCCCAACTGCATTTTCAGGCTACAATACAAGACAAAAGGCGGCCACTCAGTACCAAGTGTAGTGGAACACGTAGAAGCCGGAAATGCTCACCTAATGAGATGGAAAGGACCTGATGGCAGGCCAGCTCCTCGCGCAACGTGCAATGGGTAGTCTGATAGACCGGCGAGAGGCCCGCCTGACTTGAAGACGTTGCGATCAAAGTCTACGGAGGTCAGAGAAGGCTGAGAGCTCATTAGTGATGGCAAGGCACTCATCCTTTCGATTCAGTTTTGGACTTTTCGCAGTAATCCAAAAGGCCTCTAACGTCTTGCGTGCTGAAGTCTTGGGTTCTCGAGCCAGTATCTTTATCGTAACCGTAAACTCTTCTCCGGAATGACCCTCCATCCTGTGCGCACAAAGTGGGCCATTAGCCACGAACTGCCTCCCAGTAAAAGGGCCATTTTTAGGTCCTAGACGGTATCCGTTCTAACGGGCTAATGCCCAAGACGACGATAGAATTCCGTTTGGCCTTCCCTACATCTCGGGTGTTTTGAGCACAGCGGTGCGAGCAGCCTTACGTAGGTATGACCTGGACCGTCTGGTTAGAGTGGTGGAAATTCCACCACCTAACTTGAAACAACAGCTGGTGCGCAATCGCCAGTACGACCGCCTATGCAATACGCCAAACTGTTCAGTTTGTTCATCTGGGCAAGAAGGAGACTGCATGACCTCCTGCGTAATCTACCTCATCACATGTGAGGTCTGCGGAGCCGAGTACGTAGGGGAAACTGGGCGACGTGGAGTTAAAGAACATCTAGGTGGACTGAGGAGGTCAGATATGGTGACCACACTTTGTGCGCACAGGATGGAGGGTCATTCCGGAGAAGAGTTTACGGTTTCGATAAAGATACTGGCGCGAGAACCCAAGACTTCAGCACGCAAGACGTTAGAGGCCTTTTG
>OX377203.1:59962312-60021441 GCA_947396885.1 Heligmosomoides polygyrus polygyrus | reverse complement strand
ACTCTCAGCCTTCTTTGACCTCCGTAGACTTTGATCGCAACGTCTTCAAGTCAGGCGGGCCTCTCGCCGGTCTATCAGACAACCCATTGCACGTTGCGCGAGGAGCTGGCCTGCCATCAGGTCCTTTCCATCTCATTAGGTGAGCATTTCCGGCTTCTACGTGTTCCACTACACTTGGTACTGAGTGGCCGCCTTTTGTCTTGTATTGTAGCCTGAAAATGCAGTTGGGAGCAGTTGGATAACTTTGGTAATTGATTTTTCCAGGTTCTGACGAAGGCGAGTAGCCGAAACGTTAGCCGAATAAAGGATTACCGTCTTGGCTTTGGCTTCAATCAAAACAGCAACAACAAGTTGCAGGAAGAACTTCACATCGGAACCCACGGTTTGGACTGAAACGAGCAAGGTGAAAGGCTGTCTGAGTTTATCATGTCGACCAAGACCATCCATGGAGACTCACAGTACCAGAAGCTTCTGGCACTACGATGGACCTGGGAATCCCCGCTGACAACCAGATCCATCACATCATCTTCAACCGCCAGTATTGCCTCGCCGACGTCTCCTTTGTCCCCAATTTCTATACGGTATCGGACCACCGACTCCTTCGCGCGAGAACCCGCTCTTGCGTCAAGGAGAGAAGGTTGCGAAATTCAAGAAGAGGAGTCTCAGAACGACCATCAACTGGAATCTTTACACATCTTTCAGCCTTTGGGAGAGAGTTACCGTCATGTCCTCGTCGTCGAGGAATACGACCGCTTCGCGCACCGTCTCCGCGATAGTTTAAGGGAGCCGAGAGCTTGAATGCCATCCAGAGACGTATGACTCCTGAAACTCTCGAGTGATACGCCAGCGTGGAGTAACATGAGCGTCAGGTAACTACCAACGTCCGAGCTTGCGAAGCTATGAAGATCGGCGGTAAAGGAAGATTTTAAGAAGAGAAGGGCGGAAGTATTGGTTGAAGCCGCAGAGGCAGGTTTACGCATCCGCAATGCCTGTCGGAACGTCGCCAACTTCAAGACCAAGATGACTGCTTTCCGATGTCCCGATGGAACCACCACCTCTTCCAGAAGGACCATGGAGACGGTCTCCACGACTTCTACTCGACACCACGACTTCTACTCGGTACCGACAGGATCAGACCCGAATACACGAAGAACCTAAACAAAAGTTTCCGGTCTGCAGAACAGCGATGTACCTCCTGACGCCACGCCCCCCAGCAGGGGGCGGTTGCACGTCCTGTCGCGCTGCCAAAAAGGCATCCGACTCTATCGAAACTTATCAAAGATTATCACGCACTGACTACTCAAGGCATTGCTTTTGTATGCATCAGTGCTTCGAGAGCTGTACTGTCCCAGATCCTATACGTCTCTATGACCCATCATGAATATTTGAATTTGAATTGAATTTTGAATCTTGGAAAGATCTCGAAGCAACTCCCGCGCTCCCGCCAAAGGGCGCCAAAACAGGGCATAAAAGCCGGTCCTAAAGGCTTGTAATAAAATTCATTTTCTGCCGTGTACCTTTTTCCGATTCTCGCTCCTCTCACATTGTTGTTTCCGGATAAAGTGCCCCATTCCGCGCTTCTAAGCCGTGCCTACCCGCTCGAATCCGGGTCAATTTCGAGACAAGGAGTCGTAAGGCCGGCTAGGGCCGGCATAGTGCAGACAACATTTCACCATGCTATAATGACGTCACTGTCAACGTGAATAAAGGAGTTCGGCATACCATATCCCAGGAGCTCTTCGGCGCCACGCTCGAAAGCAAACTAGAATGGGAAGAAATATGAGTGAAAATCGACGAGCGGCAACTGACCACCTTTGCTTCCCTGAAGATATCGTGCTCAAAACACCGAGCATCAGCCAGGCGGAACGAATGTTGGCCGACTTCGATCGCGTATGTGGGAACGTTGGACTGCAGCTGAATCGATGTTCATGAGAAACGGACAAGTTTTTGATGCCCATTCTAACTCAACGGAAGGAACATCTCTGAATGCTTCAGGCACGTCTATCTGAGTCGCGAAGTCAATACACCCAACGTCCCAGCGCCAGAGCTGAGCAGGAGGAAACGAGGGGCTTGGAAAGCTTTGAAGAACATAGGAGAAATCGTGAGGAAGAAGAAGAACGTCCGACTCCGTGCCCACCTATTCGACTTCACTGTTCTTCCTACCCTGACATACGCCGTGGAGGCCTGAGCTATACGTAAACAGCATGAACAGGCGATCAGAGTCGCGGAGAATCGAGAGGACGATGCTCAGGGTGACACGGCTCACGCAAGTGAGAGAAGGATTCTGGAGTTCAGAGCTTCGCCGACGTTCGGAGGTCGGAGACGCTGTCGCATGGGCCAGTCGTCGAAAATTAGGTGGGCCGGGCACTTAATGCGCTTCGTAGACATGTGCTGGACGAGAGCCGTCACCGACTGGATTCCGCGGGATTTCAAGAGAACACTAGCACGCCCAAACGCGTTGGTCAGACATTCGGAAGCCGTCAACGAACGATATGGTGCTCTTCCTGTCCCTCGACCGACAAATGGAGACGCTGCTGGCACCCTCTCGAGCAACCCGATGATCAGCGGGACGATAGGTGATACAGGTAAACTAACACTAACACACCGCAGCGTTCTGCTTTAAAGGCATCAACGTGTGCGAGGCCTTAGCAGCGCCTGGGTGTGGACTCATTGAGCACATCTGCATTGAGCAACTGCCCTTCTGTGATAGATTTGAACGAAGCTTATTCATTATGAGCTCTTTGGTCACGAGAGCTTCTTTGCCACTTCCCTTGTTGCGTTGCTATTGCTCTTTGCCGACTAATAACTTTGCCACGCTCCCAAAGGCACGTGGTGCCTTGCAAGCGTAGGAGACATGCTCGTGGGCGTTAGTTGAGCGCTGGAAGGTGGAATCAGTGGAACGCATAGGTGTACTTGGTGGACACCGCTGAGGGCGGGGCATACAAAGCTGGGCTTCGCCTTTTCTGGTGAAGTCAATGACCTGTCATTTGAGGCGACCAAGGCAATTTCGTAGAGACTCCCAAAGCTACATATAGTCCAAGTGCGCAGCGTGCATGTGGTCACGGTATTGCCTCCAGCGTTGCAGCATCCCAAATGTTTGTCTGTCTGAGGTGAGAAAGGTGTTCCCATAGAATCAGTTGCCTCAGGTAGAATGATCAAGCCACCTGTCAGAAATATCATTGGGGTGTTTTGGAGTGCGATGGGAGAAGAGCTGGCTAGCAATAGAATTCAGTATGAGGCAGATACAATCCTGTATGCAAGTCACAGATGTCAGTTCAGTGTGCAGAGAAGTCCTCGACCGTGCGAAGTCAAGCTGCAAATGATTGCGCTGAGAACCTCCCGGAGAATCGTGCAGAGAGGTACCTTTAGTTCGGATTGGTGTGTCCAAAGTGTTGTGGGCGAAGTACTGTGCTCCCCTGGAGTCATTTACTGTGCGTTTTTCTTCTAGTTGTGTACCTGCTCAATGGTTCCATCGACACTCAATTAGCTACATCCTACTCTCATCGAAGTGGAGAACAATAGCCAACTACTCCGCGGTAACAACGATCACAACTTGGAGAGCAAGCAACAAAAGAGCACATTGAAATGTGGAGCTGAGAACCTCCTGGAGAATCGTGCAGAGAGGCACCAATCGTTCGGATTAGTTCCTTATGTGCATGGTCCTACCGGGCGTGGCCACCTTGCCGTTTCGTTGAAGCCTAACCTGCCTGCGGGACACGGCTTATCCGTCTGCTTCATAGTGATGCATTGCGGCCCTCACCAGCCACTTGGGGCGGAGGATTACGGTAGAAGCAGAGCCAACCCCAAGTTGCAGTTATTTTATAATTATCTCGAATTCGCGAATATTCTGCTCTGTCCGGAAAAAGGGAAGGAATTTACTTTTCCGGCTAAGATTGATTGCATTGCTTTATAGAGCACAACTATTCTGCAAAGAATAGTCAAATTTCAGTATTCTTCATTTGGTTACTTTGGAAACACATCTGCGAAACCAAGCTCACGATTGCTCCTAATCGCTGTTCTACGATGGTTTGATCCCACTCAAGCTTCCACAAACTAGATACTCGTTCAAGCGCGAATATCAAATGCTAACAACCTCCTCGAGCAGCGCAGTGAGTCGGGGAGGAAACCCGTCAATTCATGTCCTAAAGAAGGCCGATCTTTCTAGCCCTGCCTGCATTTCGCAGGAGTTCAGCCATGCCTTCAGGCAGGGTCTGCGTCACCGTACGCCGCGAGCTTCTGTCCAGCGCCCTCTGCTCTGCTGCCTACTATGCTCCCCGCCAGTGGGCGTGGGTGAGCATTCGGCTGATATCGAGCCGATTCGGTAACCAAGTGCGAAGTCTTGTTAATACAGGCCGCGGCAGTCGGGACAGGTCAGTTCCTCCCGTATTTCAATAGTCCGCTATGGCCGCTTTCTCCTCTTACAGCGGCTTCAGGCGGAGAACTCGGCGCCGCAAATGCTTAGGAGTTACTTCCCGGCAAACAACTGTAACGCCAGATACTTGCAATCAACACTGGAGCAATCCATTATGCATACTAGGCTGATCAGACAGTCTAGATGTGGCTTTCTTCAGAAGTCCAGAACTGCCGACTTTCGATTGATATCCATGGTCTACCATGTGGTAGTCGTAGAACATTCTCGAAGCCTTTCTGCAAAAAACTTCGGTCGCAAGAAACCTCGGTCGAGACGCCCCGACCCCATCAGTGGCAGACTCTCGGCACTGTCAAAGGAGATCCGGAGGCTACCACCCAATGTTTTCCGACAAGACTCGGATATACCCAATCGGCTGCCGTCAGGTGTCTCCAAGCCCTCGGCTACCGAAAACTGCTGACTCGAGGGATCCCGCATGTCTTGACAGATGGCGTGCGGTTCGCCTGCATCTCCATCTGCCTGTCTCTCCTCCTTCCCTCGCCTCGCAAGGAGTTTCTGGAAGACCTGGTTGCCGGTTATGGCAGTTGGGTTCTCTGCGACTCGAACGCGCAGCTGCCGTTTGGCTACCTCGAGGAGAAGAGCCGCCTACGCAAGCATATTCGAACGTGGACCTTAAGAACGTTTTTCATGCTGTTTCTGGGACTCGAACGGATTGTTACGAGCTGCTCCGCAAGGGCCGTTGTCCTTTACGCCACTCAGCTTTAGCATCTCAAGAAGCTGCTCAGGGAAAATGGCCGAGACGACCTTCAGTGCACCTTCTTCATGATAACGCCGCAACCCATGAAACAAGCACGACGAAAAAGGGTCTTACTTATACCTAACTGTCGATGCGTCGTGGATCGCGTTACGATGTCTTGTACGCCCGCGATGGCAGTCGTGGCATGCATGTCGTGGGACAGTGGATAGTGCGTTGCTTCATGCGAAGGAGGTCGGAGGTTCGGTTCTCGCACGTTACGTCCTTTTAGCATTTGAGGGGTTTTGACGTCTACATAATTGGCCGGGTTTTCTGGGACTCCCCGTAAGCGACGAAAGCAGTTTCCACACGAACAGCTTGCATGGCAGTCAGCCTGGAGCCCCTTCCCTAGCCTTGTAGTGCGCTTTTCGAGCGCAGAACCCTGCTGCGAACTCCCCTGAGCGATGAAAACGAGCTCCAATGACAACGGCTCGGGTTACTGTAGCAGGCGCTGGCATATTGTCACGGCAGCATTCGGGTAGGCCTAATGGCTATCCCGAAAAAGTGAGGAATTGTGCTGGGAGGCCGTACTCATGCGCCACATTCTCCTGACATATCCTCCTCAGATTACCACTTGTTCCGCTCCCTAAAGGCCTTCTTGGCTAAGAAAAGCTTCACAAAGTTCAAAGACTTAAGTGATTATATTGCTGGTTGAATTGTGTTGTATGGCTAGAACATTGGTAAACGTGTAGTGAAGCGTCACCACACTGGCTACACATCTTCCAGTCCGCTAACTTTCAGCTGCTGCTACATAGGCCTTCTATGGCTCGTGGATGTTCTATGCTTCGGTGATGGTTGAACGAAGCTACAGGGTCCCCTGACTGGAGATGTCGGCGAACACTGGCCACATTCATTCTCAGCTGGTCCTTGAAGTCCTTGAGACAAAGCGGAAACGCACCTGGCCTTTAAATCTTCCCCAGCATCGAAGAAGTTCCCTGTTGTTATCACATATCAGAATTCAGTTAAAAAACGATTCGCTGTTGTGCGCAAAACGACTTTGGAGTCCCCCCCCCCCGTAGTCTGGGAGCTAGTGCTCGGCAGTCACACCACAGTGGGGCAAAAGCATATTTTTCTCTTTCTGTACTGAGACAAGGTTTGCGCATTGGATGAGGATGAGGTCAACTTTTCTCTGCAAACGCTTCGTAATAAAACGACACCGTAGATTCATTGAAAAGAACATCTTCAAATGGTTTGTGGAGTTTAGCATTTTTCCTTTTTTCCTGGGTCTAGCACCTCTTTTGAATTCATGTGAGAAGAGCGTGGCGAAGGCTAATATGGAGTCCTCATGCAGGACATACCAGTTTCCATGCAGCTAAAACTACGCTTTCACAGTGAATGTTGCAGTCCTCATATTTGGAGAATCTCCAAGACTCCATAGATCGTCCGTCACACGAATAAATAATTATGGACGGATGATTAAGAAAGACACCAATTTCTTCTCGTGAGAAACTGTTCGGCTGTGCGAAATTCACTCAATTCACGGTGCCCCAATGGGATAAATCTGATCGCTTCTTGTGCATCCACTACATGGGTCCGAATGGTGCATCATTATGTTGGGTGTCTTCACACCTATATCTAGCTTCGAGGCTTTTCGACATTTAATAAAGTGTTTTTGTAAACCGAATAGAGGTGCTAAAAGCGAATCAGAAGGGTTGAAGATGCAAGTCAAGAGAGGGAGTGTGAATTCCATATACACTTCCCCCTTATTGGCAGCTTTACAAAATCCGCAACTGATCAAGATGTGCAGTTAGAGCGTACATGTTTCCTTAGTTAAGGTTCTTATCTTATAGTTTTTTTTAAATAAACTCACTGAGCGTTGTGAAGAGAAAAGAGAAGGCCAAACATTCTAGGTATGGGAGCGGGGAAATGCGTTTGCGAACATATCAATTATACTCCGATACCATATAAGGGGAATGAAGCACTGATAACTGCAAACAATGAGAGATGGGTAGTTGAGCATGAAAGGAATTTCTCAATGAGTGTCACACAAACAGTTCTGCACATTTAAATACTAGAAGTGTTTATGGTGAGGAAGACGAGGAAGATAAACAAATTCAAAACATCGATTTTAGAATTATAGATATTGTTATTTTTATGTATTGTTGATGCTTCTGAAGAACAGTTGGGTACGGTTAGAAGCGTTTTTGCAAAATCTAGCAGCAAATTGCAGCTGTTGTGGTGCTGTAAAATATATTTTAAGTCTAGAGTGTAGGTCTACTTTCCTCCTCCTTCATACAGTCAGCAACATTAGTAGAAAAGTTCGCAAAACGAAACCATTGAGAACAGTTTCGTATACGTCACAGCTTTAGAAATAGACCCACCCTTCCTGAGCCTAGGGTAAAGTTGTCTGTCATCGAGTTCATATAGACAGCACCCCATACCATCTCAGACCTACTCCCATCGTTCATTCCAGGGATCCGAATGAGTCATTTTCGGATATCCGATTCCGATATCCCGATCTGAATCATCTAGTTATCCGCCCCGCGAGATTGCCTTTGTCGGAATCATCCAATTATCCGGAGTCCGCAAAATCGCCCTTATCCGAATTATACGAAAATCCGGGGTTCGCGAAATGCCACTATCCGAATCATCCAATTATTCGCCCCTGGAGAAATGCGATGGTTCGGATAAAATCGGATAACCCTTTCAATTTCCTCACTCCATTTTGAAATCGCCACCTTGGATGAAACACATTCGAAATGAATTTCGCGGGCGGGCACGCTGCCGAGTCATAGTTTTCGCGCCCAGTGTGAAACAGTGTCGTAATGACGTTGAATACATTTAGCACGCTGCTGGCGCTACGTCGATCTTGGCATCCTTTACCTCAAGTATCATGTTGCGCTGTCGGGCGAAAGGAAGGACGGGACTGAGGGAGAGAAGAGATCAAGCATGTACTCTGATCGGCACTTCGTTATTTCACATTGCATAGCATTCGGCGCAAATTGGGTCATGGGGGAGGGGGGTCAACATGTAGAGCAGCCCCGTGCAGCACGAAATTAAGAATGTTATTCAGCATTTGCGTGTCTACCATTTGTTGAACTGTGTTAGACCATTTTTCATATAATTCGACATTCATGTGCCTCCTTATGAAGGAGGAAAACCACTGAATACACATGGTGACTCCTCCCCTTCCTCCGAACCCAATTTGCGCCATTTGATATATATATTTTTATTTGTTTATTACATAAGTATACACATATATCAAATGGAATCAATCTCACAGTGCACAGGCATGAAACGTAGGAAGAAGAATATCATTAAAACAAAAAAGAAAAGAAAGAAAGAAGCCTTCGCAGGAAGAAGAACGGTATGAGGTATGATTCGGGCAAAGAAATTATGCGCCTCATGAAGTCACTGTAGCTACGGCTAACAGAATAGTTTTCAGGCTTTCAAATAAACGCAGTGTCCTATTGACAAAGAAATACCGGCGACAGTTGTGTCTTGCGGCATTGACTTGTATCTCCCTGATTCCACCCCCTAGTAGAAGAATTTCTCACTGAGAATAACTGCTCCAGGGGCCGGATTCATGAACGACTTACAGCAGTTTAACGGAGAAAATTACAGCCGGAATCCCTGATAGCGCGGCTTATCAAGCGATATGGTGAAGCATTTCGCCGCGATATCAGGGGCTCGGCTGTATTCTCTCTGTTAAATTGATCTAACCGTAAGTCGTTGGTGAATCCGGTCCCTGGTAACCTGCATCTTGCGTTAATGAGTCGGATATCCGAAAGTCCGGTGTCCGCAAAATCGCTTTTATCCGAATCATCCAAAAATCCGAGGTCCGCAAAATTGCCTTATCCGAATCACTCAATTTTTTCGAAGAATTTCGATCGGATCCAATGTATGTATACAGGGGTGTGCGTTAAATTTTTCGGTAAATTTTTAACGACTACCTTTTGACGAAAAAGTTTGCGTTAAATTCGGCAAATTCGATAAACTCCTTAAATAAAATTTACTGTAGTTGCAGTCAGTTTAGCTGTATTTTAGTATTTAAACAGCCAGATCTTTTTCTTTGTTGATTTTTTCGACTTTATCTTTCTATGTATATAGCAATATCTGACTATATCTTCATTTTCACAGGTATAAAAACAGTCCATCTATCATCAACAAAATTGCTGAACGAGAAATATCGTTAGGATTCTAAAACCAAACAGTAACATCAAGACTTATAAAACAACAAATTTCTCACAAATTTGCCTAGTTCGTTTAGCTTGAGGAAAGTCGTTCAGCTTCTGGGAAGATCCAAAGTGTTAGTACGGTTCAATGTTTTGGAGAGTTGTCATCTGTTCTGACAAAACTGCAGAATTTGCGCTCGCTAAGTAGAATTTACAGCCAGCGTTAAACTATACTGCCATAGTTGTTTCGGACAACTGCAGAATCCTTTAGTGAGGAATTGAGGTCAAGCAGTTAAAACAGCTAATTCTTCAGTACAGTTTGTCTTTGTAAGATATCAACGAAGTTCTTACATCTACTTGTTTCACAAAATTATTCCTTTTATCTTAAAAAGTACTGCTCCTCTGCATTGAGTATTTTTGTCATTGCCACCCGATTAACGTAGATTTCAGCTAGACTTTTGTTAAGCTCTTTCTCTTCTATATTACAAAGTAAATGCAGAAGGAACGGTCGTACTTAAAAGTGCGTTTCTCATCCTATGTTAGCAGTGGTCCACCATTCCCTCCTAATTCATCCATATACATTGAATTCGCCACCGTCTGTCACTCTTTTACTTCACTTTTACCGGGTTGAGTTCTTCTTAAAGCACCTGGTACCAAACTGCACAGCAGATTTGCTTGAGGTTCGATACACCGCATCATCCACAGCGAGGGCGGTCGAGTGGTCTATACTGATCGTGAGTGAAATACTCTTCATCATCTTGCGGGGGGGGGGGGGGAGGTGAAATTTGCTATTGAACATAGGATGTTGCTGCAGCAGGGGAAGTGTAGTCCTTTACTGCTTAACACAACAGCATCTACGCGCGTTTCTGAGCGTCCAGATTCAAAAGCCGACTTCGTGCTATTGGCTTGAGAAAATCACTAAAGGGGTAAGATTAGAAGGGGGACTCCGAGGGTGGAGAACAGACAGCGGCCAGAAGGGAGCGACCTGGAGGAGGCATCGGAATGGGGGCGGGATAGGGGGAGGGGTCGAATAATGAAGCAGGCCAGGAGGAGGAGGTGGCACCAGGAAGGGTTTAGGCAATAAGGAGGGACCAGTAAGGAGTTACAGGGGGGCAGTAAGGAAGATCAGCCAGGGGATCCATTACCAGTCAGGGAGACCGAATTTAGAAGATGTGACACCGATGCAATGGATGCTCGCTCGTCGTCGTCGTGTCGTAAGCGTGGGAGGGCTGCTTAATTGGGATAGAATAGCAAGGAGGATCCCGAGGGGGAAGGGATCTACCTTGAGGAAGGGACCTGGAGGCGGGACCAGGACGGGGAACCAACAAGAAGGGAGTCGTAAGGGAATTCATACGAGGAACAAGGAATCTGCCATATTCATAGCCTCTTCATGTTTGACACAGCAGCGACTCCCCCGCTTCTGAACTTCTGGGTTCGGAAGACGGGTCCTCTGAGCCTCTGGATCCAGAAGACGCCCCCCTACTTCGCTCAACAAGCCCCCTGATTCTGAGTTGTGTCACCGACGTCTGCCGTGAGCATGTTAGGAGCACTAAGGGGGTGGTAGAGAATGGCAGTAAGTGGGACCTCTAGGGTGAACTAGAAGAGCGACCAGGAAGGAAGGGAACAACCTGGAGGAGGGCCAGGACAAAGGAACCAGCAAGAAAAAACCAGTAGGGGTCAACAGTGGAAACAAGGAAGTGAACCAGGAGTTGTTACCAGGAAGGTGGGGGACTAAATACGGAGAGCGAAGACCAGTAAAGGCGGACCAGCAGTTAGATCCAGTAAGAAGAAACGAGTGAGGGGGAACATTTCTTCGGAAGGCTTTCTTTCTTGTCAACGATATCTGCAAACGCTAGCTGTTGAGCATGAAAACGGTAGTGGAGGAGCAACCTGAGGGACAGAAGTACTGCACAGCACAAACCAATGCCGTTACTGAACGGCTTGATGCCGATAAAGTAACCACCAGGTCCTAGATGCTAGCGAATTTTATGTTTTACAAAGACTACTTTCCATAGGTCAGTGATGCTGCAAAGTCGTGCGAAGCGCGCAAGTGCGAGACAAGCCGTTAGGCAAGTCGGAGCACTTGTCTATAGATATAAAGGAAATTTCTTGCTGGAGCTAGACCTGCACCTTAAAAAAAATTTCTTGCTGAAGCTAGACCTGCACCTTGAATATATCTTTTTCGTACAACTTTGAAAAATCCTGCTGCAATTAAAGCGCCAACATGACCTAACCTAATTGACGAAAAATGGTCATCGGCCTCTTGCTTAAGATACTTTCATCTGAATATGAATACTGTTTCATTTATGTAGTGACTGTGCTTCTTTGAAGGAAAGCTTCTAAGAGAACCTTTGAACAAGACAAAAACGTTAGCTAAGATCACTGACATGCACGACATGAAATTCAGAAAAAACCAAGAAATTATCAACTGATGCTGCACGGAGGACCCGTCCTGTTTTCGGAAAACTTGCGAAGAAGAAGAAAGGAGCATTGTTTCGTTTCTTATCCTTTTTTCGCAAAGTTTGTGTTTTGTAGTGCTTTCATCACGTTTTCTAAGCCTAATGCCTCTCCTGCGTGGATATCGACTGAGCGGCGGCATTTTTTTCGCTATTCCAGTTATCTTTGTTTTTCTTCAGTTTTCATGGTTTTCTTTTTCCTGTCCTCCTCTGCTTCAGTTCCTTTTCGTTTCGTTAGCTGATCGTAACCTTCTGTTTTGTTGCGGCCTTCTTTTTACTAACTTTTTCCTCCTGTTTTTGAATAGCCAATGTAATTGAAGAGTGTTTGTGCGGTAGGTCAAATCAATGGCGAGAACAATCTGTAGGCAAATGACCAGAAGTGCTAACGCTACTGAAGGAAGCACAAGCGAGAACGTAGTTAGGCCTCCTGCAGCTCCAGTGGATGCCGACTACAGCAACTTGTCGGCAAATGACCTTATCAAATGCATCCTGGAGCGCAATAAAGACCCTGTGACCGCCGATGTGTTGAACGCACTGGCCGAGAAAATTCCAAGGGATTTTCTGATTACATTGAAACAGAAAAGCGTTCCCGTAGTATCGCGATCATATTGTGAAAGGAGGCGGCCGCAGACTGCTCGCCGCCCTGCCGTCAGAAAGATTTAGAGGAAAAGTAATGAATATTTTAGATGTGCTTCAAGTGGAGTGCAGACCAGTGGAGTTGTACAGGATGGGCCGAGTCAAGATCGTCCACGGTTGGTAAAAGTGGTGCTGCCCTCGACTTTCCACGGGAGAACGGTGCTAGCTAATGCACGCTTCCTTCGCAGTGCTGGCTTTACGGACGTTTTTGTTCGTAGTAGCATGACTGCGGAGGAAAGAGCGAAGGAATATGAGTTGCGAAAGCTAGCCAGGGAAAGAAACAGGGGCAAGGAGGTGTGTGAATGGGTGATATACCGTGGCGAGCTCAGGCGCGCTTCCGAAATCTCAGCTGGGCTTTCGAGAAACGCGTGAGTGAGCATTGTAGTCCTCCATCGCTCTCGTGTTACCTGTCCAACGCTAGAAGCCTTGTTAACTAGCTGCACCACCTTCAGCACTTCATCTCTATCACGAAGCCTGATATAATTTTTATTACTGAAAATTGGCTGAACCCGAAAGTTCTAGATTCGGAAATTTTACTTGGCGGCCCCTATGAAATATATAGAGCTGATCGAAGAGGAGCTAGGGGAGGAGGTGTGTGTTGCATCGTTAAAAGTTGTCGTCTTGTGCATACCCTGAAGCACAATTTTTCCTTGAAATCTGGTGTCCTATGTATGGATGTGTTTTCGGCAAATACCTCTTCTCATTTGAGGTTTGTTATCGTTTACCGTTCACTTAATCCCTTAAGTTTGATGACTAAAACGTCGTCGCGTTACTTACTACCCTTGCAGCTGCTAGAAGGGACACAATAGTACTAGGTGACTTTAAGGCCTATGGTATACTCCCGCGTCGCTCCAGCGACGGGCGCGGGGCAACTATCAACGGCGCGCCTTCGCTGCAGTGGCGGACGGCGCAGTGGGGCGCGGTTGTCAGTTGACGCGCCATCGCTCCCGCGATGCGCCGCAGAGGGGTGTTATACCTCCGCGTCGCGGGAGTGAAACATACTCCCGTGCGACGGCTCGCTCGTCGCAGTGCAGTGCACTGCGATTAGCGACGCCGTGCCCTATTCTATGCACTTCCGCTCTCTTATTTCGACACTTCCTTGGTTCGTGACCATACCGCAGCAATTTCAACACACGTCTGGTTATGTTGGGTGGTCATGCGATTTCTCTGTTGTTCTCCTCGTAGGGTTTTCGTCGTGGCTAGACTCATTTTGGTTTTTTTTTTTCGACGGCTTGAACGGCTAGTTTTTTGAGGAGATATTTTTCTAGGCCGTTTTTCTCACTTTTGTGCCGATCCTCGCATTTTTTCGCCTCTGAACTTCCTCGCCAGCACCGAAATCTACATTTCTGTGTCGAACGAGTCACAGAGAGGTTTATTGACATGTCCGGCACAGAAATGTGCCAATTGAACGGCTAGTTTTTAACGAGATTGCTAAAAAAAATTGCTGGCGCTGGCTTTATTGCGATTGTAGCTAATTATTTTCGAGAACGCATTCCCTTAAGCTTAGCGCACTTTGCTAGTGCCCAGTAGTGTCAGGCATGCAACTCGAGTGAGCCGTACACAATGCACATAGAATCGACGAAATCAACTAAGTGAGCAAAGATTGTCCATCTGGTACACTACAGGGCACTGGCAAAGTATGCCATGCGACTTCGAGAACTTCCATGTCATGAGAAATAAGCTGCTCCAATCGCGTAAAGGCTGCTCGAATCATTTTTTGAGCCGCCCACGACGAAATTCCCATGATCTGGTGAAGTTATACAAGTGATTGTGGAGATCTCAAAGAGGTGAAAAGAACGATGTCAACCTTTTTTCAAAATATGTAGCTATCTAAATTGGAGGAGTTATTAGCATGCGACGTTTTGCGACGGATTAGTCCATCGCAACCCTTTTTTGAACCGTGCGACCCTTGCAGTATTGAATCTCATGCGGGGTTAGAGTTTTGCGACTCTGCCACTGCTTTTACTTTCTGTGCTTTAATACGAATTGTCTTGAAAAAACTCATGCGCTCTCTGTGAGGTCAAATAATCTTGTTCTGTTACATGAAAATCTCTGTAAACTCGTTTTGAGAAAGGAAAGACTCGTAGATTGGGTGTCCGACTGCTATTAAGGCATTTGATTCCCTTTGCTATACTTCTCGCTCCCCCCCCCCCTACATTTGTCTGATCATTCCCGCAGCACGATGCTCTCAGTTAGTCTAACTGGGCTCTTGAGCGGATTTACGACAGGACTCATGGTGGGTGTGATGGACAAAGCACGATTTCGTCACTGCACTGGATCAGCTGATTCGCTAAAATTCTGCAAGAGTCTCCGTCTGCAGACCTGCGTGAACTATGTCAGCCTCAGCGATTGCGACGGCTCGCGACGCGCATCGCGAGCCGTCGCGTCGCTGTGCACTCCCGCGTCGCTGCAGCGGACGGGAGTATACCATAGGCCTAATCTGTATATTGACTGGAGCGATTGCGCTTCATTGCATGCCAGTTCATCAAACATTCTGAAGTTCTTCGATGATGCTGGATTTACTCAACTGGTCAGCATTCCGACGATTTCCAATCACATTCTTAACCTTGCGTTTACAACATCACCTATAGTCAATGTTATTACCACACTTCCTCCTCTAGCTACCTCTGATCACAAGATGCTGCACTTTTTCGTAAGTTTTTGCTGCATCCCTGAAAACCATTTAGTTCCATGGCCTGACTTTTCGCTTGTCGATTACCGTTCGCTAAACGAATGTCTATTTAAAGTAGACTGGCTTGCAGTTTTTGATGGTTATTCGCCGACACCTGAGTTATATCAATGGTTCTGCAGGGCTATGTATCAACACTTGTCTCTCTTTGTCCCGCTGAAGTTCAAGAAACCTTACCAATTTAAGTATCCTCTGCATATTCAAAATTTGCTTGCCCAGAAAAGGTGATTGTTCGAAACGTTGCCAAATCCTCTGTACGACCCCGGATATAAGAAGGTTTGCTCTGATGTTGATTGGCATTTAAAAAAGTTTTTAACTAATCGAGAACGCCGTTATTTGGAACAGTCTTTAATGAGAAAGCTGCATATCTACATTCGCAAAAAGGTGAAGCCTGGAAGTTGCCTACCAGTTTTGCTTGATAAGGATGGCTTGAAGTGCTTCAGCGAACTTAGTAAGGCCACAGCGCTAGGAGATTTTTTGCATGCTCACCAAATATTACTCAATCACCACCTTCTAGACATCGGATGAGCAATGTTTATTTCCATCCTGCAGAGGTTGAAAAGATTTTGAAGCACTTGAAGCCATCAATCATTGAACCTTATGATGGTATTTCTTCAATTGTTTATAAAAAGTGCTCCGCCTCGCCCCTTGCTCATATTTTCAACGTCTCCTTAATGTTGTGTGAAGTACCCGAAATATGTAAAGATTCAATAGTTACCGCAACTCCTAAAACATCTGGAGCTTCGTGCGTATCTGATTACCGCCCAATAAGTTTGACGCCTCCGCCTATAAAGGTTATGGAAAAAATCATCAATGTAAAACACTTATCATTCATCAACAGGCTTCGCCTTATTCCACCTGAACAGCATGGCTTTTTGTATGACCTTTCCACCACCACAAATCTAGTCGACAGCCTGTATGATTGGAGTTTAGCGCTGAACCAAGGAAATTATATCGATGTGGTTTACATTGATTTATCAAAGGCGTTGAGCCATTACAAACTTCTCCAAAAATTGCACTTTCTCGGTATAGATAGGAACCTCCTTAATTGGTTCGCATCTTGATGAGAGACATATGACTGTAAAAGTGGGTCGAAGGTTCTCCAACCGATACCACTGCACTAGCGGGGTCCCACAGGGAGCTGTTCTTTCCCCACTATTATTCCTTATTTATACGATGGAACTCCCTTCCTTGCTTAAGGTATCACCGAACGTAAGAGTACAGTTATACGCCGATGATATCAAAATATACGGCATATATAATAGTGCAAATTATGCAGCAGTTAAAGAGTTTTTAAAACATGCTATTGCAAAGCTTAGTGCATGGGGCACAGAAATGAGTCTCACCGTGAATCTTGGCAAATCCTTTGTGCTGCACTACGGGGATCTACCCGCGACCCAATACGAAATAAATGGCGTTTTATTAGAGGGTTGTCCAATCGCCAAGGACCTTGGCGTTCTATTCGAACCCTCATTAAGCTTTTCACCCCACAATGACCAAATCGTGAAGAAGGTGTATAATACACATTTCTCTATCTTGCGCAGCGTCCACAGCAATAACCCAACCATACTTGTCCGTCTGTATAAATCCTACGTTTTGCCCCATCTCGAGTGTTGCTCTCAGGTCTGGAGCCCATGCACTAAAAAGCAAATACGTAAACTTGAAAAGGTGCAGCAAACCTTCTCGAGACTGGTGTACTGCAGGTTACATCCCCGTGTGAGTGGGAGACACTTGCCGACGTACAGTGAGCGCTTAGAGCTACTTGGCCTAAGGACATTACTGTATAGAAGGATATCTGCGGATCTTACATTTTGTTTCCGCATTCTTCGTGGAGAGGTAAGACTGGCACCTAGCAAGCTTTAGATTTTTAGACCTTCCAGTGAACGTTCAGGTGGGTTTAAACTAGATTATGTCAGAATTCGGAATAGAAAGTTTTTCAACTTCGTACTGTTACGGCTCGCAAGGTGGCTTCATTATTTACCTAGCGAAGCCTTAGCATCTAAGGATAGTCGCACATTTAGACGAAACTTGGGAAAAATTAACCTTCTGCAATGCTTAGGAATTGATAGTGTTGAATAACATTATCACGAACCTTCATTCAGTGCAATTCCATCAATCCAGCCTGGAAGCCATTTGACTTGTTATGGGTTTCAATATGTCAGGAACAGCCGACTTCATATTATGTGCCTTATGTGGTCTATTATTAATTAAGTGATTATTTATCTCTTATTACGGATTTTGTTGTATGTTCTACGAGTTTATTTTTTTATACACACAGCCAAGTTGAGTTTTTTTTTACTTGTCGCATGTTCTCACGTACTCTTCCTCGTCATGAACTGCATAGCCTACTCTCTAGTCCACATGGGTTGTGAGAACCAGCATATTTTTAACCAAATCTAGGCTCTTGTGCTTTGATAGTTGTCCATTTTCACAACTTTTGTGAGTTTGATGCTGCGGGTTTCCTGTCCTAGTTGCCGGTTCCATGGGGCGGCCAGCGTACCCATGTGCCGAAGCTCCGGTACCTACCTAAGGGCGTCATAGCTGGCTGATGCGGACAAGCAAGCTTCGTTGCCTCAATAATATTCTCATGCTCATTTGATCTTAAGGAGTTTTGCCTAAGAGATGGATATGGTTAAATTTAGACTACCGGAAGGAATGTATGTGTTGTAGCCTCCTTCAGCCCTGCTTACGTTTGGTTGTCTAATTACACTTGTCCTCTCAACCCGTGTGGATTGGTCCTCGTATTTCTGATTTGATTCTGTGATTTCTGTTTTGTTTCTAAGCGTCGCCGTAACTACCTGTCTGTTGGAAATTTGTTCACTTTTTTCTCACTTTTTTTCTTTCTAGACTCGTAATTTGGTTACCCGGTTTATTTCTGTTTCATTCTTCGTCTTGAATTTTTGGCACGTCCCTGAGACGTAAATAAATAAATAAATAAATAAATAAAATAATCAGCCCCACTTCTGAAACGAATATTGCAAAATGCTGTAAAACTGACTGGTTGGGAAGTATGAGAAACAATGTGTACCAATCGTACGCGAGAAAGGCATAGGAGGTCCAAAAACGGGAAACAACGGCAGAGAAAAGTGGGAGCGCACGCAAATGATTTGGCCAAGGTGCAAGGAAAATGTCAACAGTTCTTGAAGTGCAAGGACGAATCTAATGACGAATTTTCGACTGATTTAAGCAAGTTGGGGTTTCCTCAGTATCGCAAGGATGTTGCGAAAGCTCATCCAAAAAATCCGTCCAAAATGTATTTACATGAAGAAGAGGTAAAATCTGAAAAATGGTTCGTAAAATCTCGTTAGCAATTTAACGGAAATTTTCGAAACAAATTTCGTTAAAAGTTTTTAACGAAAAATACGGTAAAACCGGTAAATCGTTAATCGTTAAGCGCACGCCACTGGTCGTGCATACCGAGTGCAAACCTCCACACTCTAAAGACTACTGGGGCCTGGGGCAATGAAAGCAAGAAGGCAAGCAAAAGTATATTTGGCCTGCGCAGCGAGTTTCGGTTGCCAACCGATAGCGCTGTCTTTTTCCCAGACAAGCGGGCCACAATTCGCCGGTCCACCGGCAGTGAGAGGCCACGTTAGTCGGTAAGACGTCCTCGTGCCAAAGGTTCTCGACGGTAGGCACCTCCTCCCGTGCACGCACATCGAAGAGCAGAAGCCGCAGCTGTCACGACGGGTGAATTGAATTGTTCTACAGGACGACGCACAGAACTGGCCTGCGAAAGGACACTTCTTTGCAGCCTTCTATAAGGGAGTGACCAACCTGTTGCTACTTGCTTCGCTAAACTAACGGTGCTCCCTCTGACGAGTATAGATCAGCTGCATCTATTGCTACCTAAGAGCTTACGATGGTCCCCAACTTTGCCTGCAACACCAGCAACTACAAGGAATCCTAACAGGTATCAGCTGAAATTTCTAACTCGAGAGCGAGTAAGGAGACACCACCACGAATTATGCATTGCGCTGTGCGAGCTAAGATCCAAAAAGTAACGGGGGGGGGCAGGGGGGGGGGGGGGAGGGGTGGTGGAACAGTTCTATCACCACAGAGAAAAGATGTGATTGTGAGCAGGTAAAGCTGCGATGTGGAAAATCTGGAAGGACAGAAGGTCTGGTCGGTAAGATTTTCCAGTCAAAGAAGAGCTGTCTATGTAGGTGAAAGTGAAAGTGTAAGTCTGATGCAGACAAGAATCAGCGCTTGCAATGAGCTCATGGCTAGGGCGAGCACAGCGAGGTCTGCGAAGGAGCAGCTGTCACAATGAAAGCCACCGTAAAGATTGGCAGATGAAGCGGCGAAGCTGGCAGGCACAATCAAACGGGACCGTGATCAAGTGAGAAAGGAGTGGTTAAAAAAGCGCAATGCAGGATCAGACAAGAACTGTGTAAAAGCGACGCTCAAATTTGACCGAGGCGTTCGGACAAATTTCTTCGTCAAGATCGTAGCGAGGTAGAAAACAGAAATAACCACAAAAGTTGCACGTTAAATTAAAGGATAGCCTTAGGTAGCCCACCGAGGTCTTCTTTTAGGTGGGCCGGAAAGTTCTGGCGGTTTTTGTGCGACCGCTTTTCGTTGTTTATTACTGAATCAATAACCAACATACTTTGCATCTTTATGTAGGGTACAACGCGGAATTCTTTGCTCTATCTGAAGGAGCAATTTGCTTAATAATTGTGGTTCTTCAAAGACTTGTTGAACTATGTCGAAAGGGCAGTTCCGAACGGTATTTTATTTCAATGTCAAACTGAGCCAATCCGCCGTCGAAACAGCCCGGCAAACAACAGTGTGAGGAAGCCGAATTGTGTTGGAGAAAGGACCGTTCAACGGTGGTTCGAGAAATGTCGTTCAGGAGATTTCAATCTTGAAGATGTACCCCGAAGCGGCAGCCATACAACCATCCAGGACGACGATTTGAAGGCCTTCGTCGAAGCCAATCCATCGAAAACAGTCCGTGAGATTGCGAAAGGTCTAGGAGTCAGCAAAAGTGCTGTGACAGGTAGTTTGAAAGGCCTCAGAAAGTGAAAAATCTCGAAAGGTGGTAGCCCCACGATTTAGTGGTCGCTTGGAATTGTCGCGTTTCGAGATTTGTTCTTCTTTGCGTCTCCGGAATCAAAACGACCCGTTTTTGGATCGACTCGTCACATGTGATGAAAAGTGGGTTCTACAGGGTGCGCCAAAATTATGGCGACAAGGTTTTCAATTCGCCGAGAGAGGAAATGCGGTACTTTCGAGAAACCAACAATGAGATAATGTTTACCAGTCTATTGTAAACTATACGCAACATTGAGATTCGAAGATATCTCCATCGGCATCGATATAGACTTTGAGACGCTTCGGGAAGGCATTGACGGCGGCACGCAAGTAAGGCGCGTTGAGCTCATCCCACGCCTTTCTTCAAAGGATCTACGGAGCGGTGAGGTTTCCCGCAGGCTTTGGCTTTCAGAGCTGGCCAGACCGTGTAATCCATCGGAATCAAATCCGGAGAGTTGGCTGGCCACTCGTGGAAGCTGTTGAATGGCGGAAAGTTGCCTTTGCACCAGCCTTGCAGCATTCTTGCTCTGTGAGCTGGAACTCCTTCCTGTTTGAAGGTCCAGGAGGGTGCACTTGGATCTTCTTGTAGGCCTTAAGTTCCAGTTCACGAAAGATTCTTTTCAACGACGTCTCCATGATGTCCATTTTCCCGACAACCGGCGGACCGAGCGCGCCGGCTTCCTACGAATTCGTTCACGTACCCTACTAACGTTGTCCGTAGTTGTAACAGATAAGTGTCTTTACCCTCCGGATCTATCATCCACGATTTCCAGGTTTTCTTAGCGTCTAATGGGCCTACTCATAATACTCTGATGAACTCCAAGACGGTGGTGAATGTAGCGTGCCGAGAAGCCTTGAGGGTAAAGCTCAATGATTTAAGAACGGTGGCACGAACGCTTCACTATCTTGAAAAACGACTTATTGTTATGTTTGACTGAGGTAAGCATAAAGTAATTGGCTCAATAAAAACAATAAGAGCACGAAAAAAAGCAAACGCTCCGAATAAAAGATCAAATTGTTTGCGCATGTGCTGTCGGCATAATTTTGGCGCACCCTGCATACGTAAACCGAGGACGACCAGAACAGAGGGTTGATGTCGACGAACCCCCAGGCATTTCCCGAACTCACCACACCTTGTGCCAACTGATGGAGACCTTTTCAAGCACTTGCAGAACTTGCTCGATGCTAGAACCTTCGCAAATCAGGACCACGCAAAAGCAGCTTTTCTAGAATTTGTCGCATCTCGACCACCCAGTCTTTTCGCGGATGGAATTACTCAACTAGCATCGCGTTGAAAAAAAAGTACGCTGATTCGAGTGGTGCTAATTTCGGCATAAAAATTGCACTAGAGTATGAAGAATGAGTGATCGACCGAAATGGATCAGTCAAAATCGCCAGAACTTTCTTCCAAGCTAGTAGTTGCTGTCACCATACTGTAGGTGCCACTACTGTCGCTGGCTTCAGTTCGCAATCTACAACGCGCATTTTACACAGACGATGATTCCTTTGAAGGTGAAAACGAAAATAAAATGAAAACTGAAACTTTACTCGCGCGTATAATGCCTGGAGTACCAGGGAGTAGGACATATACATTCACAACGAGCAGCATGGTCCCGAATCTGCCTTGACATTTTTGAAAAACGATGGACAGAACCTCCAACCAGAAGCAAAGCTTTGTGCGTTCTCTTATTCACCGATGGTGATGAGGGTTTGGTAATGCTGCGTGAATGTAGCAGGCTTTTGCCGTGATCCAACAGTAAACACCGAAAGCTATGTAGCGTGGGAGTTGCGCAAAGTAAGTATAGAAACAGTCAAGATGGGGGTCTGAAGAGATGGACGACTATATACTTTTGGGCATTCTTCACTAGTGATTCATTTCCAGCTAACGATGCTGCCGCCGGTGTGTGTTGAATCATCGGAGAGAATAGGCCGCTTAAAGTTCTACATGGAAGAAAGTCAGCGCTGTACACGCTATACATAGCATATGAACACTGGCAAAGACCAGTAGCTGCCTCCTAACCCATGCTGGGAACCCCGGTGTTTGAAACCGGAATACGAAACGCGGAAACGGAAATGACGCATGTTCGCCATTTTTTCACAACAGCATCTGAAACGGCGTTAGAAGCGGCTTCTACATATTGCACCTTTTCTCGCTCAGAACTCTGCAAGCAGCAGAACCTTTCACAGATTAATGCTCATCCTCATCATAACATAACATAGCGAAGCATGAATTCATAATATTGCTATGATAACCTTTAGCTATGGTTACAGCAATAAACGAAAGCAAATTCAGGGGCTTATTTCACTATTTCTCAGTATTTCAGCATGCAATCTTTTCATATCTAGTTCCTGCCATGCTTTTCGCTGACTTCTTTGATGCTGATATTTTTTGAACGGTAGAATTAACCGACTTGGCCACTTGTTACATACAGACCCGCATTGAAAAAACTGACTCGGATGAAGTCCACAACTGGAGTAGCCACCTAGATCATTTCCCGACCAGGAAAGAGGTTCCTCTCAACACTTTTAGAAACCTGTGGCATCATGGACGACGTGAAAAATGCACAGACATTAGCAGTTACACTGTAATCACCAAAACTAGTACTCAGAATTGATTCTGGGATCTAAGATGATAACTGGATGACTGATTAGTCGTGATGGATCCACACTTCTACAGGAATAGTGCCAGTCTAGAAATCCCACGCCCAAGGTGACACTTTGGACGGTTCCTAGATGGTTCTCGAAGTAATAGATTTGTTTCAGAGTTCAATAAGTCACCCTAGCCAATCAAAACAACAGCTCTTGTTAGATATTTTGGTGCTTTATTAAAAAATGAATAGCATAACTCCATATGAATGAGTATCACACCTAGAAAAATTAAAAATTAAAATTAGCACCTTTCGTCAGGAACACTGATGTAATCTTGGAGCACAAACCGCTTGCCACAAACTTCTCTGAACTCTCTACTTCATGATACTGCGCTGTATGCTTACCAAGTTTTTAGTTTTTTCTATATGCTTACTAAGGTATTTGTAGCTAATGGATCAAGAATTTTATGATCATTCAAATGTTGAGTGCATTTTCTTAGCATTCAGTGCATACAGAGCCTTTGTGTGGCACATTAGTTTTTCCTGCAACCAGCCGCTGTCATTTTTGAGTGCTTTTTTGGTAGCCTAACCAATTTCAGGAATATTAATACTAGAGTTGTCAAACAGTATTCTCTCGCAATTATATGAAGGAGAAATCGTTTTGACTGATACGCTGATTGTGTTCAATAGAAAACTACTGTGGAATAGTGCCCATTTCCGTTTCCGCCTTCCGCCGCAAAAACAGGCGGAAACGGAACGGAAGAGCCCAAAATGGCCGGAAACCGAAATTCGGAACACGGAAACGGAAATCCAGCACATCCCTGGTAATAGGCGATCCGCGTAGAGCACCCACCGATCTAACGCGCGCATGGTCGAAGTGGTCACATTTTCAACAAACAGATGTCTTTGAGAGAGCGTGTAGCTTTCGGAGTCACCCCTCTTCTGATGGAAATGTTCCTTAAGATGAGTTTTCATTCTTCATTTTGGCGAGCTGAACGACGGCTGTTTTCCTTTGCCGTGAAGCGTTCTATTGTCCTGTGCCTTGTGCGCCTCCTTCACTTTCGAAGGTCGGCTTGTTACTCCCTCTACGCAGTTTTAGTCTAGTGCATTCAGCTTTCGTCAATGAAATAACCTGTCATGAACCACGTCCTGCAAAACTGCTTCCTGTGGTTTCGGCAATGAATGCCGCCATTGCAATCCCACTAAACGTAAACCATAACCTCCAACTTGCCTCTTCTTCAAACATTGACATCGTGAGTTGTTAGTCAGTTATGTTTTGTGCCACACAAGGTTCTTTAGCAGAGCCTGACATTGACGGGCATTTTCCTTGTCTTTGTTATGACCACGATGATTACTCCGTATTTAATTAAAGGCTGATTTTCCGCGCAATTTTAATTCGAAAGATGAAGTGCTGTTGTCAAGCTTGACAGATGTAGTCACTGCTCCACCATAATGGAAGCGATAACGGCCGCTTTCCTTGTTGGGCAGTGGCTCACTATAGGGTAATTTCTTACACAAGGCTACTCGCGATCAAGTTGGAAATATCGGACCAAGTCTAGTGGTGGGGCGCAGCCTATTCGCGGATCTAACCCAGACGGAGGGGGGTGTGGAACAGCTAGAAAAGCGAACCAAACGCAAGCAGAGTGGCTAATCTTCGGTAGGAAATACACAGAAATGTCGTCTTATACGGCGGTCCAGTGTGTAGTCCTTGAAATGGTCACTTTAAATCTTATCGTCGCTATAAAAAGAGTGAGTGAAGTGAGCGCCCCCCCCCCCCACATGTACAAATCCTGATCCTTCTTTATATCCAAAGAATTTGTTCATAAGCGTTCAAAAGAAACTGCTAAGCCTGGCGACGTTGCAGTTACAGGAGAACTTATAATCTTACTCCTTCCAGGGCAATGCTGACAGTTATAAGGACCCCAGTCACGGCTAAATCTGTTTAGACACTCCTTCGCGTGGTATCTTTCTGGCATTTTGGATCCACGTCTCAAACGCGTCTTTATGCTAGAACTCTATAAGGTCAGTGATGCTGCACTGGTGTCCGTACCAATTATTTGATGTCCTTATGGGGAACTGGCAACCCACATGAGCATTTTATCTGTGTGATGTGGATATAGAACGTCACCTGACGGTTGGAGTTTCCACGTCAAAGATAAAGGGGTGTCCAAACGGATTTGCGCCCCAGCGGCACCTCCTTCCACCAAAACGTATCCGGCAAAGTAGGAAGAAGTGAAGTCACCCACCAGTCAAGGCAGATGTTGATTGGAAACAGAGAAGCAGGCGATTATCAATGCGATCAGAGCAACAAACATGGGATTTTGAGTTTCCCCACAAAGAGCGTTCTCAAAAGGTAACTCGCCGAAAGGGCGGGGGTCACTACAATACCGCCCGCGTCGCGCGGTCAAAAAGACGGTTTGCGACGGTCGCATGCTCATAACTCCTTTAATTTTGAGTTGTTTCAGAAATTGTTGGCACCATTCGATTCGTCTCCTCGAGATCTACAAAACCTTATATGAAGCTTCACCAGACCATCGCGTTATCTCCGTGTATGGCCTAAAAAATAAATGCAGCAGGCTTTTGTTAATGAAGCACCTTTTTTTTTCCAGGCCGTACATGTGACGTGCAGTTTTCGGAGTATCTCAAGCATTGCGTGCGTTGTCAGTGCTCTCTCATGTATGTTCCGAGAGTGCGCCGTGCACAATGACATAAGATCGTTAAGAAATTCGTTATTTTTCACAGATTCCAGAAACAATCAATGAGTGCTGTCAGAAACGCGACTCACCACACCAGCCATCTGATGGTGGGAGAAAACAGTAGCCTTAGCGCCGCAACTAATACCTGGATTCTCGGTTCAGAGAGTCTTCTCTTAACAGAGATAAGCCTTCCAGTGAAGAGGACCGCGATTGGACGACGAGCAGTTATGAGATCGAATCTATCAATCGAATACGCGGAAGCATCCACTGGGTTTCTATTTTCGCTTGATGGAAAATGTAAAGCCTTCAGGACTATCTTGCATCGTTTGGGGAGTTCTATCATAAATTTCCAGCCGCACTACTAAGGAATTGCTCTAAGGCTGTCCAGCTAGCCTTCGGAGTGCGCCGTGAACAATGCATATAGAGTCGAACCTTTCAATCAAGGGAGGCGACCGCTTGCAAATTTCACGCGCGGGCGTGTTCGGAGCGCAATAACTCTTTCACGTTCAGATCGTTTCGGCTGCAACTCGTGGGTCTTGTAAGCAGTAAAATGATCTAGTAGTAAGCTAAATTAGAACGGTGTAGCTTAGGAAGAAGTAACGTTGCAGGGATGCGAAAATACAAGTGAGGCTTGTGTGGCGCTTTTTTCCCGATTTCGGTGGACCACTGCGGGAAGATGAGGCGAGCAAACGGTCTTGCAATGCGTGCGCAAACAGGGCGCTTAAGGTACTTCACGATAACGTTCTCAGAACTCCTCAGCTTTCTAAACTGCCTTAGCCTCAGCTGCCAGTTTAAACCGGCGGAGGATAGTGGTTAGAGTTTCTTGCACCCTTACTCGTCCAGGTTTGGCTGTTCAACACTCACATTGGTACCGTTCTGTTCAGCATAAAAAGCGCTATCGAATGGTTCCAATTTCTACCGATTCTGAGAAAATCGGTTTTTTGACAATTTCGCACCAAAGGCGAGGAGGCTCAACGGCGCGGCAGAAGGTCGATGACGTCATCGAAAATCGATTTCTTCGGATTTGGCCATGCTTGATACAGTTCGATAGAGCTTTTCATGGTGAATTGAAAGGTGTTATTGTGAGTAGGGAAAACTGTAATATGGGCGAGTAAGAGCAAGGAAAACATCGACCGTTGTTGTGCTAAATTGCACGCGCGGGCGTGTTCTGAGCACGAAAACTCTGTCATATTTTAACCTTTCCGGCTGCAGCTCGTTGGTTTTGTAGGCAATAAAATGTAATAGTAGTGCGCTGAAACACAGCAATGTAGCTTATGATTGGACAAAGTTACAGCAGTGCGAAAATGCAGGTCAGCCTTGTGTGATACGATTTTTTCCAAATTCAGTCGACACCTGCAGGTATACGCGGTGAGCTAACGGCCTACAAATGCGCCAGCTGGCAGGGCACTTGGGGTTATTTAAGAGAGTGTTTTAACAGTTCCCTAGCTGATTAAACTGCCTTAGCATCAGCTGCCATTTTAGAGCGGCGGAGTTTTGGCGTTGAAATTTCCTGCGCCATTGTTCAGGTTTGAGTGTTCGACACTCGCAGTGGTACCTTTCTGTTCATCATGGAAAGCGCTATCGAATGGTACCAATTTCGACCGATTCTGGAAATATCGATTTTTTGAAAATTTCCCATCGAGGACGGGTGCGCTCCAGCTCGGGCCTGCGCGGACGATGACGTCATCGAAAATCGATGTTTTCGAAGTTGGCCGAGTTTTCTCGTCCAAAAGCATCTAGGGGTTATTTGGGGCGCAGATTACGAATCCGACGTCTGTCTTTGAAAATTCCGCCGCTTTCGGTAGGTTTTGGATATTCTTCTGGATAATTGGAGGTGGTCGGGTCAGGATCACCGATTTTGCTCAAACTTCGTATAGGGGCGGAGACTTATTCGGGGTGCCGAACAGGATGCCGAAGTTTATTCGGACGATTACGGCAGGAGACCGCTCATACCGATAACTGAGGGTGACCGGTGATCCTGACCTGACCACCCTCAAACGGGTAGTAACCTACTGAAATCGGTGGAATTTTTAAAAACGGACGTCAGATTCGTAATCAGCGCCCCAAATAACCGTCTAGATGATTTTGGACGAAGTTTGCACGAGGAAATTTGGCCGATTTCGAAAATATCGTTTCCGATGACGTCATCGTCCGCGCCGACCCCGGCCGATGGCGCCCACGTCCTCGATGGGAAATTGCCAAAAAATCGATTTTTTTTGAAATCGGTCGAGAGTGACACCCTTCGATAGAGCTTTTCGTGATGAACAAAATGGTGCTAGTGGGAGTGTCTAAAACCCAAATTTGGATGAGTAAGAGAGCAGGAAACTTTAATCGCAAAGTCCGTAGTAAAATGGCAGATGGGGCTAAGGCAGCCTAGGCAGCTGGGGAGTTGCGAGCATATCGTCTTAAAGCACCTTAGGTGTTCCGCTCGCCTACGTATTTGCATGCCGTTGGCTCGCCGTGTCTTCGCCTAATGGTCGACCGAAATCGAAAAAAATTGGGTCGCACAAGCCTCACCTGCATTTTCGCAGCGCTGTAATTTAGTCCATTCATGAGCTACACCGTTGTGATTTAGCCCACGTCAAGAACCTTGTCCTACCTACGAAGCCCTCGAGTTGCAGCCGAAACGGTTTGAACTTGATAGAGTTATTGCGCTACGAACTCGCTCGCGCGTGCATTTGCGAGCAGTCGCCCCACTCCACTGATATGTTCTATTCTATATGCATTGTTCACAGCGTACTATAAAGCTTCCCCGGATCAGAGTACAGCAATTCCTGAGTAGGGCGGGAGGAAATTTCTAATCTAACCTAATTTCAAACACTGTTCTATCGTATATGCATTTTGCACGGCGCACTCTCTCTTCTCGCTTCTTAAAACCTCTTAATTTGTATAAGCTGCTATCAGTGTGTGCACTAAATCACCTGAAGAGGGTAAGCTTTGCTGTTTAGCACGACATTTGAACCGCTTGCGCTCGCTCGATTGATAGGTTCGATCCTACATGCATTGTGTACGGTGCACTCCAAGGGCTCATCGGACTGACTGGAACAACTCCTAAGTAGGACGGCCGGAAATTTCTTATAAAGTTCTCCAAATGGTGCAAAATAGTCTTGAAGGCTTTACATTTTCCATCAAGCGAAGATAGAACCCAGTGGACATGCTTCCGTTCATTCGACTGATAGGTTCTATCGTAAATGCATTGTGCACGGCGCATTCTCGGAACATTCCAGGCATGACAGAGCACTGTCAACGCACGCCATGCTTGAGATACTCCGAACACACTGCATGTCCTGGAAAATAAGGTGCTCCAATCGCAAAAGCCTGCTGCAGTTATATTTTTAGGCCACCCACGACGAAAACGCGGTGGCCTGGTATAGTTTCATATATGGTTTTGTAGATCTCGGGAAGACGAATCGAACGGTGCCAACAGTTTCTGAAACAACTCAAAATTAAAGGAGTTATAAGCATGTGCCGGTTTGCGACGGATTTTTCCGTCGCAAACCGTCTTTTTGACCGCGCGACGCGGGCGGTATTGTAAGGTTGATAGTCCCCATTCTTGCTACATACCATACTTCGACAGATCGAGAGTGGTTAGTCCCACGTTACTGTAATAGGCGAGAGGATAACGATGTCAATGACGACAATGACGACAATACTGATGCTGCCCCATCCCGGTGAAAGGCTATAGATCCACTCCTGATTTATCCAGTAGTAGACAAAGAACCCCTGGAAGAGCTCAATCATGTCACCACCGTGTTCCTCACCAGCGAAAACCACTGTGTGCGAATCCTTGACTGGAAACGTGATTAGTGCTAGGTGCCTTGCCTTTTTACTGAAATGTAGAAGCGGATCGATGCAAAATTATAGGTCCACTCGCCAAAAGGTTTTTAAATTAAGGTATAAATAGGTCAAAACTGTGGTATTTTTCGACGAAAGGAAGTGGAATCTTGACGGGCTTGATGGCTGTAAACACTACTGTGCGGACTTAAAGTGAGAAGAACGAATGTTTCCAGGCGCAACTTTGGCGGTGAAGAGTCACAGTTTGGGCTTTGCATTCTGGATACGAACCGGTTGCGTTGGAGCTCATCTCGTGTAAGGCCTATGGTATAGTCCCGCAGGAGTGCCCGCGGACGTCCGGGGACGGGAAGTGCACCTATGGTATAGTCCGTGAATACTTCCGCGAGACTATACATAGGCCTAAGATGAACTGGGAGGACTATCAAGGATTGCTAAGAGTGGTATAGTCCCGCAGGAGTGCCATACTTGAAAAGAGTTACTAGGAATGAGCCTGCTCTTCAAATGGTGATGCATTGAAACGCGTATTACAGTCGATTACAGTCGATTACAGATTGGCTTCACGCTAGTGGCGTCGAACTGCTAGAGTGGCTTAGTTGCTCTCCAGGTCTTAACCCGGTTGAGAACTTTTGGGACATTTTTGTACACAAGGTGTTCAAAAAAGGAACCACTTACTCCTCGGGCTCTGATCTTAAGAGCGCCGTACTTCATGCGTGGGATAGTGCCAAATGTTGTTAATAACCTTATCATAGTAAAGGCAATCCCATGTTTTCCATCTCTAGATGTGCTAATGAAGGTGAAAGTACTGATCCCTCCTACGAAGACACTTCTCATCATAGTCGAACAAGCCAAAGAGGCTATAAAATTTGCAGACGAAATGGCTGACCACTTTTGGAACAGGTGGAGTAATGAATATTTGCTCGAACACCGTGACCTTCATAAAACCACATTCAAACAACATCTCACGTTCAGTACTGGAAGTTTGTTGATCGTACAACAAGAGGAGTACGATCAGCCAACTTCTTGTTACTCGCGGTTATTGGCCTCTCAGACGAATTAACGAGCTGGTTAAAAGTTCGATCAGTCCTGACACAGTCAAGGAGCATATGCGACTCCAGTAACCAAGCTTATCCCGCTCGAAATAAAACACGAAGTAAGATGGACATCACTAATACCGAAAGTGACAAGGAAGATCAAGAAAAGGAATAGAAGCCCTCACGGAGAGTAACCCCTCCCCCTAGAAAGCGTAACGAAAATATTCAAAATCAGGAGAGCTACCTTTCCTTCAGCAAAAGCTTCAACATCAGTTCTTTACTAAAAAAAAACATCCTCTACCCACTAATGTTACCTCTTATCACAGCCGTAACTATCGCTCAACCCATATCAGGTCGAAATGGAGTTGCTACAATTACACCATTATACCTGTGCTTCAATGATGCATGTCAAAACAGAACCTCTACCAAAACCTTCACATTTACCTCACCATCTTCGGCTCAAGAGGACACCATTGACATTTCAGTGTCTTCCCATCTTCCACAAACAACTGTCTATCACTCTAAAACATGCGCAAGGCAGTCATTTTGCGCCAATACAAACATGTTCGCAACTTCTCGGAAATCCGTACTCCTCGCCAGTTGGAGCATTATGAACAGCGATCTTCATTCTAGCCGCTATTATAACGGTTGTATAGTCTACAAAAATATTTTGGGATATTCGCAACGAAAGGCAACACACAACGAAGCAGCATCACTTAACCTCAGAAATCTACAACCATCGAAATTTGTAAGCGCTGGAATAATAGTTGCCATAGTTTCAGTAGTTGCAACATCAGGATGTGAGCATACATTCATGCGTCATAACTACAGAAGTATACTATGAGAAAAGATGCCGCTTCATGGGATGATGTTTTGCAGATGGATGTGCATCATTACAAAATACAAAGGTTCCTGAACTCCAGAGGACAGATTCATCAGCCGCTTACAGCCCTCTAACGGTGAAAATACGCCATCAAGCCGGATGCTAGTGAGTGTTATATTAGGGAGTTTGGCGGCATTTTCACCGTTAGAGGCCGTGCCTTGTCACTCAAGTACCTCTCATTGAAGACGTTTTCCACATCTACAAATGCACTTCTTGGCCTTGATGCCGAAATGATCCTTGACTTTGCCTCCGCAAACATTACAGCAGACAGCTCTCTCTATTTGCACCAATATGTTCAAATTATTGGGATTTGAGGGTAATCTCCGCAGAATACACTCCCAGTCCCTTTCTCAGTCGTCGCTTTGTTCTGTCAACACAAACAACACAAAGACAGGTCGTACTAACTGATGATTTTAAAGTTGCTGCCACCTGTCCAGCAACCAGATTCATCAACCCCTTAGCACCTTTAGCGATTGGCGTCAAGTGTAAGACGGTGAAGGTCCGAAGAAACTATAGAAACCAACGGAAATGTGCACGTTGGTTTTGCCCTACCGACCGAGATATGACATAGCGCGTGATACCAGGTACTGGCGAAGAGGGCGCTCGCTCATTTCCCGCCACCCGTGTAGAAGGCGGTCGACTAATGGCGCTGCTGGAGTCGCTGAAGTGGTGGACGTCCGTGGTCGGGTGGCTGGCGGCACTGGCGTCGTGGTTCCAGATCATCGTTGGTCAGCCCTGCCGTTCCGGTCTAATCCCGACTTCCGGTCTCATCTGATCACTTCTCAGTGCTTGGACTTGGTCGAGAGGAGATTCTGGATCACCAGAGGAACTTCTTCCTGTTTATTGCTTTGTGGATAATCATCACCTGCTCGTATTTCAACGCTGTGAGGGTGGTTTTCATTCATCTCTTCACTAGTGTAAGGAGCGCAATACGGGTAATGGTGGTGGTGATGGTGGGGGGGGGGGGGGGGAGGTGCGCCTTATGACAATCGATTTTCCTTGCCTTCTTTCCATACTAGAGCCCACTATTCTAGCACAATTCTTGTGGGAGGAGGGGGTGGGTATGCCTCCGCTAGGAAAGAGAAGTATTCTATCCTACCGCAGCTGTATATTGAAAACTTTCAAGCGTACAAGGTACTGCACCCGCTATTCCCGTATTGCGCCGTGCAAGGACGTTACTTCCTTGCTTTGAATGTTTCGATTAAGATGTTCGCTGTGGCAAAACCTATCCCGAGACAGTATCATATAGAAGGAAGTGCTACTGAAGATGAGAAAAACCTGGAGATACGACAAAAGGCCAGAAAGCTCAACGTCTTTTCTGTGAGTAATCGTACCAGGGAATAGTCTCGGGCGTAAGACTGAACGACGATGATGAATACATCAGCGAGAATCTCCATCATTCAACTGGTAGAAAAGTACGTTCCAATCTTGGGGCAATCCTGGGGGGTGGGGGAAGTCCATTATGAATTGTTAATGGGTTTCAATCCCAATTGGGGAGAGCACTCCATAATCGCTTGTAAAGCACACCTAATTGAGGAAAAACACACGCAGCATAACATATAAACGAGCTTACCTGATGCCCTCCCCAAGAAATGGCGAGTCCCATCGCTGGAATATTGAAAAAAATTGGTTGCAAAAACATGAAGAGGGTCCAGCGGCTCCGCACGTAATCTACGTTTTCAAATTCCCGCGCACCAAATGCTTTCGTGTCGACTCAGTCAACGTTTGGAAACACATAGAGTGACGTCTGCTGACAGTACGCATCACCCGACGGCCTTTTTATTTTGTTGCATGTTGTTTGCGTTGTTCGCTTTTCGTCGTCTGTTTCGTAGCGATTTTTTTAAATTTCAGGTTAGGATGATTTCCAGGGAGGGGGATCAAGTAAGTTCGCTGATGTATGTGTTACATGTGTTTATGGCTAAACTGCCATTTGCAAGCGATTATGGAGTGCCCCCCCCCTTAGGGATTGAACCGTTAATGGTAGCTACGCATCAATGAATACAACATGCAATGCAACATATCAATGCCTTATTTACCTAGTACCCTCCCTTGGAAATGTCCGATACTTAGGCTGAAATATAAAAAGACAAGTGCTCCGACACGCCTAACGGACTTTGCAGTATCACTGACTTATAGAAGGTAGTTTTTGTAAAACATAAAATTCGCTAACATCTAGGACCGGGCGCGTGTAGCGCAGTTGGAGGAGGCGCGACTGTCGCGTGCACCCGATACCAGGTTCCTGGTTCGGATTTCCCGCCCAGGCCAACCAAGCCTTCCATCCCTCCGGGGTCGGTGAATTGGTACCAGACTTGTCTGGGAAGGATAGAGCGCTGACTTGTTCATCGGCTGGCCACCGCAAGTCATTGTATGGCCAAATACGCATTCATGTCGCCTCCACGACATCCCGTAGAAGTAGAATGCGCTGGCGCATCCCAGAAGGGATTGAGTAACGCCGTCCTTTATCCTTTATCCTTTAACATCTAGGACCTATCGTGCACTTTATCGGCATCAAGCCGTTCACCACTTCGATACCTTCATCACAGACATTCTCTCCGTACCGGCCATTAATGTCATTGGTTTGTGCTGCGCAGTACTTCTGTCCCTCAGGTCACTCCTCCACAACCATTGTCATGCTCAACAGCTTGCGTTTCCAGAGATCGTTAACATGTCTTCCGAAGCCAGGTATCCCCCAATCGTTTCTTCTTACTGCGTCTAATTGTTGGTCCGCCCTTACAGGTCTTCCCTCTTCCTCTATAATCCCCCACCTTCCTGCTCCCAACTCCTGGCCCACTTCTTTGATTCCACTATTGACCCCTATCGGTCTCTTCTTGCTGGTTTCCCTGTCCTGGCTCCTCCAGGAGGTTCCTTTCCTTCCTGGCCGTCTTCTGGTTCACCCTAGAGGTCTCCCTTACTGCCTTTCTCCATCACCCTCTTTGTAGTCCTAACATGCTCACGGCAGACGTCGGTGACACGTATTCAGAAGCAGGACGCTTGTTGCGCGACGTAGGGGCCACCTTCCGAATCCAGACGCCGTGACGAAAAGCGAGCGCAGCCGTCGCTGTGTCAAGCATGAGGAGGCTATGCATATGGCAGATTCCTTGTTCTCCGTATGGAATCCTTTAGGATTCCCTTCTTGTTCGTTCCCGTCCTGTCCCGCCTCCAGGTCCCTTCCTCAAGGTAGATCCCTTCCCCCTCGGGATCCTCCTTGCTATTCTATCCCAATTAAGTAGCCCTCCCACGCTCACGACACGACGTAGGCGAGCGAACGCCCATTGCGCGACATCGGTGTCACATCTTCTAAATCCGGTGTCCCTTACTGTTAGTAGATTCCCTTGGTTTCCCTCCTTACTGCCCTCCCCCTTCTTAGTGGTAACTCCCTACCGGTCCCTGCGTATTGCCTAACCAATTCTTGGTGCCACCTCCTGGCCTGCTTCGTTGTTCCCCTATCGATCCCTCCATTCCGATTCCCCCTCAAGGTCGCTCCCTCCTGATCGCTGTCGGTTCTGCACTGTCGAAAAGTCCCCTTCTACACTTTTCCTTTTACTGGTCTTCTTACGCTAACGGCACGAAGTCGCCTTCCGAATCTGGACGCCCAGAAACGCGTGTAGGTGCTGTTGTGTTAAGCAGTAAAGGGCTGCGTTTCCCTGCTGCAGCAACATCCCACGTTGAATAGCAAATTTTGCCCGCGCTGAGATAATGAGGAGTACATCACTTAGTTTGGACCACTCGACCGCCCCCGCTGTGGATGATTCGGCGTACCTCATTTAGGTTAGATCATTCGACCGCTCTCGCTGTGGATGATGTGGCGTATCTCACCTAGGTTAGATCCCTCAAACGTCGTCGACCGCTAACTCATTTATGTAGTGGTAGATTTCATTATTGTATGAAAGGCTACGGTTGTGATCCAAAATTCTATTTGCTTTGGAACGAAATCGCAAAACGCTATCCACTAATAGATTAAGATAATAAGGTTGCTTTAACGAATTTTCGTGGCTTTATAGTTTTGTAATACTTTTGTAATTGTTCCATGTTTCTGCTCAATTTACTGTGTTTTCATTACTCCCTCTCACCCCCCCCCCATCCCAACTATAAGCGCAATTTAGAAAACTGATTCTGGTATTGGAAGGACAGCAATTTATAAGGTAAGCATATTTATACATATTTATATGTTGTGGTGCATGTTGCATTTCTTTAAATATTGAAATGGACTGCCCCCCCCCTCTAGGATTGTACCCAATCTTGATCTTGCTGCTTCAAGTCCTTGAAACTATTGTTTTAGGGGTCCAATAATTTACAATGAAATCGCATAGTCACGCAAGACAGTAGAGTTTTAGCACAATTTTAGTACAGTTTTAGCACCAGACATTTAAAGGAGAAAATTTTAATGTTCTGTTATACACCTTCCAACAGAGGTGTGCGCTTTTAACGATTTATCGAAATTACCGGCACTTTTCGTTAAAAGTTTTTTAACGAACGTAAACGGCGAAAATTTCCGTTAAATTGCATTAACGACGTTTTACTCGCCACTTCTAAAATTTTACTGCTTCCTCATGTCTATTATATTTGGAGGGATCACGAAGGATAAAGACAAGATGAACCACTGTTGTTATAGGGCGACAAGCGGCTTTTTAATACGCGTATTTGTTATGATTCTCCTTAGAAGCACAGAAGAGAAGGAGCTTAACAATTGGAATCTTGGTTACTTGGGCGGGATAACAAAATATACAGTGCAGTAGAATTCGATTCGATTAAAATTCGGTTACCGGTCCACTGCTGTTTGTTTGATACCTTGCTGTCGTCTGCAGTGAGAACTGAGCCTCAGAACCGAAGGGATCACTGGGCTGTAAAAGTCTACTTAGCGAAACGTTTCTTTTTGTGAAACGTTTTGCCAAGGCAAATGAATACGGTCAAAAACATTTAGCCGTACTATGCATAGCACGTTGGATCTTCGCAGAAGCTGGACACGCTTTTGTAGAAGGCTTATTGTTGCTGTTTGGTTTTGGAATCTTAACGATTTTTCTCGTTTAGCAATTTTATTGACGTTAGATGGACCGTTGTTATCCTGTTGTGAAAACGGAGACGTAGTCGTATAATTGCCACGTAATAGATGGAGACGAGAAGAATCAATAAACAACAAAACTGGCCTTTTACATACCAATATACAACCAAACTGACTCCAGCTAAAGGAAAGTTTATTTAACGAATTTACCGATTTTATTGATTTCAACTCAAAAAATTTTCGTTAAAAAATGGTTGTTAAAAATTTACCGAAAAAATTTTACGCACATCCCTGGTTTCAAACATCGATTATGCATAAAAAAAGGCAAAAATGTGGCAATGCAAGGAAATAAACCAATGATGTACTAGTTTTCCTTTTTTGTATTCAATGTTTGGAAGCTATTGCGATGCAATAGGCCGGGGCATATTTCCATCGCCGCGAAGCCATCGCGGCGTTCAATTCATGTCCATTCCGCCGCGCGCGGCCGAATAATCAAAGGAAACTTAGTCGCGGTGGCCGCAACAGTGGCAGCCGGCATGCACGATGGTTTCCCGCGCCCCATCGCGGGCATGACATACTTTTCGCGCCGCGCGCGGTGTTGTGCGTTGGTCCTGGGAGGTGGTCTCCGTCGCGCCCCTTGCAGAGCGATGAGCGATGCAACGATAGCTGAAAACTCCAATCCTCTCGAGTCGCTCCGCAAAACTCATCGCCGCGATTTCATCGCGGCGACCGGAAGTGTGCAAAAGGCCACACTGTGCGATTCCGAAGTGGCTAAATCCCTTTCAACACCAATTCTCGCGAATTGTCCCTCACATGTGCTCGACTTGCTCCTTGCATGCAAATCCCATATCGACAGTTATACTGCACCGCTGTAACACACGTCTTTCACACGCCGCCTTTACACATAAATTCCAACTCATCAATGACGTTTGCCAGCTGACGAGTATCACGGAAAGAAATATTAAGATGCCAGACGCCAGCGGCCGCTAGGCCTGGTTGGGAGCTTCGCCCCAAGCTCCGAGAATAGAGCACGCCGGCCGTCTTCTTTTCTTCATAGTCTCACTTTTACTGCAGGAGAGAACTGGTTTTACTATGTAGAGTAGCACAGCGTCATATGGTAGGGCAGAATATTCAAAACTGCTTCCATGAAGCCTGTCCACACTCTAATGCGGTTTTCAAACTGCCGTTGCTACGGTTGCAGCAACGAACAACGTAAAGACGGCGGGGTTCAATGCTTGCTGAAGCCGCAACGCGTGAGATAAGATAACGAGATAAGACCTGTGATATGCCTCCGTTGACGAGCATCAGCAGCAAGAAACGATGGCGATCATTCCGTGTTGCTGAGGCCGCGCAAACGTTGCGCAACCGATGCCGTGTTCCTAATGCGGGGTTGCGGCAACAGCAGTGTGAAAGCGCCTTCGTTGCTATTGTTGCTCCTCTGCGTCTCTGCGGTATGCTTCATCATCACGGCATCGGTTGCGCAACAGCAGCAACGGCAGTGTGAAAGCCGCTCATCGCATGCACACGACTTATTCTACCCGTTCTCTGCGTGCTGAGAAATGAATCGTGGGAGTCCCAATCCGAAGTGCCTAATCTGCAGAAAGACTCCACAGGACGTATCTCCAACGCGAAACCGCGCGCTAGCCGCATGCGAGGTCGCGGCGCTGAAACGCGGACGTGCGTTCGGTGACGCGTGGTTAGCCACCGTGCACGAGATTTTGCCAGTGTTTGAGCTCCACGACTAGTTTTTTTGCCACAGGGAGCCCAAATGAAATGGAAGAGGAACTCTCTTGGTGGAGGCGCTTGAAAGAAGAAAGCAGTAAAATACCTCTGGCTCTGCTTGTAGAATGCAGAAATAAGGAGATCCTTAGCGTTTGCTAAGGGGGTGCTAGCCAACAGCATTGCACCTGAACTATGACAAGTGAGTTGGTGACGTTCAAGTGTAGCGTAAAGTTAAAATTAAGGGAAAAGCTGTGGGTTAGTGTGCTCATCCTCCCCAATACTTACGAACACTCGCTTCCGAAACTGGTTAGTAATCCCGTTCCAGTTCTTGTTCCGATTTTCCTTCACCAGATCCTTGACCATTTCCCTTCTCATTTGAAAAAGATTGAGTCTGATTCCTCCCGAACTTTGACAGTTATTCCCACTTCCCTACCATTAGACATCAAACTTGTATCATCCTCATCTCCTTCCCCTTCCTTGTTCGACCTCGCAGGCGCGCACTCCAGCGCGAAACACTAGCCTTCCCTGTCGGAGACGGTCGGACCGCGACAACTGGTCCAATTTCGTTGCGCAGCGTGCGCGACGCCAGTGGAGTTCGCGCGGCGTTGGAGTTATGTCTGCCACCGCTGCATAAACATAGATAAAATTGATCGACATTGGTCGACAAATCGATACTGTTTATTGTCTGCAGGCAGTAATACTAGAACAACGTTCGTGTCACGTCTTCTGAATTGCATGTTGGATAACGTCTGTGGCACGTTTACTGAGTCCCGACGCATGTGTTACGACGTTGCAACGCCGTTCATGACACGTCTTTTGCACCACACACGTGGCGTATGTGTGACGTCTTCTGAATCCAGATACACGTTGGACGAAGCTGATAAGGAGAGCCTCCGGAGTGGCGGTGAGCTTTGGCGATGCAATTTTTACAGGATGTAGGGTCCGTGAAGGGAGTCCAAAACCATAGTTACTTTTTTCGGAATGCTCTTCTGTGGTCGAAAAAACGTATGGATGCGTGAGCGCGAAGTTCATGGCGCCCTGCTGCCACCCAGCCCGATGTGGTCGGTTGGCGTAGTGGTAGCGGGGTCGCCTCTCGGGCTCACCGAACGGATTTGATTGTTCGATCCCCGGTGTTGCCGGCATTTTGCACACATCGGATCGTTATTGTTATGAGATTGCGTGATCACAGAAGTCAATTTGTACACGATTAATGCTTTTAGTATTTAAACCTAGCCTTTTTGGGCTTTCATTTGAGTTGCCTCTCAATGGATCTATTTGCACTGTATCATTCTATTGGATCGCTAACATAAAAAATTCACATGAAGTAACTTGGCTCATTGCTGACAACCAGCAGCATCTTACAAACGCTAGGGGCTAACAATCTTCCCCTCCCTGACAAGGCATCACTACTTCTTCTTCGTTGAAGGCATAATCGGTAGGCTTAGAGAAGCGCTCCGGGTGATCATCAACATTTTATTTCTAATGTTAAGTTTTTACCTGTGTCAAATCAAATTCGTACTTATCCCGTGAAGTTCATGTGTTTGTGTGCATTTACGGTATCATTGCTGATATGATACAATGCGAATACGATCCATTGAGAGGTAACTCAAACGAAAGCCCAAAAAGGCTAGGTTTAAATTCTAAAAGCATTAATCGTGTACAAATTGATCACTGTGATCACGTAAGCCCATAATAATAATGCTCCGATGTGTGCAAAAACCTTGACGACAGCTGGGACCGAACCATCAAACTCCCTTTGTGCGCCAAAGATGCGATCCCACTACCACTATGCCAACCGCCCACATGGGGTTGGGTGGCAGCAGTGCGCCATGAGCTTCGCGCTCACGCGTCCACACGGTTTTTTTTTTCGACCCCGGAAGAGTAATCCGAGAAAAAGTAACTATGGTATTGCACTCCCCACACGGGAACTTACATCCGGTAAAAATTACATCGCAAAGGCTCACCGCCACTCCGGAGGCTCTCGTTGTGAGAGAAAATACTGGTCCCTTACTGCTCTTCCCCCCAAACTTAGTGGTTCCCCTTCATGGTCCCTTTCACTGCCACCATCCCATACTGGCTCCCCTTACTCCTCTGAGCCCCTACGCACGTTGGACGACGTCTGCGGCACGACTTCCAAATCCCGGTGTTCAACGCATGGTCCCCATCCACACCCTGACGCGTCGCCTGCTCAACAAATCGTAAACTTGGGTGATCCGCCGCCAAGTCATAACTTTGCCAGCAATCACCCATGGTTAAGCCCAAAGAAAGACTGGCTGAAGTGGAGGATCTGGATCGTACCAGTCCAGCATAACTGACGTCATGTTGTCTGCGTCCAATGACGCGTATCATACGTGTAGCGAACGTGGTGGGACTCCCACAGTAGAGCTTCGGCCTCCTAACTCGGAACAAGGACCTTGCAATAAAGAAACATATTTTTTCACAATTCGAAGGGTGGAGGTTCTCGCAGCGACATTTGTTTTCGCTGTTCAGACGTATGCCTGAGGCTCTTTCCTGGGGTCGGATTCATCAACGATTAAACCCGCAGGGTGTAAGGGGTAGAGACAGCCATGATGAGGCACTCATCTCCACCCCTTATCTTTAGCTTTCATACCCGCATACCAGCGAGTTTAATTGCTAGTGACTCCGGCCCCTGGTTGGTTTTAATCTTGGTAATTTTGCCTGTGCGCTGAGCCTTATTTATTTATTTATTTATTTATTTATTTATTTATTTATTTATTTGTACGTGTGCGACAACACGCGACAAAAAAACGCAATTGCCGATAAAACAAAGTGATAATAAACACAAAAGTGGAAGAGACGGCAATCTTGAGATAACCATCCACGGGTCTTTATGTTGGTTCAGCGAAGATGGTAAAGCATGTTTTTAACATCAAGAATTCAGAACCGGCCCTTTGAGTAAAAAAGGAAGCGCAAACACAACTTTTGGCAAAAGGATAACGCACTTTAGCCGTGCAACCCCTTGTGACAGGATGGCGGACAGTGCAGAGCTCACAAAATGAAGTGCGAGTGCGACCTATCCAGACTTGAAACTCATAATTAAATTATTTCGTTCCCTACAAATAGCAAGCGATTCCAGCTTGGATATTTTATTACGATCAGTTGCTGATGGCATGATGTTGTAGTCATAGCCATTTAACCGCAACCGTAGCTTTCTAGAGTTGCCGTTCTGCACAGATTCAACCATCTGAATGTACCGTTTAAGGGGAGAATCAAACACAGTGGTGCCGTACTCCAACAATATTGGGTGAACATGTGATTTGCATGCAAGAAGCAAGTGATCTGCTGAATTTGTAGATAGAGCTCTAAAGAAATCTTTCTGCTTTCTGCGCAACCATCTCGTAATGCTCTGAAAAAGAAAGTTTATTAACCCAAATGAAGCCCAGAGACTATTTCCATTGCGTAGGTTGGCTACCAAAGCATTAAGTGTGCCTAGCCGAATTTGACCTAACCACTTGCTGCCGATGCACTCCGTACAGGTTTGCACATCAACCCGTGGTACTGTATGGTGTGGCTGCTACCGTTGCGTCGCGGATCACCTCGGCGCAGCGTCAAACGTTCGGTTCGATTTTTTGCCAAAATTTACGACCCCCTACCAGAGTGGATCTGGCACGACCCTCCCCCCTCCTTGTGTAGACCACCGTTTCATTTCCTATCCGCACTGAATATATTTTTAATTTTCATGCGATTTTTGTGCCCTTTAATAGGTCCTTCTTTCCAGGTGTAGCTACCTCTGTGTCAGATTAGTTCAAGAAAGAGTGCTACTGAGTAACTGTTTAATTTAGTATTTTGTTAGAAAAAACGCTGATAAAGGTTTTGTGTACGTAATCTTTTGATAATAACATTTTGTTTGTTTACAGTTGAAAATAAGGCACTTTTGAGAGCAGTTGTCGAATTAATTACAACGAGTTCAACTTTTTAGGCTTTCCGAGCATCTCGTAGACAAGGCACATTCTTGTACCTGAAAGAGCAACATCTGCATTGTACTCTATACAATGTCGAGTGTTAATGTCTAAAGCTGACTTAAGTGCTTTATCCACAAATTTTTTTAGACATTCTCGGAAGCGATGATGGAATGGCAACCGGAAGATGGACCTGTCACGGAACTAATCTTCTCTGTTCTGCAGGAAACAGCATCTGAAAGTGGAGTTGTACCCAATAAAATTTTTATCCACAGTTTGACACACAGTAATAAGACCTGTTTTTCTGGAACGATCCACTGTATGAACAGACGCTCCGATTTGTATCATTCGCCGAAAATTTTCTACACCGTTAATTACATGGAGGCCGCTATTTTACAATGTTCTTTTTGAAGCGTGGGATCCCACTTCTTATAGTTTTAAAAGCTCTGTGAATTTTTCAGAGACGACGAACAAGCTCCGAAGTATGGTAGGTTACGTGGAGCATGGCGATATCATCGATCGCCACTGAGGATGGTCTTGTCGCGGAAAAATTTTCTATCTTCTGAAGGAAGGAACACACGAGAGTGAAATTGTGCTTCATGTAAAAACCGTGTAAAAATCGATTACCAAAAAGGGGTGTCACGCGTGGCGGTTGGTTCGATTTTTGAGCGAAGAAAATTGAAGTGGCTTTACACAAATATTCATAACCTGGCTAATTTTTCGAAATTTCGAGATCCCGCTAGCTTTTCAAAAACTAGAAGAAAATCCTTTTTTCGCTATATAAGAATCAATTTTCAAAAAATCGGTCTTTATGCGCGGCAGGGGGGTCCGATTTCGGGTCCATTTCGCAAAAACACGTACCGAAAATCGAACCCCCGCCCCGCATGAAGACCCTTTCTTAGAAATCGATTGTTACATGGTTAGAAAGCATATTTACTCTATTTTTGATGGCCGAGCGGGATTTTTGATTTTCGGAAAATTAGCCGAGATATGATTGATTTCCAAAAGTTGTGAACTGAATCTCGGATCGACCCTTCACCGTCGTCATCGAAGTAAATCGATAATCACTAAAATATTCATAACTCAGCAAGTTTTTCGAAATTCAAATTAGCTCTTCTGAAATTAGATGAAATTCACTTTCTTACCATCTGAAAACCGATCTCCAGGAAAGCGGTCTTCATGCGGGGCGGAGGGGTTCGATTTCTGGTCGACAACAAATCGAACGCCCCGCATGAAGACCCCTTATTTGTAAAACGTTTTTGTAATCATAAAGAAGCGCTTTTCCTCTACTTTTTTGCTTTCAGAAGAGCTGGTGGGATTTTCAAGTTTCCAAAAACTAGCTGAGTTATGAATATTTTAGAGAGATCACTTCGATGACGACGGTGAAGGGTCGATCCGAGATTCAGTTCACGACTTCCGAAAATTGATAATATCTCGGCTAATTTTCCGAAAATCAGAAATCCTGCTTGGCCGTCAAAAATAAAGCCAATATGCTTTTTAACCATGTAACAATCGATTTCTAAGAAAGGGTCTTCATGCTGGGCGGGGAAGTTCGTTTTTTCTTCGCGAAATGGACCCGAAATCGGACCCCCTTCCGCGCATAAAGACCGAACTTTTGAAAATTTATTCTTACATAGCGAAAAAGGGATTTTCATCTAGTTTTTGAAAAGCTAGCGGGATCATGAAACTTTGAAGAATTATCCAGGTTATGAATATTTTCGTTAAGCCACTTCAATTTTTTCGCAAAAACGCCTCCGCTCCGTATGAAGACCTAGCTTTTGAAAAACGATTTTTCTGCACTGTATTGAAGTTTTTTTCTTCTAGTCTAAAAGAGTTATTGGCTTTTTTAAATTTTGAAAAACTTACCGAGTTATAGTCATTTTTGTGAGTGTCGAATTTCGTCGCTTTTACGACGTCGGTGCCATATCTGCCAAAGGTCGATCCAAGCTATTCGTTTCAGAAAATCATGACACTGTGCATTGAACAAGACCTGAAACTTTCTGTGGCAAGGTTTTTACTGTGTGCGTGATCTGCTTCAAGTAAAAATGAATTAATTTTTCTTAAAAAACGAAAAATCTAAATACGATCCGCGCTAATCATCGGAGATCGCTGCGAAGAAGCTTGGCCTTTCACTTTATAATATTTGTTACTTAAAATTCTATGAAGCACAATTTCACTCTCGTGTGTTCCTTCCTTCAAAAGATAGAAAAATTTTCCGCGAGGAGTCCATCCTCAGTGGCGATCGATGATATCGCCATGGCTCCACGTAACCTACCATACTTCGGAGCTTGTTCGTCGTCTCTCAAAAATTCACAGAGCTTTTAAAACTATAAGTCCCACGCTTCAAAAAGAAGGTTGTAAAAATAGCGGCCTCCATGTAATTAACGGTGTAGAAAATTTTCGGCGAATGATACAAATCGGAGCATCTGTTCATACAGTGGATCATTCCAGAAAAACAGGTCTTATTACTGTGTGTCAAACTGTGGATTAAAATTTTGTTGGGTACAACTCCACTTTCAGATGCTGTTTCCTGCAGAACAGAGAAGATTAGTTCCGTGACAGGTCCATCTTCCGGTTGCCATTCTATCATCGCTTCCGAGAATGTCTAAAAAAAATTGTGGATAAAGCACTTAAGTCAGCTTTAGACATTAACACTCGACATTGTATAGAGTACAATGCAGATGTTGCTCCTTCAGGTACAAGAATGTGCCGTGTCCACGAGATGCTCGGAAAGCCTGAAGAGTTAACTCGTTGTGATTAAATCGACAGCTGCTCTCAAAAGTGCTTTATTTTCAAATGTAAATAAAAAAATATTATTTTCAGAAGATTACATGCACAAAACCTTTATCAGCGTTTTTTCTAACAACTTACTGAATTAAACAGTTACTCAGTAGTACTCTTTCTTGAACTAATATGACACAGTGGAAGCTGCACCTGGAAAGGAGGACCTATTAAAGGGTACAAAAAGGGGGGTCGTAAATTTTCGGCAAAAATCGAATCCCACGCTTGCCCCTGCATCGGTGACCTCTTCTGAACCCGGACGCCTGCTGAACAACGTCGGTGACATGTCTTCTCAACCCGAACGTGCTTTGCGCGACATTGGTGACACGTCCTCTTTTCCCAGACACCCATTACACGACATCAGTGACACGTCGTCTGAATACGAACACCCCTTGCGCGACATCAGTGACACCTCTTCTGAACCCAGGCACCTGATGAACGACGTCGGTAATATGTGCTCTCAATCCGAACGTGCTTTGAGCGACATCGCTGACACGTCGTGTGAATTTGAAATCCCTGGCACGACATCGGTGATGAGCGCCGTTTGAACTATTATGCCTAGGTCGGACTTGGAAGCCTTGGGATGACGCTTGGCAGGTGGCGATGTCTTAGTGGCCATCCTAAGCAGCGCTTTCAGAACGTGGGACGTCTGCATCGTCCGAAGGCGGAGTACCGAAGAAATGTGTGAGGGCGCTAATGTGGTATCCTAGAGATCTAACCTTGCCTAGATGGATTAGGTGAACCACAAAACCGTTCCTCAATTTAGGAAGACCTGATATGGGAACACGAAACTTGGAAATAAAATCCAAGAACCGGGTCTTCACTCTCTGGTAGATCTTGAGTGTTCCTGGCGTTATAGCGAGATCGATACAAGCCTAGATAATGGTGGTTACTTGCTGAGGACCCACTGCTGACGCTATGTGAGCCTGTCGACGGCTGCTGTATGGCGTAGGCCGCGGATTACAGCTGTAAATGAATTTTATATGCTTTCAGCATCTTTTCCAATTCGAATGGGAGGGCGGGTGGGGTCGCTAGACGAGAACAAGCCAGAACAGAATGGGTTTAGCCGGGGCCTTCTATCTTTCGTCAGCGCTGGCGCTTGCTGACCTCAGCGAGGCGCTGCCTCGTGACCAGGGGTGTGCGTAATTACGATTTACGATTTACGATTTTACGATTTACGGCGATTTTTGGCAATTTTTTTTACGATTTACGATTTACGACATTTTTGGTCGTAAATCGTAATTTTTCGTAAATGTTATCCAGCTACGGGCAACCGACGTGCAAAAGACGTGGTGCAGCCGGGGTTAGCAAGATGTGCCCACTCTCATTCCTCTAGTAGCTCACTCCTGCACCGTTTTAGCGTTGTTTTTTAATGTCTTATTTGGACCATAGCAGGTGTCACCGTGTCGTGCGCAGTCTTTTCGAGTTCAACTTAACATTTCTGAAATTCTTGGCGCGACATGTTTGCAACATGTGACCGAGCGTTACCGTTAAGAAGATAGACATTTTCCGTTCTGGTAGTCTCGCTGCGTGGCCTTACTCAACTTTTGCAGTTGGACAGCGTATGTTCGCAATCACTGGTGTGCCGGTTTTAAGGAACACGTGTAGAGCACTTTCTGGGAGTTCCACCAACAGCACAGCATTACATTCTTCTGGTGGAGGTCGGGCTTTGACTGCTTCATAGGTTGTTCGTTGAGCGCCTTCTGGAACGGTTGACGTAGAAGACGGTGAACTTATCTCCGTCCGCATTAGTTGGGCGAAGGGCAGCTGTTGGCAATTTGCCAGCAGCGCGGCGGCCCTGCGTACGTTCGCCACGGAGCGCGAAATCGTTCACTGCTATCATTACACGCGTGAACACCAAATGAAATCGGAAGCGCTGATCCTTAGAGTCAGCAGCTGGGTTCTAGGGAAGGGACTCCAGGGTGGGTGCCGATCAAGGGGGAGTCCACAGCTGGGCTCTGCAAAACCGCATACAGCTGGAAAATGGGCAAAAAACGCCTTAAAATTGAGTGGACGTTAAAACTCCTGAGATCTCATCCAGTCAATTGAAATGCAAAAACGCCGACATTTAGGGAAACCGATCTCCCGACCCAACCGTCAGAGTGAGACGCTCTACCCACTGCACAACGACCCACCTAGCAGAGGCCGCCTCGCGGGCGTATAAGAGGCACAAACCGCACGACTTCCGCGCTCCGTCGTCAAAGTGGAGTGCAAGCGGCTGCGTCGCGTGCGTCGCTGGGCATGTTGCCAACAGCCGCCCTTCGCCTTAATCCTTCGGCCCTTATCTCCCGTGACCACGTTTATCAGAAAGCCCTTAATACGAAAGCGGAGAACGGGAGACTGAACGGTGCTGAGTCGCAACCAGGGGTGTGGGTTTAGCGATTAACGATTTACCGATTTACCGGATTTACAGGCATTTTTCGTGAAAAAACATTTTAACGAAATATAACGACGAAAATTTCCGTTAACTTGCATTAACGACATTTTACACGCCATTTTTAAAAAATTAATTCTTCATGTAAACGCACTTTGGACGAATTTTTTGGATGATCTTTCGCGGTATCGTTGCGATACCGAGGAAGTCTTCTACTTTCTTGGAGACAGACAGTCGACATCGTCCTCATATTTCGATAATTGCTGGCATTTTCTTGCTCCTTTGCGTACGCCCAACATTTCTCTGCAGAAGTTTCGCATTTTTTACTCCTTACCAGGGAACTACCTGAAGTGTCTGAACCTGCGATGCGGTGCCTATGGGTAGAAGCGCCCCCCTCTGAGAAGTGACAATATGCAAGTATCTCGACCCGAGTACAACTTTGAGCAGAGTTACGGCCCCTGGAAGCCGCACCAATACAATGGAGTGGTGAAGCAAGCAAGACGGCTGGTATCTTTCCACTCTCGAGTTCATTGCTTATCCGAAGGTGAGTGTCGACCGGACGGCCGAGTGGATAGCGTGGCAGACTTGCGAGTGAAACGTTGGGGTTTGGATCCTGGGTGAGGCTTGTCTTCTGCATTTTTACAAATCTCATGTTTTGGATGAGAGTTGCGCAGGCAGTGACAACGATGCAGGCAAGGAGCCATTTTGCATAGTATTCACCATTATATCTGCACATAACATAGAACATTAACTTTCACCAAATTTTTCCTTATTTTTCTTATTCTACAGTCACTCACTAGTTATTCTCAAGTCTCTACATGTCCCACACGTAGAACGTGAGCTGTCCCGCACGGGACATGAAAACTTGCCTTCAATATATTATCTCTTTTTTGAACATCGAACGGAAGATTGTGGACAATGACGTGCGAGTGGAATCGCTTAACGAGTGATTTGAAGTACTGGAAAAATCCTACATCGGCTGGTTGAATTCGAATCGTTGTTCCAGGGGAAATCGTTCGTATAGTCAGATTCTTCTCGACCGGTACAAGAGCTGCGATAGCGTCTTGGTTGGAGAAACCTGCACAGGAGTCGAGAAGAAGGATGCATTGGTCAGGCATTTTCGGAAGGAAGACGTTCTCAAAGAATGAGTGGTGGTCGAGCTCATCATGTGCGTGAATCCCGCAGTGACGAAAAGATTTTTCTTCTGAAAGATACCCTTTCTAGGAAAGGTACCGCCTGGCTCTTGCAGTTGCACGAACAGTGTCTCGCCGAGCTTTCCCGAAGCAAACAAGAGTGGCATCACTGTCAGGCTCTGTGTGGTGGCAGATGACGACTGCACTATCCGTATTGTTTCTTTCTCTCCTTTAAATGACAGAGATCTCGGCACCTGTGTAATACACTGCTAAAAAAATAAGCTTCTTGAGATTTCTTCTAGTGTCTAACTAACCGTGGTTTCTTAGGCCAAGGCTGACTGATCGACATTTATAACGCATTCCAAAGAAAGTTTTTCCATCTCATGCCGTATCTCTTCAACGAACTTATTTGCTGCCTCTTCAATTCTTCCTTGGTCAAAAAAGCTTCTCTTCTGCACAAATCGAGTAACTCTGCGATTTGCAAGATCGGCGTGTTTCTTAAAACTGTTGAGCCAACTGGGAGAGGCGCAAAAGTTCGTCAAAGGATCTGGCATGTTGCGGTTGATGGCCAAAGCAAACTGCATGAGATCTCTATCATGGATGAACACTCCTAAAAGCAGCAGTATTTCTAATCTTTATAGCATTACCCTTTCTATTTGCAAATAATTTACCTAGGTTGATTTTTTGCACCACTTTCTTCTGAAGAGCTTCCACGATCAGCCTCATCTTGTGTCTTTCGCTCCTCTTTGCAAGCCCTGTCAGGAGGAAAAATGAAAACACGTTTGGAAAGTTAGCTTTTAGTGTCGCTTTGGTAACTTGAGCTTTACCTTCTTCATAAAACCGCTTTAGCTTAAACCAATCGCGTTTGCTACGAAAAAACGCAAACGAGTGGCGTGTGCTCTTCCTGCTGCGACATGATTTCCTTGACGTGGACCAATGGTGTTCTGCCGCAGCCCAAACCTATAGATTATCTTTTTAGTCGTCCAGCATTTACATTAACAGGACCTTTACACCATCAGCACAAGAACGTACCTTATCCTCCGGAACTTGGAGGCCACCAGAAAATGTGACAATTCCTGATCCACCTGCCTGGTTGTATTCTTCGACCTTCTTTTCATTTCTCATGTCCATTCTGCGTCCACGCCGTCTTCCTCAACTTCCAAGTGGTCTTCGTCATAGACGTCTTCCAGTTCTTTTTCCTCGAATGCCTTCAGTATGTTTGCAATTCTTCCTGCCAGCTTCTTCTCCTCCCTTGATGGAGGAGCATTCGATGGAGATCCTAATTCCAAAGTCAGGAGATGGATCACCACACGAGATTAGAAGACATGGTGACCAACGGAAACGGTGTAATTGACCTCACCTTCACCCAAGCAGTTGCTTATATTCTGTGGCTGTATCTCGTCCCGTGCGGGACAGCACACGTTCTACGTGTGGGACATGTAGAGACTTGAGAATAACTAGTGAGAGACTGTAGAATAAGAAAAATAAGGAAAAATTTGGTGAAAGTTAATGTTCTACGTTATGTGTAGATATAACGGTGAATACTATGCAAACTGGCTTCTTGCCTGCATCGCTGTCACTGCCTGCGCAACTCTCATCCAAAACATGAGATTTGTAAAAATGCAGAAGACAAGCCTCACCCAGGATCCAAACCCCAACGTTTCACTCGCAAGTCTGCCACGCTATCCACTCGGCCGTCCGGTCGACACTCACCTTCGGATAAGCAATGAACTCGAGAGTGATAAGATATCAGCCGTCTTGCTTGCTTCACCACTCCATTGTAATGGTGCGGCTTCTAGGGGCCGTAACTCTGCTCAAAGTTGTACTCGGGTCGAGATACTTGCATATTGTTACTTCTCAGAGGGGGGCGCTTCTACCCATATGCACATCATCGCTGGTTCAGACCTACACTTCAGGTAGTTCCCTGGTTAGTCCATTCTCGCGTTAGCGTGCTAAATACTAGTTCTTAATACTTACCAACCGGTCAGTTGTTTTCACAGTTTTTTGAGATATTTGTTTAATAGGTGGGGTTCAAAAGGGATAGAAAATGTGATGAAGACGTGACGAAACACAAATAAACTGTTAGGGCGCGGCTGCTGGTACTGTCACTGCTTCGCTCTTATTGAATTTCATACTGTGCATGTCAACGATTCTGATTATTCTTTTCGTCCTATTCGAGATCTCTCTTGGCAGTTACTTTTGGGAGAAGCACAATCAGTATATACGTGCGCGTGTTCCTTATGAATTTCCTTGCAATACAGAAGAGGAAGAGATTAACAATTTAAATCTACGATATTTTGGTGGCAGAGACAAAAATACTCAATGGGGAAAAATCCAATTCGATTAAAAAATTTGTCAACGTCTGTTGCTCTATGATTCTCTGCTTCTGACAATTCTGAGTTCACAGGCGATCTCTGAACTTCGTAAATATCTTCCGAAGACGAACTGTGCCAAAGAATCGATGATCACCGCCTTCTTACTATACCTTTGTCCTTGGGAAAAAATTTCGAATTTCGAATGATCGAATAATATTCGATTTTCAAAATTTCGAATTTCGAATGACCGAATAATATTCGATTTTCAAAAGTTCGAATTTCGAATGATCGAATAATATTCGATTTTCAAATTTTCGAATTTCGAATGACCGGGTAATATTTGATTTTCAAAAAGTCGAATTTCGAATAATCGAATTTCGAATAGTCGAATATTCGAATAATCAAATGAACACTATTATTTACTGTCGTCACCCAGTGGTTGACATTTAATTATTTTTTATTACCCACTGTGAAGGAAATGGATGGAGCAGCCATCCATTTCCTTCACAGTGGGTAATAAAAAATAATTAAATGACCAAAGGAAAATAACAGCGGTATAATGGCAATGAAGCACGCTTTGCTTCCCTAAGAATTCGTGCACCGAGAAGAGAGAAACACCTTGGGTAGGCAGAGCTAGATTGCTACAGGTCTTTCTCTACAGGTTGCTATCTTCCCTTATGTTATAGCGAAGCTTCCAGGTGGTAAAAGAATGATTATCATGGGCGGAGAAATGACACAAAGGGGACCTGGTGCAGAAAGGACGCACTGGACTCTCATGAATGGCATTCAGTTTGTGTTCTAGCTCCGTTGAAGAGAATCGGACCCGCGTTGGAATCTCATCTGACAAGACACTACGACTTGTACAGTGTTTGAGCGAAAGTGGGGATGGCTCACTTTCATAGGAAACGGAGTATGACTGGCTCTTGTACTCCATAGCCATTGCTCTTCCTCTCTTCTTCAACGTCTTTACTGGCAGAAAGCTGGAGCTTTCTAGGCCCCTGAAAGTTCTACCTCCCTACTGCAGCCCCTTCGGCTCTAATCGTTCCCTTGTTGTAACTGGGGAAGAAATACAAAACGAAGATTCTCCCGTAGTATACTGAAGGTAAAAATAACTGTGTACAGGCATAACCCTAATCACTTGCGATTCACGTGAATGGCCACAGCACGCTCGACGGCCGTTTACAAGGAAGTAGGTGCGCAGCGGAGGGCCGCGCTTGCAGCGCTTACTTCGCGTCAACTCACAAGGGAGGTCAATGAACCTCCCGTGGGAATCTTATAAGTGACCTATTGAGCGCTGTGGGGGATTGTCCGAGAGGCACCTCAGTGGTTTAAAATTGAATGCAGCTAAGGGACATTTTATTTAACGAATTTACCGAATTTACCTTTTTAACGTGAACATTTTTCGTTAAAAAGTGGTCGTTAAAAATTTACCGAAAAAATTTAACGCACACCCCTGCTGCCCATCGCCTCCCCACCACTCTCTGCTAATCGAAGGTTTAGGGACTTGTACTCCCATAACTTCGGAGATCAAAAGCAGGTTTCGCCCAAACGTCGTCTAGAGAGCTAATTGAGGTGCTGATCGCAAATCTAGTAAACGTTTTCGCGTGATCGCGTGATTCCACATTTTCATGAGTGATCAAGTTTATCAGTTTGAGTACATAGAATCGCTTTCTTCACCTACATATGTGATCAGACTTGCTTTCCAGTCTTCGACTTTGAGACGGAAAGTAGTGCACGAAAAATGGATAATTTTGAAAAAAAACGACAGATTCGTGGCAGCAGCCTAAATAATTTCCTAAGGCGAGGAAAGGACGAAATCAGTGGTTATGGCAACCCCATCCCTTCTCACGAACACACACTATGAAATATCGTAAGCGGCCAAATTGTCGAAATTGGATACCATATTCGTGCTCAGCATCCAAAATAACAGTACAGGCGATGTTTGGACGAAAAAAATCGACCTCCACTCCACTTTTGGAGTCACAATATAACAACGCGGCCGGTTATTCTGCACCTTTTCTCGCACATACTCACCGTCGCCTATTGTGGTCGACGGTAACACCGAACGCGTTCGCCAGCTTCGTGATCAGAACCTCAGTCAACCTTCAGGACAACATTTGTACGAAATTTTATTATCTACTTACGAAGTCATGGGGATTAATACAAGTACATACGTTTGCAAAGCCCCCCCCCCTGTCAGTGCTGGAGAGTGGCCGAGGAAGAATAGGCTGCAAGAAGACCAATAGAATAAGTTAATCATATATGTAAATTTTAATACTCAAACAGTTTTAAATTCAATGTCTAAACAACGAAGTAGAATTAGAAATAACCTGGGGTATACATGAACTCTAAATCACTCTGTACTATAACAAACACAAGTGGAAAACAAGCAACAACTAAAACAAGTAATAACTAAAACAATGGTAACAACAACACTAAACATGTCTTGTTTCGCCTCTGCCTTCATACAAAACATGTTTATAATTAGTCACCCCGAGGCTCGTCAGTGAAGAAGGTGACTAATTAATTTAGTTGTTAGTACTGTATTTGGTGTTATATGCAAATGCTACGAATACTACGGAGTACAATACTACAGGATAAAGGATAAAGGACGGCGTTACTCAATCCCTTCTGGGATGCGCCAGCGCATTCTACTTCTACGGCATGTCGTGGAGGCCACATGAATGCGTATTTGGCCATACAATGACTTGCGGTGGCCAGCCGATGAACAAGTCAGCGCTCTATCCTTCCCAGACGAGTCTGGCACCAATTCACCGACCCCGGAGGGATGGAAGGCTTGGTTGGCCTGGGCGGGAAATCCGAACCAGGAACCTGGTATCGGGTGCACGCGACAGTCGCGCCTCCTACGACTGCGCTACACGCGCCCACAATACTACAGAGTGGGTCAAAAATGATGCATTTTATAAGAGATGCTAAAATTAGTAAAATTTACAAGAGAAACGTTCTCTATAGGAACCTGAAGACTGATCAGCGCATCCCAGAGATGGACTGAAGCAGGTTTTTTTCAATACATTTCGATCATGTCCGCAAATATGGTTAAAATGAGAATATGTTCTACATTTACCAAAACGCACAGCAATCCGTAAACAACTTGCCTAGATTCGAACCTGGACCTCTCCCCGCTATCCACGCCCCGACTGCAGTGAATGATTCATTTGACCTAATAAATTGTCAGATTTCTAACATCTATCTATAATTAAAGCTCTATAGCATCTGCATGTTAATTTCTGAGTACTTCAAGGCCATTCAAGGCGTCACTTTCGCCTTATCAGCCAGCTCTGAAGTGCTACAGGTTTTTTTTGTGTAATTTTTGACCTACCCAGATGCCCGCAGGACATTTGAAGACCACTACGGTGCTTCTCAGACACACTCTTATAACAAGCAATAGGTCATTTTGGAAATCTCCACGGGAAGTTCATTGACTTCTCTTGTCAGATTACGTACACACAATTCGAGGCACTTTGAGCGACGCGCGAATCTCAAACATCGTTTTTTATCATAAGGTCAGACTCCCCTGGTTTTCGAAGAAGAGTGGCACTAACTTGTTAAGAGATTGATAAAGAATATTCGAATATTCGACCATTCGAATATTCGATATTCGAGGCCTTCGAATATTCGAATAAACGAATATTCGAATATTGGCCACTTTCGAATATTCGAATAAACGAATAATTCGAATATTGGACTTTCTCGAATATTCGAATAATCGAATAATTCGAATATTGGACTTTCTCGAATATTCGAATAATCGAATAATTCGAATATTGGACTTTCTCGAATATTCGAATAATCGAATAATTCGAATATTGGACTTTCTCGAATATTCGAATAATCGAATAATTCGAATATTGGACTTTTTTCGAATAGTCGAATTTTCGAATATTCGAAATTCGAATTTATTCGAAATTCGACTATTCGAAATTCGAAAAGAGCAAAGGTATACTTCTTACCTGAATCCTTCATTAAGAGATTGTTCATTGAGAGAAGGGATTGTAATATCCAAAACAATTGTGGTACTATAAAATAATCTTGGGCTGTAAAATCGACTGAGCGAGCGCAAGTTCTGTAAAAAATGTTATCAGAACAAATTAAAAACGATCAGCCTTGTTACGGTGCAAAGCACTTTGGACCTTCCCAGAAACTGGACGACTTTCCACAAGCTACACGAACTACGTAAGTAAGAAATTTGTTTCTTTAGAAGTCTTGTTGTTACTGTTTGGTTTTAGAATCTTGACGATTTTTCTTGTTTAGCAATTTTATTGATGATGGATGGACTGCTGTTATTTGTTGTGAAGACGAAGGCATAGTCATACGTATGATTGCCGTGGAGTCGAAAAATGAATAAAGAAAAAGATCTCACTTTTTACATACTAAAATACAGCCAAATTGACTGCAGCTAAGAAAAATTTTATTTAACGAATTTACCGATTTTAACATAATTTTTTCGTTAAAATCTGTAATTAAAAATTTCCCGAAAAGAAATTTAACGCACATCCTGGTCGTGACTACCGGTCCGAGTCACGCAGATTGCAAGCTATTCAAGTGGAGACCAAAATCTTGTACTCTAGAATACTCTGGAATGTATGGCATTATGTTCTAGAGTGTTCGAGCTGTAAGAATGTAGAACTGAGCCAGACTGTAGCATGTTTTGTTAAATTAAAAATGCTTGGAAACTTTGCAGTACTTTTCCGACAGCTTATCGTTAGTGAAAAAAACTTATTAACCTGTGAGTACCGTCGCACCCTGCTGAGCCACCGCTTCGCTTGTGGCAGAGCCTTTCGCCACGTATATCAGCGCATGCGCACGTATTCTCGTGGGCATGCGCTAACGGTGCAATACTGTTCCCAACTTCGAGGGCCTGTATATAGCTCCTTGTGTCTAAGGACTCAGCAAAAATGAATCATGTTTTCTATTATATGAATGGTGGAGGTCTTCGCACTACTATCCATTTCCGCCTGAGTCCCTGCTCTGGTACGATCTTTTTGTGCATCACAGGATTGAGTTGCGCCCGCGTTAGCTCAAAGATGGAAATTTAGCGATCATCCAAACGATGAAAGCTTTTTGTTGAAACAACATGGTTAAGGTAAAGTTTTTTCTTAAAACATGTAGAGTTTAATTTGAATGGTGTCTAATCAGAAGGAAAAGTCAAACTAAAAAATGGAAAATTGGCAAGAAAACTGCTTAGAAATTTGGAAGAAAACTGCTAAAGATAGCACGATAAATAAATTCTGGATCACCTTGTAGTAAGGTTAGCAGAAAAACCTATAGAAATTCAGTTGTACTGCACTACACGTCAGGTTACTCTTACGATTTACGATTTACGATATTTCGAATTTCATTTACGCACACCACTGCTCGTGACTCCGCAGGGGCCGATACCGTATCGCTGGTACCGGTGCCTGCATTCGGAGCCGAATGCATCGACCACTGTCGATGAGACATGTAGAAATTCCAATCATCATTTCTCGCTTATATATAGTAGGATATTGCGGTGCTTTGTGACGCCATAGCTTACCATGGGCAAGCTGATCTGATTTTCTGTAGTGAGCATACTACTTATGGGTTGGCTGTCCTACCCTTCCTCTGGTTATATTCTCCTTTTATAGCGCAGGTTCATAGATGGTAGGCCTTCTCCTCAATGCTCTTGGTAACCTTCTTATTAATGTTTTTCGCTAATTGTAATTAAGTTCTGAGTACTTTTCGGTTCCTGTTTTTCTGGGCAATGTTTTCGCGGCTTTATTACGATCACTGTTGGCGCATCCTTATGGATGTATTAATTATAAATAAATAAATAAATAAATAAATTGATGCCACTCTTGGTTGGAAAAACTGTTGGTTGAAATGCGTTAAGGAGAGAGACTTTTCCACGCAAGGAGCGTACGGACCCTGAGATTCTAGTGGCTTCAGTTCACATTCTTTCTAGTCCAAAATGTGCTCCAGCGATAGGGTCGATCACCAGGTGAGCATTGTGCGGTTGTTCTTTTCTACTGCACCGTCTTATCGCTTGCTAGCTGTTGAGCGTCAACTGCGGTAAGACTTTATTGGAATGTGTTCTCCGTACCATCACCAGGGCGGCAATATCTCTCGACCAAGTTTTCTTCTGAATTCCGGCCCCATCCCTTTTAAATTTGTTCAGCTCTGCGTCCAACTGTGTAGCAGCTGGAGCACCAGTTTCAGCAACGAAAGGAAACAAACAACAGATTGCAGTGAACCACATCGCGCCCACCTGCTGTAGTTTTTGAAGTTACTCATCGTCTGCCGTAGAGTCTTCTTGGAGGTGTCGGTGCAACCCCATAGCATCGCGACTGTCCTAGATACCCATGGCAGGTTCGCTTTCGAATTCTCCTCGTGAGCATTCACGTCACACGTTGTTACACCTCCGCCTGGTAAATATCTGGGATCTTTGTCGTAGGCAGCTTTTTCTTGTACTAGAAGTAGCTACTTTCATATATCTCCTTCGAACCCAAGAATAACACTCCTCATGCACCATGCAGTCTGCTTCGGAGTGCTATGGCAGGATCTATTCGAGTGAGTTTATACCAATAAAACGGTCTTTGTGCGACACGCGATGGACAACTTGTCGGTTCATTCCAGATAAATCGGGTCCACTTAGCCGACACGGAAGCATCGCTAAAGTGCTGAGCAGTATACGTTGGATCTGAGTGAACCGTTTACGATTATCCGACTCGGAGACCCCGATTCGAATTATCCATTTATCCGAAGATTTTCGATCGGATCCGATGTATCTTGAGCAGGCCTATACAGGCACGCACCGAGTGTGATTGCTAGGGCTGGCGAGAACCGCAGCCTATGTCAGCAGGGCTATATGCGCGTCTCTGTCAAATGTATTAAATCCCGAGGTTTTTCTGGAGCAGCGCTTTCTGCGAGAAGATGCTTGAATTTAGGTGAATTTATGCAATTCGTGCCACGTGCTGAAACCGCTACGCACACACCACTGCAAGATATGTCGTCGTTGCATTCTTCGTATGGACCACCACTGCCCACTTCTGCAGGTAGGCGGAAGGCGCTGGAATGTTTTCTTGAGGAACCGCGCCTCTTCTTCTCATCTTCATCTGTACTCAATCGAAATGGATGCAAATGCACACGATTAGGTGAAAGCGAGGTCGAGAACTTCAGACACGAACCGAATATACACATACCAGCGTCAGTCGCGGCTTGGCCGGCTTCTAACGAACGTGCGGGCCACGCCAGGCTTGCCGCTTCGGGTATAGTGGGTCACGCAAGGAACGTAGCCCAAAGCTAGTACGGGACGCTTGCTAACCCAGCGTCAGTCGCCGGCAACCAACGCTGGGTAAGTAAGCATCCCTAGCGTCGAAGTCGAACACGTTGAGACGTGCGCCTATTGCAGATTGATTGATGCATTGCTGAGTACTACTCACGATCCTGTAAAGCACTCAGAAGAATGTCCGTAAGCACTCCTGCTTCGTCTGGGGTTGTGTTAACAACATTATCGCAGCTCGTCAAGGCTAACTGAGTGTCTGACAGGTCTCGCCCTGCTTTAAAGCACCAGATGTGATGATATTCGGAAAAGGCGACTTAGGAGAAAAATACTATCCTCTTGTATGTACAGTGCTAACAATAAGGAAACTGGTCAAACTACTGTTGAAAATTGAGACCTACGGCGTGGTTTAGTACGAAGCCAAAGCCAGGCCGCAGGTCCCCAAACCTTCTTCGCTGGCTTGTCCTAGTCCACTGCCGAAATTGGGGGGATCCGCCAGCCATTATAATTACGCAACACCAACACCGATCGGTTGTGAGAGAAAACCGATAGCCCGCTCAAAAGATCAGTGATATTGACTGCCTGATCGAAGCACTTACTTCTCCTGCAGTAAGGCACCTATTTTCGGCTAACACAATCCCACAACTCCCCAATCCCACATCGACTAGATTGAAAGAAAACCATAGCACTGCTCAAAAGATCGATAATATCGATCGATATTGATTGCCTGATCGAAACCTGCTCGGCTGTGGAGCGCTTCTTCCGCTCAACGCAAAGCCTCATTGATATAGGTGTTCTCTGCCTTGCACTCCTAATGCAGTCGTTCCGTAAACACCTTAGATGGGATGAACATGCACTGTCGACATCTCATGCGCCGTCAGCAAGAAACACCCGACGTCGAGGCGGGCGTCAGCGCGGCGGACATGGCGGGCGCGGCCGGCTTCACATAAGTGCATTGTCGCATAAGAGTGCATGTCGATATAAGCATCGTGCATACTTCCCGTCGCCGTGGCGATGAGTTTTCCAGGGCTACGCGAAAGGATGTGGAGTTCCCAGCGCTCGTCGCAACGCTCTTCGCTCTGCAAGGAAGGGTGACGGCGATCCGCCCGGAACCAGCGCTGAACAGCGCACGCGGCGCGAAAAAGTATGCCGTGCTCGCCATCGCGCATGCGATCGGCAGCGCGACAGAAGGTACACCAGCCTCTTGCTGGGGGGCGTGGCGTGGCGTCAGGAGGTACACCGCTGTTCTGCAGACCGGAAACTTTTGTTTTGCGTGTCAAAGGTTTCGTAAGGCAGCCGCTAGACTCACGGTGAAGCCTAGGGGGTTGGAGTGGGTGAGCAAGAGGGATGAGAGGGTGATCGCACGCGATGAGAGGGTGATCTGCGTCTCCACTATCTCGTAAAGCAGCCACTGACTCTCGAGCAAGCTGAGGAGTTGTGGTGGGCGGGCCGGGGGATGAGGGATAGAACGCTCGACTCCGACTCATATCTTTCTCGATTATACAGGGTGGCCCATAAGTCCTGCAACAAAAT
>OX377203.1:59878733-59962112 GCA_947396885.1 Heligmosomoides polygyrus polygyrus | reverse complement strand
TTTCCAAAAATATATGTATATATATGTTCTATTTTAACGTCGAGTTGGACACTTTTGAAATCAAATCGGACACTTTTCTAATCAAATTGGACACTTTCCGAAGCAAATTGGACACTCTTCTAAATGTAAGCTAGAGTAAGAATTTTAACGCAAATTAAACGTCTTCCAAATTAAAACGTGCTTCTTACAAATTTGACTACAAACTCTTAAAAAAGGGTAAAATAATTTTTTGTCCAAGAAAAAATTGCTATAACTTTTTTTGAACTTCTTTTGGTTCAGCTGCCCGAACGAGTGTAATAATTTTATGCAATTTTTGTTATGTTTAAGAAATAAACTAAATTTTATTTTGAAGAGCAAAGAAGCAACAACCATTTAGTGCATCAAAGACCAGATTGCGCCGTGCTCTTGAAAAGCACGTCGCGATTTTTATTTGATTGATAGTGTGAACGCTGCTTGCATGAAGCATCAAAGTGGGAATATGTGTATTTTTACAATTGTCATGTTATACAAGCGTTAGACTGCATGCATTCATCTAATTTTGCTCTCATTTGAATAAAAATCGTGACGCCTTGTACAAGTGCATGGCGCAATCCTTTCTGGCATTAAAAATTGCTGCTTTCTTGCTCTTTAAAACAAGCTATAAACAACTATTTTCCACAGAAAAGGCAATTCTTCAAAACTTTAAGAAAAGTATTCACTTTTTGGGTAAGTGATTTAAAACTTCAAAGAGACTTTACTAAAATTTTCCTTGAACAATTTTTTCAATGTTTAGTTTAATGTAGAAAAAGCGCATTTCGATTTGGACGCTTTGGTTTTAAAAGCCTTAGGCTAGCATAGAAGAGTGTCGAATTTAACGTGAAAAGTTCCCAATTTGAATTGAAAGGTGCGCATTTTAAAATCGACGAGAAATAGTATATCAGATCAGCTTCTAGCTAATTAGCATTACCACTCTTAATAAGGAACTAACTAACTCGCTGTTTTACCACCAACATTTTCTTAGATAGAAAATTAAAATAGAGTCGATTGGGCTTGACAACAGCTGCTGAAATTGATTTTTTGTGAAGCTTACACACTGGCCAACAAATTCATGCTATGATCTACGCAATCCGGAAAACCGAAAAACTCGTCAGGATTTGGCAACCTGGATCGATAATGGTGAGCTGCTTAAAGTAAACCGGTCCGTAATTGAGAGAAAGAGAAATGAGCGATTCGTTGGTCATTTAGCCGAGCGCACTGTCTCTGTAGGGCATGTCAGGTCAGCGCAATTATTATCGAAGACGTCTCTACATCAGAGCTGGATCTGGTGCGCCCAAATATTGGCGTCCGAACTGATTGAAGATTTTTAGCGAATAGTTGCATAACTACAATACTGGACTTTCCATCTCTCATTCTGCGAGGACTGGACATGAAACGCTTTAGAAGCTTAGTCGCCCTTCTGAAAGAAGTCGTCACTTTAATCAGCTGAAAACCTGCCATCTGATCACCTGGCTTCACGACATTTGATACTTGGAGTCTCTACATTGTGTATGGTAAGTCAACATATTTTTAGACTAATTCATCGGCTTAGTACATTGATATTCGCAGCTAAAATCGGCGATAGAGAGTGCTTTCTACCAAGACTCGCTTGCAGTTTTGACAAACTGCAATCAGTACGCAAATGCCCAAAATCAACTGAAAACCTAAATTTCTATGTCATTTTCATTCCTTAAAGATGAGTGGATAGCAAGTTACAGTAACGGGTTGTAGACTGAGAATTCTTCCGTTGAAATAAACGAAATCGGTTGAAGCAGCACTCTCAGTGCATATCTTCCGGCGCTGTTTGGTACCAAATGAATCGTCGCAGCCAGGGCAAGATCATAAGCGAGAGGAAAATAAAATTTAATTAGGTTTAAGAATTTTAAAATTCAACTGGACAGCAGTAACTATGCCTGGGGACATAATTAGGCGAGACTCGGCGACGGTGTTGGGTCGGGTCACAGCAATTAGGACCCTCCTTAATTGCGGCACTGGTTTTCAGGCTTCCACCCACTTTCTAATGGCGGTCGCATGCCTAGAGGTAGGTAGGATGATGGCATTATCCCTTGTAAATTTTGGCGAAAAGGCTTCACTTTGGAGAAAGTTATCATGATGCGACGCAAAAAACGCGTTTTTGCGTCGCAAACGTCGTTTGGTTGAACGTTTAGCGGCGGTACTGTAGGTGCAATAAAATCCGTAGCATACCAAGAACGTTATACACTGGCCGCTGTTGTTCACAGAGCAATAAGTTAGTCTGGCTGGTAAGCCCAACTGAAATGTCGTGTCAAATTTCTGTGGAAGTGCTTTCTTGAGTGTGTCCATGTGGACACCAAGGAATGTAAAAAGCTTGTCCTCTCTCCTCCACATAGGTGATGCCCTCTAAGTGGTCAGGACGTCTGCCACTCATACGTGACCGGCGTCTTCCTCAGAAGTCCGATTCTGAGAAGAAAATGTTTGTTCCTAATACGGTTCTATGCGTGCGCAGAAGTCAAGGTGAATCCGGGGACGACGTAGTTGTGGAAATGGATAGAAAGAAGCGAGCGGTTTGGGGGCGATGAAGAAGTGGTGATTTCGCTACACCAACCTTTCTGCACTAATGTATGGCTCAAAAACCCGGGCGCTACGAGATGACGCTCTCAGTGTCCCTCGAACGACCAAATGAGATACTCTTGCACAGGCCATGGGCGAATAAGAGTTTTTGGCAGCCGCTCAAAACCCAGTCAGCAATCGCTGGGGTGGTTGGTGAGACTGGCAGTTTGAAACAAGCAGACTAAGCCTTTTTCATGGAGCAACCTAATTTCAATTTGCAATGACATGTGGTCGTCTCTTGTACTGACAGCTGTGGTTAGGATAATGCAACCACCCCTCCAGGTTTGAAAACTGAAATCTATGATAGCTTCTTGCGGACTGTTTGGCACAGCTGCGCTTAATAATCACACGAAAACCTTCCAATTTCTCTTTTTGTTCTCTTTTGATCCCCTACATTTGGTCGTGCGTGGATGACATGAGCGTATCTCTGATTTCCTTTCATACAAACGAATCTGATGTCAATGTAGTATGAGTTGGTTTGGTGTATAACACATATTTTGTATTATACACCAAACCAACTCATATTATACTTTTTGCTTTTTGCTATTTATACGTCTGATCTACCTGTAATTTTAGAAGGATGTGGTGGCAGTTGTAAGCAGTTCGCAGATGATGTAAAGATATATATAGAAGTATCAGAGGCCCAAGTGACCTAGAGTCTATTCAGTCTGCCCTTGATGCTATACAGATGTGGTCTAAATATGGAGACTCCCCTTGGCACCTGAGAAAACGGCATTTATGAGGATGGGTAAATCCGATTATGTCGCCAACTATAGCATCAAAAACCACTCAATAAAAGCCGTTTCTTGATTTAGGATTTCACTACGACAATAAGCTTGACTTCTCTGAGCACTACAAAATGATTTACAGTAAACCGTCTACTCGAACGTTCCTTATATTCAAAGCTCTTTCTACAGTGGATCAGGAAATGCTTCTTAGGGCTTACAAGTCATACATTCGCCCCATTGTTCACTATGGTTCACCAGCGTTTTCTCCTTCAAAATCTAAAGACATCGCTCTTCTTGAGAAGGTGCAAGACAATTTCACTCGCAAATTATTTTTTAGGATAGCTTGTAGTAGATCTGTAAGAGCTCCTCGTCCTGTAGCTAGAAAAAAATATAAGTTGCATTCTTTAGTCTCTCGTCGTAAACTTACTGATGTTTGTGTGGTTTTCAAACTCTTGTCTGGCCTAATTAATGTAGACGCTTCAAAATTTTATCGTATAATAATATCTAGAACTAGGGGCAGCTCAGAAAAAATATCTTACGGTGTACCCAAAACGAATACCAGATCATGTAGTTTCATGTGCAGAGCTGGTTCCAGCTTCATCTCGCTAAACTCCTGCATCCCTCAATCGTCGGCACATTACAGGCTGTTCAGGCACATGGCTAGAAGCAAGCTTTTGCATTTCTAGATTTTACACTTGTTCTTCCTATATTGGTGATTTGTATTGTACTACATCCTATACCACGTATGCCTTATGCATCGTACAGAAATAAATATATAAATAAATATTATATGTATATTACATTACGCCTGCATACTTCGCAGAATTTTTGAAACAGTTTCAATTTATGAACTTCCTTTCCTGTGGAGAATTTTTGTGAATACTCACTAATTAAATGTAACTTAAACACTAGCTTTGTAGCTGTATCACAAAGTTTTTACGAAGTGTGAGACAGCCTACACTACTGATGAAATTGAAAGGACGGCGAAGCAAAATTACAAAAGGAGTGAAGTATGCTGTAAGGAACTTTATGTCAATAGCACTTACACAATCAATCAAACAAACAAAGCAGTACACTCGATAAGTGCATGGAGCGATCTCTACTTGTGCACACACCTAAAACTCTACCTTCTTGTAATTCTGATTACTCCTATGAACTCCTGCTATTGAATTGCCACGATAAAGTATTGTACGCGGCTTAAACGCGACGATTTTCTGTCTTCTGACCAACAAGTCGTTCAGCGGCCTAGCGGCCGCCGCCGACGTCTACGGTTCGCCATGCACGGTTGCCGACGTGTTCGGCACGTCTACGCTCGCCATGCACGGTTACCGCCGTGTTCGGCACGTCTACGGCTCGCCATGCACAGTTGCCGCCGTGTTCGGCACGTCTACGGCTAGCCCATGCACAGTTGCCGCCGTGTTCGGCTTTTCAGTACCCCCACTCCAGTTGTGACGGAAACCCGCACAAACACATACTGCTCCTTTATATATAGTAGGATTTTAGCCATTTTTCCAGAAAACAGAAAACAGAAAAAAATTTGCCCAAAATAGCCAGAAAATCAGAAATCGGAAGACAGAAAACAGAAATTCCGCTCATCCCTGACGGGAATCATGCGCCCAACGCCGGAGATAGGAAGACGTGCTGAAAGCGTTGTTTAAGGCCTATGTTATACTTCGGCGACGCGTCGCCGACGCTGCGACCCGTCACCGACAGCCCGTCCCCGACGCTGCCACAGAATTTGTTGACGACGTCGGCGACGTCGTCAACAAATTCTGTGGCGGCGTCGGGGACGACGTTGACAGGAGAGCATCGAAGCGCATTTTTAGCAGCGGGTTTTCGGAGCGGGTTTTCAATGTCATCATTTGCTAACCAGTCTGCCCATAGAAAGGCTAAGTGATCACATCTGCCTCGAATTTACATACATTTTGAGCTTTTCTTAATCTTCAAAAAAATTTAATTCTTAATTCTTCCTAATGCTTCAAAACTTGATGATGATCTTTTGTTCTGTATGTATGGTAGTCTGCTCAACCATTGTTAATCTGTCGAATTTTCTCTTACTAACCAAATTCGGCTTTTAGAAGGATGGATAAGTGTTCAAAGGTTTCACTAGCAGCAATGTTAGAACCATTCAAAAGTACCTGTATTTTTAGGATACCCTGTATTTTTCGCAAGACATAGTGTGTTTTTAGGTTTCAAACTTTAAAAGAAGCACAAATCAATCGATACGGTCACTTCGTAAAGAGATTATAGGAAGTATTCAAGCGAAACACTATCAATAGATTGTAAAATGCAAAATAACAGACGAGTGCATGGCGCAGTCTATCCCGATCATACGTCAGAAAAGCGTCGGTTTAGCAAAGACCTTTTTTGTTAAATCGTATTTAAATTAAATTAACGCGGAATTCTCGAAATTCAAAGGAAAATTTAACTCTTAATTAGTAAGAATTCTGTCTTGAAAAAGCTCTTCGCAGAGGTTTGCATTACCATTTGAGAAAGCGAGGAAACACTACTTATTTTCTACACAGTTCCATTCTGTATTACTTGCTCTACAAGGAATCAAATAGGCCTAGAAAATGCGAACAGAACGGCTGAGAAGGACATAAAAAAGAAGAAAAGTGAGAAAGTGAAGGGCAGCTAAGGTTTAGGGTCCCACTCCCTCCCAAACACTCAGTGTTCTAGTTAATTGCACTTCTGTGTTCGCAAGACGGCGTCTTTTGCACTTCTCGATTTCGTAATTCGAAGTAGGTGGTGATGATCGCAGTTCCGGGAACGAAGAACCAACCCACAATCATAACACTCCATCGGAGCGCATTTTCTGCCACCCTTGTATGACGTCGGCAACGTCGGTGACGCGTCTGTGGCGACGTCGGCGACGCCGGCGTCGGCGGCGGAAGTATAACACCCCCTGCGGAGCTCTCGGCGACGTCGCCGGCGACGCTGTGATGTGCGCAGTGCGCAGCAGCCCCTACAGCATATCGTCGCCGACGTCGGCGACGCGTCGCCGAAGTATAACATAGGCCTAACTTGCGTCGGGATTCTGAAGACATACCGAAGTCGTTATTCACCGCGTGCGTAGGGATTCAGTAGAGTAAGGGTGGACCATTGAGGGGGGCCAGTAAAAGGGAGCCAGTAAAGGTAAATCAATAAAAGGGAACGAGCAGGGGAAGACCGGAAAGGGGATACATGTAAGGGAAGCCCAATGAGAGAAGGGCCAGTAAAGGGGGGGGGGCAGTAAGGGGGACCAGTATTTCCCCACCAATCAATGCCGTCCAAAGTGCTGATTTGCTGTGAAAATGGGATTCCGAAGACGTGTTGCAGACGTCGTGTCATGTGTGTAGGGGTGCAGAAAATCTGACATACTGTACCGGACGCGTTTTTTTTTTATGGAGTTCGAAATTGAAAACTTGTGCTCCATTGCGAAGAGCAACGATGGACGAATCGTCCGTTGCAAACTGTTGGAAACCATCGCATGCCCACAATTCCTCTAATTTTGGGTTTTAGTGTGTTTTAGCGCGCTACCAGAACTTTTTGCTGCCTACAAAATTCACAGGATGCAGCCGGAAAGGTTCACACTTGACAGAATAAACGCGCCCGCTCATCCAATTTGGCAGTACTCGTAGGAAATCCGCCATAGTCGGTGGAACTGCAAAACTCATTGCATGCAAGACATGTAGAAGCCAACTGTTTTGAATACTTTTCGTGCGGGTATATAGACTGCTTTCGTCGAGCTAACCTCACTCTACAAGTTATTGCGCCCACTCGACTGATTCTGTCTGCTTTGCATGATAACTCAACTCTACCGAGATTTGTACGTCAAAAATAGGGTGTAAGCTGGTGAGCGTGAGTATATGTCTCTTATCTTAAAAATGGAATTCTAAAGGGGTTAGTTAAGGGAAGATGGAAGCGCAGTGGATGTGCTTTTGCCCACTCGATTGATAGGTTCTATCCCGTGTGCATTGCACACGGCGCACTCTCGGAGCATCCCTGGCATGATAGAGCACTGGCAACGTATGACATGCTTGAGATACTCCGAAAATATGCGTGTCCTGTAAAATAAGCTCCCCTAATAAGCTCGCAAAGAGTTCCAGTTATTTTTGGCCACCAACTGCGAAAATGCGGTGATATGTAATGTTGTATATGCGCATGTGTAGATCTCGAAAAGAGGAATCGAACGGTGCTAATTTTTTCTGAAAAAACCTGAAATTAGAGGAATTGTGAGCATGCGACGGCTTCCGAGACAACTCATCCACGGTCGCCCCGGCAATGGAGCGCACGTTTTCAATTTCAAACATTTTTTTGGCTCCATATGAACTATGTATACCAAACGATAGAGCTCGTGCTCCTGAGCTCAAATATGCCTTCGTCTTTTCAAACTCAAAAAGACGCAAAACCGCAAATTCGCGGTTTTTGCGGCGTCTATTCGTTAAGAAGCGTCCGGTACTGTAATAGCAACGACGTCCGCACTGGAAGCATCCGTCGATCATCTAGTGATGCACGCTAAGAAGAACAATTAGACCGAGAGGAGAAGATCACTACCTATACGCCGCCTACGACTCTGGAGAAGAACAGCTCCTCTGGAGATGCGACAGGAGATGAGTGGGCGGCATTGGTGTCCTCGTCAACACGCACCTGGCCATGAACATCGATTCGTATGAGTCTCTGACAAGCCGAATTGGACGTCTGCGGCTGAAGGAAAGTGGCCCCATACCAGCGTTGACTGTGTTGGTCACGCTCCAACATGCACCAGGACGATGAAGAGGACGAAGCCTTCTACGTGGAGAAGCTCTGCAGCGAAGGGCACACCTTCTACAATGTGACCGTCGGTGAATTCAAAGCAAAGCCCCTTAAAGAAATTCACAAAAATTCGGAACCCACGCCTGAATAAAAGAACAAGGTCAAAGCTATCTAACCATACCATCATAGCGATCAAACTCATCTATGGGAGCTAGCAGTTCCACAATCCTCCTGCCTTACGATGGACCTGGGAGCAGGCTCAAGCGCGGGCTGCGATTTCTGTCAAAAATTTTCTACACCCCTCCCCCTCGAGAAAATTGATGGATTTCAAGGCTAAGCTCCCTGTTGCGTTGCAAATAATTTTAGAAAATGTGAAAAAAGGAAGGATAATTATTAATATTTAATTAAAGTTTTGATGCAAATAAAACAATGAAGATTCTTGAAGCATGCCAACTACATAGCTACACCCTGAGCGCCGCTTCTTTTACGGCATTTGGATTTGAAACTGTATCTAACAAAAATTCGAGTAGTTATTGTACGATAAATGATAAATTTTTTAAAGAATTTTTAAAACAGCTGAAATGGATCGATTGCTGCTCAATTTTTGCAGTGACGGCGCGACACACTTTTAGTTGAGAGATGTAACTACTGAAGCTGAAAATGGATCTTACCGGAAGCTAACCTTCAATTTATAGCAGAAAAAAATCGGGCCGCTCCAGAGCAACCTTCCGTCCGACTAGGTGGAGTGATTTTCCTATCCTGGATTTTTCCAAGAATAAACCATTTTCTGAACAAGGCTGCCACTGGAGCTGAAATTGGAATCCACAATAGCACAGCTTTCAGCACTTGTCTAAAAAAATCTTTCCTAAGCGATCTTCGTCGCTATCAGGTGAAGTTATGCTCAAAATTTTCCTTTTTTTCAAAAATAAAGAATTTCCTACCTCAAGAAATCTATCTCTAAAACTGATATGTGCTTTAGAAAACGATAACTTTTATTTAATATATATATACATATACAGGGTGCGTAAAAAGTATTAACGCACTAAATGAAGGGTTGTGGAAAGTATTGCGCAATAAGTTTTAAAATATTCATTTGAGAAATATGGAAAATGATTTTGCAAACACGATAGAATAACTCGTAATCGACATTGGCTCCTTTACTGTGAATACGGGAGCGAAAACGACGGAAAAATTCATGAGCACGCGCCGCAAACACTTGCTTGCATTTCGTTCCGTGCTTTTAACAGGGTAGCCTTCTGCGACTGGTCACTTCTGTTGAAAGAAGCCCAGACCTCATTCTCCGAAATCGCCTAAAAAGAGTAATCCAGCGGATTCATGTTTAAGCTGTGCTCGTGTGAGAAGCTGTCTACACCTGCGCGCGTTATCTGTTTACCGTTATCGGACAGAGGTTGATAATTTCGGATTTGAACGTTAACGTGCGTGAACCTCTTGTAATCATCATCTGTTATGACAGAGCCGTGGCTGACGTTTGGGTTGCTGACATCTTTCCTCACCTACCGTTTCGAACAGCGCCTAAATCTCTTGTTAAGGAAGTATTCGGCTCTTTGGGTAACAGACAAAAAAGGGCCACCGTAACGATGATGATGTTTCTTCAGTTTTTTCGTGAGTGTTTTTTGAGCAATAATACAGACAACAAAAATAACACACAAAAACCTAGAGGGGTAGAAAGAAAAAGCTGGAGCTGAATCAAAATGTAGATGCGTCAATACTTTTTACGCACCCTGTATATATTCCAGAATCATGTCTTTCCTAAGCGATCTTGCTCAGATTTTTTTTTCAAAAACAAAGCATTTTCTACCTGAACGGAATGATGTCTAGAGCTTAGGTGTAGCTTTACAAAGGCTCGATTTTTTGGTAAATACATAATAAAAAATGCAGCTTATCTGGAGCTATTTTCGATGTGATCAAGAAGGATGGATCACCGGTCGATTGCTTGTCCATGTGAATGGAAGGTGCCATACTTGTACTTTGTTCAACCGATCATAACTCGTTCAGTTTTGAGATTTATGCAAATGCGGGTGGCATTCAGAGAACTAGAAAAATGCACTTTCTGATGATCACAGAACCGCTTTTCAAAAGAGGCATCTTCATGCGCGGCCGGGGACCTGCGGTTTTCGCTAAGTATTTCCGCAAACATCGCAAAGAAATCGCACTCCCCGCCGCGCATGAAGATCATTTTTTTCAAGATTTGATTTTGCCTCTATAAGATAGAGAATTTCTCCTAGTTTTCCGAATGACGCCCGCGTCTGCACAGCTCTTATGAGTAAGCGAGTTATATCCGTAATTGTAAAATCACTCCAATTCTTTCGAGCGAAAATCGCACCCCCGGCTGTCATGAAGATGCCTTTTTGAAGGGAGATTCTGCGATCTTCACAAAGAGCATTTTCTCTAGTTCTCTGAATTCCACCCTCATTTGCATAAATCTCAAAACTGAATGAGTTACGATCGGTTGAACAAGGTACAAGTATAGCACCTCCCAGTCACATCGACAAGCAATCGACCAGTGATCCATGCTTCTTGATCACATCGAAAGTAGCTCCAGATGCATCTCTCATCTCTCATCTTTGTTATGCATCAATAAAAGATTGTGCTTTTATAAAGCTACATTTCAGCTCTAGACATAGTTCCTTTCAGGTAGAAAATTCTTTATTTTTGAAAAAAAAATTCTGCATGACCTCACCTGATCGCAGGGAAGATCGCTTAGGAAAGACTTGATTTTGGAATATATATTAAATAGAAATTATCGTTTTTTAAAACACATCAGGTTTAGAGATTGATTTTTTGAGGTAGAAAATTCTTTTATTTTCGAAAAAAAAGGAAATTTTGAGCACAACTTCACCTGATAACGAGGGAGATCGCTTAGAAAAGACTTGATTTTTTAGACAGGTGCTAAAAGCTGTGCTATTGTGGATTCTAGTTTCAGCTCCAGTGGTAGCCTTGTTCAGGAAGTGTTTTATTCTTGGAAAAATCCAGGATAGAAAAATCACTCCACCTGATCGGATGAAAGGTTGCTGAGGAGCGGCCTGATTTTTTTCCTGCTACAAACTGACGGTTAAATTTCGGTAAGATCCATTTTCAGCATCAATAGTTACATCTCTCAACTAAAAATCTGTCAATCGCCGTCACTGCAAAAACTGAGCAGCAATCGATCCATTTCAGCTATTTGAAAACTGCTTCAAAAAACTTATTATCCAATGCAGTAACTCTGCAAATCCAAACGACGTCTATTTTCCGTAGAAGAAGCGGTGCTCAGGGTGTTGTCATGTCGCTCCCATGCCTAAAAAAATCTTTATTTTATTGATTTCGTCTATTTTGCGTCAAGTTTATTAAATAAATGAATAATAATAGTAACAAGAATGATAAATTTATTATTTACAGACCTCTGCTTACAATACTTGCGGAAGAACGATCCCTCCGAGGAATTTTGTCTTAGGAACCAAATCGAAGTACGATCGCCCCTGCGCGATTCTCGAACCCCACGCTTGAGCCTCCCTGGGACTCCTCGGTGGCCATCATTTTCAAGAACTGCCGGACAGTTGTCTCTGTTGTTCCCAAGTTCTACTCTGGACCGGGCGGTTGCCTTCTTCGCGCAAAAAGAAAGGCCACAACATTAACGAAGAGGATTCCCAGAACGATCGTCAACTGATCGTGAGACGTGCACACTTCTCTTGATGACCTATGGGTGAGCAGCGTCACGGACAACATCGACGTCGAATTTGTCTTAAATTCCCTAGCCGAATACCACCTACCCACTGTTTGTCCTCACTTGAGGAAACAAAACAAAGCTTTATTCCACCGTATCAGGTTTGTAATGTAATGATTCTTTAGATGCATCCTTGACAGAGCCTATCAATCCTAAAGCGACTATATAGAAGATTGCTAAACAAATGAGAGCTACTGATTTTACCGAGGGCTACTGATCGCTGCTCTTTGCTCTAAACCCATGAGAGGCGTATTATACAGAGGGCCACCAACAGAAGAAATAATATTAACCTGTGTGAGAAGGGCCGTCAACGTACCAGCAAATTACTCCTACGATCGTTATCTTTGACATCTACGTACAAGCGATGATTAGTCGATAGTAAGAATGTACAAGAGTGAGACTTCGAAACCAAAACTAACGATTACAGCGAATGTGGAACTCCTAAACCAAAGCTCTCTGAAATTTGGATATGAGTGAAAGAATTCCTTCGTATTTTGGTTTATTTTTGTGTTCAGTGGATATCTATCACGAGAATAAAACAGGCTAGCAGTTCCGGTTTATAATAGCGACAAGAGCTGAATGATTTCAACTTGAGACAAGAGACTTGAAAAGATATATGTAGTACAGGATGCGTAAAAAGTATTGACGCACTGAACCTAAGCGTTAGAAATGACAACACATTATAAAATTTAACAAGTTTATAGACGATAGGTCAACAATGATCCTGCGAACAGAATAGCATGACTTCTATTTTATAAGGGCTTCTTTGCTGCGAATGCAGGGGCGAAGACGACGAGGAAAGGCATCGACGGTGCGCCGCAAGTAATCCACGTCGTTTTCGTTCCATGCTTTGACCAGATCATCCTTCACTGACTTCATACTTTTGTGGGAAATAGCGCAGGCTTTGCTCTCCAAAACTTCCCAAATAGTGTAATTCAGTGGATTCAAATACGGTCTATGCAGAGGTCATTCCTTTGCCGAAATGAAGTCCTCCAAGTTGGCGCGGCACCAGTCCTGAACAATCCTCGACTTGCTCAGGTTTCTAATCCTGCTGGAAGACATATGGCTTACTCTCAAGATGGGATTCGAGCCAAGGAACCAGTCAGGACATCAATACAGGTAGTTGTACTGATTTATCTTCACTTCTGTATGCACGAAAACGAGAGAGCTTGTGATGAATGCACAAACCATGATACTGCCCGGATGCGCCTCCCTTGCAGCAAGCCTTCCGCCAGAATTAGCACTTTGAAGGTCATTGAAGAGTATGTAACACTTTTACGAGTTGAATGCATAAAAGTATCAAGTCAGTGAAGATCAAAGCATAGAATGAAATCGACGTGGACTACTTGCGGCGCACCGTCGATGCCTCTCCTCGTCGTCATCGCCCCTGCATTCGCAGCAAAGAAGCCCATATAAAGTACAGGTCATGCTATTCTGTTGGCAGGATCACTGTTGACCTATCGTATATAAACTTGTTAGGTTTCATAATGTGTTGCCATTTCTAACGCTTAGGTTCAGTGCGTCAATACTTTTTACGCACCCTGTAATAATTCACTGCAACGCCGAGAACTCATTCTGATTCCACGCTGTTAAACAGTAATGGAAGGCTCCATTTCTCTCTTCTTAAACACTCGGCATGGCTAGCTCTTTACTTTTGTTAATAATTCGCCGACAGGAGATCTTTAAGGTGGATCTCTTCGGCTTAACGCTTCGACGGAATCGTCGTCTTCAGAGGCCTGAATGTTGTGTAAGGTCATTGATATGCAATCTACTCCCCCAAGCGCCTTACCTGCTCTAGGGTAATCTCACGCATAGATCCACCACTATCAGAGCGCGACCGCTCTCTGTTACTAACCAGTTAGTTTTGTCGCTGTTCGTTTGCTGGGTAACGCGTCTGTGGGTGGAGTTCGATTATGGCGGGGGCTAGTGACAGCGGCATAACAGCGAATTCCCCGCCTTTGTCGCTAACAGTAATGCGCAGAATACCATTAGGTCTTGGCTCACGTAATTGTCTGACCAGGATACTATCTCAACGGTAGGTCGGAACGGCGCAAGTGTTGTATATGGGCAGAACCGCCTCTCTCTGGGTAGTAACAAACTGCAGGTATCTCGACCCCAATACAACTCTGCGCAGAGTTAGGGGCGACGGAACTCGCGGGTTGGCGCCCTGTTGATTCACGTTCTCCACAGCTGACGGGCGCGCGCGGGATGAGCGCTCGTATCGCGGCCAAGCGCAGTGCCCAAGTGGCATAGTAGGGAAGAGCTCGGGCTCGTAAACGGGGGGTCAGGGGTTTGGACCCTGCAGACTACGTTCGTTTTGCACTTTAGCAAATCCCATGTTTATCATATAGGTAATCCACCTAGGGGTATTATGGTGTGTTATAGAGCATGTTTACATATAACATATGCTTCAAACCACAGATTAGCTAGAACGTTCACTTCTGTGTGTCACTTGTTTGAAGCCTATTTTGCGTGACCGTAGTTATGAAACAATAGATATTTCGTGGCACTAGTTAAAAGTTCTGACTCCACCGACAAGACTTCGGTTAAAAAAAATCCGCTGAAACTTCGTCTAGAGGGGTTATCTGGGGTGCTGATCACGAATCTGACATCCGTTTTTGAAATTGCGGCCGATTACGGTAGGTTACGGTAGCTACGGGTAACTAAGGCTGTCGAGATCATATTCACCGATTTAGCCCAAACTTCGCCTAGGGAGTTATTTGGGGGTGCTGATCATGAATCTGACATCCGTTTTTCACGATTCGGCTGAATAATATAGATACAGGAAGCCACAGAATTACATTCTTAAAGTTTCTGCCGATTACGGCAGGTAGAGACAGAATCGTGAAAAACGAATATCAGATTCGTGATCAGCACCCCAAATAACCCCCCTAGACGAAGTTTCAGCGAAATCGGTGACCCTGCCTGGACCACCCTTGTTAAAGCTATGGGTGGTCTCCGACCGCATCGTGAAAAACGGATGTCAGATTCGTGATCAGCACCCCAGATAACCCCTCTAGACGAAGTTTCAGCGGATTTTTTTTTACCGAAGTCTTGTCGGTGGAGTCGGAACTTTTTACTAGTGCCACAAAATATCTATCGTTACATAACTATAGCTTCACACAAAATAGGCTTAAAATAAGTGACACACAGAAGTGAACATTTTAGCTAACCTGTAGTTTGAAGGATATGTTATATGTAAACAAGCTTTATAACACACTATAATACCCCTAGGTGGATTATCTATATGATAAACATGGATTTTGCAAAAGTGCAAAACAAACGCAGTCTGCAGGATCCAAACCCCTGGCCCCGCGTTTACGAGCCCGAGCTCTTCCCTACTACGCCACCTGAGCACTGCGCTTGGCCGCGATGCGAGCCCTCATCACGCGCGCGCCCGTCAGCTGTGGAGAACGTGAATCAACAGGGCGCCAACCCGCGACTTCCGTCGCCCCCAACTCTGCGCAGAGTTGTATTGGGGTCGAGATAGCTGCAGTTTGTTACTACCCAGAGAGAGGCGGTTCTGCACATATACAACACTTGCGCCGTTCCGACCTACCGTTGAGATAGTATCCTGGTGAGTGCATGTCACTGAGCACTGAAGTTGGTATTGCGGTATTGACTGTAGAATTAAAGATAAGGAGATGAGTGTGAAATCCTGGTCGTGGAAGGGGAAATCTCTGCGAGGGAAGCATTAGAAGATTATGGATTTTAGGGAAACGTCTGGCAATGAACAACCGAAATACAGTCGCCGCCCGTTATAACTCCTCCGGTTAAGACGCAACTCTCGATTTAACGCAGATGTCCTCTGGCCCCGGCCAGCTTGCCTTCACGCCAGTACAAACCAACTCCGCTTAAGGCCCCTGTTATACTCCCGCGGGAGCTTCCGCGGGACGTGCGCGGACGGACGGTGCATCGCGGACGGTCGTCGTCGTCCCGGGGCGGTTAGCTTCGCATCGGAGCGCGTTTCCCGCGCTGAACTCCGCGGGACGACAGCCTTCCGCGGTGCACTGCACCGCGGACGGCTGCCCTCCCGCGGGCGGGAAGTATAACACCCCTCTCGTCGTCTGTCGGCGGCGATCCGCGGACGGCGGGCGTGGCGGGCCGCGACGAGTGGCCCGTCGCGGGGTCCCGACGCGATTTTCGCCCATCTACGGAAGCTCCCGCGGGAGTATAACAGGGGCCTAAGACGCGTCGGTTCAAGGCTAATCTTGTTACAGGGTGGATCTGAGGGGAACTCCGCATTCAAAATGACTCCCGTTATATAACGCAACTCGAGCTCAGTTCCCGTCCCCACGGAAAATGAGGAGGAGCAAGATGCTAACTACGTCTGCGATGATTACGAGAGAAAATGCCCGAACCGCACCGCGTCTGTTTCGGTGCGAAAAAATGCCCGAAACTAGGGAGAAAGTGCCCGCGGTCGGGTGAGAAAATATCCGCGACCCTGAACGGCCAACGTCTGAGCGATCAAACCCTTTCCACAAAACACGTCATAATCGTGAATACGCTCTTTTCTCGTTTCGTCATGGGTGGGACATGAGAAAGACATCGAGGGTGTGGCAAATGGAATCTTGATGATATCTCATCCGAACGCCCAAAAAGAGCAACGTGGTCATCTTTGATCACTTAGGTTCACGAAATATCGTAGGAACCCACAGCGAGGTTTTTTTTTCAGCGAAGTTTAGCCCTTCTCAAAAAAGGTGAACATCTATTGCCATATTTGCACTTGAGCGTATGATTGAGGGTAGTGCCACGAATGCACTTTGAATGGGAAAAACAAGACTGATGTTTCCGTCTATGAATGCAGTGGCTGCCGATGCATGAAAATATTTGGCCCTCTGCCACTGTAAATGAAGAAAGGCGTTTCGTGTATTTTTGAAATCTGACAGAGTAAGCATGCATTTCAGATAAGAAATGCTTACTTCATAACGGATCCTCTTCTTGGTCACTACTGTCAGCCCAGGAACTCCGATAAAGTTTCTATGGAACTCGAGATAGCTAAGAACTTCTTCAAGTTGCGATACACATACATCCGCACCTGCCTCTGCTTCTGTATTTTTAGCACATTTTGATGATGCTGAATAGGGAATAGCCTTGGCTGGTGTCTTGTCCAATGGTGGACGATGGACATGACAATATCCGAAAACGAGATCTTCGGAACAGTCTTAGGAGATGTTAATGGATCTGCGATGTTCTGCTTTACAGATGGAGAATTCCTCCTCTTCGAAGGTCAATATACTACATATCTTCCAAGAAGGAGATTGTGAGGAAGTATGTTGCATTTACCTGATTTCAAAAACATTTTAAAATAAGTTTAAAATGGAACAATAGATCCGGAATTCATTGAGTCTTAAGACGCGTTTTTGGAACGGGAGTCGATTTAACAAATGAGTAGAACCAATGGTGCAATACTTTGCCAGAAATCGTTCAAGCCCCTTTTCGAAATATAGATTATTTCTGAGCATGAAAGTGTTGCTACCAACTTCTTATTGGAGCTTTTATTCGAATGAAACGTTGCAGATTAAACACTATATTAACGATACATCCGACTAACCAGACTCTGGTAAGACTCTAGTAATGAATACGTTTCCCTACAGTTTCGAACGTATTCCTAGTTTCCTTAATGTTGTTTGCAGCTGAAAGTTGGTTCCGATATAACGGCGCTTTTGCTAATCACCGCATGATGGTATTTTCTGGTGTGCTATACGTTCTTCTCGTCGATCCGCGCATCTTCCTTCACGGTTGCAAGTATTTTGTTCCCTGGTTGAGGGAATTTTCTCTTTTGGTCTCGGGCATTTTCTCCCCTGTTGCGGGCAGTTTCTCCGCAAACCGTCTGCGATCGGACCTACCCTTCTATTGCCTCGTTCGTAGTCACAACCAGCACCTGTGCGAAAACGAACTAGACGCTTAGTCAGCGATATGCATGCCCAGCACAGTAGAAGACCCTCTGTAGTCGTTAAGAGCTTCCGTATATTGGGAGATTTCCTCTACCGGGAACGAGGGTGGATGTGGAGGCAAACTCAGGTTATTCAAAACAATCCCCGCACATTAAAAAATAGAGCAGCTGGCATAGATGCTAAATGCTGTTACATGACGTTCTTTTTTGCCATTACAACGCTCGAACCATGCGGACCTTACGCCTGTACCTTCCGCTTTCCGGATAGGATAATACAGCAGTGCTTTTGATCACAAGCGACATTCCCATATTATAGGAGAGTGCTGATAAGCCATTTGCAACAAGAATATCACGGATGTGGAACGCGGTTTAACAGCGCTGATAGAGTAGCGGGGCAAAATCCGCCCGCTGGCAGTGACTGCTGGCTCGAGTCCCGCCTTGCGCAATAGTTTTGATCGCAACAAAGGACCTTGCAACACTGGATACCACAGGTGTGCTAGTGATCACGTCTAACTACCCCTGGTAGTCAGTTATTCCTCACATACATTTGCCATGGTTATGCATATAACAGAAAGTATCTCTAAGGACAGGGCTATAGTAATAATCTGGAGTTGTTCTTTGCCCTCACACTCTCTTTATGGTCACGTATTTTAATGATATAGCCATATTTAGTCATTCCATATGATTTTAGACAAATTTTCGCTTAAAAGAGTCTAAGAAGGTCAGCTCCGAGTAGGACGCGACTCCCGTTATGAGGCGGATTTTCTCCGGTCCCTTCAAACGCGTCATAACGAGAAGGGACTGTATGCGCACTTTGAGAAGGGCTAGAAACAAGAGCAGCTTCTAACTTCCAAACGCGAATCTTGCCGTCACAGGCTCCAGCGCTTCACTAAGTTAGCCAGCAGTGGAAATGCACAAATTTCTAGTGTTAACCGTGGCTTTTTGTCAACATTTTTTAAACCCTAGGTCTGTAAACATTGCTAAGAGGTTGGGAATATAATGGTCATTCAAACGATGTAAGTTATTGTCGAAACACATTAGGCTAAAGCAGAGTTTTTGAATCAAAAACTTTTAAACTTTCTTAAAACGTGTAAAGTTTGATATGAAAGGAGTGACTAGAATGGAACATAAAAGATGAAAAGAGAAAAGAGTTCGGCGAGAAGCTTGAGCTGGAAATAACAACAAGATGTGTACATAATGGATCACCTTCTACTAGCATTAGCAAAAAAAAACTCTAAAACTCTATAGCTGTAGTGCACTACACGTCAAACAACTCCTACGATTTACGAAGGTTTTTTCGTAATTACGATTTATGGTTTGCGAACCTTCGTATTTCGTTTACGCACACCCCTGCTGCTGAGTCAGCTAGAGGAAACAGCTCCGCGGAGCCCACATCTCCACCACTCAAAATTGGCTCATGCTTGCCTTTTCCAATGTGTCGTCGGGTGTTCTCGATGGTCGGATTTCGATTGACATTTGATAAAAGTCCAAGACAAATTCGTTCGTCGGAATTCGGATCCGTGAAACCATCGACTGTCAGCTCGCTCTTATAAACCTGGAATTCAGCTGAATGTTTTAGGCTTCGGGACTATTTCTAAACAACGAAAATGAATATCGTACCCAGAATATCCTCCCTTTGAATAGTAGAAATTATGCTTAATTTTTGCTGAACCCTCGAAGCTAAGGAACTCAGAACCCCCAAAGTTCACTGTGACCAGACGATCGGCACCTGATACATACGTGCATGCCGCGAATAGAGGAGATGAGAGAGGTGGCAAGGAAGTGCGTGGTATGAAGGATAAAGTGACTTCGAAGAGCTGACGTGAGCGACTCTGCCTTATAAACGAGGGGTCAGGTGTTCAGGTGATCGGTTTCCACTGCCTGCAGCGCTTTTGCTTTTTAACGTTGATCAGCGGTTGGTAAGTATTGACTTCGGAATCAGGGATGAGCGGATTAACCGTTATCCGTTATCCCTTTTCCGGCGAGTTTTGGCTTATCCGTTTTGTTGTTTGTTATCCGGTGGTTTTTGGCCGGATAACGAACAACAGAATCTGGCACCCTTATGATTACTTTGTTGAATATAAGGACAATTTTAAAAAATCGTACTGTGTTTTTCCCACTGATAGTCGAGATACATTTGCTATGCTAGGTCGGTGCCTTCTCTTAGTTTTCAATGGCATAATTAGGCCAAACTATCAACCTGCTCATAGCGCGTTCTGAAATGCAGAACACTGCCTTGCTCATTTCTATTTGTGGGGTTTTCAACAGAATTCGTTCTAGCATAATGTACTGTCTGGGAAAAAAACCTGTCAGTTGGAGGAGAAAGGAATAAACCTTCATACGAATCACTTCGTTTTAAGGGTGTGCCAGATATCCGTCCTCTATGTACACGATCTTTTAGCGCATTGAAACTATTTGGGCATAACTTCCGAGTGGTGGGTGTTCGTGTGTGTATGTGTGTCACAAACCTGTGTGAACCAGCAAAAAACATGTCAAACGTGTAAAGGTGACCCGCACGTGCGTGTAAAACCTGTCAAGGCTATCCTCATCTGCAATGGATGGAAATGAACCAAAATTAGCAGGAAATGACCAGGTTGGATGAATGAGTGGAAATATTCAAACGGAAGACCACTATTGATCGATAACATCGATTTTCGATCGGAGTGTCGTTCAACACCCAGATTTGACCAATCGAGATGCGATTATGATTATGCCGGATGAGGAGACCAACATTAATCGATGGTATCGATTTTTCGACCGCAGTCATCGGTTTTCGCCCAAATTTGACCAATTGGAGTGGGGGTCACACGACAGTTTCTTCGAGAGAATTACTCACGCTTGCAGGCCATACTCTAAAGAGATTCAAACAGTTTTTAGAACAAGATAACAGTATCGATTGACCGAATAACCGATCGACTAACAATTTTTCTGCAGATTAGATCCTTCGGAGTGGGAATGGCACTAATGCTGTGTGCAGCGGACAAGGCTTACGTCAATCGTTTTGAGGATCTTCCCTTACCCTATTCTGCGTAATAAGCAAGATTAGTTTTTCTTCTCGAATGGAACCGAAGGGTCAATAAACCGTCGTGTCCAAGACGTTTTGTTTTCGAAGTTTGGGCCGAAGTCCCAACCAGACGTTTTGCGGCCGATAGGTTTACGGGCAGTTGCTGAGCAGTAGGAGCAGCTGTTGACGAGCTGCGGGTTCAATACTGGTATACGTACTTGGCCAATGACTTGAGGTGACCAGCCGATGGACAAGTCAGTGACAACATTCCCGTGCAATCCTGATACCTAGTCTGGAATTCCGAACCAAGAACATTGAGTCGGAATGCATGCGAAAGTCGGCACCTTCTCAGAGTGCACTTCTTCGCGCCTCGAAGAAAAACACCGATAAGAAGGTTAAAAGTGGCTCATTTGCCATGTGACAATCCTGACCTACTGTTAGAGGAAGAATCGTTCAAATTAGTTTTTATTTTTGTTGTTTGTTCGTTATCCGTTTTTCCGTTATCCGGCCATTTTTGGGAAAAATTATCCGTTATCCGTTATCCGGGTTTCAAAATTTTATTATCCGCTCATCCCTGTTCGGAATATTCCCCCTTCCCCCTCAGGCATGTACTGTACTGTAGATTGGCAAATACGAATTCACCACGATCTCACCGTCAGCACCATCCATAGACTTTTGCTTTTGTTTTGCAACAAAATTTTGCGAACGACAGACTGTTTGCCTCAATCGTGACCACGGCCTTTGCGCTGTTGAAGATGCGAAGAACCAGGTTGACCAGATTGCCCAAGGCAAGGAGCAACTACGTCGTGGTCTCGTTATAGCCGACAGACGAAGCAGTGGCGTTCTCTTCTGTGTGACAAATAATAGACTGGTAGCCATCCTTAAATGACGAACACATTGTAGCCTCACGAGCAAGTCAATAAATAGCGGCTCAAGAACTGAATTTTTGGTTGTTCCGAATCTGCCAGGATATAAAGTACTGGACATGCGCTGCGTTCAACAAGCACAAGCGGCGCCAAAGATGAGAAGCGGCGCAAAAGGGCGCCGGAGTGCGCCGTTTTCCGCTCGCCACGCGTCGCGCCGGATCCAAATCGCTTTAGGGCGTGGCGTCCTCAACTTCTGGACATTAGGCTGATGGAAGGAGCTTATCAATGCGTTTGGACGTGCATGGCCTACTGTTTGGAGCTAACCGCTGGCATGGCGCACACTCTGAACAATGCATATAGGCCCGGCAGAATCAATCGAGTGGGCGCGACCGCTCGTAGAGTGACGTTAGGCTGATGGGCTGATGGAAGGAGCCTATCCATGCGTTTGGGCGAGCATGGCCTACGGATTGGAACTAACTGCCGGCATGGCGTGCTGTGAACAAAGCATATAGGCTCGACAGAATCAATCGAGTGGACACGACAACCCAACCTGTAGAGCGAGCGACAGCATGTAGATTGAGCGCTTGGGGAGTTTTATCGGAAAATCCAAGCCGCCCTACTTAGGAGTTGCTCTAAGACTGTCCAGCTTGCATCTGGAGTGCGCCGTGAACAATGCATATAGAATCGAACCTATCAATCGAGTGGGCGCGACAGCTTGTGGAGTGCGCGTTTAGGGAGTTTTATCAGAAACCCTTAGTCGCCCTACTCAGGAGCTGCTCTAGGACTGTCCAGCTTGCATCTGGAGTGCACCGAGAACAATGCTTATGCAATCGAACCTATCAGTCGAGATGACGCGACCGCTCGCAAATGGCACGCGCGGGCGTGTTTGGAGCGCGATAACTCTGTCAAGTGTGAACCTTTCCGACTGCTGCTTAGGAATTTTGTCGCCAGTAAGAAGCTCTAGAAGCTCGCCAATGCAGCGGTGATGTAGCTAAAGAACGGACAAAGTTACGGTGGTGCGAACATGCAGGTCGGGCTTGTACAACCCATTTGTTTCGACTTCAGTCGATCACTGCGGGAAGATGAGCTGACGGCCTACAAATGCATACGCTAGCAGACCACTTAAGGTACTTTACGAGGAAGCTCTCAAAGCTCTCCAGCTCCCTAATTTGCCTTAGTTACAGCTGCCGCTTTAGAGCGGCGGACGGCAACAGTGAAGCTTCTACCGCCCTTGAGTTTTCGGCACTCGCAATGACACCGTTCTGTTCAGCTCGATGAGCTCTATCGAACGGTGTCAATCTCGGCCAGTTTTGGAAATATCGGTTTTTTGACAATTTCGAGCCCTCCCCAACGCCGCAGCGGAGGGCCGATGACATCACCGAAAATCAATCTTTCGAATTTGGCCAAGTTGGGTACCATTCGATAGCGCTTTTGATGATAAGTGGAACGTTGTTACTTAGAGTAGTGAGAACTGTGATGTGAGCGAGTAAGGGCGCAGAGATCATCGATCGTTGATGTGCCAAATTACACGCTCGGGCGTGTTTGGAGCGCGATAACTCTGTCAGTTGTGAACCCGGCTTCCGGCTGCAGCTCGTGGGTTTCGTAGTAAGTAAGAAGTTGTAATAGCGGGCTAAAACGCAGCGATGTAGCCTAAGAACGGACAACGTTACAGTGGTGCGAAAATGGAGTTTAGGCTTATATTAGACGATTTTTTCCATTTTCAGACGACCACTATGGAAAGGCGCAATCTGCCAACGGCCTACGAATGCGCAGGCAAGCAAACCTGTTAAGGTACTTCACAAGGAAGCGCTCGTAGCTTTCCAGCTCCCTAACCTGCTTTAGTCCCAGTTGCCATTTCAGAGCGGCGGAGAGCAGCGGTGAGCTTTCTTCCGCCCTTACACCTTCCGTCCTTGAGTTTTCTGCCTTCGCAATGACACCGTTCTGTTCAGCTCGGAAAGCTCTATCAATGGTGTAAATCACGTCCAACTTCGGAGAAATCGGCTTTTTTGGCAATTTCGCGTCGAAGTCGAGGGCGCTCGTGGCCGAGCCTGCGCGGACGATGACTATATCTTTGTCCTTTTCGAATTTCGAATAAATTCGAATTTCGAATATTCGAATATTCGACTATTCGAAGGAAGTCCACTATTCGAATTATTCGTTTATTCGAATATTTGAGAAAGCCGAATATTCGAATGTTCGTTTATTCGAATATTCGAAGGCTTCGAATTTCGAATATTCTTTATCAATTTCTTAACAAGTTCGTAGCACTCCTCTTCGAAAACCAGGGAAGTGTGGCCTTATGATAAGAACGACGTTTTGTTTCGCGTGTCATTCAAAGTGGCCGAATTGTGTGTATGCAATCTGACAAGGGATGGGTCTGGAGCGTATGTCTGCAAGGGGAGAGCGAGTCATATAGGAAGAATCCCTACCCCTCAATTGGTATAAAAATGGGTTTCTTTTTGCCAAGTCGTTAAACCCAAGAAGTAGGAAGTCCGTTACATTAGAATTCGTGGATCTTGTACGCTCGCTCGGAGCGCAGTGGATAGAGACGTTGTTTCATGGGTGGGAGGTCGTGAGTTCGATTCTCCTGCTCTGCTGCATTTTTGCATTTCATATATTTGGTTGAGAGTTGAACGATTTCAGATTTTTTGCCTAATTTTGCAATTGTGCACCGTGGAGAGTAACTTTCTTGCCACTTGTTTATTACTGACCGGTTTTTTAACCACAAAGCAATGAGAAAGCTACTCTACGATGTATAAACGTTCAACACCAGTGATGCACAGGACTAAGGTGCATGAAACAGAAGCACTGGTCACAATCGGACAGCGATTAAAAGCTACAGGCTCCTCACAGGTACACCAGCGACACCACCTTCAATGTCACTATAACAAATCCGTTCTCCTTCAGCTACCCGCAGCCACCCGCAGCTTCAACATCAACCTTCAGGATGTTGTCCCTTTTTTGCAGGTCAAAAGGAGGGTCGTGCACAATGACGTGTGAGTGAAATCATTCTGCCCGAAAACGTTATCATAAACGTTGTCCAATTCTTGCTTGCATCTCCACGTCTACCACTTCATCTTGCGGATCCCAATCTTCTTCTTCCTCCTCTTCCAGCTATTCATCTTCGTCAACTTCAAATTGACGTGCTTCGAAGTCCTTGAGTATGCTGGCCAGCTTGATTTTTCCCTCGAAGGTTCCTTGCCTAAAGGTGGGCTTCACTTCAGCGTAAGTAGGTGGATCACGACTCCAGCATCGGCGGACATTGTTGTTAAATAGGTTTAAAAAACCTTCAGCTACCTCTGATTTCCAGTTGAAGGCAAAGATGAGAGAAAGAGTGTATCGATGGCCGTTAATGTCATTCTGCGGGATCCACAGACCTCGTTTCTTCATTGGAACCACTTGCGACGTCACGTCCTGGTCTTTGAAAATCCGAGCAGGATGGCTTTTCCCGAGGTCATCGGTCCATCTAGGGAAACAAACTGTGAGGAGCCTGTAGCCTTTATACGCCGTCCGTATTGTGACCAGTGCTTCTTCTTCATGCACGTTGTGCCTGTGTATCACTGAAGTTGAACGTTTATACATCATTATGTTTTATGTTGAATACCACAGCATGCAGCTGTAAAAATTAGTAGAAAACCTCTGAGATGGTATAGACGTCAGAATCCATCAAATCTCAACAATTAGTTGAAATGCAAAAGTGCAGCAACGCAGGAGAATTGAACCCTTGATCTCCCTCGCATGAAGCAACGTCTCTATCCACTGCGCTGCGACCCGCTTGCGGCAGACGCATCGCGGACATACAAGACCGCCGAACTCGTGCTGCGCCCATTACATTGTAACTACAACGACCCCGTACTCCTTGGGTTTTTTCTTGGCGAAAAATAAACACATTTTTATAGTAATTGAGGGGTGGGGATTCTCCCTATATGACTCGCTCTTCCCGTTCAGACATATGCTTCAGACACTTCCTTCGTCAGATTGCAGTGTCTTATTAGATTAGATTCCAACCATGAACTTCGGGTCCGTATGCTTACAAATGGCGCGAAGCTCTTCAACGGAGCCATAACACAGATCGAATGCCACTCATGAGCCCCCAATGTGCTTCTTCTGCACCAGGTCGCCTTTGTGTTACTTCTTTGTCCATGGTAGCCTTTCTTTTACCACATAAAAGCTTCGGTATAACCTAAGGAGACAGTAACCTGTTGTCAAGATGTATAACAATCTAGCTCTGCCTATCCAGGGTGTTTCTCTCTTCTCGGGGCGATGCGATCGCGCCGTTTAGTTCATGGCCATTCCGCCACACGAAGTCGAATAGTTAAAGGAAACTTCGCCGCGGCCGCCGCAAAACTGGCGGTCGGCATCAGGGGTGTGCGTAATTACGATTTACGATCTACGATTTTACGATTTACGGCGATTTTTGGCAATTTTTTTACGATTTACGATTTACGACATTTTTGGTCGTAAATCGTAAATTTTCGTAAATGTTATCCAGCTACGGGCAACCGACGTGCAAAAGACGTGGTGCAGCCGGGGTTAGCAAGATGTGCCCACTCTTCTTCCTCTAGTAGCTCACTCCTGCACCGTTTTAGCATGGTTTTTTAATGTCTTATGTAGCACCATAACAGGTGTCACCGTGTCGTGCGCAGTCTTTTCGAGTTCAACTTAACATTTCTGAAATTTTTGGCGAGACATGTTTGCAACATGTGACCGAGCGTTATCGTTAAGAAGATAGACATTTTCCGTTCTGGTCGTTTCGCTGCGCGGCCTTACTCAACTTTTGCAGTTGGACAGCGTAAATGTTAACAATCACTGGTGTGGCGGTATTAAGGAACACGTGTAGAGCACTTCCTGGGAGTCCCACCAACAGCACAGCATTACCTTCTTCTGGTGGAGGTCGGGCTTTGACTGCTCCATAGGTTGTTCGTTGAGCGCCTTCTGGAACGGTTGACGTAGAAGACGGTGAACTTATCTCCCGTGACCACGTTTATCAGAAAGCCCTTAATACGAAAGCGGATAACGAGAGACTGAACGGTGCTGAGTCGCGACCAGGGGTGTGGATTTAACGATTAATGATTTACCGATTTACCGGATTTACAGGCATTTTTCGTTAAAAAAACATTTTAACGAAATATAACGACGAAAATTTCCGTTAACTTGCATTAATGACATTTTACACGCCATTTTTAAAAATTTTACTTCTTCATGTGAACTCATTTTGGACGAATTTTTTGGATGAGCTTTCGCGGTATCGTTGCGATACCGAGGAAGTCTTCTACTTTCTTGGACATAGGCAGTTAATATCGTCCTCATATTTCGAGAATTGCTGGCATTTTTCTTGCACCTTTACCAATTTACTTGCGTGCGCCCGACATTTCTCTGCAGAAGTTTCGCATTTTTTAATTCTTAGTCCATTCTCGCGTTAGCGTGCTACATACTAGTTCTTAATACTTACCAACCGGTCAGTTGTTTTCACAGTTTTTTGAGATATTTGTTTCATAGATGGGGTTCAAAAGGGATAGAAAATGTGATGAAGACGTGACGAAACACAAATAAACTGTTAGGGCGCGGCTGCTGGTACTGTCACTGCTTCGCTCTTATTGAATTTCATACTGTGCATGACAACGATTCTGCTTATTCTTTTCGTCCTATTCGAGATCTCTCTTGGCAGTTACTTTTGGGAGAAGCACAATCAGTATATACGTGCGCGTGTTCCTTATGAATTTCCTTGCAATACAGAAGAGGAAGAGATTAACAATTTAAATCTACGATATTTGGGTGGCAGAGACAAAAATACTCAATGGGGAAAAATCCAATTCGATTAAAAAAATTGTCAACGTCTGTTGCTCTATGATTCTCTGCTTCTGACAATTCTGAGTTCACAGGCGATCTCTGAACTTCGTCAATATCTTCCGAAGACGAACTGTGCCTAAGAATCGATGATCACTGCCTTCTTACCTGAATCCTTCATTAAGAGATTGTTCATTGAGAGAAGGGATTGTAATATCCAAAACAATTGTGGTACTATAAAATAATCTTGGGCTAAAAAATCGACTGAGCGAGCGCAAATTCTGTAAAAAATGTTATCAGAACAAATTAAAAACGATCAGCCTTGTTACGGTGCAAAGCACTTTGGACCTTCCCAGAAACTGGACGACTTTCCCCAAGCTACACGAACTACGTAAGTAAGAAATTTGTTTCTTTAGAAGTCTTGTTGTTACTGTTTGGTTTTAGAATCTTGACGATTTTTCTTGTTTAGCAATTTTATTGATGATGGATGGACTGCTGTTATTTGTTGTGAAGACGAAGGCGTAGTCATACGTATAATTGCCGTGGAGTCGAAAAATGAATAAAGAAAAAGATCTCACTTTTTACATACTAAAATACATCCAAACTGACTGCAGCTAAGAAAAATTTTATTTAACGAATTTACCGATTTTAACGCAATTCTTTCGTTAAAATTTGTAATTAAAAATTTACTGAAAAAAATTTAACGCACATCCTGGTCGTGACTACCGGTCCGAGTCACGCAGATCGCAAGCTATTCAAGTGGAGACCAAAATCTTGTACTCTAGAATACTCTGGAATGTATGGCATTATGTTATAGAGTGTTCGAGCTGTAAGAATGTAGAACTGAGCCAGACTGTAGCATGTTTTGTTAAATTAAAAAATGCTTGGAAACTTTGCAGTACTTTTCCGACAGCTTATCGTTAGTGAAAAAACTAATTAACCTGTGAGCACCGTCGCACCCTGCTGAGCCACCGCTTCGCTTGTGGCAGAGCCTTTCGCCACGTATATCAGCGCATGCGCACGTATTCTCGTGGGCATGCGCTAACGGTGCAATACTGTTCCCAACTTCGAGGGCCTGTATACAGCTCCTTGTGTCTAAGGACTCAGCAAAAATGAATCATGTTTTCTATTATATGAATGGTGGAGGCCTTCGCACTACTGTCCATTTCCGCCTGAGTCCCTGCTCTGGTACGATCTTTTTGTGCGTCACAGGATTGAGTTGCGCCCGCGTTAGCTCAAGGATGGAAATTTAGCGATCATCCAAACGATGAAAGCTTTTTGTTGAAACAACATGGTTAAGGTAAAGTTTTTCTTAAAACATGTAGAGTTTAATTTGAATGGTGTCTAATCAGAAGGAAAAGTCAAACTAAAAAAATGGAAAATTAGCAAGAAAACTGCTTAGAAATTTGGAAGAAAACTGCTAAAGATAGCACAATAAATAAATTCTGGATCACCTTGTAGTAAGGTTTGCAGAAAAACCTATAGAAATTCGGTTATACTGCACTACACGTCAGGTTACTCTTACGATTTACGGTTTACGATTTACGATTTACGACGAATTTTTCGAATTTACGATTTACGATTTACGATATTTCGAATTTCATTTACGCACACCCCTGGTCGGCATGCGCGATGGCTTCGCGCACCCATCGCGGGCATGGCATACTTTTTCGCGCCGCGCGCGGTGTTTAGCGTTGGTCCCGGATGGGTCGCCGTCGCGCTCCCTTGCAGAGCGATGGGCGATGCGACGAGCACGGATAAGTTCAAATTCTTTCGCGTCGCACTGCAAATCGCCGCGATGGAATCGCGGCGACGGGAAGTATGCATGAGGCCTTAGGGAAGCAAGGGTGCTTCATTGTCATTACACCTTTGTCACCGTCTTTTGGTCTCGTGAAGGAAATGGATGGAGCAGCCTTCGCGGCGCTTGAACAACGGCATCTGAGCCTGGACACCGACTTCCACGGCCTCAGTTCGGTCCTCAGCTCGCCCTCGCCTTCAGCCTCAGTAGCGCTTGTCACTCACTGCACTCGCCACACTCCACTCCATTAGCCCTGATTTAACGTAAGAGTAGCGGGAGTATGTCGGCCACGGGACAGCAGATCCATTGTTAGAAATCGATGCACCGCGGTTGATAATTACCGATCCTTTTCGCAATTAACCAACTGGTATAAGAGTAATGACAATCTGAGCCTTTTTATATGCCGCTCTGTCGAACGCAGTTTACAGTGGGTAATAAAAGTAAGTAAATGTCAATCATTGGGTGACCACAATAAGTAAGGTGTTCATTCGATCATTCGAATCGTCGACAATTCGAAATTCGATTATTCGAAATTCGAAATTTTGGAAATTGAATATTATTCGATCATTCGAAAATCGAAATTTTTCCCAAGGACAAAGGTATAACGATGACATCATCGAAAATCGAGAGTTTCGAAATTGGCCGAACTTTTTCGTCCAAACTTCGTCCAAATCATCTAAGGGATTGTTTGGGGCGCTGATTACGAATCCGACGTCTGTCGGTATGGGTGGTCTCCTGCCGCAATCGTCCAAATGAACTTCGGCATCGTGTTCGGCATTCTGATTAACCCACAGCACCTATCTATACGAAGTTTGAGCAAAATTGGTGATCCCGACCCGACCACCCTCAGCTATTCAGAAGAAAATCCGAAACCTACCGAAATCTGGGAAATTTTCACAAACGGACGTCGGAGTCGTAATCAGCGTTCCAAATCATCCCTAGATGAATTTGAACAAAGTTTGGACGAAATAATTTGGCCATATTCGAAACTGTATATTTTCGATGACGTCATCGTGCGCGCAGGCTCGGCCTCCAGCGCCCTCTTCCTCGATGGGAAAATGTCAAAAATCGATTTTTTTCGAAATTGGTCGAGATTGACACCATTCGATAGTGCTCTACGAGCTGAACAGAACGATACAATAGAGTCCCTCAAAAACTCAAACATGGGCGAGTAGTGGCGGGGGAAACTCCAACGGGTAAGTCCGCAACCCTAAAGTGGTAGCTCGGGTTGAGGCACTGTAGGCAGCTGGGGAGTTGTGAGCAGGTCAGTGTAAAAAACCTTACTGTTCTGCCCAACAAGAGGGCTCTGGAAGTTTACTATGGAACTGCACTGCCTTATCGTCCACAAGTGCTATGTGCCACGAGTTGATTTAAGAGAGGCGGGGAAAGAATTGCAAGGCACTCAATTCCCGTGCCTTGTGGGTTTTTAACATTTTGAAATGTTCATTCCATTTCGTTTTTATCGCCTTCCCAACTTCTCGTAGGCATGTATTCCACTACACTTACTTATCGTTAGATTATATATGGTGGGTATATATGGTACTTAGACGGCTCGGCTTCACTGGTCGTGCGAGCCCCAACGCAATCGCTATTCGTTTCTTTTTCTCGCTATCGTCATCCATGATGTTCGTATAGCTCGACTGGAACGACGACCACGACCCCCAGCCGACTCTGAATCAGAATTTGGTAATGGACGCTGCCTTTCGATGATTTCGACGAACACATCTCACAATCTCGTTGGAGGTCTTCCTCAAGGACGCTTGCACCCTCTTGGAATCCACCGGGCTGTTCTTCTTGTCCAGCGGTCGTTCATGCTTCGAACGATATGACCGTCCCATCGGTGCATCATCTTCGATGTGAATTTCGCCGGGTCTCTTACCAGGATACTATCTCAACGGTAGGTCGGAACGGCGCAAGTTTTGTATATGGGCAGAACCGCCTCTCCCTGGGAAGTAACAAACTGCGAGTATCTCGACCCCAGTACAACTCTGCGCAGAGTTAGGGGCGTCGAAAGTCGCGTGTTGGCGCCCTGTTGATTCACGTGCTCCACAGCTGACTGGCGCGCGCGGGATGAGGGCTCGTATCGCGACCCAGTGCAGTGCACAGGCGGCGTAGTAGGGAAGCGCTCGGGCTCGTGAGCGAGGGGTCGTGGTTTGAATCCCGCAGACTGCGCTTGTTTTGCATTTTTGCAGAATCCATGTTTATCATATAGGTAATCCACCTAGGGTATTATAGTGTGTTATAGAGCATGTTAACATATAACATACCACCCATACCGTTAACAGGAGTGGTCCAGGCAGTGTCACCGATTTCGCTGAAACTTTGTCTAGGGGGTAGTTTGGGGTGCTGATCACGAATCTGATATCCGTTCTTCACGATTCGGCTGGATAATATAGATACAGGAAGGCACAGTATTACATTCTTAAAGTTTCTGCCGGTGACGGAAGGTAGAGAGAATCGTGAAAAACGGATGTCAGATTCGTGGTCAGCACCCAAAATTACCCACCTACACGAAGTTTCAGGGAAATCGGTGACCCTGCCTGGACCACCCTTGTTAACGGTATGGGTGGTCTCCGACCAAATCGTGAAAAACGGATATCAGATTCGTGATCATCACTCCAAATAACCCCCTAGACGAAGTTTCAACGAAATCGGTGACCCTCCTGGAACACCTTTGTTATCGGTATAGGTGGCCTCTGAAGGAATCGTGAAAAACGGATATAAGATTCGTGATCAGCACTCCAAATAATCCCCTAGACAAAGTTTAGGCGAAAAATCTTTTTTGACCGAAGTCTTGTCGGTGGAGTCGGAACTTTTAACTAGTACCACAAAATATCTATCGTTACTTAACTACGGTCACACAAAATAGGCTTCAAACAAGTGACACACAGAATGAACATTTTAGCTATCTGTAGTTTGAAGCATATGTTATATGTAAACATGCTCTATAACACACTATAATACCCCTCCCCTAGGTGGATTACCTATATGATAAACATGGATTTTGCAAAAGTGCAAAACAAACGCACTCTGCGGGATCCAAACCCCGACCCGTCGTTCACGAGCCCGATCTCTTCCCTACTACGCCACCTGTGCACTGCGTTGCGTCGCGATACGAGCCCTCATCCCGCGTGCGCCCGTGAGCTGTGGAGCACGTGAATCAACAGGGCGCTAACATGCGACTTCCGTTGCCCTTAACTCTGCGCAGAGTTGTATTGGGGTCGAGATACCTGCAGTTTGTTACTTCCCAGGGAGAGTCGGTCCATATACAACACTTGCGTCGTTCCGACCTACCGTTGAGATAGTATCCTGGTTAGTAGTCACATCGTGCGTAAGTCGGAACTGTGAAGGCCACCTCGGTGTTGCGATAACCGGCTGGACTTGAGAAAACATCTTTCGAGTGCCCTGTGAGTAGTGCGCAAAGACATTGACGTGGACGTAGTGTCAGCCCACGTTTCGGCGGCGTAGCAGAGCGCTGGGAGGAGGACGGTTGAATCGAACAGGTGGGCGCGTAGATCGAGATACGAGAGTTGGTCGGTGGCTTTTTTGAAAGACCCATAGGCCGACCACGCAGCCTTCCTTCTTAATAGTTCCTATCATATCGTTGTCCATGTTGATGGAGCTGCCCAAGTAGACGTATGATGTTGTTTCTGTCAAAGGAGAACCATGAATGTTGATGAGGTCTCCTTCGCACCAGGCGTTCTTCATGAACTGTGTCTTCTTCCGGTTTATTCGTAGTCCGATTTTCATCCTTGCTTCGTTGAGCTCCTTCAGAATCGTCTCTGCTTCAGCGGTAGTCTTCGAGATGATAGCGATATCGTCGGCAAAACGAAGATTCGAAAGGAATTTTCCATCCATACAAATGACCTTCTCGTCCAGTCGAGCGACTTCATCGCCTATCGCAAGGCAGCGGTGAACAGCTTTGGCGAAATGGTGTTGTCTTGTCGAACGCCCTTTTTGATCTAGATGTTGATGGGGCGTTGAAACAGTTGTATTGTTGTTACGCAGTGGCGGTAGCAGTCGGCCAGTGTCCTTACGTGGGACGGATCCACTCCCTGGACGACCAGCGCTGACAGAATTGCATTCGTTTCCACGCTGTCAAAGGCCTTCTCGTAGTCGACAAAGGTTAGGATAACGGGCACGTGTTACTCCCTACATACTTCAATGACCATCGCGACGGTTTAGATGTGGTCCACGTAACTGAATTCTTGACGAAATTCAGCTCGTTCTACCGGTTGCGCTTCATTCAATGTTCGCAATATGCGCTCAAGAATGATCATCGGAATGGCTTGTAGAGCACGCTCAACAAGCATACATATTGGTTGGTAGTCCTTCAGATCTTCTCTGTCGCCCTTCTTGTGAAGAATGACGATGGGCGAGTTTCTCCAAGGTCTTTCCTGGTTTCTAGTCTGGAATCCTTTCCTTCTGAAAATAGGACGCCATGTGCGCTGCGAGAATTGAGTGCGAGAAGGCGATGTTCTCCTGCTCGAAGAAAGTCGGCCGTGAGTTGTCTATTCCGGGAGCCGTGCCTTTATTCATGCTCCGTATCGCAACTCGTGCTTCCGAAGGAAGCATACTTTTAGCTGTTCACCAGCAGGGATAACTGGGTCCAATGCGGAAGTTTTGAACGGAACAAATTGGTATAGAACCGCTCTGTTATTGATTCCATTTCGATAAGGTGACGATGCGGTTTTCATTTCGAAGAGCCGTGAATGGAATACTGTGATCGGCGAGGTCCCGACGATACTTCTTCAGGCTTGATTTTTGCTGAGCAGCTTCCAGTATCCTTTTCTTCCTGTGTTCTTCCAAATCCTTCTGCGATGCCTTTCTGCAAATGGTGTTGGTCATCAGCCACTCTCCTTTCCTCGAGTAGCTTCTTTGTTGTTGTCGACATACGATCAAAGGTAGTTCTTCGTGAAACCGGAGCTAATTGAGCACAGGAAAGGAGGCGTTTCAGCAGACGCTCGTAGTCTTCCGTCGGATCCTCCTCGATGAGCCGACGTGTTGGACGATTGATGGGCGCACGACGAATCCAATGCCAGACGTTTCGAGGTGGAACTTCTCCCCTTGAATGACGAAAGTTCCATCCTTGCGTGTTCGAACATCAGTTGATCAGCCCTTCGCTTCTTGTAAGGCGATCACATGGTATTTCGTGTGAGTCGCCGCTTCGAGAAGAGCCTGCAAATCGACATTGGAAGAGACCGACCTGGCGTTGTAAGTGGATAGTAGGAAACAGCCTCTATGTCGTGTCCCAGACACGTCGTCACGGTCCAGAATCGGAGGCGTCCGCCCTGACGATTTGTTGGTTCGGCAAAATCGTTATCATCCTGGGATAGCAGGCCAGCGCATTGCCAGGCGGTCGAGTAGGGTCTACCGCTTTGCAAGGAAGAACGACCGACCGCTCGACGCGGCAAACAACGGATAATGATATATGCAGGTATCCCACTATAGGCTCCTAAATGCGTTTACAGGAGAACTTTTCGCCAATATCCCTAATTATTAGGTCGTTTCAAAGGTAATTCCCGTTGCGAGTATTCTGAAATAGACACTTATTTTTCAAGAGCAACCACCTCTTCACGCCAACCTGCCGAGGCAATTTTGTAAGATTTTCATCCTCTTCCGAAATATTTTTCACATTTCACTATCTTCAGGCTCACGTTATTATAGGATTATAGTAGGATAGGAATATAGATGAAACGAAGCGATTTCTGAGCGACTATGCACTACGAGTTCAAGCTCCAACATTCTGCACTTGAGTCAACTCGTAATATTGCACGCATTCTGCCCTGAATCGCCTTCTGAATGAACAGTGAGATACTGGTTCGTAACGTTTTCTACTGGGATTTTAACCTGTTCCTGGTTGGAGGATGTCGCTAGGCGGTCAAATTTTAAGAGCAGTCGCTGAGTCAAAGCCGGACAAAACTCTCTGAAAGATAGTAGCAGATATGGGTATCCTCTCTGGTGGCGATGTCCGTTCCTCTACGTGGTGCCAGTGGAAACTATTTGCTTCTGCGAGCTGAGCTAATCACGGACATTCAAGTACAGGCGATCCCATGTCACATCACATGGTTGATGACGTTAAGTGAGTATCGAGATAGTGCTACGGCCTCCGCGAGAGTCGACGCCCACTCGCAGATCCCGGCGAGTGTGAGAAGTATGCGAGGGTCCCTGATGCTAGGACGGCATCGGGGGAACTGAGCTTGTTCGAAAGTCTCGTAACGTAGGCAAGACCGGCGTGGCTACATTGAACGTGGGTACGTTGACGGGCCGCTCGTGCGAATTGGCAGAAGCACTGGAGCGAAGACGGTTATGTGCGGTATAGGAGACGAAGTGGTCCTGTTGTAAGTCGATGGACATATGCTGAAGCTCCAAGGCCATTCTGGTCCTAGGACCACCAGCGGAGTCGTTTCCAAACGTTTCCGAGGCACGAATATAAGCGTGGAACCTTTTATTGACCGCTTGATGAAGGTCGTAGTCACTGCTGAACAGCGTATGTATCATTTCTTCTCTGCGTATGCTCCGCAGGCAGGCTGATCTGAGAGAGCCCTGAGTTTTGGACCATGCTTGATGAAAAGACAGCAGAGGTACGGTCAGAAGACGCTGTCGCTATCGCAGGTGATCTCAACGGTCATGTGTGGACTGCGAAAGATGGTCACAGCTGTTATGGCGGTTTTGGATATGGAGCACGTAACGCTGATGGTGAGCGAATCCTTGAGTGCGGACTCTAACTGCGGACTCGCATAACCATCATCGCGAATACCGTATTTCGAAAGCGTGAGTCCCATCTGATGTCGTTCTATAGGGTGAGCACCAAGACACAGATCGACTTCATCCTTGTGAAGCATCCCGATCGAAAGCTGGTTACAGATGCAAAGGTGGTGCCGTACGAGGGTGTTACCACACAGCATAGTCCGCTAATATGCACTCTTAAGTTCGCCCTCCGAGGCTGAAGCATGTCGAGCGATGAGGACCACCGAGAATCAAGTGGTGGCGGTTGAAGAAAAATGCTGCAGCTTTTGTTTCTCGTATTCGGTTACCGACGGTGACAACCGTCGACGAAACATGGAAAGATGCCACCGATACGATATTACAAGTAGCATGTTCTGAATTAGGCATGATTAAGCCTGGACGCCGCAAGATCGCGAAGCTAGCGTGGCTGTGGACTAACGATGTAAGAGAAAAAGTCCGAGAGAAGAAAAATTATATCACGCGTTCCTGCGCGACAATTCCGCACGCAAATGACGTATATACCAGGAGGCGGAGAAAGCGGCAAAGAAGGCCGTAGCCGTCCCAAAATCCGTCCATTATGATGATCTCAACTCGAGACGCGCGATGGTGACGATGAGTCTTTATCGACTTGCTAAGGCACGCCATCGTCAGGCCGAGGACATCGAGAAGTTCTTGGGCATCAACGATGAGAACGGCCATCTACTGATGAACCGCAAGAGGGCTATGACACGATGGCACGACTACTCCGAGAGAATTTCGACAGTAGAGTTCGCCCATCCCCCATCCCTTGCGTCTCACCTATGCACGGTCCTGTGCAGAAAATCAGTGTGGAGGAGACGGAAGCGGCTTTGAAGAAGATGAAGGCAGGCAAGGCAGACGATATAGCGGCTGACCTATGGAAGCTGAGGTACTGGAGTCCTGCTGAGTGATTAACGAAGTTTTTCAACCAGGTTCTTGCGGAGAAGAGTATACCTTGTAGTTGGCAGGAAAGCACGACGATCCCGATTTGGAAGAAGAAGGGCAGTCCTGCGGACTGCACGAATTACCGTCGAATTCGCTTGCTCTCGCACAGCATGAAAATCTTTGAGCGAATTGTAGATGGACATATTCGCGATATCGTCCAACTTTCCACGAACCAATGTGGCTTCGTGACGAGTTGTGGCACCATCGATGCCATACATGCTCCTCGTCTTCTGGTAGAGAGACATCGCAAAAAGCAGAAAACGCTGTATCTAGCTTTTCTCGACTTAGAGAAAGCATTTGATCGTGTACTAAGTGAGGTTATATGGTACGCCCTACGACAACACGGTGTTCCCGAAGAGCTTATTGAGTGGGTGTGCATACTATAGTACTCTCACCCAAAGAGTAGTGTGCGAGCGCCAGCCGGCACATCGGCAAAGTTCTGTCTCTATCGGTGTTCACTAGGGCTCTGCGCTTTCCCCGCTCCTTTTCATTGCCGTAATGGATGTCATTTCGAGAGACCTTCAGAAACCTACCCCTGGACGCTGCTGTATGCAGATGACGTAATGCTTGCAAGCGAAGAGAAGAGCGAGACGTAATGCTTGCAAGCGAAGAGAAGAGCGAACTCGAGCGACAAGCTAAGCTTGGTACGACCGCTTGACGATGTTCGGGCTCAAGCTAGACGTCAAAAAATCTGAGTACTTAACAACAGACGTAAACGAAGCCGGATCCATTGAGATTAATGGCACTGCGCTAGTACGGACGACAAACTTCAAGCACCTTGGATCTGCAATTGCGTCTGATGGTAGTCTGACGTTCGAGGTGAACTCGCGCGTGAGCGCAGCGTGGTCCAAATGGCGCTCGATGACAGGCGCTTTATGCGATAAGAAGATACCGGAACGCCTTAAATCGATGATTTATAGAACCATCATCCGACCAGTAGCGATGTATGAGCTGAGTGCTGGCCTGCAACCAAGGAGGTCGAGGCTCGCCTCAGCGTAATGGAAACGAAAATGCTGCGATGGACGGCTGGTGTTACGCGTCTGGACCGTATTCGCAGTGATGAAATACGCCAAAGGCTCGGTGTCGCCCAATTGTTAACAAGTTACGTGAAGCTCGCCTTCGGTGGTATGGCCACGTTCTTCGAGCTAGTGGTGACACTGTTAGGAGGATTTGCCTTAACATAGATGTGCCCGGAAAACGGCCTAAAGGGCGGCCGAAGCAGCTTTGGCTTGATATGTGGACCTGAAGGTTGCTTGTATCCATCCCGATCAAGCATTTAATCGCGAAAAGTAGCGTTACCACACCAGAATAGTGGACCCCGCCTCGAAGCGGGACAAACGCTGAAGAAGAAGAAGATGGGTATCCGCTCTGTTGCAGTATCAAGGCCTCAATCGGCATTATAGAAAGAAGCAGGAGTGAGGCAGAGCCTGACTCGCTTCAACGTCTGTTCAAACCTTCTTGTTCTCCTGAAAAACGACCCGTTCTTAGACCGCTTTATAACCGTATATTAGAAAATGGTGTTGTACGATAACTGAAAGCAAGGAATGGATACGTCTTCCACACCATCACACTCTCCTAGACCGAGTCTCCACCTTAAAATGGCTAAGTCAAATGTGGGGTGCTGCAAAGCTTTGACCCACTACAGCTAGCCCCAGTCTTGTGATTTAGAAATTACATTCTAAAAGTTGCGAAAGATGTGGTCGGCAGTCGTACACAGAAGGGCAGCCCGAAGACAATGCTCCGCCTCATTCCTCGAAAGTCACCTGGCAGTCAGGAAGGTTCTCCCTCACTCGTCGTCCTTTTGCGTACCGCTGAACTGCGCATTGGTTTCAAAACGGCCTTGTTAGTCGACCTTTTAAAAGTTGTTAAAGATTGGTCGATTTTTGTTAAAGACAGAGATGAAGAGATATATGTCAAAACGTTGGTTACCATGAATCGCCGTGACATGGGTGTGCGTTCTCCTGATTGTCACTGCCACTATCGTTATCGCCACCGCGTTTTTGAGCGCCCCTACCGTCGTCCAACACGCGTCGCGATTCAGGAGATGTGCCGCAGATGTCATTCAACATGCGTCGGGATTCAACGCGAACGGAGGACCACTAAGGGTTATAAAGCAGTAAGGGGGATGAGTAAAGGGGAGCAGTAAAGACAGGGCCAGTAAGGGACCAATAGTGGGGGAACCAGTAAGGGTTAGACAAGTACAGAAGGAACAATAAGGGAGGATCAGCAAAGGGAGATCAGTAAGGGGCGGATCAGTACAGGGAGAAGAGTAAGGGGGACTAGTAAAGTAAAAGGAACCAGTAAGTGGAAGAGTAAGGGTGACCAGTAAAGGGGGACCAGTAAATTGGGGGGGGGGGGGCGGGAGGGGAGGGGCAGCAAGGGAGCAAGTGAGAAAGCACAATAAGGTAAGTACCTGCCACCGCTCTGTCAAAAATGCTTCTCATCGTGTGACCAAAGCCGATCGGACACTGAATATAAACCGAGAATTTCGATTTTTGCCGGAGGTTGATCGCTTGAGAGAGGAATGAAACTGCTCAGTTTGTTGAGCGAAATGGGACCGTGCTGAAGGGCATCAGGAGGGTTGTCGATTAACATCAGAGAGGAATGCACTCATTAGCATAAACAACGACATCACTGATCAGTCTGGAGATAATGCCGATGTTGAAAGTAGGCGTGAGAGAGGTCTGGATCGCTTCATACCGCAAAGCGCTCACCTGATCTTAAAGAATGTAGAGCAAGGTTGGAGCTATACTTGTGCTCTCACAAAAATTTCGAATATTCAAATCGTTTAAAATACCAAAAATTTTCGACCATTCGAAGTCGATTATATTCAAAAAACATGGTTTTTCTGAGTACTCGAATTCGAATGCATTCGAAAAACATGATTTTTTGAAATTCGAATTCGAATACATTCGAAAAACACGATTTTTCGAATATTCGAATTCGAATGAAAAATCAGGCTGCATAGTGGACAATACACCTTTGTCTTTGGGAAAAATTTCGAATTTCGAATGATAGAATAATACTCGGTTTCCAAAATTTCGAATTTCGAATGATCGAATAATATTCGGTTTTCAAAATTTCGAACTTCGAATGATCGAATAACTTTCGATTTCCAAAATTTCGAATCTCGAGTGATCGAATATTATTCGATTCTCAACATTTCGAATTTCGAATGATCGAATATCATTCGATTCTCAAAATTTCGAATTTCGAATGATCGAATATTATTCGATTCTCAAAATTTCGAATTTCGAATGATCGAATAATATTCGATTTCCAAAATTTCGAATTTCGAATAATCGAATTTCGAATGCTCGAATATTCGAAAAATCAAATGAACACCTTACTTATTGTCGTCACCTAATGATTGACATTTACTTATTTTTTATTACCCACTGTAAACTGCGTTCGACAGAGCGGCATATACAAAGGCTCAGATTGTCATTACTCTTCTACCAGTTGGTTAACTGCAAAAAGAATTTTTAATTATCAATGGTACATCGATTTCTATCAATGGATCTCCTGTCACGTGGCCGACATACTTCCAATACTCTTACGTTAAATCTGGGCTAATGGAGTGGAGTGTGGCGAGTGCAGTGAGTGACAAGCGCGACTGAGGCTGAGGGCGACGAGTGAGGCGAGGGCGAGCTGAGGACCGAACCGAGTCTGTGGAAGTCGATGTCCAGGCTCAGATGCCATTGTTCAAGCGCCGCGAAGGCTGCTCCATCCATTTTCTTCACGACACCAAAAGACGGTGACAAAGGTATAATGACAATGAAGTACCCTTGCTTCCCTAAGAATTCGTGCCCCGAGAAGAGAGAAACACCCTGGATAGGCAGAGCTACATTGTTATACATCTTGCTCCATAGGTTACAGTTTCCTTAGGTTATACGGAAGTTTCCAGGTGGTAAGAGGAAGGCTAGCATGGACGAGGAAGTTACACAAAGGCGATCTGGTGCAGAAGAGACACATGAGGCTCATGAGTGGCATTCAATCTGCGTTCTGGCTCCGTTGAAGAGCTTCGCTCACTTATAAGCGAACGGACCCGAAGTCCATGGCTGGAATCTAATCTGATAAGACATTACGACTTGGACAGTGTTATTGCGAAAATGTGGATGGCTCGCTCTCATAGGAAACGGAGTATGACTGGATCTTGTACTCCATAGCCTCGCTCCTTCTTCCTCGCTTCTTTAACGTCTTTGCTGGTAGAAAGCAGAAGCTTCCCAGGCTCCAGAAAGTGCTACCTCCCTACCGCAGCTACTTCCGGCTTTAATCGTTCCGTCGTTGTACTTTTGTTTAAAGTAAAAGGATAGAGGACGGCGTTATCCAATCCCTTTTGGGATGCGCCAGCGCACTCTACTTCTACGGCATGTCGTGGAGGCGATATGAATGCGTGGTTGGCCATACAATGACTTGCGGTGGCCAGCTGATGAACAAGTCAGCGCTGTATCCCTTCCAGACACGTCTGGTACCAATTCACCGACCCCCGAGGGATGGAAGGCTTGGTTGGCCTGGTCGGAAAATCCTAACCAGGAACCTGGTATCGAGTGCACGCACACGACCGTCGGCGCCTCCTCCGACTGCGCTACACGCGCCTGTACTCTGGGTAGAAATACAAAACGGAGATTCCCCCGTAGTATACCGAAGGCAAGAGCGTCATTGAACAGCCATAACATGATTCACTCGTTATTCACGTGACTGGCCGCAGGAGGCTCGATGGCGTTCAAAAGAATCAGGGACGCAGCGGAGGTCCGCGTTTGCCCGCGCTTACATCGCGTCGACTAACAAGGGAAGTGTCTGAAGCGTACGTCTGAACGGGAAAAGCGAGTCATATAGGAAGAATCCCCACCCCTCAATTAGTATAAAAATGTGTTTATTTTTTGCCAAGAAAAAACCCCAAGGAGTACGGGTCGTTGTAGTTACAATGTAATGAGCGCCTCTCGAGTTCGGCGGTCTTGTATGTCCGCGATGCCTCTGGCGCAAGCGGGTCGCTGCGTAGTGGATATAGACGTTGCTTCATGCAAGGGGATCGAGCGTTCAATTCTCCTGCGCTGCTGCACTTCTGTATTCCAAGTGATTGTTGAGATTTGATGGATTCTGATGCCTATACCATTTCAAAGGTTTCCCACTAATTTTTCCATCTGCATGCTGTGGTACTCAACATAATGAACGTTCAACATTAGTGATACACAGGCACAACGTGCATTAAGGAGAAGCACTGGTCACAATAGGACGGCGTATAAAGGCTACATGCTCCTCACAGTGTGTTTCCCTAGATGGACCGATGACCTCGGGAAAAGCCATCCTGCTCGGATTTTCAAAGACCAGGACGTGACGTCGCAAGTGGTTCCAATGAAGAAACGAGGTCTGTGGATCCCGCAGAATGACATTAACGGCCATCGATACACTCTTTCTCTCATCTTTGCCTTTAACTGGAAAACAGAGATAGCAGAAGGTTTTTTAAACCTATTTAACACCAACAATGTCCGCCGATGCTGGAGTCGTGATCCACCTACTTATGCTGACGTGTGGCCCACCTTTAGGCAAGGAACCTTCGAGGGAAAAAATCAAGCTGGTCAGCATAATCAAGGACTTCGAAGCACGTGAACTTGAAGTTGACAAAGACGAACAGCTGGAAGTGGTGGAAGAAGAAGATTGGGATCCGCAAGATGAACTGGTAGACGTGGAGATGCAAGCAAGAATTGGACATATGATAACGTTTTCGGGCGGAATGATTTCACTCCCACGTCATTGTGCACGACTCTCCTTTTGCCCTGCAAAAAAGGGGACAACATACTGAAGGTAGATGTCGAAGCTGCAGGTGGCTGCGGGTAGCTGAAGGAGAACGGATTTGTTATAGTGACATTGAAGGTGGTGTCGCTGGTGTACCTGTGAGGAGCCTGTAGCTTTTAATAGCTGCCCGATTGTGACCAGTGCTTCTGTTTCATGCACTTTAGTCCTGTACGTCACTGGTGTTGAACGTTTATACATCGTAGAGTAGCTTTCTCAGCGCCTTGTGGTTAAAAAACCGGTCAGTGATGAACAAGTGGCAAGAAATTTACTCTCTACGGTGTACAACTGGAAAATTAGGCAAAAACATCTGAAAATGGTATAGATGTCAGAATCCTTCAACTCCCAACCAAACATATGGAATGCAAAAATGCAGCAGAGCAGGAGAATCGAACCCACGACCTCCCATCCACGAAACAAGGTCTCTATCCACTGCGCTCCGAGCCACTTGGGGGGAGGCGTACAAGACCCACGAATTCTATTGCAACGGACTCCCTACTCCTTGTGTTTACCGACTTGGCAAAGATAAACCCATTTTCATACTAATTGAGGGGTGAGGATTCTCCCTATATGACTCGCACTCCCTTTTCCGACATGCGCTCCAGACCTTCTCTTGTCAGATTGCATACACACAATTCGGCCATTTTGAATGACACGCGAAACAAAACTTCGTTCTTATCATAAGACCACACTTCCCTGGTTTTCGAATAGGAGTGCCATTAACTTGTTAAGAGATTGATAAAGAATATTCGAAATTCGATTATTCGAAATTCGAAGCCTTCGAATATTCGAATAAACGAACATTCGAATATTGGGCTTTCTCGAGTATTCGAATAAACGAATTATTCGTTTATTCGAATATTGGACTTTCTTCGAATAGTAGAATATTCGAATATTCGAAATTCGACTATTCGATATTCGAAAAGGACAAATGTATAATGGACCAGAAGAAAAAGCGGAACGAATACATACATAACGGGTCCCTTCCTAGTTAAGCACGAGGTCTTTAACAACAGGCCTCTGATAAACCCCTTGTGCATCGTAAAAGTGGACAACATACAAAGCGTCTAATTTCCTTGTTTACTGGCATTGGAGTTATCCTCGAAGGAGTGCTTGTGTGTTGTAAAGTGCTGCTCATGAGGTGCTCCTCTTTAGTAGTCTCCCATTAGGCGTGTTCAGAATCTGGACACCCCTTGCGCGACATAGGTCACATCTCTTCTGAACCCAGGCACCACTTGCATGACATCGGTGACACCTCTTCTAAACCCAGACCCCCTCGCATGAAATCCGTAGTACCTCTTCTGAGCCCAGACACGCCTTGCATGACATCGATGACATGTCTTCTGACCCCAGACATCCATTACGCGACATCGTTGACACCTCTTCTGAACTCAAACACCCAATGCGCGACATCACTAGCATGCCTTTTGAATCCGAGCGCCTGTTGCACGACGTCAGCGACACCTCTTCTAAACCCAGACACCTGTTGGGCAACGTTGCTGGCATGTCTTTTGAACTCGAACGCCCTTTGCGCGACATCGGTGACACTTCTTCTGACGGTCTCGACAAGGCGTGGGTGGCACCTCGTCTGAACAGGGATGCCTGCCACTCGACTTCTAGGAAAGGCCAGACGGATGAGCATACGGACTGAAGGACAGACAGGACGGACAATCGCTAACTCTTTTATATATAGTAGGATAGGATAACAGCCAGTCCATCTTCATCGCCTCCCTTTTGTGAAGTCTGACATACGGCCAACATATCCACTCGACTCCCACTCCCAACGACCAATTCTGAGCAAAAATCGAGAACATCGATCGATAACAGCCGGTCGAAAAAACAAGTATATGCGCTGTGCCACTATCAAAGAAGAAAGAAAACGGTAACTTCGGTGCTAAGCGGGCTGGTGCCCCTGCACACAGGAAAGGTATCTTAAAACGGGTAAGTCAGATCAGCCAGACCCCGGAGTTCCTCCCCTTGCTTAGGTCTGTGCTCTCCTCCGCTGACGCGGTGGTGAGCACATAAACCGTATTTATGTGAGTGTTCCACGAGCATGTGCAATCTCGCAGCGGGCAATAGCCGACTAAGTACAATAACGTCTTTCTTTACCACAAGGCTTGGACAAAATTATTCTGTATTATAGTTTCACGTTACTGTATCTTTATAGGTGCATGGAGGCACAGTAGGAAATGAGGAACACACGCTGTCGCGCGCACCCCAAGCAAAGGCTATTGGTTCGTGTCCCGCCCAGGCCAAGCAACCCTTGCATCCCTTCGGGTTCGCTGAATTGATGCCAGATTTCTCTTTGAAGGAGAGGAAAGTGACTCGTCCATCGGCTCACCACCGCAAGTCATTGTTTGGGCCAAGTACGTTTTCAAATTGCATCCACGACGTCTGTAAAAGTAGCATGCGCGCCGAATCTCAAAACTACTGACTGATGCGTCTACTCGTTTACCTTATGAGATAGCTTTTGCTGATCCGTAGCTGTATAGAAAGGAAAACCAGAAGAAGAGCATTCAGCGACCACGGAGGAGCAGAAGAGCATAACGAGTAGTAGTCCGCAGTTAAGAATTCCTACTCTTCCTCGACCGCTTTGCACAGGCGCAGAAATAAAAGTGGAATGCTTGGCACCTCCCAAACAAGAATTTATCTTTGTCCTTCCTTCCGCTGTCCTTCGTCCTTTACGCTTATACGTTTACAGCAAAAATAGCTTCCAAAACAGCACGAGTGGAATGTAAAATTGGTCCAGAAATTTTCAAATTAACCTTTATGCATACACTCTAAGGCGATCTCTCTCATACTATATCAGCGTCCGTCGCCGGCTTCGAAGGCGACTGAGGCTGGATGTGCGGGCCACGCCAGGCTTGCCGGCTTCGCAGGCTTCGGGTATGGTGGGCCACGCTGAGAACGGAGCCCAAACCTAGATGGGATTCCTTACTCACCCAGCGTCCGTCGCCGGCTTCGGGTATGGTGGGCCACGCTGAGAACGGAGCCCAAACCTAGATGGGATTCCTTACTCACCCAGCGTCCGCCGCCGGCTTCGCCGGCGACTGACGCTGGATGTGCGGCCCACGCCAGACTTGGCGGCTTCGGGTATGGGGGCCACGCTGAGAACGGAGCCCAAATCTAGCTAGGGATGATTCCTCACCCAGCGATGGTCGCCGGCTTCGCCGGCAACCAATCCTCGGCATCCCTAGCGTCGAAGTCGAACACGTAGAAACGCACGCCTGCTACAGATTGATGCCTTGCTGTGCATCACTCACATCCCTGTATAGCATTCAAGAAAACGTCCACAGCACTCCTGCTTCGTCTGGAGTCGTGTTCACAACCTATTGCAGCTCGTCAGGCCTAATTGAACGCCTGACCGTTTTCGTCCAGCCGTCGCGCCTTATGCGACGACGTGTGACGATCTTCGTAACAGGTGACTTCGGACAAAAATACTGTCCTCCTCTGCATACAGTGCTAATGGAAATTGGTCAATGCACTGCAGAAAATTGGGACCTAGCGGCAAGACTTGGTTGAAAGCGTAGACGAACCATGCGTAGGTCCGACGAACTTCCTTCGCTGAACTGTCCTGGTCCACCGCATAAAATTCGAGGACCCCGGCAGGTATAAATAGCTTAGTAACCCAGCCCGCGAAGTTAGTATGCATCAAAGTGAACAATTTCCAAATCAAAAAGAGCGCGTTCCAGATTATGACATTGACCGCTAATTTTGAGGAGACGTACGGGAAGAATTATACTCGAGAGCCTGGTGTAGTCGAAATATTGGGGAGGGGGAAGGTGGGAACATTGTTTTTGCTATTGAAGAACCACTACAGAAACTGACTCATGTCATCCTCCATTATATATTGTGAGAGTTTCCGGCTCTATTTGATTTTCCTTCCTTCACTGCATCTGAGGGAAATTCATTATCGCATTCAAAAAATCGATAACACCGAGCGATACTGACTGCTTGATCCAGATGATAGGATATTGATTGCCAGATCGAAGTGTGAGCTAGGGACGCAACACCCGCCCCGATAAATTTTAGCAATAACGCCCAAGTGCAACAGTAACGATCCTGGAGGGAAGCAAAAGCGGAAGGTGGGCACATCGACGTGTTCCATCAGAGATCATGGGGTCTGAGTAGCGCCGCGTCGCAGACCTTTTCCGCAACGCTGCACGTGTTGTCTGAACCGGGCAGCGGCGGCTCGTCATAGCCGCGATGACGCCATGCGAAACCTCATCAAGTGGGTGTTCTTTGGTGACCACCCGGCCGTGGAAGCGTCGTGATAGTCAACAGCGGCGGTCATGGCTGCCTGGGTAGTAAACACCGGCGGTCATGGCTGCCTGCCATGCTGCCATGTTGTGGTGTTTACGGTTGGCGGCGGCGATACGACGAATGGCTGGGTCTAGCGACAGAATGTCGGCAGAAAGCGACAGAAGTCTCTCGTTAGTGATTCACGCCTCTCTGCTTTATATAATAGGAAGGGTAAGGACGTGCTAAGAGTTGTCTCTCGCCGCTGTGTCAGAAATTACTGGCAGAAAAAGGCGCATGAAATTAGCGTAAAATAGGTATACAAAACACTGTCCACACCGAAAATACAAAGTCTCCAGCGAGCGCCGAATTTCAGAAGACAGTGTCGCAGATCGATCAGGAAATCAATGTCGATCGATATCAGCGATCTTTTTATCGGTGATATCGGTTTTCTCTCACAAGGAAAGGGTCAGAAGCGTATGCCTGAACGGGGAGAGCGAGTCATGTAGGAAGAATCCCCACTCCTCAATTAGTATAAAAGTGTGCTTCTTTTTTCCTAAGTTGTTAAATCCAAGGAGTAAGGGTTTTTGAGTCATAATGGAATGCGGCGCATCACGAGTCCTGGGGTCTCTTGTACGCCCGCAATGCTGGCAAGCTGCTCTGAGAACAGGACGTGGACGGACAGTCACGTTGCATCGTGCGAGGAAGGTCGGAGGTTCGATTGTGCTGCTGCACTTTTGCATTTCAACTGTTTGGTTGAGATCTAAGGGATCCTCACGTCCATACCATTTTCAGAATTTTTTTTTCGTAATTTTCTAGATGTATGCTGTGGAGTGAAACTTTGTTGCGACTTGTTTACTACTGACCAGTTTTAACGAAAAGGCAATGAGAAAGGTATTCAATATATTGATCTGTAAGCGTTCTACACCAGTGCTACACAGGCACAAAGTGCATGAAGCAGAGGAACTGGTCACAATACGGACATCGTATAAAAGCTAATGGCTCCTCACAGTTTGCTTCCCGACATGACATCGCGAAAAAAATATCCTGCTCGGGTTTTCAAAGAGACTGAAGGCCATGCACAACTACGTGGGAGTGAAATCGCTTCATAAGCTAGTTCATGTAACTGAAGAAGCACACGGGCTGGCTGAATGTGGCCGGTGGCACACGAATGCATAGTCCGAATACTTAGCCTTCCCTCGGGGTACAGTAGCTTGAATTGCAACATGGCAGAGATGAGGGAAAGAGTGTATCCATGGCCGTTTAGGTCAATTTGCGGGATCCACAAACCTCGTTTCACATTTTAACCACCTCTGACGTTACATCCTGGTCTCTTTTGAAAATCCGAACAGGATGGCTTTTCTCGAAGTCATTGGTCCAGTAGGGGAAGAAATTGTGAGGAGCCTGTAGCTTTTATACGCTGTCCGCATTGTGACCAGTGCTTCTGTTTCACGCAACTTGGGCCTGTCTATTGCTGGTGTTGAACGCACATACATTATTATGTTGTATACTACACTTGCAACTGGAAAAATGCGCAAAAAAAACTACCACCCGCTCCAGGTTTAAGCAAATGTGTTAAAGCATTGTTACTAGTAAGGTCTTCAGCTTAATCGGTTCCTGGCTGATATCAGCGGCCGGCCCATCCCCGTATCAGGGTGGGTTCTGACAGACCTGGAGGATATCGCGCATGTTACGTGCGGTCAAACAGCGCCGGTGGTGTAAGGCGAACATCGCTGCCCAGAAAGCAGAGGATGCGGGTTCGAGTCCCGCCTGGCGCAAGAGTTTTGATCGCAGCAAAACATCCTGTAACAACATATAGCCTCTCTACCAACCGCTCCAGGCTTAAGCAAATGTGTTTAAAAAAAACTGAAAATGGTATAGACATTAGAATCCTTCAAATCAGGGTCAAGCGTGGGGTTCGATTTTTGCCGAAAATTTACGACCCCCCCCCCCTCCCAGAGCGGATCTGGTACGACCCTCCGCCCTTGTGTAGACCACCGTTTTATTTCCTATCCGCATTGTTTTTTAAAAATTTTCTATGCAATTTTTGTACCCTTTAATAGGTCCTTCTTTCCAGATGCAGCGTCGACTGTATCAGATTAGCTTAAGAAAGAGAGCAACTGTTTGATTTAGTAATTTGTTAGAAAAAACGCTGGTAAAGGTTTTGTGTACGTAATCTTCTGATAATAATATTTTGTTTGTTTACAGTTGAAAATAAAGCACTTTTGAGAGCAGTTGTGGAGTTAATCACAACGAGTTCAACTTTTCAGGCTTTCTGAGCATCTCGTGAACACGGAACATTTTTGTACGTGAAGGAGCAACATCTGCATTCGAAATTGTACTCTATACAATGCAGAGTGTTAATTGCTAAAGCTGACGTAAGTGCTTTATCCACAACATTTTTTAGACACTCTCGGAAGCGATGACGGAATGGCAACCGGAGGATGGACTTGTCACGGAACTAATTTTCTCTCTTCTGGAAGAAACAGCATCAGAAAGTGAAGTTGTACCCAATAAAATTTTAAGCCCTCGTTTGACACATGGCAATAAAACCTGTTTTTCTGAAACGATCCTTTGTATGAACAGACGCTCCGATTTGTGTCATTTGCCGAAAATTTTCGACACCGTTAATCACATGGAAGCATGGATCCCGCTTTTTAAAGCGTAGAATCCACACTTCTTATTGTTTTAAAAACTTTGTGAATTTTTCAAAGACGTTGAACAAACTCCGAAATATGGTAGGTTACGTGGAGCCATTGCGTTCTCTGATATCATCGATCGCCACTGAAGATGATCCTCTCCCGAAAAAATTTTCTATCTTCTCAAGGAAAGAACACGCGAGAGTGAAATTGTGCTTCATGGATTTTTAAGTCATGAGTATTACACAGTAAAAGTCTGAGCTTCTTCGCAGCGATCTCCGATATGATTAGGGCTGATCGCATTTAAATTTTTCGCTTTTCAAGAAAAATTAATTAATTTTTACCTGATGCAGATCACCCACACAGTTGAAATCTTGCCAAAAAAGGTTTCAAGTCTTGTTCAATGCACAGTGTAAAAATCATGGTTTCCTGAAACGAATAGATTGCATCGACCTCTGATCGATATGGCACCGACGTCATGGGAGCGACGAAATTCGACATTCGCAAAAATGAGTATAACTCGGTAAGCTTTCCACAATTTTAGAAAGCCAATAACTTTTTAAAAATTACAAGAATAGCTATTTCATACGGTGTGAAAAACGGTTTTCAAAAACTAGATCTTCATAGGGGGCGGAGCACTTCGATTTTTGCGCGAAAAAAATTGAAGTGATATAGAATAAGTAATCGTAACTCGGTAAGTTTTTCGAGTTTTACAAAACCCAATAGCTAATTGGAAACTAAAGAAAAAGCGCTTTCGAATCATGTAAAAATTGGTTTTCAACAGGGAGGTCTTCATAGGGGGTGGTAGGGGTTCGATTTCTGGTCCATTGTTGCAGAAATACGTGCTAAAAATCGAACCCCCCTCGCCCCGTATGAAGACCCTTTTTGAAAACCGGTTTCTATATGGAAAGAAAGCATCTTTTTTCTATTTTTCAAAAAGCAATTGGGATTTTTGAATTTCAAAAATTGAACCAAGTTATGATCAAATTTGTGATGAACTGCTCGTAGACTCTGCACCGTCGACACTGGAGTGATTTCATAAAAATGATCATAACTCCGTTCGTTTTTCGAAATTCAAAAATCCCAATTGCTTTTTGAAAAGTAGAGAAAATATGCTAACTGAACATGCATAAACCGTCATTCAAAAAGGAGGACTTCATAGGGGGCGAGGGGGGTTCGATTTCTGGTCGATTTTTGGCAAAAATCGACCAGAAATCGAACCCCCCCCCTCGCCCCCTATGAAGACCTCCCTGTTGAAAACAAATTTCTAGATGTTTCGAAAGCGCATTTCCTCTAGTTTTCGAAAAGCAATTGGGATTTTTGAATTCCAAAAAACGAACCGAGTTATGGACATTTTTTGTGAAATCACTCCAATGACTCCGGTGATGGGCCGACCAACTCCTCTGGTTACGGCTTCACAAAATTGATCATAACTCGGTTCATTTTTTGAAATCCAAAAATCCCAATTGCTTTTTGAAAACTGGAGGAAAAGCGTTTTCGAACCATGTAGAAATTAGTTTTCAGCAGGGAGGTCTTCATAGGGGGCGGTGGGGGTTCGATTTCTGGTCCATTGTTGCAGAAATACGTGCCGAAAATCGAACCCCCTCGCCCCGTATGAAGACCTCCCTTTTGAATGACGATTTATGCACGGTCAGCTAGCATATTTCCTCTACTTTTCAAAAATCAATTGGGATTTTCGAATTTCGAAAAACGAACGGAGTTATGATCATTTTTATGAAATCACTCCAATGTCGACGGTGCAGAGTCTACGAGCAGTTCTTCACAAATTTGATCATAACTCGGTTTCCTTTTCGAAATTCGAAAATCCCAATTGCTTTTTGAAAAAGAGAGAAAGGATGCTTTCTTCCCATATAGAAACCGGTTTTCAAAAAAGGGGTCTTCATACGGGGCGAGGGGGGTTCGATTTTCGGCACGTATTTCTGCAACAATGGACCAGAAATCGAACCCCCACCGCGCCCTATGAAGACCTCCCTGATGAAAAGAAGTTTCTATATGGTTTGAAAACGCTTTTCCTCTAGTTTTTAAAAAGCTATTAAATCTTTCAAAATTCCAAAAACCTACCGGGATATAATTGTTTATACAAAATCACTTCAATTTTTTCGCTCAAAAATCGAAGGCCTCCGCTCCGTATGAAGATCTAGTTTTTGAAAACCGATTTTTACACCATATGAAATACCTTTTCTTGTAGTTTCTAAAAAGCCATCGGCTTTTTAAAATTGTGGAAAACCTACCGAGTTATAGTCATTTTTGTGAACGTCGAATTTCGTCGCTCCCATGACGTCGGTGCGATATCGACCAGTGGTGGATCCAATCTATTCGTGTCAGAAAACCATGATTTTTACACTGTGCATTAGACAAGTATTGAAACTTTTTGTGGCAAGATTTCAACTGTGTGGGTGATCTGCTTCAGGTAAAAATTAATTAATTTTTCTTGAAAAGCGAAAAATTTAAATGCAATCAGCCCTAGTCATATCGGAGATCGCTGCGAAGAAGCTTAGTTTATGATTGTATATTAACCACATCTTGAACTCTAAGTTGGTACAGTTTTCACTCTCTGATGCTCTTCCTCCAGAAGGTAGAAATTTTTTTTTTGCCGCAAGAAGTCCGTCCTTCAGTGGCGATCGGTGATATCGGAGAACGCAATGGCTCCACGTAACCTACCATATTTCGGAGTTTGTGCGACATCTCTGAAAAATTCACAAGACTTTTAAAGCAATAAGAAGTGTGGGTTCTACGCTTTAAAAAGCAGCTTGTAAAAATAGCGGCTTCCATGTGATTGACGGTGTCGAATTTTTCGGCAAATGATACAAATCGGAGCGTCTGTTTATACAGAAGATTGTCTCACAAAAACACGTTTTATTCCCTTGTGTCAACCGGTGGATTAAAACTCTATTGGGTACAACCTCACTTTCTGATGCTGTTTCCAGCAGAAGAGAGAAAATTAGCTCCGTGACAAGTCCATCCTCGGTTGCCATTCGGTCATCGCTTCGAAGAGTGCTTCCAAAAATCTTGTAGGAAAAGCACTTAATTTTCCTTAGCAATTGACAGTTCGAATTTTATAGACTGCAATTTAGGACGTAGATGTCGCTCGTTCAGGCAGAAAACTGTCGCGTCCATGACTTCCTGAAAAAAAAAACTGAAAAATGGAAAGTTCTCATTGACTCCAAATCTGCCGGCGGAAAATCTTTATTTCTAACGAGTGATACAATCATTATTTGAAACTTGTTATATTAATTTTTACAACTTCGCGGGACGAAGGAGAGACTCCACACCTTCGTAAGCATTCCTAGAAAAAACAACTTATTAAGAATTAAAAAAATCACCAAAAAACCTGAAGAATAAGAGAGAATCCTCTGCCAAAACCGGAAGAGCACGACCTCCCCCCCCCCCCTCCAGACGAGGCCACAGTACGACCCCCCTTCGATTCCCGAACCTCAAGCTTGACCCTGCTTCAAATCTCAACCAATCAGTGAAATGCAAAAATCCAGCAGCGCAGGAGAAACGAACCTGGCCTCAGGTCATGAGGCAACATCACTACCTACTGCGCTCCGAGCCGCGAGCGGTAGCGGCAGGCATCGCGGTCGTACAAGAGACCCCAGAACTCGTGGGGCGCCTATATCATTGTAAATTCAACAACTCCCTACTCTTTAGGTTTAACGAATTGGCAGAAAAGAAGCACATTGTTATACTAATTCAGGGGTGGGGATTCTCCCTATATGACTCGCTCCCACGGTTCAGGCATGCGCTTCTGACCCTTCCCTTGTCATAATTAACCGATCGGGGTGGGAGTCACGTGACTATGACGGTCGACGTATAGTTGGAGCACACTTTTATTTACAAAATCTCCCTTTTGCAATAGGGAGGGAAGAAAGCTGCGTAGTGACCTTACAAGGGAAGGATGCTAGGTGACCATGGGACTTTGGAATGAGACTATGCACTGGATGGGGCTTCGCACGCAACGACTAAAATGGTCCATAACTCCGTTCACAGATGCGCTCAGCAGAAACGGAACACATATTTGGAATCAGCGTTCGAAGCTACATTCAGTGATATACATCTCATTTCAAAGTCCCATGGTCACCTAGTATCCTTTCCTTGATAGATAAGTGATTGATATTTCGCTCGTACTCTTCCATCATATATCAATCACGTCAACAAGCTATCCTCCAACTGTGGTGAGGGCCACCTATCACTTATCGTTAGTTCTTCCTCTGCCGGTAACTCTCAGCCTCACATGGATACTTCTAATAGTTTGGCAAGCACTTCTTTCACAAACAACATCGATGGTGTCGTTCGTGGCAATCCTAGTCTTTGTGAATCATTAGACCGTGGGGGGGGGGGGAGGGTGGGGGGGGGGGGCAACAAAAGCATATACAACAACGAGTAGGTCTTATTCCGCGTAATTTCTCCTCATACCTACTGCAATACTCATTCGGTTACTCTTTATTGAACTGGTAATACGATCGATTGCTCAATCGCGTGTAATTGCTTTATTCATTATATATTCAAAGGCATTTATGAAAGTGTTGCGCCCAGGAGTGTCGCGGCAAGCACCAGTTGCCGCTATTTTCATCATCCGGGGACTCTCAGACAGGGGCGGGAATAGTGGATTCGCGGTTCGCATACAGTATCTTCTTCATTAGAAACAGAAAGCACGCATCTCTTATGTAAAAGGACCGGTCGCAGTCTTCTTCAGAACCTCCGCTCTGGTAACTCTCTTTTGGTTGTAGAATTACGAAAAAACACAGCATTAAGTACTTTTGTGTCAATGGCAGCGATAGCTCACACACGTGCCTAGATTCTTGGATATGATGTCTCCGCAAAACTAATAATAGGCTGTCGCAGAATTAATCTCCATTTCGAGGTATGTATTATTCATCGGTATTTTTCATCAATCAGCTCATGAGACACCCACTTCGACATCTTCTTCACCTTGCCGATTATCGGCAAATGTCTTGCTACCGTACTTTGACGTACGCCAAGCTCCTCTGCTGACGTACATGTATTCGTCTCCAGATTTGCTTCGACAGCTCTCCTCAAAACTTCATCGCCAAGCGGCGATCTATGCCCGCGACCTGGTTTTTCTTTTTTCAAAATCCCTAGAAGCAAATTTTTCGAAGCAGAGTCTGGCCTTCGTTCGCAAGGACAGTCCGTCCTAAAGCGCTGCTAAAGTTACGGGATGCCTTTGCCGCAGAATGTGCCAATTTAAAATCGTAAAGCACGATAGTCGACTCGATAGTCGCGTCTGTTCACGATTTAACGGAGCCCTGGAAAAGGTCGACTCGAAAAATTAGTGCGACATCCACATATTTATTTATTTATTTATTTATTTATTTATTTATTTATTTATTTATTTAAAGATATGTTATATGTTTTTTGAAAGAGCAGAAAAAACCTACCGAAAGGTATGTGTGGCTTTCCCTTAGCTGGAATGATTTAGGGCAAAAAACCCTACTTATTTATATACATTCCTCGAAACGGAGATAAGTGTTGAGACGGCCTAATATTTAAAACAGAGCGATATCAAAGAATAGGAATATACCCTTCTCCTGAGTTGGGTGCTCAGGAAGTGTAACCACGTTCGATTGAAACTAACTCTATTATAGTTACTACATATAAGTACGAGCCTAGACAGTCTAGCCAGAAAAAGAACTCCGTCTCAAAATAGTAAAACTTGGAGAACATCGGTTTCTGTAGAAGAGGGCCCTCAAACAGACGTGACTGAAATAAATGCTTAACGTACCTTGAAATACTCTCCAACTCTGCTGTTTAGCTCGTAGTATGATATGGTGGCCCAGTACTGAGTAGGTGGAGTAGCGTAAGGAGTAACCTGCAATGCGAAACATGAGGAGTGTGTGTTCCCAACTCTCTATCTCGGAGATGCTGCATCACTGCTCTAAATAAATGGTAGTCAAAGTAGCCACTCTGGTGGTAACGGTGGGTGGGGTAGAACTTCCCAGCCTGTTTCCTCAATTTTCTCGCGGCTCACTTCCACGACTTGAGGTCGGGCGTTGTCAGGTGCTAGACCAGTTCCCGTCCGGAAAGTTTTTGGCTCATGACCTTGACCCGAGTCCGAAGCTGAGCAGCGTAGACCGACTCTGCTACTAAGCTCCAATCATCAAGCAGTTGGGGACCCCTTCTGAGTCCCACGAGCAACAGAGAAGGGTCTTCATCTCCTGTCTCCCAGCTTACGGCTGCCTTGCAGCCATTCTCACGAGCAATTCTCATGTCTGAACGGTACGCCGGAACGACAAGAACGAATACTATAGCAAGAATCTCCGTCCTCCAAATAGTAACAGAACGAGGGTGTAATCTTCATGCCTGTCGCCGGTTGACGTGCTGCATCTCATTTCTTCACTTTTACCATGATATCGGATTTCCATAGAGATGTCCATTTCTGAACTTTTTTGGAGTCTCCTGATGATATCACATATTCCTTGTCGACATCTCGTCGATGCCCCAATTATGCAAAATACGATGTACATGAAACTTTCACGCCAATCGATAGTTCTCATTGTCGGTGAGGTGAGTGCCACCACAGTGTACTCATAGTGTAGGAGGGGACCTCGTGATCATCAACGTGACCTATCACCTCGACCAATATTGTTGTCTCTGTAATGCTTACAAAGTCACGCGGTCATAATAAGCTGCTGCTAACACCATCACCTCTATGTCTGCTAATCCTCGAGTGGTTATTCACCAACTTACACTGAAGTGTGGATCTTCAGTGGATGCTGTTCCTTCGAGAGACGAGATGAAGCTGGCGAAAGGAATAGCAAGTATCCTACAGGATTTCGATCTGCGACAGCTAAAAATCGACGAAATGGAGAAGTTGGAGGTAGTGGAAGAAGAGGACCACGAGTTTCAATCAGAAGAGGATTGTGCCGAAGTCACGCTGCCACCAACCAGTGAAGACACTATCACGTTTTCGGGAGGACAGATCTTTTCGGAGGAAAAGGTTTGGCTATATTAGAATTATTATACTATACAAGGTTAACAACCGGAGACAATTGCATCGCGATTGCAGACTTGGGCTGCAGCGTAGTAGCACCTTTCAGGAGCTGTGAAACAATGTCGCAACAGAGAATGTACTAGCCACTGCTTTAGATTCCTCTGAAAAATATGAAACATCATCATCACACATCCTGGCTGCTTCGAAAACCCGAGTGGAATGGCATTCCCGGAAGACCCATGGAATGAGTCGGATGTGAAGAAACTGTAACCTTCATACATTGCCCATACTGTGATCGGTCCTACTGTTTTATGCACTTTTGCCTGTGTACAATTGATGTTGAAGGTTTTTCGTGAATCTTTCATGTATCATCATATTTTGCAATTTGGTATTTGCTGGTGCATCAGGAGATGTCGATAAGGAATATGTAGTGGAGCCATCAGCAAACTCCAAAAAAAGTGCAGATATGGAAATCTCTATGGAGATCCGACACCATGGTAAAAGTGCAAAAGTGCGATGCAGCACGGGAACCGAACCCGGACGTCATTGAAGCAGTACATCTACCACTGCGCCACCCAGGCCACGACACAAGTTCCTCGCGCAGCCATGGTAAGCGGATGTGCCCAGAGCAACATAGACATTCGAAGGAGATATCTCCTGCCTCCGATCGCTGATGTCAGCGAGCGACTGTGGAATAGTGGATAGCATCATCACTAAAGCATTGCAAATATCGAAAGCGGCGGTATTCCGAAATGGCGTTGCAGGAACGCATGGTAGACGATAGTGGCAAAGTGCAGCTGCTTAATGAAGCCATGCTTACTAGACTCGTGATCGTCGAGGTTTCGTACTGGGGTGTCCGAGAATGCTTCGAGAATGAGATGTGTGACGTCAACATACAAGATTCCGTCTGCACAGACTTTAACTATTTTAATAGGCGATACTGTAAACCCACCATCCTAATTTCATCACATTTTCATTCTCTACGTACATTTATTTCAAAGCATGCGCCAGGATCCCACAATGTACGCATTACGACGCCAAAGCTATAAGAATTAAGAGACCACTGCGATTCGTAGGTGCTTAGGAACTTTTCCTCGCCACAAGGTTTATCTAAGCAAGGGAATCTGCTACCTGTTCCATCCGCGCTCCGTCCTCCTCCGACAACATGGAGGACGGGCTGAATGCCATGTCGTACTCCGGCGAACTAGACGATGATGGAATATTCGGTGGAGTTGTCATTTCCATTCTCCCAGAGCACGAAGGTGATGAACCGGCATTGGACACTGAAACAGCGACGAACTTCCCCACAGCACACACAAACTCAAACAAGCTTCGAACCTGCGGGGGAAGAAACCGATGGCGAGTAGCTAAACCTGGCACTCTGAAAAGGCGAACATAAGAACGTAGTGTGTATGTAAACTGATTGCCTAGGAGCTTCTGAGGAAGAGCCAAGCTCAGGGAATACTACAATTCATTGCAAAGAGTGACAGCAATGAATCCTTGGTCTACATACTACAGTACCGGACATGCCGAACAAGCACAAGCGGCGCAAAACGGCGCTCTCCGGCGCCCTTTTGCGCCGCTTCTCATCTTTTGCGCCGCTTGTGCTTGTTGGACGCAGCGGCATGTCCGGTACTGTACATACATTCTAAGGCCTTCACCACATCTGAGCTGACCTCGAGCAAGGCGGTATTCGGCCACAGCCCTGTTCAAGAAGTCGCTTAACTCGAGTCGCGCCGAGCTCAAGAAGGAATGTAACAAACTCTGTTCTGGTCGAGACGTTGGTAGTGGTAGGGATTGATGCAGACGTATGGCGTCTTGTTGTTGTGGTCGTGTGGGTAGAGGCACTCCGGGATCGGCCTCAGCTCCTGGTGTGACTGCAGGTCGGGCCATCGCCACACGCGACAGTAGATAACATGTGGAAGACCCTTGCGATGCGAAACCTGAAACAAGGACCTAGACTGCGATCTACGCTTCATCGACCCTCCCTCTGGAGAACCTGCAGCCTTCCGTCCTGACTCTTCGGAAGCGCCACACATTTCGAGTGCGACCCAGGGTGGGCCAGCGCGTATTCCAGATCGTCCAGCGTGCCTGAAACATGCATCATCACAGTGCACCTCTGAAACAGCAAGCGCTGCTACTCACCCACACCACCATTCTTCTTCTTGAGCTTCTTCACAAGCGTTTCAACCGCCTTCTCAGCGAACTTCTCCTCCTCTTCGCCAATACGCCAACCCAGCAGTTTCTTTACCGATGTCCCGTTGAACAAGCCATTCATCTAGAGAACCAGCGTCCGAGTAGTAGCAAGTTTGAGCAAGAGTCTACGGACGTTCGAGGACAAAAATGTTATTCAACGACACGACGTCAATTCACACTCAAAATGACTTATCTGAGCGGCACTAATATTGGAAGTGCAATCATGGAGCCGCGAAACTGTTCAGTACACGTTCGAGAGTCGAAGGCGAATTAAATCAGGCATGTCTAGCAACTCACAACTGACTCCGCTTGGATAGGATTGTGCTGGGGAGAGAAGACGACAACGTAAATGTGCCTGAGCGGTTTTCCTCAAGTTAGTGCAAAGTTCCCTGCGTAACTTGCTTTGGGATGATGAAAGATTTTATATTAGGTTGTCCCACACGGAATGTCGCATACATTGTGGCCTTCTTTTCACAGTTATTCGCACCGGTTCTGAGCTCACTTACAAGCTTGTTAGGATTAGTTTTTTTTACGGCGTTTCATCTTCTACACTTCCAGGCAGGCGCCTGTTCTGGATAACGACCTCTCACGGACTGCCGTTGACACTGATCCGACAAGACCAACTCGGTGGCTTGCAATAGAGTTTGCTTGCTCCAAATCCTGCGCCAAATTTAAATCCAAATCGAGTTGACACGTCCTCTACCAACTTGCTGCATGCTCATGCGAGGCCTCATATATCGCAAAAGTCGTTCAGCAGAAAGTTGAGAAACTTGGTTGGACCGCTTTGCCTCACCCGCTGTACAGCCCTGACATTGCCCCATCCGACTACCACATATTCCGCTCGATGCAGCACGTCCTGGCAGGGAAAAAGTTCGCCGACAACGAAGAAATCCGGATTTGGGTGACCAACTTCCTCGATTCGCGGCCAGCTCATTTCTGACGTCTGAAAGACGGGACCCATTCTTCGCGTGTACGTTGGCGATAGGTTGTTGATAACTGTGGAGAATATATTACCGAACAGAGTTCGGTTTTAATCGCTCTGTATGAATTTAAATTCTCGGACTGATGCGACACTCCGTGTGGGACACCCTTATAACGTGAATGAAGCCAAGAAGTCATGCTTTCTTCAAACATTTGTTTCCTCTGCTCGCTGCCCCATTATCCCGGCGAGCAAAGGAAAGGCAAGAGTCGGAAAAACCCAGTGAATGAAATCTTTGTGGCAGTGTCCGTTTGAGAATTCTAGCCACGGAAACGTCCCCCTACTAGAAAATATCGCATGCAATTACCATATAGTACTCAATTCCTTTGTACAAACATCTCGACTGCACTGCCTCTGCCAGCCGCTTGCTTAGAGGGCCGTAGACCTAGCGCATTTTAAACTTCACGAACGATCCCTGAGCTCTTACGTGAACAGGGGTTTTACAGAACATAACCGTTTCTTATAACAAACAAATGTTTAGAGCTCATCACATGAATGACTAATCATAGTCATAGCCACAGTCACTTCTACACGTTGCCTACTTATGGCTGCTGGCTGTGATAAGCATAAGCTTAAATGTAAAAGGAAAAGGAGCGCTGAGACCGTCAGTGACGGTCACAGGCGGAGAGTGGTATGCTTAGGAACTATAGTGCGCCCCAAATTTCACAAAGTAAGGACATTAACAAGCCGATCGTTTCGCTGAATGTTCCTTAAATGTTTCGACTAATAATGAATTATAGGTAGTATTATGACAGGCGCACGGTAGTGCAGTCGGATGAGGTGCACCCGATAAAATGCTATTGGTTCAGACTTTCCATCTAGGCGTTAAAGCCTTCCATCACACGCGGGATGTGAATTGGTGCTAGATTTGTCTTGGAAGGACGAAGCGCTGACGCGTGTTCAACGGCCGGCCACCATAAGTCATTGTGTGGGCCAAATATGCGTTCAAATGATTCCGCGACACGTAGAAGTAGAATGCGTTGCGCATACCTAGTTGGATTGAGTAATGCCGAACTTCATAGTGACGCTAACAGATGCAGTCTCAAAGACGCGATGGTCAGCCGATCGACAACTGAGTGTTCTATGATCCATTCCAGAGGCAACTCTAGTACCAATCCACAGACCGAAGAGGGGGAGGACTAAGTAGACATAGGCAGGTCTGTAAAAAGGGCGTTGAATCGGAGTGCCAGCGCCTCCTCCGACTGCGCTTCTACGCGCCTATGAGAGCTGATAGTGTGGAACAATTTCTAGAGAAGATACTAGCTGTGACCAAGAAAATAAACGTTTTTGTGCAATTGTTTATGTAAGGTAAACTTTGGTTGACGACGGTGGGTTACTGTAGGTATGGGTGAGCATGGTATAGTGACCTTTAGTCGCCAAACCTACTCCAACCTGCTGCATTCAATCGAAATCATAAGCGATGCTCAAATAATTCAGTTCAGTTTCTTTAAAAGCCATCGTACGGCGTGCAGCCGCATTCAAAACTCAACATGGGTGCTGCTGCAGCCGAAGAAGAGCAGCCTCCTCCTGTTGACATAGCGGCAATTGCGCGCGTTTTAGAGCGTCTGGATCCACAAGTCGGCTCCCCTACGTCGCGCAAAAAATGTATGGAGTCAGAAGAGGTGACGCCGTCGTCGTACGACGTGCGGCCGCACTCAAAATTCAACATGGGGTGCTGCTGCAACCGAGGAAGAGCAGCCTCCTCCTGCTTGACGCAGCGGCAATTGCACGCGTTTCTGTGCGCCCTGATTCCGAATACGTCTCAGCGACCGTGAGCATGGGAGGACTACTAAGGGGATGGTGGAGAAGGGAAGTAGGGACGATCTCTAGGGTGGACCAGGAGAGCTACCAGGAAGGGAAGGAACAGCGAAGAAGGGACTAGAACGGGGAAACCAGAAAGATGAGGCTAGTAAGGGGGTCAATAGTGGAAAGGGTGGGGAGGGGGGGGAAGACCAGTAAAGGCGGACCAGCAATTGGATTCAGTAAGAAGAAACGATTGAGGAGGAACCTGGCGTCCGGTTTCGGAAGGTGTGTCAGCGATATCCGGTAACGCAGACTGAGTGTCGCTTGAGTTACAACAGCTATTTATTGGCTAACGTTGACGCAGGCATTTCTTCTTCTAAGCGTGAAAGGAAGGAACAGATCAAACTGCAGCCATTGTGCAAAAAGTTGTCCTACCAAATACGGGTCAAATTATACTTTCTATACACATGGCTGAAAGAGAACATCTGGATGGGGCGCCGACCCTAAGCTCCGAAAACAGAACACCCGACCTCCTCTTCTATTCTTGAGGCTTTCTCACTTTCATTACATTAAAAAACTGGTTATACCATTTGGAATAGCATAGGGGGATATGTGAGGGCAGAACCCTCAGAACTACTCCGATGAAGCCTGACCACCCTCCTTCGTATATGTCCGAATTGTGACCCGAAGTACTCCCTTTCTCTGTGACAAGAAACATAGTGAGAGTCGCAATCCGGAGTGCTTAATGTGCAGAAACATAAATAAAATGAATCGGTATTGATCGACCGGTCGCTACCGTTTAAATTGCGACGGCAATTCCCGTCCGATTTCTGTAGTCATTCTGCCTGCTTCCCCCTTCCTCCTCCCACCAATACCCCTTACCTATGTTGCGTTTAAAAAAAACGCAGTGAAAGCCAAGCTCGTGCACGCTCATTGTTGAGACCTGTAACAGGTCTTCTGAAACTCCAACGCATGCTGCACAAAGACTATGGCACATCTTCTGTATCCGGGCGCTTGAATTATAACGCCTGTGACACATGTGCTGAGCCCCAACCCACGGGTCACGAAGTTGCCACGACTACTTTGAAATGTCTTCTGGGTCTTGGCACACATGACACGATGTCTTCTGAACTACACCTTTGTCCTTCGGAAAAGTCGAATTTTCAAATGGCCGAATGTATTCGGTCATTCAAATATATTCGGTTTTCCAAAACATCTATAGAGAATATCTTCTCTATTTTTTACGCAATATTTCATATATTTCACTCTTAATACTCGCTTCAGTCACATAGCTTCTATAACGCTCTCTCACTCTCTCATAGGATGACTCATTTCTGTAACTGTCCGTAAGCTAATCAGTTGGCTGATCAGAACTTTCAACATGAGACTTATCGGTGCTTCTCATCTACCACGGAAGGACCCGCCCTCGTTCTTCCGCATAAAATGGCCCTGCTGTTCGCTGTTCTAAATCCGAGTTCGCCTGTGGCCAGCTCATCTTCCTCTACCCCTACTCATCTTGTACAATTATTTGCAATAACATAAAGGTGTATACCCAGTACCAGCTTGTAGTGCAACACCCCGAGAGGCTCGTGTGGTGATAGAAGACAAGTCTCGTGTGACAAAAAGGACTCCTCACTCGGGCAACCAACTGACTTTCGAAGATCCCCAAGGACGAAGATGATCTCCTCCACGCGACGATAGAACCAACGGCACAGACAAAGTCAATCTTCGGGTACTTCGACGTCGGAGTCGCCAGGCGAAACTGGTCTTCGAAGCAAAAGCTCAAAACCTTGAAAAGGCATTCAACAACTATAGCACAGCAGCAGATAGCCTCGAAGACGACCCGTCGTCAATATCAGAAATTTTGGCCAAAGTGCAACAAGAGAAGCAGCTCAATGACTCCTCGATTAGGCATGCAACGTAATCGCAACGCTAGATAAGTTGCAGGAAAGCATCGACGACTTCTACACTCACAGCAGCAAAGATTTCGAAGTTCAGGAGATGGAGCTCACTCCAGTCTCTATCCCAAAGTTCAGCGACAGAATTTGGGCATGGGAAATGTTCTGGACATCCTTCGAGCACGCAGTTCATTCAAGGAATATCGACAATCTCTTCAAATTCAACTACCTCCTTGACGCTCTCGCGAGAGAAGCAATGGAGTCAGTCAAGCAATTTGAAGTCTAGGGCACGACTTTGGTCTCGATCTCCTCAAGGAGAAATATGGCGACAAACATGCCTTGGTAGACCAACTTCTCGTCAAACACCACTCTGCGAGAGCTCGCAGCAATCGCCGTGAGGAACAGGAAACGTTCTGCGAGCATCCGCGATATCCTCGAGGTCTTTCAGCACCCACCCGCGATACGGGAATGGGCCGGCCGCTGATATCATCATGGAACCGGTTAAGCTGAAGACCTTTCTAGTAACAATGTTTTAACACATTTGCTTAATCCTGGAGCGGCTGTTAGAGAGGCTATATGTTGTTACAGGATGTTTTGTTGCGATCAAACCTCTTCTGCGAGGCGGGGCTCGAACCCGCATCTTCTGCTTTCCGGACAACGATGTTCGCCTTACACCATCGGCGCTGTTTGACTGCACGTAACATCTACGATATCCTCGAGGTCTGTCAGCACCCATCCGTGATACGGGGAAAGCATTGTCACTCGTAAGGTCTTCAGCTTAACCGGTTCCATGCTGATATCAGCGGCAGGCCCATCCCCGCATCACGCGTGGGTGCTGACAGGATATCGCGGATGTTACGTGCCTTCAAACAGCACCGGTGTTATAAGGCGAACATCGCTGCCCGGAAAGCAAAAGATGCGGGTTCGAGTCCAGCTTGGCGCAAGAGTTTTGATCGCAACAAAGCATCCTGTAACAACATATAACCTCTCTACCAGCCGTTCTGCGATAAGTTGTGCTCCCTTACTTGTCAGAAGCTCAAGGGAGAGCACATCGACAACACCTTCTGCAGAAGCAGCTTCTCGTCAAATCCTCCAATGACATTCAGAGACATGTCTTGCGTCAAAAACCACGCTGTGAGGAGGAAAATACGTGGAACACAACACACCTGCTCCAGATAGCAAAGGAATATATCAAATCCGAAATCAAAGTAAGCAGACAAATGGAACGGCGACCGGAGAATACACCAAGTCAGGAGACCCTTCAAAAAGCTAGAAAAGGCTTCGGTAAAATTCCACCAATCCAAAAGTTTCGTCCAGAGCCGTGTTTTTATTGCGACAGAATGGGACACCGACTAAAGAACTGCACTAGGCAGCGACACTTGAACGACGAAGGCAGATCATGAAAGCAAAGAAGCTCTGTCACAACTGCGGATAAAGTGATCATGCTGCAACAGAATATTCCTAGAGAGGAAAGCTTTCGACCTCCCAGAGAGGCTTGCAGGATATGCAAGGAGATAGGACACCACACTTCAATGTGCAAAAGGCTCTTCGACCGTCAAGTCGACAGGCGACCAACCCAGGCAACAAAGTACTATAACTAGGAGAAGGTTTCGACCTCCCATGGAACTTCAAGTTGAGTCCAGGATCATTAGAAAGAGCTCGGAATGCTGATTACGAATGTGTGTGTCGAATTTGCGAAGTGAAACTCCTGAGCGAGTTATGGCCTGCCGAAATCGGGGGGCATCACCACAGGCTGGCTGTGCGATATATATTGGATCGTAATGAATCATTCTCGGATATCCGATTCGGATATCCCGATCCAAATCATCCAATTATCTGGCCACCGCGAAATTGCACTTATCCGGATCATCCGAAAATCCAGTGCCCGCAAAATCGCTCTTATGCAAACCAGCCAAAAATCCGGGGTCCGCGAAATTGCCATTATCCGAATCATCCACGTATCCGGACCCTGGATGATTCGGATAAAATCGGACAAATTCGGATAACTCGTTCAATTTCCTCGCTCCATTTTGAAGTCGCGCGCCCTGGATAAAAGCATATTGAAAACGAATTTCGCGGACGGGCACGCTGTTGAGTCATACGTTTTCGCGCCCAACTGTGAAATAGTGTCGTAATCGTTGAATACATTTAGCACGCTGCTGAGCTTTACGTCGATCTTGGCACCTTTTCCTTCAAATACTATGTCGCGCTGCCGGAGGATAGCAAGGACGGGGACTGACGGAGAGAATTGATTACGGACGCCTTCTGATCGGTAATTCGCTATTTCACATTGTATAGCATCAGTGCAAATCGGCTGGAGGGGGTCACCATGTAGAACAGCCCCATACCGCACTTTGTGCTGCATGAAATTAAAAATGTTATTGAACACTTGTGTGTCTACCACTTGATGAGGTGTGTTAGACCATTGCTGATGTAATTCGACATTCATATGCCTCCTCATGAAGGAGGAAAACCACTGAATACATCGCGACCAGGGATGTGCGGAAATTTTTATGGAAAAGCGGAAGACGAAAAGCGGAACGGAAACGCTCAAAAATAGCCGGAAACCGGAATGCGCAACGCGGAAACGGAAATGACACATTTTTCAAAAGGGCATCTGGAACGGCGTCAGAAGCGGCTTCTATTGCACTTTTTCTTGCTCAGAACTTTGCGAGCAGCAGAATCTTCCACATTTTCATACTCATCCTCATCATAACAATAACGAAGCAAGAATTCACAATATTGTTATGATAACCTTTCAACTATGGCTAGAGCAATGAACAAAAACAAATTCAGGCTCCTGTCCCACTATTCCTCACTATTTCAACATGCAGTCTTTCCATATCTATTTCCTGCGACGGGTTTTTCGCTGACTTTTTTAATGCTGATTACAAAATAACAACTCATAGGAGATATTCGTGACGCTTCAGTAAAAAATGAATTACATAACTCCATATGAATGAATACCACATCTAATAAAATTAAAAATTGAAATTTGCACCTTTGAGCAGACAGGAGCAGACAACTGCCACAACCTTTACTAACCCTTGGTTTCGTGATACTGCGCTATACGCTTACAAGCCAGTTTTTGTAGCCATTTGTAACTAATGGATCAAGAATTTTATGATCATTCAAACGTTGAGTGCATTTTCTTAGCATACAATACATACAGCCTTTGCTGGCACACTAATTTTGCCCTGCACTCAGACGTTGCCATTTTTGAGTGCCTCCTTTTGGTATTGGTAGTCTAACCAATTTCAAGAATATCAATAATATAGTTGTCAAACAGTATTTCACTCACAATTATATGAAGTAGAACTTTTTAATTGATAAGCTGATGGTTTTCAATAGAAAACTAATGCGGAACAGTGCCCATTTCCCTTTCCGCCTTCCGGCTCAAAAACAGGCGGAACGCGGAACGGAACGGAAGAGTCCGAAATGGCCGAAAACCGGAATTCGGAACGCGGAAACGGAAATTTCGCACATCTCTAATGGTGACCGTCCCCCCCCCCCGACCCAATTTGCGTCATTTGATAATGGCATTTTGGAAAGCCTGGATCTTAGCATAATTCATCTTGGAATCAGGGATGTAAGGAAGGTTTTTAAAGAAATGCGGAAGATGGAATACGGAACGGAAGAGTTCGAAAATCGGCGGAAACCAGAATACGAAACACTGAAACGGAAATGACTCAAAACTCATTACTTCGACTAATTTTTCATAAATATACATATGTCCATAACGGTAGTAATAATTGTGTTGCCGCCAACGAATTTAGATAGAGGGCAAGGCAGCATGCGGCTCTTTCAGCAAGATATAACAATAAAAAATTCTTGTACTATGACTATGATGAATTTTTAGACATTACTGGTGTAACAAATCGAAGTTTGTGCAAGATCTCTCTGTAAATAGGAAGAAAGTATTGTAAACGCAATGAACCCAGCTGACGAGTAATATGCCAGAGATTTCGCCACTCATAGCACTTAACCGGTCTTACTGAATGTCCCAGGTCTATACTAATTGGGAGGGGGCAGACTTAAAGTTACAGTTGCGTTCAGTACCCACGACACAACACCTACGCATGGGTATTATACGTATGATTTGGCAGTATCTGAAGCTCTGAAACAGACTCAGAGGAGGGGATTAAGAAGGCAAGACACCGCAGCCATTCTCCTATTAGGACAGATCCAAATGTCTCCTAGGAGAGCATTGTTAGCAGCTTTAGAGTGCATATGGGGCACCGATCTAGATTTGGTGCTCCAGGCCAGACCTAACATTACTAGGGAAAAAGATAAGCATGCTACGGATAAGGGATTTGACTCTTTACTCAAACACTCTAGGAACCTTTGTGGAGCTACGCTACTTGATAGTGCATCTTTTCAAGAAAATAAAAAGAATCGAATTTGGTTACTGTTTCGAAATCATGATGCACCACCGGTTTGAAAGCAACACAATCACAAACGCGTAGCTAATCTCCTTCTTCAGCCTTTCGTTTATGTTCAAGAGGTGAATGAATGCAGTGCAAAGCAATCAATGAGTGATGAATCACCATTTCCGATCCGTCTTCCGGCCCAAAACAGAGAGGAGCACGGAACGGAAGTACTAAAAACGGCCGGAAATCGAAATACGGAATGATGATGGAAATTTCGCACATCCCTGTTTGGAATGATCCAGCTCCTTGTGATTCCTTTCTTGACGAGAAGTGAGAGTCTTTCGATAGATGCACTGTTGTTGTTGCAGTTGTTAAAGGATGGCCTCCTCTTTAAGGAACGGTAGTATTCTGATAAACTGCATCTTGCGTTAATCTCCTCTTTAAGGAACGGTAGTATTCTGATAAACTGCATCTTGCGTTAATGAGTCGAATGATCGATTCGGATATACGAAATCCGGGGTCCACGAAATTGTCATTATCCGAATCATCCAAAAATCCGGGGTCTGCAAAATCGCCCTTATCCGAATCATCCAATTATCCGAAGATTTTCGATCGTATCCAATGTATACTGCACGACACACCTGGCGTGAGAGTGATGAGTCATCGGGGCTCCGTAAGAAGGGCCAGCCAGCTGCGGCGGTAGCGCGGACGTAGTGCTCCCGCCCGTCAGGTGCGACGTCGTAGTATGGTACCCTTGCTGCTGCTTTTTTTGCAAAGCATAATTCATCTTCGAAGTGACCTTTTGATCTGAATTATGACACGTTTCTTGGTTAAATTTCCGGGAAAACTACCATACCGTTTGTGAAAATGTTTGAAGGCAAAAAACTGCTATGGTGACATTTTCACCTTCAGTAGGTTGTCTCTCTGGATCATGTTGAATTCCACGCTATTTGCGATGGTAAACAACCCGACCCTTTTCATAACGTTTTTCATCGGGCCGAAAAAAAAACGTCTAGAGATTGAATCAGCGGCAGGAATATTGACATCAATGTGAAAAACATTCTCATGACTGCTGCTCGAGTTTTCTTCGCCCTCGTCATCGCAATGGTCCCAATCGGACTTGTCATCAGTAGACACATCGGGGCCGGATTCATGAACGATTTACCAGCGGGTAAGCGCAAGATTTACCCCACCCCCCACTTACGCGTGATACATGAACGCGCGGCGGGGAAAATCGGGGGTAAGTGTCGAGGTAAATGCTACCCCGTCGGCGCGTCGGGGAGCATTTACCTTCAAGGCGCGAGGGTTTTCCTCCACGGCCAATTTCTGAGCCAGTGCAACCCTCCGCTGGTCCGTTGCCAGCTCTAAGCTGGCCGCCAGCCGTATAGTCAATGCTCAATAGAGGACGCTTAGTTGTCATCGCCTGCGCCGTTTTTCGCCGGACCTATGGTGAGTTGTTTGACCTTTCATTTTTCTCTTTTAGTCCTTAATTCTATGGTTTTTTGGGGCTCTGTGGACCATGGCGGCCCACAATGCCACTAATTATGTAATTTGCTCCCTTTAGTGGCATTGTGGGTCGGCTTGGGCCACCATGAGCCCGGTCCACCACGCAAATCGTAGTTTACGATTTGCGTGGGTGGACTATGCCCATCCGCCACCTTAGCCTCCCTTGGCATACGTTGTCTATGGGGACTACTTGGTGGATGGCAGCCGTTATTAGCCATGTAGGCCCATATTTACAATAGCATCCCTACTACCTAATATGCTACTTTCCACCCCTCCCCCCCTCTTCCCCTTATCTCACATTTCACATTTCATTTCCCCAACTATGATGCTGCCAGTGTCGGTAGCAGCGACTTCCCAGCAGCAAATGTGATGCTTGGTTTCGCTGCTAGCTGATGAAATCGGCCGCGGAGCAAAACCCTCGCCTTGGACGTCATGAATCAGAAAAGAGAGGTAAGTTCAGGGAAGTGGCGGGTAAATGGTCATCGAGGTAAGTGGGGGTAGAATTTACTTCCGGCCGCGTTCATGAATCCGGGCCCTGATCCCATTTTTCATCCGTTTCGACTTCAACTGAAGCTGCAGCATCGTCACGTACAATAGCTGCCAAACCTTCCAGTGATCTTCTTCTCCTCACGAGTTGGTGCATCGTTGTCGTCTGGCACCCCAAACTCAGCGAAAAGATTGGACACAATCTTTGCTGGTGAAAAGGACATAGTAAGTGAAGAAAAAGCAGTATATCAACCACATTTTAGACTTCCTCATCATACATTCTACTTACCTTTTGTTTCATACATTTTCTTGCTTTGTTCCATATATGCCAAGGTTGCTAGAAACACCTCTAGTTGTTCAGTGTTTGATTTGGACTCTATTAGTGCAAAATAGTAAATAAAAGTGTCACCATAGCAGTTTTTTATCTTCAAGCATTTTTACAAACGTGTATGGTAGTTTTCCCGGCTATTTAACCAAACACGTATAATAATTCAGAACAGAAGGTCATTTCGAAGATAATCTATGATTTGCAAAAAAAGCGGCAGCAACGAGGACCATACATACGACGTCGCACCTGCCGTGCGGGAGCATTACCTCGCGCCGCCGCCGCAGCTGGCAGGCCCTTCCTTCGGCGCCCCAATGGCTCAACACTCTCGCGCGAAGTGTGTCGCACAGCCAGCCTGTGATGAGGCCTCCTAATTTCGGCAGGCCATAACTCGCTCAGGAATTTCATTTTGCAATTTTGACACCCATATTCGTAGTCAGCATTCCGAGCTCCTTCTAACGATTCTGGACTCAACATCAAGTTCCAAGGGAAGTCGAAACCGTTCCCTAGTAAGAAGCCGTCAACGACGTCTGCACCGTCACAAACGACGACGAAAATGAATACCGTCACAGGCGATCAGCACATAGTTGAGGTGTACAATGCAAATGCAGTGTTTCATGTCAACAAAGCGAAAGACGTCCTCATTCTTGTGCAACAAGTCCAAGTACTCAATCCGACCACGCAAGCCTTGGAACCAGTCCACGTTATGCTTGACACAGGGGCTGAGCGCTCGTTCATAACTGATGGATTAGCCAGCCGCCTGCAGCTTACGGATGAGAGCTCAAGTCAGCTCCGCATTACGACGTTCGCATCAAAGACACCAATTGTGAAGAGTTGCGGTACCACGACACTTCGGATATGAGATGCCAGCGGAGCACCGCATTCCTTCACGGTCACGCGTATAGATACACTCACAGAGACCATGCAAAGGAGCAGTCTCTCTAGTGAGGACAAACGTTTTCTCTGTGACCATGATCTTCAACTCCCTATTAACGCCTTCTCGAAGAAGATTCGCCTCGAAATTCTTCCAGGATGAACGGATCGTTTCTCGTTACTGCATAAAGGAACAACATCTCAGTACTTCCTCCCACCTGGACTGAGATTAATACCTTCGAAGTGTTTATGGCCGCAGGACGCAACTAAGATAACCAGCAAACAGAACAAGGATCACTCGGAGAGAAAACAAGACGGCTACTACTGCAACTACCATGGAACACTGAAGCTGCGCAACTGCCAGATAACAAAGGACTCGCCGTCCGCCGTCTACAGGCGACGATGAAAGGCTAGGCACCGAACCAGAGAACAACTCCAACAGTACAGGGAGCATCGACACTCAACTCAGACAAGGAGGTGAAACGAAACCACGTGATGGAGATATAGTTCATTACTTAGCCAACCAAGCGGTTATAACACCTCACGAAAACACTACCAAATTGAGAGCGGTGTTCGACGGCTCGGCACGCCTGAAAGAATCACCATTTCTTAACGACGTGCTTAACCGAGGACCAGTCATGCTACCAAAACTCTTCGACATCCTCCTACGATTTAGAATCGGAAACGTCGCGAAGGGAAGTGACGTGGAAAACACTTTTCTCCAAATCCGACCTCACGAAAAGGATAGAGACGCAACTTGTTTCCTGTGGCTTCGAGATATAAACCAGACAGCGGTAGCTAGCCATACCGTCACCTACCGTTTCAACAGATGACGTTTGGATTAATTTGCTCAACGTTTCTTCTCGCAGGAACTATCAAGCACCATTTGAAAAAGCACGCCAAAAATCCTAAGCTCCCGAAGGAGATCGAGGCAAACACATACGTCGATAATGTACTCGTCACCGCAGCGACTACTGAAGGTGCAGTACAGATGTACAAGGATTCAAAGAAGATTTTCGAAGAAATGAGCATGAATCTCCGAGAATTCGTATCCAACGCTTAGCAAAAACTAACTGTGGTTCTGAACTCCGCTCACTGGGCCCTACATCCTGTCAAAATAGCATCGCAAAAGCTCAGCTTGAGCTGGGAACCATTCCTTGTCAGCGGTGGGTGCCTCCTCTACTGCATATTCAATGTGCCCATAGATGGAAGGATCTACGAGATTTTCAAGTGCAGCCAGTGGAAACAGCAAACCACAGTATTGTAGATGTCGCTGTTCTGACAGAAAATGGTCGACGGCAAAGAATGAAGTTACTTGAACTGAAACCGACTATCCCACAGGATATCTATGAAATGACTGTCACTACCACATCTATCTCTATGCCTCCTACACCAAAACTAACGTCTACCATCATAAGTGATGGATCACGTCTTGCCATCTGGAAAACGGGAACACGCCAAGCCTCAGCTGTGATTCAACAGAAGCAGCCCGAGCGCTGAAGTGCTCGGCAAGCTTAAACGCTGCGAACTTGCAGAAAGCAAGATCAATTGCTTTTGCACTGACGTCAACATCACTAATGTATTCGAAAGAGAGCTGGAGAACCGTCTACCTGCTCGAGGACCATGGCTTCTCTTCGAGCCATTAAAAGGCGACCAACCTCAGTGATGGCCACCATTCCAGCGTTCGCGTCAACAGAGCTTCCCGTCCATTTAAAGAACAAGTACACTAGAACAGTCACGAAAGTTACTGATTCAATATGCAAAGTGACGGATACGATCGAACTAGGTTGCTATCAGTGTCCTCAGAGAGCCTTCGCAAACGTAGTTTGTACCGCAGACAGACTAGACACTATCAAGGCGATGTCGATCATGAAGTCGTTCGTGAACGATGTCTTCGAGCGAATCGCTGCTGAAGCCTCGCGTCTCGCCCACTACAACCTGCGAAGTTTCGTGAGGAAAAATAAGCACTACGTTGGAACTCACTGGAATCTTGTATGGTACGAACAATTCACGGACCGATCACAAGAATCATCGAAGGAAAAAGCAATGTGTACGACGAAATCGTGCTACCGGATTTTTCCACATAGCCGACGTCTTCATATCGTGGTACAAAACTGTTGTAATTGTAGCATTGTGCTTCGTCGAGGCGCTGTCCATCGGTTACATCACCTTCTGGACATGCGGTTCCACCATCCTCACTGGAACACTCAGAATGGTCTTCCGGATCTTTCAGTGGCTGGCGACGACTATTCTTTCAGTTGCAAGAAAGTTGTTGGAATCCATGCTCCATTGCTGACGAAGAGGAACTGCTTCGAAAAAACTTCTGTAGTAGCACTGCATGTTCTCTATACCGCATGTCTTCTATATGTCGCATGATGCTACCTAATGCAAATATCATAGATAGTTCCTTCACAACTTACTCAATATTTTCAGCTGCAATGGACGCTACAACCGCCAAGGCAGCTGCCTCAACAGCAACAACCTCTGCTCCAGCGACGACCGGTACATTCAAACGGCCATCACCACAGAAGCAGACTAAACCGGCAAAGTCTCAGCTGATTCGCCTGCAGTAACAGCCCCAGCTCTCCAGCGGCTACGTCAAGTCTCGCAAACGACAGCCTGGCTCTTGCTCCGTCGAGAACTTCGACGCGCCTGTCACCAAAGAAGGACGTGCTTCAGGAAAACTGCTCAAAGATTTTTTCCATCAGGGCAGTAAAATCCTCCAGCCAGCAGCATCAAAGGCCTATGAGTTCGCCCCAGCGGTTGCGGTTGTTCCGTCAGGCTTCAGGCTAATCTTCACGATCTCTGCTTTGATATCCTCGAGCGGTTGTTCCGTCGACAGAAGCTCTTGAAAAGATAGAACATCTAGAGAAAATAATGAAGAAACACGAGTTCAACAAGGAAGCGCTCGAGGATATCAAAGCAGAGATCGTGAAGATTAGCCTGATACTGAACGCCATATTCGACCAGACCGAAGGGAATGCTAAAGCTCCGGATCTCATGACTAACCACTGCGCACCTGGACTAAGGCTAGACGAAATGTTCGCCAATATTAGTGAAATCAAGGAGACGGTGGAACCGCTCGACGCGAGCAAGATTGCTTCCAATATGAATCAGCTGAGCATCCTCATAGCCGAATTAGAGAATCACCACCGCAATGCACCTCCTGCGCTTACACTTCAGGCTCCAACGCAGCCCCTTTCCAGGAAAGCGGCTCGCGGCAAGCAGACGACAATACGCGACATCATACTTCAATGCCGAGCGAGCAGCATCGTTCCCCGTAGCTGAGATATTCATGCCGTACGCCACTGCCGAGATACTCACGCCACATTCCGTCGCCGAGGGACGTCCACCGCACTCCGCAACTGAGGGACTCGCGCCGTACTCCGCCGCTGAGGGACTACCGTTGCACGCCGCCGAGGGACGCCCGCCGTACGCCACCGCCCAGAGGATCGCGTCATAGCTCATCTCCTCACGACGGTTCGCGCAATAGCCATCGAGACCCGATTGACTAAATGCGGCCTGATCGAGAACCAAGGTGGCGAGGACTAAAGCGCAACGAATGTTCCTGAGACCGCCGCAGTTGATTGATTGATTGATTGTTGTTGTTTTGTATAATATTATATTTATTTTATTCCTATTCCTTTATTCCTTATTTATTTCTCCATTTTTTACGCAATATTTCATATATTCCACTCCTAATACTCGCTTCAGTCACATAGCTTCTATAACGCTCTCTCACTCTCTCATAGGATGACTCATTTCTGTAACTGTCCGTAAGCTAATCAGTTGGCTGATCAGAACTTTCAACATGAGACTTATCGGTGCTTCTCATCTACCACAGAAGGACCCGCCCTCTTTCTTCCGCATAAAAGGGCCTGCTGTTAGCTGTTCTCATTCTGAGTTCGCTTGTGGCCGGCTCATCTTCCTCTGATTGCTCCCTATTCATCTTGTAGAATTATTAGTATTTACATAAAGGTTTAACCCAGTATCATCTTGTTGTGCAACAGCACCGAGAGGTTCGTGTGGTGATAGAAGACAAGCCCCGCGTGGGAAGAAGGTTCGATCTACACTGTCGCCATCAGCTTAACATCGAATCTCAATATTATTTAAATTTGGAAATATCGAATTTCGAATCTTCTATTATTAGGTTTTAGAAAAACCGAATAATTTTCGTTTTTAAAAATTTCGAATTTTCGAATAATATTCGGCTTTCGAATCGTGGAATATTCCAATAAATATTTAGGAACATGGCTTAGAAGTCCCTGGTTACCATGATTTTTAAATAACGCCAACAAAAGCTGCTCGTTTCTAATAGCATAACAGTCCTGAGCACAAAGTGAAAAAAAGCGAGTGAAATTTAAACATACACCGGAAACATGTACTGAATTCCAATTTCCCAAAATTCATAGTGGGGCAAATTTGCAAATTGTTCGTACAGTTTCCCTGAAATTACCGACTGGTAATGTTAATTTCAGGGAAACTACACGAACAATTTGCCATACGGATGTTCTTCACGGGTTTAAAAAGCTCGTTCTACAGCCGTCACACCATCGCGATTCTCATATCAAATGAGCAGCTGCCCCCAAAAATCAATAGTTATCGATCAATGGCCTGACGATCGATTTTGTTCATCCACTTTCTAGCCGTCCAGCGGCTGACAGTTTTTCTGAGATCCGGTGAGAACCATTCAAATCGCCGGTCCGAGATCAACAATTCTGTGCAGGCATCACGGGTATGTAGATTGGTCTCACGAAGTACCGTGGATATGCTTCCGTTCAGTTGGAGCTGGTGGTCTAATGGCACAGCACCCCGCCCAGATAGCAAGTGGTACGGGAAGGGGTCCCACCTGGGGCTAGAAGGGTATCGCAACCGAGCTTTATCACAGCCTTCATTATGGATGTGCGGATTTTTTTTGAGACACCGGAATGCTGAAGACGAAACGGAAGAGCTCAGCTCGTAGATGGCCCAAGTCGGAGTAGGCAACACGCAACCAGAAATAAATGCTTCACTTGAATTTTTACAGATATGCCTTAGATGGTGGCTATATCTACTTAGCTGCTAATGGACTTATACAATAAGCCTTTTATCATCAACGTTAACAATACAACAATAATAATAACGTGGAATGGATTACTTTTCAATTATCTCTAGCACAAGATATCGAAGTTTTTGAAAACTCCTATTTCGCGATTTCTCTACGATGGACCTGGAAATCCCCCGTTGGCCAGTTCCACAACGAGGTCGACCACATCATCTTCAACCGCAAGTATTGCCTGACCGACGTTTCTGTTGTCCCCAGGTTCTGGTTCTAGGGTTACAAAGAAATAACTTGGAGCTATGGCCGTGGGTAGATGAGGCTACGAATTTGGAAAGCTCACCAACTTTCAAACCGAATACTTTACTTCTCTTGTAAAACTATGTTGAACCTTCTCCCGTCTCTCCACAGTAGATTTTTAGGAAAGAAAACGCAGGTTCCATACTCGAGAATAGGACGGACAAAAGTCTTGTACGCTTTAACTAACAGCGAGGAATCGTTGGTACTAATAGCTTTGAATAGAAGAAGGAGTCTCTGGTCAGCTTTACTAGCAATTTGTTGGCAGTGATCATAGAAACTCAACATGGCGTCTAAGTAAAGCCAAGATCTCTAATTTTTTCAACCTTCTTCAAAACTATTCCTTTGATTCAAGCGAAAGAGGTGGCTTCTTTCGAAGTGTCATTCGCGCGCACAACCCTGCTGAAGATCTTAACGTTGTCAGCAATGTCGTCAAACTGAGCACCACACAAACAAGAACGATCGTCTTCCTAATTAGATTAGGCCTTTCCTAGAAGGGCAAGGTAAAATTGCAACTTGAAAGATAACTACAACTTCCACTGAAATTCGCGATGGTAGAGCTAGAGTTCCACCCTACTTCGCCTCGTGCACTATACGTCCACTAACCGAAACCTAGCACTACAGCGTGCAATCGTGTAGGTTAAAAGGTATCCACGGAATTGAGAGGGTTCGAAATAATTTTGCTCGGAAGTTGTTGATTCGCTTGGGAGGCTTCTTATTTGTACTCCACGATCTCAAAAGCGGTATTCAGAAATAGGTACTTGGATCTTCCGCCCTCGTATCGCAACGCAAAGTGTTCGATGTATGTCTCGTTCACAAAATTGTGCACCAACCTAGTGCGGCTGGAATTGACACAATTTGACACATAAACATAACTCCACCGTGAATTTGCCCGAGATCCCCAGCGGCAGCCTCATCATCTGAGGACTCTCGAACAAGTTCAGAAGAGGGTCGGTAGAGGATGAAAGAGCGCACGGCGCCGGACTTCCCTTAAAATTCACGGCACCCTAATTCGTTCTAACAACAATTATTTTCAGGAGTGTTTTCTATTTTATGGTAATTTTCCCAGAAATTTCCCTTCATGTATTTATTACTAGACTGGCAAAAGCAATTTTTTTATGGATTTTCGATCCAATCCTAATTCCAAAAATCCGTTAAGAATCTGCCAAATCGTTATGTCAAGTTTTAACATAAAACGCCTTTAATTCGTTGAAATTGTGAAATCGTTACCAGTTAAATGTATATCCATTCGAGAGCACAAACAGTTGGAAGAAGCAAATTCTTTACCTTTTAACAAATACAGAACGTTGAGAGGTTGGTGAAGGGTGAAGCTTTAGAACGCTTTTATACCATGAACACGCAAGAATTGGCAGCAGTTTCCTTATAGCCCAACGAATACAGAGGCGCTCCAAGACAAACCAAGAAGGCAGTGCCAACTACAAGCTAGCAAGAGCAGATGCAATGTGCGGCACTTTCTGCAAGAAACGTCAATTCAGGAGAACTGAGCGTGCTGAAGTGAAATGACCGCGTTGTAAAAAGTAAGGCTAGTCACAGCAGAGTCACCGTATTCCGGCATCAGACAGCGACCCACCCGAGATATGACGTGCAAGGGTAGAGCAACGTCGACAGGATCTAACCAGGGCGAGAAAGTACATTGTGATGTAAGGGCGTTTTGCGGCTCGGTCTGCCCCGTCGCTTCTTGAAAAAGCCATCACATGAGCGCGCTGACGTCCTCGCTTCAGCAGATGGCACAGAACGATAGCGGGAGTGGCAGGCCCCGGCGGACGCCTCGACGCCGACCGGGCGGAGGGGCTACAGGACAGAAGGAAGGAATCTTCGGCTATCGATCTGGTCGACTGAAGGATGCGACGATTCCCGTGATAAGCGCCACAGCAAACTGCGCACTGTTCAAACGAAAACAGCGCAGCGCAGGCCACTGCGTCGCGTTCGGAGACGATGAGTCAGACGGTGCCCGTCTCAAGGACACCGGCCCGGCGCTTCCCGGTGGTGCAGAGGCTCTGCCGGTGAGCTCCACCGGGGTAGTTTCCTACCTCGGGCGCAGTTACAGAGAGGTACCCAAGCATGTTGCGCGGTCTCAGGCTGCCTACCAGAGAGCACACAAAATACTAGGCGTTATATTTCTTGACGATTTTTTAAGGGAAAATTTTCATCAAATTCCTTTAAAACATACAAGTAGCTACGAACTATCATTTCAAATAAAAATAAAAATCAGGAAAACCGTGTATGTTCCTACTCCAACAGGTGCGCAACTAATGTCCAACGAGCACAAGCCTAGCGGCCGCCAAACCTCTGGCATATGATAGGACAGAATCTTTACTGCCCCTATGGAGCCCATCCACCCTCTATCCCATGCACGCGATTTGTACTCGGAAGTGCCCGTTTTCTACGTGGAGAGAAACGGATCATGAGAGTACCAATCCGAAGTGCTTGATCTGAAGAAAAATAATTAAAATTAATCGGTCGACAGGTCGACAACGCTTACTGTCCGAGGCAATAATACCCCCGAATTCCAGAGCCATCACCCTCCCTACTTCTTTCCATCCCCCCCCCCCCCCCCCTCCGCTCCTCGGTAATACTTTCTTACCGCTGGCGAGAGTGATAGCACTCACTGTGACACTGAGTCCCGTCACACACGCCACGAACTCTGTGACGCGTCTTCACAAACCCGACGCACATTGGACGATAGTGAGGAAAAATACTGGTCTCCCCTTTCTTTCCCCTCTAGAAGTCCCCCTTTGCTGGTCCCCTCTTCACTGGTCCTCTCCTACTGGTCCCCTTACTCGGAATCCCTACGCAAGTTGGAGTAGCGGCACTTCACTGGACCTCCCTTTACTGGTCCCCCCTTCGCTGATCACACTATCCTTCACCGATCCCCATTGCTGGTCCCACCCTCACTGGTCCTCCTTTTGCTCATCAATCCTTTTCCGGTCCTCCCTTCACTGGACCCCTCCCCCATTCATCGTCCCCCATTACTGGCCCCTTCCTCACCGGTCCCCCTTCACCTGGTCCCCTCTTCACAGGTCAACCTTCCACTGGTCCCCCCTTCACTGGACCCCTCCCCCTCCTTCACCGGTCCACCCTTCGCTGGACCACTCCCCCCCCCCCCTCTCTCACTGGTCCCCCTTCACCTGGTCCCCTCTTCACTGGTCAACATTCTACCGGTCCCATCTTCACTGGACCCCTCTCCCCTCCTTCACCGGTTCCCCCTTCACTGGATCTCCCCTCACAGGTTCCCATTGCTGGTCTCACCTTCACCTGGTCCCCTCTTCACAGGTCAACCTTCCACTGGTCCCTCCTTCACTGGACCCTTCCCCCTCCTTCACCGGTCCACCCTTCGCTGGACCACTCCCCCCCCCCCCCCCCTCACCGGTCCCCCTTCACCTGGTCCCCTCTTCACTGGTCAACATTCTACCGGTCCCATCTTCACTGGACCCCTCTCCCCTCCTTCACCGGTTCCCCCTTCACTGGATCTCCCCTCACAGGTCCCCATTGCTGGTCTCACCTTCACCTGGTCCCCTCTTCACAGGTCAACCTTCCACTGGTTCCCCCCCCCCTTCACTGGACCCCTCCCCCTCCTTCACCGGTCCACCCTTCGCTGGACCACTCCCCCCCTCACCGGTCCCCCTTCACCTGGTCCCCTCTTCACTGGTCAACATTCTACCGGTCCCATCTTCACTGGACCCCTCTCCCCTCCTTCACCGGTTCCCCCTTCACTGGATCTCCCCTCACAGGTCCCCATTACTGGTCTCACCTTCACTGGTCCCTCCTTTATTGGTCAACTGGTCCCCCTTACTGGAACCCCATCCTTCACCGGTCCTCCATTATTGGTCCCACGTTCACTGGTAACACGTCGTCTGAATCCGGAATCCTCGCGCGACATCGGTGACACCTCTTCCGAACCCGGACGCCTGTTGAACAACGACGGTGACATGTGTTCTCAGCCCGAATGTGCTTTGCGCGACATCGGTGACACGGCGTCTGAATCTGGAAGGCCTTCCGCGACATTGGTGACACCTCTTCTCAAACTGAGCGTCCTTTGCGCGACATTGGTGACATGTCGTCTGAACATGGACGCCTGTCGACAACCACAACAGCTGACAACTGGTGACAACTACAACCCACTCCCCTCCCCATACTTCCTCCCAACACACTCCTTCAGCACTTCTGTGCAAACAAACACACCCACCCACACACACCCACCCACACACACGCACTCACTCGTCCACAGACAAACGACCGTTCTCGATTATATTAGGCAAGTGCTCCGACATGCCTAACGGCGTGTTTCGCACTTGCGCGCTTCGCGCGACTTTGTAGCATCACTGACCTATGGAAAGTGTTTTTGTAAAACATAAAATTCACTAGCACCTAGAACCTGGTACGTGGTTTATCGGCATCAAGTCGTTCACGACTTCCGTGCATTCATCACAGAGATTCTCTCCGGACCGGTCATTAACGCCATTGGTTTGCGGTGCGCAGTACTTCTGTCCCTCAAGTTGCTCCTCCGCAACAGTTCTCATGCTCAACAGCTAGCGTTCCCAGATATCGTTGACATGTCTTCCGAAACCAGGCTCCCCCTCACTCGTTTATTCTTACTGGACCTAATCACTGGTGCGCCTTTACAGGTCTCCCCTCCCCTCTTTAGTCCCCACCTTCCTGGTCCCAACTACTGGCCCACTTCTTTGTTTCCACTATTGACACCTACTGGTCTCTTTTTGCTGGTTTCCCCGTCATGGCCGCTCCTCCGGGTTTTTCCTTTCCTTGGTCGCTCTCCTGGTCCACCATAGAGGTCCCCCTTACCGCCCTTCTCCACCACCTCCTTAGTGGTCCTCCCATGCTCACGACACGGTCGTTGACACGTATTCAGAATCAGGAAATGCTTGCGCCGCGACGTATGGGGCCTGTTTTCTGGATCAAGAAGCTCAAAAGCGCGCTGTGTCGAGCATGAAGAGGCAATGCATATGGCAGATTCCTTGTTGTCCGTATGAATTCTCTTACGGCTCCCTTTTTGTTGGTTCCCCGTCCTGGTCCCGTCTCCAGGTCCATTCTTTAAGGTATATTCCTTCTCCCCCCCCCCTCGGAATCCTTCCTACTATTCTACCCTAATTAAGTAGGCCTTCCACGCTCACGACACGACGACGGCGAGCGAATGCCCATTGTGTGACATCGGTGTCACATCCTCTAAATCCGGTCTCTCTTAATGGTAATGGATCCCCTTGCTGATCCTTCTTACTGTCCCCCTCCCCTGATTGGAAACTCCCCAATGATCCCTACATATTGCCTAAACTCTTCTTGGTGCCTCCTCCTGGGGCCGGATTCATCAAAGTTACTGCATTAACTTTAACGGAGAACCATAAACGAAGGCTCAGATAAGGTGGCTTATTGCTCACCATATCGCTTGATAAGCCGCGTTGTCTAAGCTATTTGCGTACAATTCTCCGTTAAAGTTACTGCAGTAACTTTGATGAATTCCGCCCCTGGCCTGCTTCATTCTTTCCCCACCCCCCCCCCCCCACATCGACCATCACGATGCTCCTCCTGGTCGCTCCCTCCTGATCGCCATCGGTTCTCCACCCTCAAAGTCTCCCTTCTACCCTTAGCCCTTTAGTGGTCTTCTCATGCTAATGGCACGAAGTCGGCTTCTGAATCTGGACGCTCAGAAACGCGCGTAGGTGGTGTTGTGTTAAGCAGTAAAGGGCTGTGTATCCCCTGCTGCAGCAACATCTCACGTTCAATAGCAAAATTTGTTCCCGCTGTGGATGATGCAGCGTACCTCACTTAGGTTAGATCACTCCACGGACAAACTCTTTTATATACAGTTGGTGATTGGTGATTGGTGATTGGTGATGGTGATGGTGATGATGATGGTGATTGTGATAGGAGGTGATATCTCACATAGGTTAGATCACTCGACCGCTCTCGCTGTGGATGAAGCGGCGTACCTCACTTTGGTTAGATCACTCCACGGACAAACTCTTTTATATATAGGTGGTGATGGTGATGGTGATGATGATGGTGATTGTGATAGGAGGTGATATCTCACATAGGTTAGATCATTCGACCGCCCTCGCTGTGGATGATGCGGCGTACCTCACTTTGCTTAGATCACTCCACGGACAAACTCTTTTATATATAGGTGGTGATTGTCCCATAAGTCCTCGCCGTTTTTTCAACGATTCACTGCAGATTTCGCCGGCGGTCTCTTGCATAGCGCTGCATAGCTTTCGAAAGAGAATGATTTGCACTATCAAAGCGTGTATCGCATTTCTTTTCTCATCATGAATTTTGTCAATTTTTAGGTCGTTGAAGTGAAAAGTGAAAAGTGAAAAAGTAGCCATTTGCGCACTTGTTCTCTCCGCTTAGGTTTGTAATTTTTTTCGCAGTTTTCTATAGCATTTGGAAGGCAATGTTCGGTGTTACAAGTACATGTGTTGGTCCCACTTCTCACTTGCCCTTTATTGATTTTTAGGCCATCAATTCGGGAATTCCGACTTTTCCGTCCGAATACTTACCAAAACTCCGGTTCTGTGGTTGGACTTTTTTGCTTGGTGTTATATGTCGTTTGGAAGAAGATGTCTTGCTCAGTAAGAATTTGTGTCGCGTTTATTGGCTCACGCTGCTTTCTGTCGAATATCAACAACTGAAGAAGGAGAAGGAGTTGTTGGTGAAGACGAATTTTCTCTTTTTGGCATTTTGTTGAATTCAATAGAAATCAATAATCGCGACACATATTCTTATAGAGCAAGACATTCTCTTTCGAATAACATATAACATCAACCCAAAAACTCTAAACGCAGAGCAGGAGCTGTCGGAAATATAACCATCCTCCTTCGCACGTCCCAATTCGATGACCTAAAAATCAATAAAAGACAAATGAGCAAATAGCACTAACACATATTCTTGTAGCACAGAATATTGCCTTCCAAATGCTGTAAAAAACTGCGAAAAAATTACAAACCTAAGCGGGGAGAACAAGTGCGCAAATGGCTACTTTTCACTTTTCACTTGAACGACCTAAAAAATGTCAAAATTCATGATGAAAAAAGAAAAGCAATACATGTTCTGATAGAGCAAATTATTCTCTTTCGAAAGCAGTGCGGCGCTATGCAAGAGACCGCCGGCGAAATCTGCAGTGAATCGTTGAAAAAAAACGGCGAAGACTTATGGGAC
>OX377203.1:59673017-59878533 GCA_947396885.1 Heligmosomoides polygyrus polygyrus | reverse complement strand
TCTTAGGGAAGCAAAGCGTGCTTCATTGCCATTATACCGCTGTTATTGTCCTTTGGTCTCGTAAAGGAAATGGATGGAGCAGCCATCCATTTCCTTCACAGTGGGTAATAAAAAATAATTAAATATAAACCACTGGGTGACGACAGTAAATAATAGTGTTCATTTGATTATTCGAATATTCGACTATTCAAAATTCGATCATTCGAAATTCGAAATTTTGAAAATCGAATATTATTCGATCACTCGAAATTCGAAATTTTTTCCCAAGGACAAAGGTATAATCCACATAGCTTCAGTCGCAGACGTTCGGTTCGGCTTGTCAGAAACTCGTACGTATCGACGTTCATGGTCGAGTCGTGTTGACGAGGACACCAACGCCGCCTACTCCCCTGCTGTCTCATGTTCCGAGCAAGTTCTCCGTAGTCGTAGGCGGCGTGTGAGGAGTGGTGCCATCCCCTATCGCTCAGTCCGATGACGTTCTTGATCTTCCTGGTTTGCATCCTGAGGTCCTCCTCAGATGCAAGCGTGCAAGCGTTGCAAGTACGGATAGTCGTCCTAGTCCTCACGAATGAGTGCACGAATATGCCACGCCCACTTACAAGGAACGAGTCGACCCGACACAGCAGGAGCAAGGAGTACATCGCCTGCATCCCACCTGTTTCTCTGGGCAGTACACGGTCGCATCTGATTCACGATTCATTTCCCTTTTCCTTTTCTTTTTACCACCCGGAGACGCGCCACATGGCCCTGCGACAAGCGGTCCGAGATTCCTCTAACAAGAGACCCCGAAGGTTACTTAACGGGGGGATCTCTGGAAGGATTGACATTTACTTATTTTAAATCAAAGACAACAGATGACGGCCCATGAATAGGCTGAGTCATCGCTTCGCCTCGACTCAGATTGCGTACACACAATTCGCCGTACATTGAGCGATGCGCGAAACTCAAAAATAGTTTTTTTTCAACATAAGGCTTCACTGGTTTTCGAAGCTTGTTAAGAGATTCGTAAAGAATATTCGAATATTCAATATTCGAAGCCTTCGAATGTTCGAATCCCACCATATATAATAGAGGAGGGTTTTTTGTCTGTTCGTAATTCTTCGGAACTTCGTAAACATTGCGGGCTCGATGGTTTAATCACCCAAGTTTGAGGCACGACTTCTCTCTCCGAAGGGGAGCGCCGAGAGGTGAGCAATCGCCGCTGCCGAGGAGGACACGTGAGGCGTCGCGAAATAGGCCGGCGCCGCGGCTCTGTCTGCGCACGTGTTGGGTGGCTACTGCCTCGAATTGACCCCCTTGAAGCCTCCTGTCCTCGCTACCGTTCAATTAGTGAACCTGCAGTATCCTGCGGTGCTGCTGCAGTTGTGTTGCTGCGGGGTACGGCTCTGTCGCCTGTGTGCTCCGGCCGAGGTCACAGCTCATTGCTTCCTACCTCCGCTGTGTCCGGGATTTTCCTATACTATCCTAAGTTCGATGTGTTGAGCACATGCATACGTTTCTCCCGCCACTCATGCTTCCTACTTATCGCTTGGATCCCCAGTTTGGTGGTTCATGTAAGTGGCATTTACACTCTCAATCATATAAAAGCTGTTAATCGAATAAAATCTGCGGTGAACTTTTGGAGTGCACGGCGCGATCTCGTCTTTTATTGCGCAGTATGTTTGCTTCTTAGAAGTGGGCTGTACGTAAGATTCTCCCATTCGAAGTTCGTTGGGTTGAGCGCATGCGTCGGCTTTTCCCGCCCACTCACGCTTCCTATTTATCGCACCTACATGAACCACCACAGTGGGGATATGTGCGTTCCTCACTGTTGTATTTGTTGTTCACCTTCTGCAATCAATCGAATAAAAGTCGCAACGTCTTGGAAGTGTCCAATTCGACGTGAACAGTTCCGTCGTAGCATTTGAGTTGGATGCTTATTACCCCGATAGCAGAACGTAGCAGCGTGCAAGTGAATCATTTAATGGAACTCTGCATTATTCACGAAATTATTTTTAGTACTTCCACATGACTATGACAACAATTTCCAATACTGTTGTGAGACGGAGCAGAGACAATTATTGGAAGATTGAGCAGTGTCAAATATTAAGATCAGAACGAGACCAACTTTATGGCCGAAGCACACCCAACTGATTATGAATACAGATAGAGATCTATGTGGGAGTTGCCTGACTGTGTTGGCCGACGGATGCGCCCCACAGCTGATTGGGAGATTTGATCACAAGTGACTGGTCCACTTCAAACGATCATAACTTTCTTCATACTCACTGAATTCAGCTGAGATAAGCATAGTTCGAATCAGCACACATTTCCAACGCGGTACTAGCTGATTAATTCCAAGAAACTCTGTGGTCGAGATGCGACAAACTCTAGAAAGGCAGTTTTTGCGTGGGCCTAATTTGTGAAGATTCTTGCAGACGGGAAGTTCTAAAAAGTGCTTAAAAAGGTGGAAGTCGGTTGGCGCAAGGTGTCGTGAGTATGGCGGGTGAGGCAGAACTTTGACTCCAACTTCGCCTAACTCAGCGCGTGGTGATTCGCGAAACGTATAGGCGGGCGTTGTCGTGGGACCTCATCTGTCGACCAGTGCCGGTTGCAGCTCACGCAGTTTTCGGTACATCTCGTCGACTTCGTCACAGTAGGACTCTAATGTGATGGTTCGGCCTGGTTCTAAAAAATTGTAGTGAATCACCGCGAGCCGCCGACTACCACACTGTCACCATCGTCTTTTTCTTATGCGATTTCGGCTTCGGGAAGTGCCTGGGGGCTCGACAACATCAACCCACTGTCGTGGTCGTTTTCGGTTATCGAACAGATCCAACTTTTTTCAAGTGTGACGACTCGATCCAAAAACGTGTAGTTTTGTTTCCGGAGAAGCAAAGAAGAACAAATTTCGAAACTCGACAATTTCTGGCGATCACTCAGATCGTGGGACACCCACCTTCCGAACTTTTTCACCTTTTCGAGGTCTTTTGATTCATCTGTCACAACAGTTTTACTGTCTTCTAAACCGTCGTCCTGGATTGCTATAGGTTTGCTGCTTTGGGGTGCACCTTCAAGGTCGGAATCTCCAGACCGACATTTCTAGAACCACAGTTGCACGGTCCTTTCTCCAACACTATTCGGCCCCAACACATGGTTATTTGCCGAGCTGTTTCTACTGCCCATCAAATCAACGGATTGGCCCAGTTTGACATAGAACTAAAGTATCGTTCGAAACTTCCCTTTGGACATACTTCAATAAGTCTTCGAAGAAACACAATTATTAAGCGCAGGTGGAACAGAAATTACTCCATCAGATAGGGCGAAAAATTCCGTATCAGGCCTTATATGATAATGCGAAGTAAGTTGAATTTTGGTTCAGTAGGAAATGAACGAAAAGCCGTTGCACAAAAACCGCCAGAACTTTCAGTCAGCCTAATAGTTTAAGGGCCTGCTTCTTAATAGAGGGGGTCTATCCTTGAGAGCAGTACTCTGAATGTGGCATCTTGAAGTCTTGGCCGATTATGGTAGGTAACAGATGGAGTGGGAAGGGTGAGATCAGCGCCACCAAATTTGCCCAGCTTTCAACAAAGGAGATTATTTGGGGTGCTGATCAGAATATGATATCCGTTCTTCTTGGTTAACCTCTCTCGGCAATGTTGGGCGATAATTTTTGGCGACCGCAAATAGTTCTAATGGATCGGACCTATTTCCTGTCGAAATTCTTCTTTGCGATTTAAAAGCGATTCATGGTTTCGAGTGTTTTTTGCGAAGATCAAGAATATGCCAGGGAAGTTGGGGCGTTTGGGGGAGTAGAGTACAGACTAATACTAATGCATCACATCAAGTGGCCGGATTCCTCAACGACTTACAGCAATTTAACGGCGAATGTACTGCCGAAATCCCTGATAGCGCGGCCTATCAACAGCGATATGGTGAAATGTTTCACCGTATTGCTTGATAAGCCGCGCTATCAGGAGTTTCGGCAGTATTTCCTCCGTTAGGTTGCTGCAAGTCGTTGATGAATCCGGCTGTGCCACAATATGCTGACAAAGATTGTTAGCGCTGATGAACGCAATGGATTGTAGCAGGTGCATAGGAATGGCCTTGGAAAGCTTCACTATCATCTTTGCTTTAATTATGTGGTTTTGGATTTCGTAGCTTTCTTTACCAGACTATTTTTTAGATCGATAACCGGCTAGGGGGTGTGTTGACAGATGCAGAACTGCGGGTCCGATCGGACATCTGGGCCGCTGGTGACGCGGCGTCATTTTACGACAAAGCGCTCGGTCGACGGCGAATTGAACACTGGGAAAACGCACAGGTGCTGTCGGTCCATTAGTTGTTGAGAGCAGATTCGTCTAGTTTGTCAGTGTTTAGGTGAGCGGACGACTGGCCGGCGAAAATATGACAGGAGCGGGAAAAGCTTATTGGTAGGAGTAATTTTATCGCCTTCGAGGTAGGATCCATTTGAGGAGACGTCTCTCCAAGAGTTTCGTTCAGGTATCAGCCGGCATTTTTCACGAAAATCGCGCCCCACTGGAATATCAACGCTGTGGGCATAACGGACGCGTCGCTGCCCACTGTATCAGTGTTTGCGAAAGACGTTGGTATCCGTTGTGTTTCCCGCTTTTCAAAACGAGTGTCTTCGAACTCGAACGCAGTGAGTACGCAGTGATGTTGCAGGAGAATGTCAGTGACGACCTTGAACGAGGAGTCGTATTCTACAAAGACGAGCATGAAAAGGTGGGGTTTGCAGTGTTTCGAGGTTGTTAACCTTCTGGCCACTTCAATCCTGGGGCCGGATTTATCAACAATTAAACCCTTGGGTATGCGGGGTATAAGGGGTGGAGATAAGGCAAGAATCAGAGACGCAGGCTTCATCTGGGTATCTCTACCCCCTATACCCGCGGGTTAGTCGTTGATGAATCCGGCCCCTGGAAGAATGACGTAGTGGATGTTGTTTCACCTGCTATGGAACGTCAACTCTTTTTCTCATATATTTTTTGCACCTCGTTAGGACCTGTCAGTCTCGCGCTTGCTCCTGCGATTGACATGACTTCAACTGTCGCACATTTCTATTAACCCTTCATACATCTCAGACGAGGAACTGTCGAGTGGTTTCGTCCCCATTTTCGAAAGTGAAGTTTCGTGCTACCTGTCTGAAAAAGATTAGTCACAGAATTCGCCAAACCCAAGGTTTTCGATTTTACTGGTTTACTTTCATACAGAAAAAATCTGCTGCGCGCAGCGCAGAAAAACGGGTGAACCTCCTTTGAAAGAAATGATGAATAAGATTGCGTAGGACGCGGCCTACAAACCTACTCACATAGTCTGAAGCCCCTCTTTAAGTAAGTCGAGGATCCTCATGAATATATTTTCTTATACGTGAGCAAATTTCTTTTAAATTGTATATATTAGGCCCTTTCTTTCCCTTTTATACGGTTAAGTTTCTGTTGTGGTTTTCAAGAGCCACACTGCACACTTGGCAGGGTCTCCCACTGGTGCCGGGCCCATGAAGACCGCTGAAAGAAGGCAGATCTCACCTACAAACCCTAAAAGAAGGCCTCATGGATGGCCAATTTACTTCTGGCCCTTTCTATGTGAATCGATAGACTGGGAGTACATGTAAGGCGATTCGAGGCCGCCTTAAGTCTCGCCCCGTCCCTTCGGGCAGTCTGGCTGGCTGCCCGGAGTTCTTCGCCCGCACGACAGAGCCTGACAAACTACCGTGTATATTGGAGTCAAACACAGCAGCACTAAAGGGCCTCATTCCCCTGACCCCGAAAGAGCCCCCACTTCTGCAGCGATGGGAAGGACCAGTACGGAGAGGCTGCTAAAATCTCAGGGCCTAACCAGGCTGCGCTAACTGAGAAGGACTAGGATGACGATCTGTAGTTACAACGCCCGCACGCTCGCATCGGAAGCATCCGTCGAGGACCTGATGATGCAAGCCAGGAAGATCAAGTACGACGTCATCGGACTGACCGACACGAGAAGACACCACCCCTGCACGCCGCCTACGACTCCGGAGAAGAACTGTTCCTCGGAGCATGCGATAGCAGGGGAGTAGGCGGCGTTGGTGTCCTCGTCAACACGCACTTGGCCATGAACATCGATTCGTACGAGTCTCTGACAACCCGAATCGGACGCCTGCGACTGAAGCGATGTGGCTCCGTGCCAGCTTTGACTGTATTCGTCGCGTATGCCCCAACATCCGACTACGACGACGAAGAGGTCGAAGCCTTCTACGTGGAGCTGGAGAAGTTCTATAAGGAAGATCATACCTTCTACGAGGTGATCATCGGCGACTTCATCGCCAAGATCGGACCGCGAAGGTCGCCGGAAGAACTTTACATGGGAACCCACGGTTTGGAGTGGAACGAGCAAGGTGAAAGGCTGTCTGATTTTATCATGTCGACCAACACCATCCATGGAAACTCACAGTTCCAGAAGCCTCCCTCTCTACGATGGACCTGGGAATCCCCTGGTGGCCAGTCCACAACGAGATCGACCACATCATCTTCAACCGTAAGTATTGCCTGACGGACGTTTCCGTTGTCCCCAAGTACTACACGGGATCGGACCACCGCCTCCTTCTCGCAGGGTTCCGCTTTTCTCGTCAAGGAGAGAAGAGCGTGAAATTCAAGAAGAGGAGTCCCAGAACGACCATCAACTGGGACCTTTACACCTCTCTCGCCGGCCTTTGGGAAGATACCGTCATGGACAACATCGACGAGGAATACGACTTCGTGCACCATCTCCACGATAGTGCTAAGGGAGCCGAGAGCTTGAAGACCACCAAGAGACGCCTGTCTCCGGAAACTCTGGAGCTGATACGCCAGCGTGGAGCAGCACGAGCGTCAGGCAACTACCAACTGACGTCTGAGCTTGCGAAGCTATGCAGAGCGGCGATAAAGGAGGATCTTAAGGAGAGAAGGGCGGAATTGTTGGCTGAAGCTGCAGAAGCAGGGTTGAGCATCCGCTATGCCCACTGCCCGCCGGAACCTCGCCAACTTGAAGACCGCCCTCCGACGTATTGACGGAACGGTAATCTCCTCCAGATTTACCATGGAGAAGGTCATCCACGACTTCTACTCCGATCTCTTCGATAGCCACGTCCACCTGCCCCCACGCCATCTTCCGCAGGATGGATACATTGTTCCCTCTGTTCTCCCTTCCGAGATCCGACACGCCATCTCGTCGGTGAAGAAACGTACAGCACCCGGCCCTGACAGGATCAGACCCGAACACCTGAAGAACCTCTCGCCAGCGCTCATCAACACCCTGGCGCGGCTCTTCACACGATAGCTGTCGGAGTGCAAGGTTCCATCTCAGTGGAAGACCAGCAAGACCGTCTTGCTGTACAAGAAGGGAGACGTGCACGACATTGGCAACTATCGCCCGATCTGCCTGCTGTCCGTAGTCTACAAGCTGTTCGCTCGAGTCATCCTGAATAGGATCAGCAGAACGCTGGACGAAGGACAGCTATGTGAGCAAGCAGAATTTCGGAGAGGATTCAGCACGATCGACCACATACACACCATTACGAAGCTCATCGAAGTCTCGCGAGAGTACAAGCTACCGCTGTGCCTTACGTTCATCGACGTGAAGAAGGCATTCGACTCCGTCGAAACTGAAGCGGTCATCAACGCCCTGCTCACTCAGGGTGTTCCTACCCAGTACATCAGAGTCCTTCGTGAGCTGTACAGTGGATTTACGACCAAGATCTCACCATTCTACAACGACGTCCTCATCGACGTGAAGAGAGGGGTTCGGCAGGGTGATACCATATCCCTCGAAGCTCTTCAGCGCCACCCTCGAAAACGCCATGCGCGAACTAGAATGGGAGGACATGGGAGTGAAGGTCGATGGCCGGCAGCTGCACCATCTGCGCTTCGCTGACGACATCGTGCTCTTAATACTGAGCATCAGCCAGGCGGAGCGAATGCTGGCCGACTTCCATCGTGTTTGTGGGAACGTTGGACTGCAGCTGAATCTTACGAAGACGATGTTCATGAGGAACGGAGACAAGTTTCTGAATTCTCGCTCAACGGAACGAACATCTCCGAATGCTCCAGCTACGTGTATCTGGGTCGCGAAGTCAACATGGCCAACGACCTAGTGCCAGAGCTGGGCAGGAGGAAACGAGCGGCTTGGGGAGCTTTCAAGAGCGCCGAAGAAGTCGTGAAGAAGTCGAAGAACGTCCGACTCCGTGCCCACCTATTCGACTCCAGTGTTCTTCCTGCTCTAACATACGCCTCAGAGATTTCCTTGGCTCTACGAAAGCAGGATGAACACGCGATCAGCGTCGTGCAGCGTGGAATCGAGAGGACGATGCGCGGACTGAAACGGCTCACGCAAGTGAGAGAAGCCTCGGGAGTTCCGAGTTTCGTCGACGTTCGAGATCAGAGACGCTGTCGCGTGGGCCAAGTTGTCGAAAATTAGGTGGGCCGGCCACCTAATGCGCTTCGCAGACACCCGCTGGACGAGAGCCGTCACCGACTGGATTCCGCGGGATGTCAAAGAACACCAGGACGCCCACCAATGCGTTGGTCGGACTTCTTCGTGAAAGCCCTGAACGACCGCTATGACGCTCTTCATGTCCCTCGAGCGAGGAGGATCCATTGGAGCACTCTGGCACGCGACAGGGATGAATGGAGACGCTGCTGGCGAGCAAGTCGATGATCAACGGGACGACAGGTGACAGGTGACAGGTGAAAGTCGTGAGGAATTCGTCTAACAAATGATAGCTGATAGCTGTGATAGCTCTCCATCAGCGAAGCGGTTGAACCAAGACGGACGGTGCAGGGCCCAAACACAATGTTTATCCAGTCGGCCGCATCCTTCGAACTGGTGTCAAGTTTGTGCTCGTGAATGGCTCGCTGCTGACGTTGATCCATTTTGTTCAAAATTTGCTCACGGGCTCGCTCGCACGCGCTTATGTACATATTTCTTGGAAGCCCTTTAGAACCTACTACACGACACTGCAGACATCCCCAGAAGTCCGGAAGGTGTCCTCAAGCAACTTCGAATAGACCCAAATGTGGACCAAACTAACAGTTTATAATTGACGGTTTATTGGGCTGATGTTCGTCGCCTTTATGTCCTTTTCAGGTGGCTGAACATAGTGACTATCATTCCAGACAACTCTCGTACCAATTTATCGACGTCCGAGTAATGGAAGGTTTGGTTGACCTGGGCGGGACCCGTACCTTGGGGCTTCGATTCGCGGTGTACGTGGGCATATGCGGACATGAAAAATTTGCCGCAAGCCGGCGAGTCGCCGTTGAGGAAAACATTGCTATGTGGGCTGGAATGCAAATATTGAGGTGATTCTATTCTGCTCAGAAATTAGTGCAGTCTTTTGAAACCAAGCTTGTTTTCAGCCCTAAATCTTTCACATTTGAAAAAGTTGTCTATATCTTCCGCAAATTAATCCCGTTGCACTCAAAACAACTTTTCCAGTTAATCGAACCTTGAAGTTGGAAATAGCGGGACAGGAACAGTATAAGATGTGCATGGAATTAGAGGGGGAGTGCCTGACATGAAAGAGTCAGCACTTACCGCTAAGGTGTCGCCCCTATCGCCACTGTGTTCGTAAGTTCAGACGCTCCCCGGGGTGCGCCCGACTACTGGCGCCTACTACGATTGCGCTACCGCGCGCACCCAAGAAGCCGGAATAGGATGATGTAGGAACTACGTTTTTCGTTAAAATAGCTGTGAATGGGAAAAACACTCGAGTGTAAGAGCAAGTAACACCTTCTTAGAATGCGCTAGAATTTTAACAAGCGAAGCGCAGTCATGTCCTCAGAAGCCCATAAGCGCAGTGGTGTTCTTAGAGCTCCATAACTCGTCTACTAGAAATGACGCTAAGTTGTAGATGAAAAACGGCCTCAATTACGGTAGGGCGCTGGATCACCCTCGATTACGATAGGTTGACCAACAGTTGAGATCGCCTCGGACGAATTTAAACGGACGAGCAGAATATATTTTGCTCCGTGGAAACTTCGGGCGACTTCGGTCTCGTAGGGCCAAAAGTCTGGGCATTATTCGTTTTCTGTCATTTTTGCTCTAATTTTCTTTCAATTTTTCTCAATTTTTGTTCTTGCATCTTGAAGGTGCCAAGTGTCTCGGAAGGGAGAGTCGCCTCCTAATTGTTAGAGGCATGAAGCCTTCTCCACGTTAGCAGAACATCTGCTCCGCTCGCGTCGCGTCATCCAGTAGTGAGATCCTGTCCGAAGACGCGCTGCACGCGATCACTCTACCGTAATTGAGCGCGTTGCTCCGCCTTCTACAGTAGGGGAGAGACCTAACGTAACGCACCCCATTAGCGCCTTCAGTCGAGTCGGCCGTTTACTATGGCGAAATATGCACAGATATTGAGAGGAGTGAAAGCTCTTTCCGGCTAAAGCGCGAAGAATTCAACATCACTCCGAACAAGGTAAAAAAGCGTATTGATCCTGAATCAGTGGAGGAAGGCTAAACTCAATCATCGCAGTGACTTTTACCCTGGTAATTGGTTATCGCGGGGTTGCCGAGGAGCGTTGTCTAACTGATACTGGGTAGCTGAGGCTAGGTAGGTGGACGAGGCGTTCGGGTGTGGCATTGCGCTGCGAAGCATGCTAAGGCTCTGTTAACCTCTTCGTCGTGTGTCATGACTCCTCGTGCGGAGTGCGCTTTCAGTTCCGTTTCATCTCAGCTGCTTGTTAAGGTCGTTGGTGTGCTTCTAATTAACGTCTACGGATCTGCGGTGGACGTCTCTCGCCGCCTCATCGAGGAGGGTAGGAGTGTCGAGGACTTCCGGCAGCTCGCGAAGCTCTATCCCTTGTACAAACCCGACGAGCCGGAGGAGGAGAAAAAGGCGGAGAAATCTGAGTAGCCATCTTTTGCGGTTGTTCCACTATCTTCGTACATCAGCTCAATCCTCTAGATGTTTTCGTCGCTAAGCACGTTCCAGTACTCATGAGTTTCCCAGTGTCTAGCTCGCGCACATAAGCTGTTAGTCGTCCTGTTTCGTTGACTTGTACAGTACTAGTAGTAGTTTCTAGAATAGGTTCAGGTGCCTTATGGCTGCTTTGTGATTTTGCACCAGTTCTTTTCGCAGTTTGCAAGGCTTGTTACTGATATCCTGTTAAGACAGATATATTCGTTGTTGTTCTTGAAATTGTTGTTTCGAAATATATTTGGTTGATATTCGCTAGCGATTTTGTGCTGAATTTTTCTGCTTCTATCCAGCGATCGCTTAGCGCCTGGTGCTATGGGAAAGCGACTAAAAGTCGCGGAAAACGAGATCGGGGAGAGCTCCAGACTTCCACAAGGAATTGGGAGCGCGAGAATGTGTGAGAACGTCAATAAATGAGACGCCCAAGGAGGTTATGCCCAAACATCTCGCGATGTCAGCGACCTAGAGTTCACTTGCCATAACACCGTTGCTGACTAGTCCCAGTTTTAGGTGCGCCACACATTCTACCTCTACGGGATGTTGTGGAAGCCATCCTAATGTGTATGTCATACCTATGCAATGAACTGCGAGCCGATCAGCAAGTCAATACTTAATCCTAGAGAAGTCTAGTAGCAATTCACCGACGATGGGTATGAGATCGGGGTAAGGAAAGCGTGGTTGGTCTGGGCGGGAACCGAACCAAGAAACTTGATTGAGCTCCGTCTACCACCCGCTCAAGTGATACGATAACCTGTTTATTTGAGGCATCATGACGTCCCGAGAGGCTCAGTTGCAAACAGCCGCAGGGCTCCGTAACTGTTACAGGCATTCGCTTCATTGTGAGGTGTTCATTTTAGTGCTGCCCTATCACCTTGAGGCTTACCGTAGTCGGCGATGATGCTCAAGCACATATCCTGAGGCGTGGCGTTACCATACAGCGGGCGCACGTCACTTCTCGCTGCAGGTGTACGTAGTATAGTTGTGATTTTTCGAAATTTTATCGGACGAATGAATGAACGATAAAATTCGACGTCAAAAATTTCCGATCGAATGAAACATGAATTTATTCGATCTCCAACGACTGAACGATCGAATTTATTTGATGTCGAAAATTTTCAAATGACCGAGTAGTCGAATAATTTGTTCGAATGAACGAATAGCGTGTAACCATATTTCGCTGTGCATAAAACGTACCTATAGCAGACAGACCGATTAGTATTCTAATTCTGCAAACTTTTAAGGCACTAGAAGATGATATTGCTTTACCTTTTATGTAATGCGCAACGCAATCTAGTTCTGCATGATATCATCAAAAAATTGAAGTCCTGGTCTTTTCGGAAACCATATGATAGTCCTATCCACAACGGCCTTCCCTTTTTGCATTTCCTTTCAAACCTTATGATTCGTTCTTTCGTATAACGAAGAAATAGATATCGATGCGAAGAGATTTCTTTCCACGGAGCACACCTCTCTTCAAATATGTTTTACAATACGCCGTTACAAGCCTAACGGCGTGTCGGAGCCCTTGCGGGCTTCGTGCGACTTTGAGGCACCACTGACCTACGGAAAGCGGTTTTTGTAAAACATAAAATTCGCTGACATCTAGGACCTGCTGCGTACTTTATTGGCATCAAGCCGTTCACCATCTTCCATGCCTTCATTATAGACATTCACTTCGGACCGTCTAGTAACGTCATTGGCTTGTGCTGCGCAGTACTTCGCCCTCAGGTGGCTCCTCGGCAACCGTTCTCATGCCCATCAGCTTGCGTTTTCGGATATCGTTGACACGTCTTCCTAATCCGGACGTCAGGTTCTCCCTAACTCGTTTCTTCTTACTGGATCCAATTGCTCGTCCGTCTTTACTGGTTTTCCCTCCCCCTCTTTATTGCCTCCCCACCTTTCTGGTCCCAACTCCTATCCCACTTCCTTGTTTCCACTATTGACCCCTTACTGGTCTCTTCTAGCTGGTTCCCCCGTTTTGGTCCCTCCTTCAGGTTTCCTTTCCTACCTGGTCGCTCTCCTGGTCCACCCTGGAGGTCCCCATTGCTGCCCTCCTTCACCACCCCTTACAAGGGAAGGGTCTGAAGCGTACATCTGAACGGGAGGGGGCGACTCATATAGGGAGAATCCTCACCACTCAATTAGTATGAAAATGTGCTTATTTTTTGTCAAGTCGTTAAACCCAAGGAGTAGGGGATCACAATGGAATACGGCGCAGCACGCGTTTGGGGGTCTTGTACACCCGCGATGTCTTCGCAGCCAGTGGCTCGAAGCGAGGTGGGTAGGGGGTTGACTCATGCGAGGGGGTCAGGTGTTTGGTTCTTCTGCGCTGCTGCGTTTTGCATTTCATTCTGACGTCTATACCATTTTCAGACGTTTTGTGCGCATTTTCCCAGCTGTACGCTGTGGCATTCATCGTAGTGATGTATAATTGTTCAGCACCAGTGACACACCCACGGATCTCCCTCGGTAAAGAGCCTTCGGGCTCTCTTGTTAAGAGGGATCTCGGGCCGCTTGTCGCAGGGCCACGTGGCGCGTCCCCGATTGGTGGATAGGGGAATTAAACGCGAACCAAATGCGACCGTGTACTGCCCAGAGACGTCGGGTGCAGGGTATCGACTCCTTGCTCCTGCTGTGTCGGGTCCAGTGCGCTGACTTGCCGCCGGTAAAGTTTTTACCGCAAATTTTTAACGCGGAAATTCTGGTAAATTCCGGTAAATTCGATAAATCCGTTAATTTTTTAAAATTTAATATTCCCTTACAAACAACTGGTTTTAAGCGGCGGTAATGTAAAAAAATGTAAAGCTTTTCACCGAAACATCATTACGTTCAGAAAAACCATATAATCTTCATTTTATCATGCATACGTCATCCTGAAGCAAACAAAGCAAGCGGAAGCCTAACAATGCACAAGTGTAATGATCTACATTGTGAGTGCTTTAAAAAAGATAGAAGCTTAATTAAAACACTAAAACAGCTTAATTAAGCTCAAAAACATTTCTGGATCCGACATTCGGTCGAATATTGCTATATTTGTTTTTGGATCAGCAGTTTAACTGCTTTTTGAAATTATCACAATTATCATCGTTTCATTCGATGAAGAAATGATTTACACTTTACACTACCAGTTTTTGAACTATTAAGCCGTACTTTGGAGCAAAGCCAGGCACTTCAGAAAAAGGAGCGAAATGTGACATGATAGCGAATTTCTTTTTCTTCTTATATGGGAAATCGCCGCGATGCCATCGCGGCGCTCAGTTCATGGTCATTCCGCCGCACGCGGTTGAATAGCCAAAGGAAACTTCGCCGCGGCCGCCGCAACAGTGGCAATTGCACGCGCGATGGCTTCCCGCGCCCATCGCGGGCATGGCATACTTTTTCGCGCCGCGCGCGGTGTTTAGCGTTGGTCCTGGACGGATAGCCTTGCAGAGCGATGGGCGGTGCGACGAGCGCAGAGAGATTCAAATTCTTTCGCGTCACTCTGCAAAATTCGTCGCCGGAATTCCATCGCGACGACGGGAAGTATGCACGAGGCCTTGGAGTCCACCAGATCAGGTAGACTAGCGGGGTACATTCCGATGCCTTACATCTTGGACTAAATTACGGGAAGAAGACATGAGCGTATCTTCTTATTCCTATGGCGATCGTCTATTCTGAGAGCTTCAATATCTCTAGTCCAAATTGTCTCATGTCGTGTGGGGAATGTCAGCGCGAGGTACTATTCCAGTGGAGCGCGCTTTCACACTGGAGCGCACCATCTCCACCTCCTGATATGGGCATGGATGTTTTCATGAGTTGAGTACCACGAACGCTAATAGCAAGTTATCAGAGAAGATAGAAGCAGTCACTTCTAAACTGTCTGACCTTGGTGCTTACATGCGCTGGAGATCTTCGTCTTCAAGGCTTGAACATCGGCCATTTCTATCGCGTTTTGGTGAATTTCTCACAAATATCTAAGATTTCGTGACGTCTGAAATTCACCCGCTATTTGAAATGGTTCGAGTAGTTCTATGCTCAAAGCTTTTCCTGCCACGCGGGTCTTTTTTCTTCCTTAGGATCCTCCGTGAGAATTCGCTAAGAAATTTAGAATATCCTTCCGGTTCCTCGGTAGAGAACTCGCGATGAGGGTATTCTTTCGATTTCCTTTCCTTGATCGGAATGGAAATTCGTTCGCTTTCTGGTTTCTCCGAAGAGAACTCGCAAAGAAAGCTTTTTTTATTTTCCTGGTTCCTCGTGAGAGGACTCGCAAAGGAAAATATAGAATTGTCGGCTGTTTCTCACGAAGAGAACTAGCACAGCTGACAATCAATTCCTGGTTTCTCCGAAGAGAACTCGCGAAGGACTTAGGGCTGCTTCCTGTTTCTCCGAAGAGAACTCGCAAAGAAAGCTAATATAAACCCGTCTGTTTCTCACTGAGGAGAACTAGCGCAGACTTGGGTTTTTTCCACGGTCGATGCACCAACTTGGTGGATTACCAATGGGGTGGCTTTACTATTCAGTGGAACAAAGGTTTGTTCTCACGATTTTATAGTAGAACCCACAATAGTGGTACACGCATCGTATATATACACAATTTCAGTGGGCGCAGCCACGATATGGCGATATTCTGGTCGCAATCGGTATCACAAGTGTAAACCTAAAAGACGGTGCCGCACTCGAGCACCGCAGGAGATTACGTTCATGAGTGTACGGTATCGCTAGGTTATGCCTGTGGACGATATTCAATGGTGCTTATCTTATATTGCTTAGCTAGGCATCTTAAGTCTTATCATTCAAGGCAAGATGTCCTATATATTATAATACACTAATACATAATATATGTAGATGTAAACCCTGGTTGGGTATTCACAACAACTGAGATCGGTAGTATGTTTCCTTCTCCATTTGATAGATAGGGACATGATTTTATACGAAAAGGTCGTTAAATTTTCCGGTAAATTTGGGAATTTCCGAAATTTTCGTTAAAAGAATTTATCGCAAAAATGCCGATAAATCCGTTAAGCCGGTAAATCGTTAACCGGTAAACGCACACCCCTGGTCGGGTCGACGCGTTCCTTGTGCGTGGGAGCGACATGATCGTGCACAGTTAGGGGTGCACACGAAATTCTGGGCGTTAAATTTTCTTAACGAAATTTTTTAACGGAAAATTTTCGTTAAATTTATGGTAAATCGTTAAATTTCGTTAATAAATACACTTAGCTGCAAACCATTATTTCAACTGAAAAAAATATAGAAAACCTTATAGGTTTCAACTTCAAGAGGTCAACAGCTAACGTTCAAGGAATGGAGTGTAACACTGCAATGTTAAATAAACAATTCAACATCAACAAACACAGAAAAATAAACAAGCCTTCAACAACAAATTATCTACAGGGTATAGAATAAGAACAACTATGGAATTACCATTCAATGCAAGATGATCATCGGTAAGACATCCTAAAATGTGCGATCAGGCAGGTACCCGGAGTTCCGCCCTTTCCTGGTTCTTTTGTTAGACTGTTCTACGAACATGTGCAATCTCCGTGCAGGCACCAGCCCATTAAGTACAGAAAGAATTAATAAAAATACAATAAAAACTCCTATCAGCGGATTGTTAACACGTTGACGAACGCACAATTTTCGAGTTCCTGGTGCGTGGGAACAATCATATCTTTGCAACGTCGGGACAATGATACGACGTCGTGTCACACGGTCCCACACTGCCGAGAAATGTGACACGCCGTCTTCGTGTTAACGTTCAGAAAAGGTAGCTTTCCAAGTTTTTTATTAGCGTTTTTGTAAAATAGCTTAAAATACGTCGAATACGTCCAGCGGCCGAAAGCATTCGCTCCGTCTCGACTGCTCCAGGTGGGCAAAAGTATTTTCAGATGAGCAGCGCCAGGTGAGATTAGGCGTACCCTACGAGTTTAGACCAGTATCTTCGTGAATTCGTTGACCAGCTTGGGACTCGGCGAAGAAATTTCTGGCTCCAAAGTACATTAAAGAATAAGGATAAAGGATGGCGATACCCAATCCCTTTTGAGATACGCCGCTCATTCTACTTCTACGGGATACTCTGGAGACAATGGCTTGCGGTGGCCAGCCGATGAAGAAATCAGCGCTCTATTATTCCCAGGCAAGTTCGTTACCAATTTACCGACCCCAGAGGGATCGAAGGCTTGGTTGGCCTGGGCGGGAAATCCCGAAGAAAGACCAGCAACCTGGTATAGGGTGCACGCGACAGCCAGGACCTCCTCCGACTGCGCTACACGTGCCCTCAAATTGTATTATTTCTAAAAACTCAAAACGAATTGAATTGATAAAACATCAAAATATTCTTGCTTATTTCAATAGTTTTCCAGGAACAGTCCTAATCGGGAGGGCAAGACCTGCAACATTAGAGAATACTGAGGGTAAATATGATAAACTCACTGTGAGAAAAGTCCGTTAAAAATTCCGTTAAATTCCTATAAATTTCCGTTAAGTCGTTAAGCCAAATTTTACCGAAAAATGCCGGTAATTCGTTAAATTCGTTAAATCGCTAAACGTTAAATGTGCACCCCTGGTGCACAGTGTGCGTGGATGTGTCCGCGACTGTGCGGATTGTAACTGTGTCGGCCCGGCCGAAAGCTTGCACTCGGTAGACTGGGAGTACATGTAAGGCGATTCGAGGCCGCCTTAAGTCTCGCCCAGTCCCTTCGGGCAGTCTGGCTGGCTACCCGGAGTTCTTCGCCCGCACGACAAAGCCCGACTACCTACCCGTGTGTACTCCAGTCAGAAACAGCAGCACTAAAGGGCCTCATTCCCCTCACCCCGAAAGAGCTCCCATTTCTGCAGCGATGGGGAGGACGAGTACGGAGAGGCTGCTAAAATCTCAGGGCCTAACCAGGCTGCGCAAATTGAGAAGGACTAGGATGACGATCTGTGCTTACAACGCCCGCACGCTCGCATCGGAAGCATCCGTCGAGGACCTGATGATGCAAGCCAAGAAAATCAAGTACGACGTTATCGGACTGACAGAGACGAGAAGACACCACCACCTACACGCCGCCTACGACTCCGGAGAAGAACTGTTCCTCGGAACATGCGACAGTAGGGGAGTAGGCGGCGTTGGTGTCCTCGTCAACACGCACTTGGCCATGAACGTTGATTCGACGAATCTCTGACAACCCGAATCGGACGTCTGCGACTGAAGCGATGTGGATCCGTGCCAGCTTTGACTGTATTCGTCGCGTATGCCACAACATTCGACTACGACGACGAAGAGGTCGAAGCCTTCTACGTGGAGCTGGAGAAGTTCCATAAGGAAGATCACACCTTCTACAAGGTGATTGTCGGTGACTTCAACGCCAAGATCGGACCGCGAAGGTCGCCGGAAGAACTTCACATCGGAACCCACGGTTTGGAGTGGAACGAGCACGGTGAAAGCTTGCCTGAGCTTATCGACCAAGACCATCCATGGAAACTCACAGTTCCAGAAGCCTCCCTCCCTACGATGGACCTGGGAATCCCCCGGTGGCCATGAATTCGTGAAATCGTCAAGCTCTCCGACAACCAGTGCGGTTTTGTGTCTGGTTGTGGGACCATTGATGTTATACACGCCGCCCGCCTCCTGGTGGAGAAGCATCGTGAGAAACAGAAGCCGGTGCACATCGCCTTTCTTGACCTGGGGAAGGCCTTCGACCGCGTACCGCGTGAGGTTATATGGCACTCCTTGCGACAACACAACGTACCTGAGGAACCCATAGAGTGGGTGCGGATGCTCTACTCTTGCCCAAAGAGTAGAGTGCAAGCTGCAGCTGGAACCTCAATGGGGTTTCCCATCTCTGTTGGGCTGCACCAAGGTTCTGCGCTTTCTCCACTCCTCTTTGTTGTCGTCATGGATGCCATTACGCGAGATCTTCAGAAGCCTGTCCCATGGACATTGCTCTACGCTGATGAGGTGATGCTCGCATGCGAAGATAAAGATGATCTCGAGCGGCAGGTGCAAGCTTGGTGCGACCGCCTGGCGATGTTCGGACTCAAATTGAACGTCAAGAAGACCGAGTACCTAACGACTGACGTAAACGAGTCCGGCTCCATTAAGATTAACGGTACTGAGCTTGCACGCACTTCGGTGTTTAAATACCTCGGATCAGCAATAGCGTCTGACGGCGGTCTGATGGTTGAAGTGAACTCACGCGTGAGTGCAGCTTGGTCCAAGTGGCGTTCGCTGACTGGTGTGCTCTGCGATAGGAAGATACCAGAGCACCTGAAGTCAAAGATCTATAGAACAGTCATCCGGCCAGTAGCGATGTGCGGCGCTGAATGTTGGCCTGCGACTAAGGAAGTTGAAACGCGCCTCAGCGTCATGGAGACGAAGATGCTGCGCTGGACGGCTGGAGTCACCCGCATGGACCGCATCAGAAATGATGCTATTCGGCAGAAGTTCGGTGTCGCGCCGATAGCGGCCAAGATGCGCGAAGCTCGCTTACGATGGTACGGCCACGTTCTGCGTGGAAAGGAAGACAGCATCCGCAAGATAGGCCTTGGGTTGGAAGTGTCAGGAAAGCGGCCTAGAGGACGCCCAAAGCAGCGTTGGTCGGATATGTTACACATGGAAATGAAAGTAACTGGCGTCCACCCTGATCAACGCATGAGGGAAAGGTGGCGTCATGACACCAGAACAGCGGACCCCGCGACGAAGCGGGACAAACGCTGAAGAAGAAGAAGAAGAAGATCGGTCGTTCAGGGCTTTCACGAAGAAGTCCAACCAACGCGTTGGTGGGCGTCCTGGTGTTCTCTTGACATTCCGTGGAATCCAATCGGTAACGGCTCTCGTTCAGCGAGTGTCTGCGAGTCGCATTACGTGGCCGGCCCACCTAATTTTCGACAACTTGGCCCACGCGACAGCGTCTCTGACTTCGAACGATGACGGAGCTAGGAACTCCAGAGACCTTCTCTCACTTGCGTGAGTCGTGTCACTCCGAGCATCGTCCTCTCGATTCCACGCTGCGCGACGCTGATCGCGTGTTCATCCTGCTCACCGCATCGCTCAACTTGCTGCATCCTCGGAGGGGTGATCTTAAAGGTGCAGACTAGCGGTCGATGCTGTGGGGCGACCGTCTCATACGGCACGATCTTCGCGTCTGTGACAATGCTTCGGTCGCGATCCTTGACAAGGACAAAGTCTATCTGAGACTTGGAGCTCCCACTATAGTATGAGATGGGGTGGGAGTCGCGTTTTCGGAAAACGGTGTTCACAATGGTGAGATTATGCGATTCCGCATACTCAAGAATGCGCTCACCATCGGCGTTACGAGACCCGTATCCGAAACCACCATGACAGCTGTACCCGTCCTTCGCAGCACCTACGTGCCCATTAAGGTCACCAGCGACTATGATGACATCTTTCGGCGGTACCTCTGCTGTCTTCTCATCAAGCAGGCTCCAAAACTCTTCCTTGGCTTGATCGGAGCAGCCACTCTGCGGAGCATACGCAGAGAAGAAGTGATAGAGTCGCTCCTTCGCGGAGACAACGATCTTCATCAACCGATCGTCATAGCGTTCGACGCTTACACGAAATCGTTCGGAGACGATTATTCCGACACCACTGGTGGTCCTGGGACTTCCACATAGAACAGCCTTGAAGCCAAAAATCTCGAAAAACATGACTATTCATACACCATGTGATGTGGCATGGGTCTTCGTAGGCCGGCCTGTCACAAGGGCCTGTCGTCTGCATTCGAGTGTCCGTGCTTAGCTTAGCTCACAAAGCGAGCAGTTTCCAGTGGCACCACGTGGAGGAACGGACATCGCCACCAAACGACCCTGAACGACCGATATGACGCTTTTCGTGTCCCTCGAGCGAGAAGGATCCATTGGAGCATCTGGCACGCGACAGGGACGAATGGAGACGCTACTGGCGCCCTCTCGAACAAGTCGATGATCAACGGAACTACAGGTGATATATATACATATATTTATACATATATGCATATATACATATATTTTTATATTTATACATATATACATATATTTTTTCATTCGACTGGCTGCTATTAATCGATTTTATCGATTTTTGCTCTGAGTTGGCCATTGGGAGTGGGAGTCGCGTGTATATGTCGGCCTTATGGCAGACTTCACAAAAGAAAGGCTGTGTAGATCGACCAACTGTTATTTATCGATCGACTTTTGTTAAGTTTACCGTTTAATCAGTAATCAATATGTTGGCTGGAGAATAGTTACACTCGCAAGTTTTTCACAAATAAGAAATATCTGTTTCTACCACTTACTTGGATGAATCACCTGAAAGAAGTGAGACCGGGCCTCATGGCTGGCCTATTCCTAGCTACCTGTAATACACTTTGTGGTCGTCAAATTGACAGCGTGATATTTCACGTCTTTAGATGAACAGAACAGATTTGCTGCAGATTTACTTCTAATAATTTGTCGTCAGTCCGTCATTAGCTGCGGTTATGCGGAAGCATTGTTCCATGAAAGTTCTCGAACAGTCAGTCAGCCACCAACTCCAAAAATGATCGTTTTGAAGTGACCTAGAAGCATGCAGTGGCTCAAGCAAATTGCTTCCCCCTAAAATGCCTTGTAAACTGTGAAGTGTTTAGGGAGTCGGTGGCAAATTGCTACGAGATCTTAGTGTGTGACCTAAAACAGGACCTTACTGAATTTCGAGTCATATGTGTATATAGAGCCCCTGAATGTAGTGTTTCAGGTTCATATCAGTTGTCCAAAGCCAAAAGTGACTTTTCTACAGCCAGTGTGACAACCTTCTTACTTGGAGATTTTAATCTTCCTGATCTGATGTCACATAACAGCCGTAATGTATCTAAGAGTTTTTCCGAGATGTTCGATATCCATGGTTTCCAACAGCTTGTTTCAGCTCCAACCAGGGGAGACTCAATATTGGACCTTGTTCTGTGCAACAAGCAAGGTTTCGTCAAGAACTTAATCACAGGTCCTTGCGTTGGCAGTAGTGAACATAGCACATTTCCAGCTAAATTTAGAACTTAAAAACAAGGAGGTTAGATGGGTTCCCAACTTCAAAAATGCTGGCTACTATCAAATTGAAGCATATTTAGCCAACATTGATTGGATTGGTATATTCAATTCTGGGAGTACAGCGGACCAGCTATACGAAACACTGCTGGCAATCCTACATCATACGATCGACTTGTACGTCCCCATGCGGAAGCTGTGCATTGACGAATTAGACCTTTCTACCCATCTCAGGCGAATGAATCGTCGTCGTTTTCTTCTTTGGAAGAAGGCAACTACGACAGGCGAAGCTGAGGACTAGTCGATGTATGAGCTTCTGTCAAAAAAGCTGAGTAAGGCTCTTTATCATTATAATGTGTACATTGAAAGAAAATTAGCTGAGTCGAAAGATAGGTCGGCCTTCTATAAGTTTATAAGACTTCGTGCTGGAAAGGACGATGCAATTCCAACCTTGATTAAATGCGATGGAAACCGGGTCTACGATGAAGGAGTAAAGCTAACCTATTAGGCAAAGTGTTTAACGAGGTATATAATAAGGAAGAGATAGGGGCAAGAACACACTTGTTATTGATGTGGAAGAATTGCCGCATTTCCCGCAAATGAACGATACCATATGGTTTTATAAAGAGGAGATTATTGAAGTGTTACCTAAGTGGCCAAATTCATCCTCATTATCCCCGGATTTCCTTCCATTAAGCTTTATAAAAAACATTGTGCATCAAATCGCTTATCCTTTGGAACACATATTCAATCTGAGTTACACTAGAGCAGAAGTTCCTGTTAGGTGGAAACACGCGTTTGTCACCCCAATTTCCAAGAAGACTCCGCTCAGCAATCCCGGTAACTACCGACCTATAAGCATCACTTCAATTTTTGCTAGAACCTTTGAAAAGATACGGAAGAAGCATATCTGCAGTCGAGACGGAGCGAATGCTTTCGGCCGCTGGACGTATTCGACGTATTTTAAGCTATTTTACAAAAACGCTAATAAAAAACTTGGAAAGCTACCTTTTCTGAACGTTAACACGAAGACGGCGTGTCACATTTCTCGGCAGTGTGGGACCGTGTGACACGACGTCGTATCATTGTCCCGACGTTGCAAAGATATGATTGTTCCCACGCACCAGGAACTCGAAAATTGTGCGTTCGTCAACGTGTTAACAATCCGCTGATAGGAGTTTTTATTGTATTTTTATTAATTCTTTCTGTACTTAATGGGCTGGTGCCTGCACGGAGATTGCACATGTTCGTAGAACAGTCTAACAAAAGAACCAGGAAAGGGCGGAACTCCGGGTACCTGCCTGATCGCACATTTTAGGATGTCTTACCGATGATCATCTTGCATTGAATGGTAATTCCATAGTTGTTCTTATTCTATACCCTGTAGATAATTTGTTGTTGAAGGCTTGTTTATTTTTCTGTGTTTGTTGATGTTGAATTGTTTATTTAACATTGCAGTGTTACACTCCATTCCTTGAACGTTAGCTGTTGACCTCTTGAAGTTGAAACCTATAAGGTTTTCTATATTTTTTTCAGTTGAAATAATGGTTTGCAGCTAAGTGTATTTATTAACGAAATTTAACGATTTACCATAAATTTAACGAAAATTTTCCGTTAAAAAATTTCGTTAAGAAAATTTAACGCCCAGAATTTCGTGTGCACCCCTAACTGTGCACGATCATGTCGCTCCCACGCACAAGGAACGCGTCGACCCGACCAGGGGTGTGCGTTTACCGGTTAACGATTTACCGGCTTAACGGATTTATCGGCATTTTTGCGATAAATTCTTTTAACGAAAATTTCGGAAATTCCCAAATTTACCGGAAAATTTAACGACCTTTTCGTATAAAATCATGTCCCTATCTATCAAATGGAGAAGGAAACATACTACCGATCTCAGTTGTTGTGAATACCCAACCAGGGTTTACATCTACATATATTATGTATTAGTGTATTATAATATATAGGACATCTTGCCTTGAATGATAAGACTTAAGATGCCTAGCTAAGCAATATAAGATAAGCACCATTGAATATCGTCCACAGGCATAACCTAGCGATACCGTACACTCATGAACGTAATCTCCTGCGGTGCTCGAGTGCGGCACCGTCTTTTAGGTTTACACTTGTGATACCGATTGCGACCAGAATATCGCCATATCGTGGCTGCGCCCACTGAAATTGTGTATATATACGATGCGTGTACCACTATTGTGGGTTCTACTATAAAATCGTGAGAACAAACCTTTGTTCCACTGAATAGTAAAGCCACCCCATTGGTAATCCACCAAGTTGGTGCATCGACCGTGGAAAAAACCCAAGTCTGCGCTAGTTCTCCTCAGTGAGAAACAGACGGGTTTATATTAGCTTTCTTTGCGAGTTCTCTTCGGAGAAACAGGAAGCAGCCCTAAGTCCTTCGCGAGTTCTCTTCGGAGAAACCAGGAATTGATTGTCAGCTGTGCTAGTTCTCTTCGTGAGAAACAGCCGACAATTCTATATTTTCCTTTGCGAGTCCTCTCACGAGGAACCAGGAAAATAAAAAAAGCTTTCTTTGCGAGTTCTCTTCGGAGAAACCAGAAAGCGAACGAATTTCCATTCCGATCAAGGAAAGGAAATCGAAAGAATACCCTCATCGCGAGTTCTCTACCGAGGAACCGGAAGGATATTCTAAATTTCTTAGCGAATTCTCACGGAGGATCCTAAGGAAGAAAAAAGACCCGCGTGGCAGGAAAAGCTTTGAGCATAGAACTACTCGAACCATTTCAAATAGCGGGTGAATTTCAGACGTCACGAAATCTTAGATATTTGTGAGAAATTCACCAAAACGCGATAGAAATGGCCGATGTTCAAGCCTTGAAGACGAAGATCTCCAGCGCATGTAAGCACCAAGGTCAGACAGTTTAGAAGTGACTGCTTCTATCTTCTCTGATAACTTGCTATTAGCGTTCGTGGTACTCAACTCATGAAAACATCCATGCCCATATCAGGAGGTGGAGATGGTGCGCTCCAGTGTGAAAGCGCGCTCCACTGGAATAGTACCTCGCGCTGACATTCCCCACACGACATGAGACAATTTGGACTAGAGATATTGAAGCTCTCAGAATAGACGATCGCCATAGGAATAAGAAGATACGCTCATGTCTTCTTCCCGTAATTTAGTCCAAGATGTAAGGCATCGGAATGTACCCCGCTAGTCTACCTGATCTGGTGGACTCCAAGGCCTCGTGCATACTTCCCGTCGTCGCGATGGAATTCCGGCGACGAATTTTGCAGAGTGACGCGAAAGAATTTGAATCTCTCTGCGCTCGTCGCACCGCCCATCGCTCTGCAAGGCTATCCGTCCAGGACCAACGCTAAACACCGCGCGCGGCGCGAAAAAGTATGCCATGCCCGCGATGGGCGCGGGAAGCCATCGCGCGTGCAATTGCCACTGTTGCGGCGGCCGCGGCGAAGTTTCCTTTGGCTATTCAACCGCGTGCGGCGGAATGACCATGAACTGAGCGCCGCGATGGCATCGCGGCGATTTCCCATATAAGAAGAAAAAGAAATTCGCTATCATGTCACATTTCGCTCCTTTTTCTGAAGTGCCTGGCTTTGCTCCAAAGTACGGCTTAATAGTTCAAAAACTGGTAGTGTAAAGTGTAAATCATTTCTTCATCGAATGAAACGATGATAATTGTGATAATTTCAAAAAGCAGTTAAACTGCTGATCCAAAAACAAATATAGCAATATTCGACCGAATGTCGGATCCAGAAATGTTTTTGAGCTTAATTAAGCTGTTTTAGTGTTTTAATTAAGCTTCTATCTTTTTTAAAGCACTCACAATGTAGATCATTACACTTGTGCATTGTTAGGCTTCCGCTTGCTTTGTTTGCTTCAGGATGACGTATGCATGATAAAATGAAGATTATATGGTTTTTCTGAACGTAATGATGTTTCGGTGAAAAGCTTTACATTTTTTTACATTACCGCCGCTTAAAACCAGTTGTTTGTAAGGGAATATTAAATTTTAAAAAATTAACGGATTTATCGAATTTACCGGAATTTACCAGAATTTCCGCGTTAAAAATTTGCGGTAAAAACTTTACCGGCGGCAAGTCAGCGCACTGGACCCGACACAGCAGGAGCAAGGAGTCGATACCCTGCACCCGACGTCTCTGGGCAGTACACGGTCGCATTTGGTTCGCGTTTAATTCCCCTATCCACCAATCGGGGACGCGCCACGTGGCCCTGCGACAAGCGGCCCGAGATCCCTCTTAACAAGAGAGCCCGAAGGCTCTTTACCGAGGGAGATCCGTGGGTGTGTCACTGGTGCTGAACAATTATACATCACTACGATGAATGCCACAGCGTACAGCTGGGAAAATGCGCACAAAACGTCTGAAAATGGTATAGACGTCAGAATGAAATGCAAAACGCAGCAGCGCAGAAGAACCAAACACCTGACCCCCTCGCATGAGTCAACCCCCTACCCACCTCGCTTCGAGCCACTGGCTGCGAAGACATCGCGGGTGTACAAGACCCCCAAACGCGTGCTGCGCCGTATTCCATTGTGATCCCCTACTCCTTGGGTTTAACGACTTGACAAAAAATAAGCACATTTTCATACTAATTGAGTGGTGAGGATTCTCCCTATATGAGTCGCCCCCTCCCGTTCAGATGTACGCTTCAGACCCTTCCCTTGTAAGGGGTGGTGAAGGAGGGCAGCAATGGGGACCTCCAGGGTGGACCAGGAGAGCGACCAGGTAGGAAAGGAAACCTGAAGGAGGGACCAAAACGGGGGAACCAGCTAGAAGAGACCAGTAAGGGGTCAATAGTGGAAACAAGGAAGTGGGATAGGAGTTGGGACCAGAAAGGTGGGGAGGCAATAAAGAGGGGGAGGGAAAACCAGTAAAGACGGACGAGCAATTGGATCCAGTAAGAAGAAACGAGTTAGGGAGAACCTGACGTCCGGATTAGGAAGACGTGTCAACGATATCCGAAAACGCAAGCTGATGGGCATGAGAACGGTTGCCGAGGAGCCACCTGAGGGCGAAGTACTGCGCAGCACAAGCCAATGACGTTACTAGACGGTCCGAAGTGAATGTCTATAATGAAGGCATGGAAGTGGTGAACGGCTTGATGCCAATAAAGTACGCAGCAGGTCCTAGATGTCAGCGAATTTTATGTTTTACAAAAACCGCTTTCCGTAGGTCAGTGGTGCCTCAAAGTCGCACGAAGCCCGCAAGGGCTCCGACACGCCGTTAGGCTTGTAACGGCGTATTGCAAAACATATTTGAAGAGAGGTGTGCTCCGTGGAAAGAAATCTCTTCGCATCGATATCTATTTCTTCGTTATACGAAAGAACGAATCATAAGGTTTGAAAGGAAATGCAAAAAGGGAAGGCCGTTGTGGATAGGACTATCATATGGTTTCCGAAAAGACCAGGACTTCAATTTTTTGATGATATCATGCAGAACTAGATTGCGTTGCGCATTACATAAAAGGTAAAGCAATATCATCTTCTAGTGCCTTAAAAGTTTGCAGAATTAGAATACTAATCGGTCTGTCTGCTATAGGTACGTTTTATGCACAGCGAAATATGGTTACACGCTATTCGTTCATTCGAACAAATTATTCGACTACTCGGTCATTTGAAAATTTTCGACATCAAATAAATTCGATCGTTCAGTCGTTGGAGATCGAATAAATTCATGTTTCATTCGATCGGAAATTTTTGACGTCGAATTTTATCGTTCATTCATTCGTCCGATAAAATTTCGAAAAATCACAACTATACTACGTACACCTGCAGCGAGAAGTGACGTGCGCCCGCTGTATGGTAACGCCACGCCTCAGGATATGTGCTTGAGCATCATCGCCGACTACGGTAAGCCTCAAGGTGATAGGGCAGCACTAAAATGAACACCTCACAATGAAGCGAATGCCTGTAACAGTTACGGAGCCCTGCGGCTGTTTGCAACTGAGCCTCTCGGGACGTCATGATGCCTCAAATAAACAGGTTATCGTATCACTTGAGCGGGTGGTAGACGGAGCTCAATCAAGTTTCTTGGTTCGGTTCCCGCCCAGACCAACCACGCTTTCCTTACCCCGATCTCATACCCATCGTCGGTGAATTGCTACTAGACTTCTCTAGGATTAAGTATTGACTTGCTGATCGGCTCGCAGTTCATTGCATAGGTATGACATACACATTAGGATGGCTTCCACAACATCCCGTAGAGGTAGAATGTGTGGCGCACCTAAAACTGGGACTAGTCAGCAACGGTGTTATGGCAAGTGAACTCTAGGTCGCTGACATCGCGAGATGTTTGGGCATAACCTCCTTGGGCGTCTCATTTATTGACGTTCTCACACATTCTCGCGCTCCCAATTCCTTGTGGAAGTCTGGAGCTCTCCCCGATCTCGTTTTCCGCGACTTTTAGTCGCTTTCCCATAGCACCAGGCGCTAAGCGATCGCTGGATAGAAGCAGAAAAATTCAGCACAAAATCGCTAGCGAATATCAACCAAATATATTTCGAAACAACAATTTCAAGAACAACAACGAATATATCTGTCTTAACAGGATATCAGTAACAAGCCTTGCAAACTGCGAAAAGAACTGGTGCAAAATCACAAAGCAGCCATAAGGCACCTGAACCTATTCTAGAAACTACTACTAGTACTGTACAAGTCAACGAAACAGGACGACTAACAGCTTATGTGCGCGAGCTAGACACTGGGAAACTCATGAGTACTGGAACGTGCTTAGCGACGAAAACATCTAGAGGATTGAGCTGATGTACGAAGATAGTGGAACAACCGCAAAAGATGGCTACTCAGATTTCTCCGCCTTTTTCTCCTCCTCCGGCTCGTCGGGTTTGTACAAGGGATAGAGCTTCGCGAGCTGCCGGAAGTCCTCGACACTCCTACCCTCCTCGATGAGGCGGCGAGAGACGTCCACCGCAGATCCGTAGACGTTAATTAGAAGCACACCAACGACCTTAACAAGCAGCTGAGATGAAACGGAACTGAAAGCGCACTCCGCACGAGGAGTCATGACACACGACGAAGAGGTTAACAGAGCCTTAGCATGCTTCGCAGCGCAATGCCACACCCGAACGCCTCGTCCACCTACCTAGCCTCAGCTACCCAGTATCAGTTAGACAACGCTCCTCGGCAACCCCGCGATAACCAATTACCAGGGTAAAAGTCACTGCGATGATTGAGTTTAGCCTTCCTCCACTGATTCAGGATCAATACGCTTTTTTACCTTGTTCGGAGTGATGTTGAATTCTTCGCGCTTTAGCCGGAAAGAGCTTTCACTCCTCTCAATATCTGTGCATATTTCGCCATAGTAAACGGCCGACTCGACTGAAGGCGCTAATGGGGTGCGTTACGTTAGGTCTCTCCCCTACTGTAGAAGGCGGAGCAACGCGCTCAATTACGGTAGAGTGATCGCGTGCAGCGCGTCTTCGGACAGGATCTCACTACTGGATGACGCGACGCGAGCGGAGCAGATGTTCTGCTAACGTGGAGAAGGCTTCATGCCTCTAACAATTAGGAGGCGACTCTCCCTTCCGAGACACTTGGCACCTTCAAGATGCAAGAACAAAAATTGAGAAAAATTGAAAGAAAATTAGAGCAAAAATGACAGAAAACGAATAATGCCCAGACTTTTGGCCCTACGAGACCGAAGTCGCCCGAAGTTTCCACGGAGCAAAATATATTCTGCTCGTCCGTTTAAATTCGTCCGAGGCGATCTCAACTGTTGGTCAACCTATCGTAATCGAGGGTGATCCAGCGCCCTACCGTAATTGAGGCCGTTTTTCATCTACAACTTAGCGTCATTTCTAGTAGACGAGTTATGGAGCTCTAAGAACACCACTGCGCTTATGGGCTTCTGAGGACATGACTGCGCTTCGCTTGTTAAAATTCTAGCGCATTCTAAGAAGGTGTTACTTGCTCTTACACTCGAGTGTTTTTCCCATTCACAGCTATTTTAACGAAAAACGTAGTTCCTACATCATCCTATTCCGGCTTCTTGGGTGCGCGCGGTAGCGCAATCGTAGTAGGCGCCAGTAGTCGGGCGCACCCCGGGGAGCGTCTGAACTTACGAACACAGTGGCGATAGGGGCGACACCTTAGCGGTAAGTGCTGACTCTTTCATGTCAGGCACTCCCCCTCTAATTCCATGCACATCTTATACTGTTCCTGTCCCGCTATTTCCAACTTCAAGGTTCGATTAACTGGAAAAGTTGTTTTGAGTGCAACGGGATTAATTTGCGGAAGATATAGACAACTTTTTCAAATGTGAAAGATTTAGGGCTGAAAACAAGCTTGGTTTCAAAAGACTGCACTAATTTCTGAGCAGAGTAGAATCACCTCAATATTTGCATTCCAGCCCACATAGCAATGTTTTCCTCAACGGCGACTCGCCGGCTTGCGGCAAATTTTTCATGTCCGCATATGCCCACGTACACCGCGAATCGAAGCCCCAAGGTACGGGTCCCGCCCAGGTCAACCAAACCTTCCATTACTCGGACGTCGATAAATTGGTACGAGAGTTGTCTGGAATGATAGTCACTATGTTCAGCCACCTGAAAAGGACATAAAGGCGACGAACATCAGCCCAATAAACCGTCAATTATAAACTGTTAGTTTGGTCCACATTTGGGTCTATTCGAAGTTGCTTGAGGACACCTTCCGGACTTCTGGGGATGTCTGCAGTGTCGTGTAGTAGGTTCTAAAGGGCTTCCAAGAAATATGTACATAAGCGCGTGCGAGCGAGCCCGTGAGCAAATTTTGAACAAAATGGATCAACGTCAGCAGCGAGCCATTCACGAGCACAAACTTGACACCAGTTCGAAGGATGCGGCCGACTGGATAAACATTGTGTTTGGGCCCTGCACCGTCCGTCTTGGTTCAACCGCTTCGCTGATGGAGAGCTATCACAGCTATCAGCTATCATTTGTTAGACGAATTCCTCACGACTTTCACCTGTCACCTGTCACCTGTCGTCCCGTTGATCATCGACTTGCTCGCCAGCAGCGTCTCCATTCATCCCTGTCGCGTGCCAGAGTGCTCCAATGGATCCTCCTCGCTCGAGGGACATGAAGAGCGTCATAGCGGTCGTTCAGGGCTTTCACGAAGAAGTCCGACCAACGCATTGGTGGGCGTCCTGGTGTTCTTTGACATCCCGCGGAATCCAGTCGGTGACGGCTCTCGTCCAGCGGGTGTCTGCGAAGCGCATTAGGTGGCCGGCCCACCTAATTTTCGACAACTTGGCCCACGCGACAGCGTCTCTGATCTCGAACGTCGACGAAACTCGGAACTCCCGAGGCTTCTCTCACTTGCGTGAGCCGTTTCAGTCCGCGCATCGTCCTCTCGATTCCACGCTGCACGACGCTGATCGCGTGTTCATCCTGCTTTCGTAGAGCCAAGGAAATCTCTGAGGCGTATGTTAGAGCAGGAAGAACACTGGAGTCGAATAGGTGGGCACGGAGTCGGACGTTCTTCGACTTCTTCACGACTTCTTCGGCGCTCTTGAAAGCTCCCCAAGCCGCTCGTTTCCTCCTGCCCAGCTCTGGCACTAGGTCGTTGGCCATGTTGACTTCGCGACCCAGATACACGTAGCTGGAGCATTCGGAGATGTTCGTTCCGTTGAGCGAGAATTCAGAAACTTGTCTCCGTTCCTCATGAACATCGTCTTCGTAAGATTCAGCTGCAGTCCAACGTTCCCACAAACACGATGGAAGTCGGCCAGCATTCGCTCCGCCTGGCTGATGCTCAGTATTAAGAGCACGATGTCGTCAGCGAAGCGCAGATGGTGCAGCTGCCGGCCATCGACCTTCACTCCCATGTCCTCCCATTCTAGTTCGCGCATGGCGTTTTCGAGGGTGGCGCTGAAGAGCTTCGAGGGATATGGTATCACCCTGCCGAACCCCTCTCTTCACGTCGATGAGGACGTCGTTGTAGAATGGTGAGATCTTGGTCGTAAATCCACTGTACAGCTCACGAAGGACTCTGATGTACTGGGTAGGAACACCCTGAGTGAGCAGGGCGTTGATGACCGCTTCAGTTTCGACGGAGTCGAATGCCTTCTTCACGTCGATGAACGTAAGGCACAGCGGTAGCTTGTACTCTCGCGAGACTTCGATGAGCTTCGTAATGGTGTGTATGTGGTCGATCGTGCTGAATCCTCTCCGAAATTCTGCTTGCTCACATAGCTGTCCTTCGTCCAGCGTTCTGCTGATCCTATTCAGGATGACTCGAGCGAACAGCTTGTAGACTACGGACAGCAGGCAGATCGGGCGATAGTTGCCAATGTCGTGCACGTCTCCCTTCTTGTACAGCAAGACGGTCTTGCTGGTCTTCCACTGAGATGGAACCTTGCACTCCGACAGCTATCGTGTGAAGAGCCGCGCCAGGGTGTTGATGAGCGCTGGCGAGAGGTTCTTCAGGTGTTCGGGTCTGATCCTGTCAGGGCCGGGTGCTGTACGTTTCTTCACCGACGAGATGGCGTGTCGGATCTCGGAAGGGAGAACAGAGGGAACAATGTATCCATCCTGCGGAAGATGGCGTGGGGGCAGGTGGACGTGGCTATCGAAGAGATCGGAGTAGAAGTCGTGGATGACCTTCTCCATGGTAAATCTGGAGGAGATTACCGTTCCGTCAATACGTCGGAGGGCGGTCTTCAAGTTGGCGAGGTTCCGGCGGGCAGTGGGCATAGCGGATGCTCAACCCTGCTTCTGCAGCTTCAGCCAACAATTCCGCCCTTCTCTCCTTAAGATCCTCCTTTATCGCCGCTCTGCATAGCTTCGCAAGCTCAGACGTCAGTTGGTAGTTGCCTGACGCTCGTGCTGCTCCACGCTGGCGTATCAGCTCCAGAGTTTCCGGAGACAGGCGTCTCTTGGTGGTCTTCAAGCTCTCGGCTCCCTTAGCACTATCGTGGAGATGGTGCACGAAGTCGTATTCCTCGTCGATGTTGTCCATGACGGTATCTTCCCAAAGGCCGGCGAGAGAGGTGTAAAGGTCCCAGTTGATGGTCGTTCTGGGACTCCTCTTCTTGAATTTCACGCTCTTCTCTCCTTGACGAGAAAAGCGGAACCCTGCGAGAAGGAGGCGGTGGTCCGATCCCGTGTAGTACTTGGGGACAACGGAAACGTCCGTCAGGCAATACTTACGGTTGAAGATGATGTGGTCGATCTCGTTGTGGACTGGCCACCAGGGGATTCCCAGGTCCATCGTAGAGAGGGAGGCTTCTGGAACTGTGAGTTTCCATGGATGGTGTTGGTCGACATGATAAAATCAGACAGCCTTTCACCTTGCTCGTTCCACTCCAAACCGTGGGTTCCCATGTAAAGTTCTTCCGGCGACCTTCGCGGTCCGATCTTGGCGATGAAGTCGCCGATGATCACCTCGTAGAAGGTATGATCTTCCTTATAGAACTTCTCCAGCTCCACGTAGAAGGCTTCGACCTCTTCGTCGTCGTAGTCGGATGTTGGGGCATACGCGACGAATACAGTCAAAGCTGGCACGGAGCCACATCGCTTCAGTCGCAGGCGTCCGATTCGGGTTGTCAGAGACTCGTACGAATCGATGTTCATGGCCAAGTGCGTGTTGACGAGGACACCAACGCCGCCTACTCCCCTGCTATCGCATGCTCCGAGGAACAGTTCTTCTCCGGAGTCGTAGGCGGCGTGCAGGGGTGGTGTCTTCTCGTGTCGGTCAGTCCGATGACGTCGTACTTGATCTTCCTGGCTTGCATCATCAGGTCCTCGACGGATGCTTCCGATGCGAGCGTGCGGGCGTTGTAACTACAGATCGTCATCCTAGTCCTTCTCAGTTAGCGCAGCCTGGTTAGGCCCTGAGATTTTAGCAGCCTCTCCGTACTGGTCCTTCCCATCGCTGCAGAAGTGGGGGCTCTTTCGGGGTCAGGGGAATGAGGCCCTTTAGTGCTGCTGTGTTTGACTCCAATATACACGGTAGTTTGTCAGGCTCTGTCGTGCGGGCGAAGAACTCCGGGCAGCCAGCCAGACTGCCCGAAGGGACGGGGCGAGACTTAAGGCGGCCTCGAATCGCCTTACATGTACTCCCAGTCTATCGATTCACATAGAAAGGGCCAGAAGTAAATTGGCCATCCATGAGGCCTTCTTTTAGGGTTTGTAGGTGAGATCTGCCTTCTTTCAGCGGTCTTCATGGGCCCGGCACCAGTGGGAGACCCTGCCAAGTGTGCAGTGTGGCTCTTGAAAACCACAACAGAAACTTAACCGTATAAAAGGGAAAGAAAGGGCCTAATATATACAATTTAAAAGAAATTTGCTCACGTATAAGAAAATATATTCATGAGGATCCTCGACTTACTTAAAGAGGGGCTTCAGACTATGTGAGTAGGTTTGTAGGCCGCGTCCTACGCAATCTTATTCATCATTTCTTTCAAAGGAGGTTCACCCGTTTTTCTGCGCTGCGCGCAGCAGATTTTTTCTGTATGAAAGTAAACCAGTAAAATCGAAAACCTTGGGTTTGGCGAATTCTGTGACTAATCTTTTTCAGACAGGTAGCACGAAACTTCACTTTCGAAAATGGGGACGAAACCACTCGACAGTTCCTCGTCTGAGATGTATGAAGGGTTAATAGAAATGTGCGACAGTTGAAGTCATGTCAATCGCAGGAGCAAGCGCGAGACTGACAGGTCCTAACGAGGTGCAAAAAATATATGAGAAAAAGAGTTGACGTTCCATAGCAGGTGAAACAACATCCACTACGTCATTCTTCCAGGGGCCGGATTCATCAACGACTAACCCGCGGGTATAGGGGGTAGAGATACCCAGATGAAGCCTGCGTCTCTGATTCTTGCCTTATCTCCACCCCTTATACCCCGCATACCCAAGGGTTTAATTGTTGATAAATCCGGCCCCAGGATTGAAGTGGCCAGAAGGTTAACAACCTCGAAACACTGCAAACCCCACCTTTTCATGCTCGTCTTTGTAGAATACGACTCCTCGTTCAAGGTCGTCACTGACATTCTCCTGCAACATCACTGCGTACTCACTGCGTTCGAGTTCGAAGACACTCGTTTTGAAAAGCGGGAAACACAACGGATACCAACGTCTTTCGCAAACACTGATACAGTGGGCAGCGACGCGTCCGTTATGCCCACAGCGTTGATATTCCAGTGGGGCGCGATTTTCGTGAAAAATGCCGGCTGATACCTGAACGAAACTCTTGGAGAGACGTCTCCTCAAATGGATCCTACCTCGAAGGCGATAAAATTACTCCTACCAATAAGCTTTTCCCGCTCCTGTCATATTTTCGCCGGCCAGTCGTCCGCTCACCTAAACACTGACAAACTAGACGAATCTGCTCTCAACAACTAATGGACCGACAGCACCTGTGCGTTTTCCCAGTGTTCAATTCGCCGTCGACCGAGCGCTTTGTCGTAAAATGACGCCGCGTCACCAGCGGCCCAGATGTCCGATCGGACCCGCAGTTCTGCATCTGTCAACACACCCCCTAGCCGGTTATCGATCTAAAAAATAGTCTGGTAAAGAAAGCTACGAAATCCAAAACCACATAATTAAAGCAAAGATGATAGTGAAGCTTTCCAAGGCCATTCCTATGCACCTGCTACAATCCATTGCGTTCATCAGCGCTAACAATCTTTGTCAGCATATTGTGGCACAGCCGGATTCATCAACGACTTGCAGCAACCTAACGGAGGAAATACTGCCGAAACTCCTGATAGCGCGGCTTATCAAGCAATACGGTGAAACATTTCACCATATCGCTGTTGATAGGCCGCGCTATCAGGGATTTCGGCAGTACATTCGCCGTTAAATTGCTGTAAGTCGTTGAGGAATCCGGCCACTTGATGTGATGCATTAGTATTAGTCTGTACTCTACTCCCCCAAACGCCCCAACTTCCCTGGCATATTCTTGATCTTCGCAAAAAACACTCGAAACCATGAATCGCTTTTAAATCGCAAAGAAGAATTTCGACAGGAAATAGGTCCGATCCATTAGAACTATTTGCGGTCGCCAAAAATTATCGCCCAACATTGCCGAGAGAGGTTAACCAAGAAGAACGGATATCATATTCTGATCAGCACCCCAAATAATCTCCTTTGTTGAAAGCTGGGCAAATTTGGTGGCGCTGATCTCACCCTTCCCACTCCATCTGTTACCTACCATAATCGGCCAAGACTTCAAGATGCCACATTCAGAGTACTGCTCTCAAGGATAGACCCCCTCTATTAAGAAGCAGGCCCTTAAACTATTAGGCTGACTGAAAGTTCTGGCGGTTTTTGTGCAACGGCTTTTCGTTCATTTCCTACTGAACCAAAATTCAACTTACTTCGCATTATCATATAAGGCCTGATACGGAATTTTTCGCCCTATCTGATGGAGTAATTTCTGTTCCACCTGCGCTTAATAATTGTGTTTCTTCGAAGACTTATTGAAGTATGTCCAAAGGGAAGTTTCGAACGATACTTTAGTTCTATGTCAAACTGGGCCAATCCGTTGATTTGATGGGCAGTAGAAACAGCTCGGCAAATAACCATGTGTTGGGGCCGAATAGTGTTGGAGAAAGGACCGTGCAACTGTGGTTCTAGAAATGTCGGTCTGGAGATTCCGACCTTGAAGGTGCACCCCAAAGCAGCAAACCTATAGCAATCCAGGACGACGGTTTAGAAGACAGTAAAACTGTTGTGACAGATGAATCAAAAGACCTCGAAAAGGTGAAAAAGTTCGGAAGGTGGGTGTCCCACGATCTGAGTGATCGCCAGAAATTGTCGAGTTTCGAAATTTGTTCTTCTTTGCTTCTCCGGAAACAAAACTACACGTTTTTGGATCGAGTCGTCACACTTGAAAAAAGTTGGATCTGTTCGATAACCGAAAACGACCACGACAGTGGGTTGATGTTGTCGAGCCCCCAGGCACTTCCCGAAGCCGAAATCGCATAAGAAAAAGACGATGGTGACAGTGTGGTAGTCGGCGGCTCGCGGTGATTCACTACAATTTTTTAGAACCAGGCCGAACCATCACATTAGAGTCCTACTGTGACGAAGTCGACGAGATGTACCGAAAACTGCGTGAGCTGCAACCGGCACTGGTCGACAGATGAGGTCCCACGACAACGCCCGCCTATACGTTTCGCGAATCACCACGCGCTGAGTTAGGCGAAGTTGGAGTCAAAGTTCTGCCTCACCCGCCATACTCACGACACCTTGCGCCAACCGACTTCCACCTTTTTAAGCACTTTTTAGAACTTCCCGTCTGCAAGAATCTTCACAAATTAGGCCCACGCAAAAACTGCCTTTCTAGAGTTTGTCGCATCTCGACCACAGAGTTTCTTGGAATTAATCAGCTAGTACCGCGTTGGAAATGTGTGCTGATTCGAACTATGCTTATCTCAGCTGAATTCAGTGAGTATGAAGAAAGTTATGATCGTTTGAAGTGGACCAGTCACTTGTGATCAAATCTCCCAATCAGCTGTGGGGCGCATCCGTCGGCCAACACAGTCAGGCAACTCCCACATAGATCTCTATCTGTATTCATAATCAGTTGGGTGTGCTTCGGCCATAAAGTTGGTCTCGTTCTGATCTTAATATTTGACACTGCTCAATCTTCCAATAATTGTCTCTGCTCCGTCTCACAACAGTATTGGAAATTGTTGTCATAGTCATGTGGAAGTACTAAAAATAATTTCGTGAATAATGCAGAGTTCCATTAAATGATTCACTTGCACGCTGCTACGTTCTGCTATCGGGGTAATAAGCATCCAACTCAAATGCTACGACGGAACTGTTCACGTCGAATTGGACACTTCCAAGACGTTGCGACTTTTATTCGATTGATTGCAGAAGGTGAACAACAAATACAACAGTGAGGAACGCACATATCCCCACTGTGGTGGTTCATGTAGGTGCGATAAATAGGAAGCGTGAGTGGGCGGGAAAAGCCGACGCATGCGCTCAACCCAACGAACTTCGAATGGGAGAATCTTACGTACAGCCCACTTCTAAGAAGCAAACATACTGCGCAATAAAAGACGAGATCGCGCCGTGCACTCCAAAAGTTCACCGCAGATTTTATTCGATTAACAGCTTTTATATGATTGAGAGTGTAAATGCCACTTACATGAACCACCAAACTGGGGATCCAAGCGATAAGTAGGAAGCATGAGTGGCGGGAGAAACGTATGCATGTGCTCAACACATCGAACTTAGGATAGTATAGGAAAATCCCGGACACAGCGGAGGTAGGAAGCAATGAGCTGTGACCTCGGCCGGAGCACACAGGCGACAGAGCCGTACCCCGCAGCAACACAACTGCAGCAGCACCGCAGGATACTGCAGGTTCACTAATTGAACGGTAGCGAGGACAGGAGGCTTCAAGGGGGTCAATTCGAGGCAGTAGCCACCCAACACGTGCGCAGACAGAGCCGCGGCGCCGGCCTATTTCGCGACGCCTCACGTGTCCTCCTCGGCAGCGGCGATTGCTCACCTCTCGGCGCTCCCCTTCGGAGAGAGAAGTCGTGCCTCAAACTTGGGTGATTAAACCATCGAGCCCGCAATGTTTACGAAGTTCCGAAGAATTACGAACAGACAAAAAACCCTCCTCTATTATATATGGTGGGATTCGAACATTCGAAGGCTTCGAATATTGAATATTCGAATATTCTTTACGAATCTCTTAACAAGCTTCGAAAACCAGTGAAGCCTTATGTTGAAAAAAAACTATTTTTGAGTTTCGCGCATCGCTCAATGTACGGCGAATTGTGTGTACGCAATCTGAGTCGAGGCGAAGCGATGACTCAGCCTATTCATGGGCCGTCATCTGTTGTCTTTGATTTAAAATAAGTAAATGTCAATCCTTCCAGAGATCCCCCCGTTAAGTAACCTTCGGGGTCTCTTGTTAGAGGAATCTCGGACCGCTTGTCGCAGGGCCATGTGGCGCGTCTCCGGGTGGTAAAAAGAAAAGGAAAAGGGAAATGAATCGTGAATCAGATGCGACCGTGTACTGCCCAGAGAAACAGGTGGGATGCAGGCGATGTACTCCTTGCTCCTGCTGTGTCGGGTCGACTCGTTCCTTGTAAGTGGGCGTGGCATATTCGTGCACTCATTCGTGAGGACTAGGACGACTATCCGTACTTGCAACGCTTGCACGCTTGCATCTGAGGAGGACCTCAGGATGCAAACCAGGAAGATCAAGAACGTCATCGGACTGAGCGATAGGGGATGGCACCACTCCTCACACGCCGCCTACGACTACGGAGAACTTGCTCGGAACATGAGACAGCAGGGGAGTAGGCGGCGTTGGTGTCCTCGTCAACACGACTCGACCATGAACGTCGATACGTACGAGTTTCTGACAAGCCGAACCGAACGTCTGCGACTGAAGCTATGTGGATTATACCTTTGTCCTTGGGAAAAAATTTCGAATTTCGAGTGATCGAATAATATTCGATTTTCAAAATTTCGAATTTCGAATGATCGAATTTTGAATAGTCGAATATTCGAATAATCAAATGAACACTATTATTTACTGTCGTCACCCAGTGGTTTATATTTAATTATTTTTTATTACCCACTGTGAAGGAAATGGATGGCTGCTCCATCCATTTCCTTTACGAGACCAAAGGACAATAACAGCGGTATAATGGCAATGAAGCACGCTTTGCTTCCCTAAGAACTCGTGCACCGAGAAGAGAGAGACACCTTGGGTAGGCAGAGCTAGATTGTTGCAGGTCTTTCTCTATAGGTTGCTATCTTTCCTTATGTTATAGCGAAGCTTCCACGGTAAAGAATGATTATCATGGGCGGAGAAATGACACAAAGGCGATCTGGTGCAGAAAGGGCGCACTGGAGTTTCATGAATGGCATTCAGTTTGTGTTCTAGCTTCGTTGAAGAGAAACGGACCCGCGCTGGAATCTAATCTGACAAGACACTACGACTTGGACAGTGTTAGAGCGAAAATGGGGATGGCTCACTTTCATAGGAAACGGAGTATGACTGGCTCTTGTACTCCATAGCCATTGCTCTTCCTCTCTTCTTCAACGTCTTTACTGGCAGAAAGCAGGAGCTTTCTAGGCCCCTGAAAGTTCTACCTCCCTACCGCAGCCCCTTCGGCTCTAATCGTTCCCTTGTTGTAACTGGGGTAGAAATACAAAACGAGTATACTGAGTATCTCCCGTAGTATACTGAAGGTAAAAATATCTGTGTACAGGCATAACCCTAATCACTTGCGATTCACGTGAATGGCCACAGCACGCTCGATGGCCGTTTACAAGGAAGCAGGTGCGCAGCGGAGGGCCGCGCTTGCAGCGCTTACTTCGCGTCAACTCACAAGGGAGGTCAATGAACCTCCCGTGGGAATCTTATAAGTGACCTATTGAGCGCTGTGGAGGATTGTTCGAGAGGCACTCCAGTGGTTTAAAACTGAATGCAGCTAAGGGACATTTTATTTAACAAATTTACCGAATTTACCTTTTTAACGAGAAAATTTTTCGTTAAAAAGTGGTCGTTAAAAATTTACCGTAAAAATTTAACGCTGCTGCCCATCGCCTCCCCACCATTCTTTGCTAATCGAAGGTTTAGGGACTTGTACTCTCACAACTCCGGAGATCGAAAGCAGGTTTCGCCCAAACGTCGTCTAGAGGGCTAATTGAGGTGCTGATCGCAAATCTAGTAAACGTTTTCGCGTGATCGCGTGATTCCACATTTTCATGAGTGATCAAGTTTATCAGTTTGAGTACATAGAATCGCTTTCTTCACCTACATATGTGATCAGACTTGCTTTCCAGTCTTCGACTTTGAGATGGAAAGTAGTGCACGAAAAATGGATAATTTAGAAAACGAAATAACAGATTCATGGCAGCAGCCTAAATAATTTCCTAAGGCGAGGAAAGCACGAAATCAGTGGTCATGACAACCCCATCCTTACTCACGAACACACACTATGAAATATCGTAAGCGGCCAAATTGTCGAAATTGGATACTATATTCGTGCTCAGCATCCAAAATAACAGTACAGGCGATGTTTGGGCGAAAAAAAATCGACCTCCACTCCACTTTTGGAGTCACAATAGTACAACGCGGCCGGTTATTCTGCACCTTTTCTCGCACATACTCACCGTCGCCTATTGTGGTCGAGGGTAACACCGAACGCGATTGCCAGCTTCGTGATCAGAACCTCAGTCAACCCTCAGGACAACATTTGTACGAAATTTTATTATCTACTTACGAAGTCATGGGGATTAATACAAGTACCTACTTTTGCAAAGCCCCCCCCCCCCGCCCCTGTCAGTGCGGGAGAGTGGCCGAGGAAGAATAGGCTGCAAGAAGACCAATAGAATAAGTTAATCATATATGTAAATGTTAATACTCAAACAGTTTTAAATTTAATGTCTAAACAACGAAGTAGAATTAGAAATAACCTGGGGTATACATGAACTCTAAATCACTCTGTACTATAACAAACACAAGTGGAAAACAAGCAACAACTAAAACAAGTAATAACTAAAACAATGGTAACAACAACACTAAACATGTCTTGTTTCGCCTCTGCCTTCATACAAAACATGTTTATAATTAGTCACCCCGATGCTCGTCAGTGAAGAAGGTGACTAATTAATTTAGTTGTTAGTACTGCATTTGGTGTTATATGCAAATGCTACGAATACTACGGAGTACAATACTACGGAGTGGGTCAAAAATGATGCATTTTATAAGAGATGCTAAAATTAGTAAAATTTACAAGAGAAACGTTCTCTATAGGAACACCAAGACTGATCAGCACATCCCAGAGATGGGCTGAAGCAACACATTTCGGTCATGTTCGTAAATATGGTTAAAATGAGAATATGTTCTACATTTACCAAAACGCACAGCAATCCGTAAACAACTCTCCTAGATTCGAACCTGGACCTCTCCCCGCTATCCACGCCCCGACTGCAGTGAATTATTCATTTGACCTAATAAATTGTCAGATTTCTAACATCTAACTATAATTAAAGCTCTATAGCATCTGCATGTTAATTTCCGAGTATTTCAAGGCCATTCAAGACGTCACTTTCGCCTTATCAGCCAGCACTGAAGTGCTACAGTTTTTTGTAATTTTTGACCTACCCAGATGCCCGCAGGACATTTGAAGACCACTACGGTGCTTCTTAGACACACCCTTATAACAAGCAATAGGTCATTTTGGAAATCTCCACGGGAAGTTCATTGACTTCTCTTGTCAGATTACGTACACACAATTCGGCGCACTTTGAGCGACGTGCGAAACTCAAACGTCGTTTTTTATCATAAGGTCACACTCCCCTGGTTCTCGAAGAAGAGTGCCACTAATTTGTTAAGAGATTGATAAAGAATATTCGAATATTCGACTATTCGAATATTCGATATTCGAAGCCTTCGAATATTCGAATAAACGAATATTCGAATATTGGACTTTCTCGAATATTCGAATAATCGAACAATTCGAATATTGGACTTTTTTCGAATAGTCGAATATTCGAATATTCGAAATTCGAATTTATTCGAAATTCGACTATTCGAAATTCGAAAAGGACAAAGGTATAATGTGGATCCGTTAAAAAAAGAAGCCAGCGGGGTGAAAGCCTGTCTGAGTTCATCATGTCGACCAAGACCATCCATGGAAACTCACAGTTCCAGAATCCTCCCGCTCTACGATGGGTCTGGGACTCCCCGGTGGCCAGTTCCAAAACGAGATCGACCACACCATCTTTAATCGCAAGTATTGCCTGACCGACGTTTCCGTTGTCCTTAAGTTCTACACGGGATCGAACCACCGTCTCCTTCGCGCGAGATTCCGATTTTCGCGTCAAGGAGAGAAGTTCCAGAAGAGGAGTCCAAGAACGACCATCAGCTAGGGCCTTTACACCACTCTTGCCAGCTTTTGGGAAGATACCGTCATGGACAACATCGATGAGGAATACCACCGCTTCGTACACCATCTCCGCGACAGAGCTAAAGGAGCCGAGTGCCTGAAGACCACCAAGAGACGTCTGTCTCCTGAAACTGTCGAGCTGATACACCAGCGTGGAGCAGCATGAGCGTCAGGCAACTACCAATTGACGTCCGAGTTTGCGAAGCTATGCAGAGCGGCGATAAAGGAGGATCTTAAGGAGAGAAGGGCGGAATCGTTGGCTGAAGCTGCAGAAGTAGGGTTGAGCATCCGCTATGCCCGCCGGAACCTCGCCAACTTGAAGACCGCCCTCCGACGTATTGACGGAACGGTAATCTCCCCCAGATTTACCATGGAGAAGGTCATCCACGACTTCTACTCCGATCTCTTCGATAGCCACGTCCACCTGCCCCCACGCCATCTTCCGCAGGATGGATATATCGTCCCCTCTGTTCTCCCTTCCGAGATCCGAGACACTATCTCGTCGGTGAAGAAACGTACAACACCCGCCCCGACAGGATCGGACCCGAACACCTGAAAAACCTCCCGCCAACGCTCATCAACACCCTGGTGCGGCTGTTCACACGCTGCCTGTCGGGGTGCAAGATTCCATCTCAGTAGAAGACCAGCAGGACCGTCCTGCTGCACAAGAAGGGAGACGTGCATGACATTGGCAACTATCGCCCGATCTGCCTGCTGTCCATACTCTACAGGCTGTTTACTCGAGTCATCCTGAATAGGATTAGCAGAACGCTGGACGAAGGACAGCCATGCGAACAAAACAGGATTTCGGAGAGGATTCAGCACGGTCGACACACACATCATTAGCTCGCTGAAGTTTCACGAGAGTACAACCTACCGCTGTGCCTTGCGTTCATCTACCCGAGGAAGGCGGTTTCAGTGACCGGTTCAGTTTCGACCCCGTCGACCAAAATTTCACCATTCTACAACGAGGTTGTCATCAACGTAAAGAGGGGAGCTCGGTAAGGGGTTGCCATATTTATTTATTTATCTGTGAAGCATAAAAAATAACAAAAATATTGAAAGAACTGTAAAAAAAACATCTTAAGAGGGTAACACGACGAACGAGAAGATTGATTGAAAACATAGTCTTCTACACTCATAGAACGGTAAGCAATTAAGGGTCTCGGAAATGTCTGTTTAAAAGCCTTTTGAATTTACTTAAGGAGTCGGGAATTGGAGATGCCTTCAATGAAATTGATGAATTCGGAACCAGCCCTTTGTGTAAAGAACGTGGCCCGCAGGGACATCCTAGATCTTGGAGAATGAAGCTTTGCCTGTGCACCTAGAGCGGTGGAAGGTAACATCGTGTAAAACTGTTCCACAGACAGACCTGTCTTTGAATTTAGGATTTTGTAAATCATGATGAGGTCGTACCTTTTTCTTCGAATAGCAAGCGATGAGATACCAAAAATTTTATTGCGTACAGGGCGGGCTGTAGAGTACTCATACCCATGAAGCCTTATCCACAGCTTTCTAAAAAAAAAAGTTGTTTTGCACTGCTTCACGTTTTACTATGTTGCGACTTGAGGACGGATTACATACAGTTGTGCCATATTCAGGTTGTGGTCGTACTCGACTTATACGCTGAAACTAAATGTTGCACTGAATTACTGCTCAACGACTTGAATAGGTTGTGGATATTTTTATTGACTTTACTGGATACATCATTAGAGTGAGAATTAAAAGAGAGCTTATAGTCAATAAGGAGACCTAGATCCCGAACGATATCTGTGCTGCTGATTTGGGAGCCAGTTGAGATATCCCCGAAGCTCTTCAGCACCACTCTTCAGCTGAATCTTACGAAGACGATGTTCATGAGGAACGGACAAGTTCTGATGCCCCATTCTCGCTCAGCGGAACGAACATCTCCGAATGCTCCAGCTACGTCTATCTGGGTCACGAAGTCAATATGGCCAACGAAATAGCGCCAGAGATGGGTAGGAGGAAACGAGCGGCTTGGGGAGCTTTCAGGAGCGCAGAAGAAGTCGTGAAGAAGACGAAGAACGTCCGACTCCGTGCCCACCTATTCGACTCCACCGTTCTTACTGCCCTAAAATACGCCTCAGAGACCTTGGCTATACGAAATCAGGATGAACACGCGATCAGCGTCACGCAGCATGGAATCGAATGTTCGATGCGCGGACTGAAACGGCTCACGCAAGTGAGAGAAGCCTCAGGAGTTCCGAGTTTCGTTGACGTTCGAGATCAGAGACGCTGTCTCATGGGTCAAGTCGTCGAAAATTAGGTGAGCCGGCTACGTAATGCTCTCCATAGACACCCGCTGGACGAGAGCCGTCACCGACTGGGTTCCTCACGAGCTCAAGAGAACACCAAGACGCCCACCAACGCGTTGGTCGGACTTCTTAGTGAAAGCCCTGACGACGAGGATCCATTGGAGCATTCTGGCACGCGACAGTGACGAATGGAGACGCTGCTGGCACCCGCTCGAGCAAAGCGATGACCAACGGGACCACAAGTGATACAGGTGACAGGTGAAATGTTAATCCTTATGTGAACACTGCAAATAAGAGTGTTCTTAGTTATTCTATTAGTGTTCTTGATTATTCGATTTATTACTCGATTATTCGAATATTCGACTTTCGAAATTTTATCCTTTGAAAATCGAACAATTTTCGATTATTCGAAATTCGACGTTTTGCGAATATTTGGTCATTCCAAAATTTGATGTTAATGAAATCGAATATTATTGGATCATTCGAATTTCGATTTTTCCCAAGGACAAAGGTATAAAATATATTCAAAAGGGAGTGTGGAGCGCAGTCGGAAGAGGCGGCATTGGCCGGCCTGCAAGTTTTTGGTTCGAATTTCCTGCCAGGCCTAAGGAATCCTTCCACAATCGTTGTATAGATTAAATATGCACTCCCATTGCCTCCAAAACAACCCGTAAAAGTAGTGCGCGGCGTATGGTATTATATCTCCAAGGCTTTGTATGACGGTACTTTTAGTTATAGGATAAAGGATAAAGGACGGCGTTACTCAATCCTTTCTGGGATGCGCCAGCGCATTCTATTTCTACGGGATGTCGTGGAGGCGACATGAATGCGTATTTGGCCATACAATGACTTGCGGTGACCAGCCGATGAACAAGTCAGCGCTCTATCTTTCCCAGACAAGTCTGGTACCAATTCACCGACCCCGGAGGGATGGAAGGCTTGGTTGGCCTGGGCGGGAAATCCGAACCAGGAACCTGGTATCGGGTGCACGCGACAGCCGCGCCTCCTCCGACTGCGCTACACGCGCCCTGCTTTTAGTTAGGTCGGTGGAAAAGCGCAGCAGCAGATAACAAAGTTAGCGTTGTTCAAAAACATATAGGTTCGCACAAAACGCAGAAACAGTCCTCATCTGATTCTTAAATGCGCCAAAAAACCCTACGATAATGGATGGATAATGCACAGTGAACAGTATGCAAAAAAAGAAGCACTGAACATACCTCAAAACCAGACGCTTCGGCTACCGATGTATTCGGTTCAATCCCAACAGCAACGACAATGCAATCACAAATGACAGGCTTTGACTGCTCGACCTTGGTAGCAGAGAAAATACATAGAATACGCACTTACAAACCGCTTACAGGATATATACTGTGGTAATAACGGAACAGAAAAGCAGGCGAAACTGTACCTCAACCTGTAGTTTGTTCCCCAGATTCCTCACAGCTGCCACCTAAATCAGCTACACCCATACAAGCTTTGAAACTGTGTAAAAAAAATCTTGAGCAGAAACAGCTACCACTGAATAGTAGCGTCATCTTCACAGGCTAATCCGAAAAGCAGCAAAGGGCTTTCGCCTGAAAAGCGTTCGCATTCCAGAGGTACGGTGGCCCAACCTTAGAGTTTGTCCTCACGTCGACACCAAATGCTCGAAGAGCTTCAGACGCCTTCGTAGAAAGGAATTTTGGGAGCACACCATTGAGATTCCCTTCTTCAGCAACAATCTTAACCGGAATTATGTCCAAGCCGGATCAACAGCTTTGCTCAGTCGCTAGAGGCCAAACATACCTGAGTGACTTGCACGTCCTTGTACCTCCTACGGATGCTGTAAGCCAATTCGGAACCGAGAAAGCCGCCACCTACGACAGCTACAGAATTCGACGACTTACACACCGAGTCAAGCTTACGGTAGTCATCAACCTGCAACCAAAATTTAGGAAAGGAAGGATCGGAAAAAGGGAGAATGAAACGCACTCCTCGTAAATAGAGTATCCTTTCTTTTGCGTCCTCTGGCGCCTCATCCAACGAAGGTAGCACTTTCGGTCTTCCTCCTAAAAACGAATACATCTCCTGGATTATCTTTCACAAAGGTATCAGGAAAGTTAAGGCACCAAAAACTATTACTACACGCGCAGCACTGCCTCCAGCTTTAAGAGACTGACGTGAACTCGGGAGGAAATGCTGAGTGCTACTGTATCAATCCACTGGTAACCCAAAATGAACAAGAAATGACCAGTGGCGATGAGGCACTTGTCGAAAGCGATGCAGGTCCCATCATCGAGGTAGACCTTCTTGTCGTCTGGGCTCAGTCTTTTCACTCGATGTCCCTTCAGGAGTGAAACACCGCCATGTGCAGCTTGTGGCAACTCTGAAGGCAGCACGAAGAATCCCTGAAATTCCTGCTGTAGGAAGCGATTCCATATACATATACTTGACTTTCGTGAACGCGAATCACACGAAAGTCAAGTACGAGAGACCGGCTAACCTCAGCTTCAAAGAAAACGTCGCGCTTCTTGCCATTTAGTCCCTCATACTGTAGGTTCTTAGAGGAGCTGTCATCACCGTACCACCACAACTCCTTTGATAAGGGTGGCCGATTGTAAGGCAGGTGTTCTTCTTCACCTATCTGTAATACACCTGAGATTTAATCTATCCTGCAGCCAATATTTGTAAATTGCAATAACCTCTCTTACTCAACGCGTACCAAAATAGCAGCAAAGACCAGGAAGCAACAGTATAATTTCCGTATTCCCGTTCAAATCTGAGGATCAAATTGGGTTCAGAAAATATTGGCGACAAGGATCCCTGTACTCTGCCAATCAAACACGGAACTTCTACGTAACATTCGGAGCAGCCACAAACAATAACCTCAGTGGAGCTCAGAGCGGAAAAATGTTGACTAGCCTCACCTTGAATAATAAAACTAATAAATTTTAAAAAGAAATTAGCAAGCGCACCATTAGGACTTTCGCATCGGCGTGTCGAGCTCGAATAGCCAATGAAGCATAATAAGCAGCAGTACCAGCACCGACTAGCAGGTATTCAACGAACTTTGGAACCTTAAAATCTGCAATCTTATGAAAACACCCATTTCATTCCTTCGAATGTTACCATCACATCCAATACTCACCAACGCTGGCGCCATCTCGATGCACTGAGCGTGGCGAAGTGTAGCACCTACCACGATTTCACCTTCGAAACCTTACATGTCCCAAACTACCTATACGGATGCGGGGCCACTCGCCCCAGCGAGCGCGGTTGCGAGCGTTGTAGGTTAGACCTAAGACAGGAAAGTCCGACCTTTCTGTGCTCTCCTCCGCTATCACGGCCCGAAGAACTTTCGACACATCACCTCCACATGGAGCCTACTGAAGGCTCATAATCTTCTTCAAGGAGAACCTAACATAACAGCTTTATCCATCCCAACCGTTTAATAACCACAGATCTGAGGAAAATGACGGCTGAATTGCTGATGTCCCTATTACATAGAAGCATGCCAATTGGATGAGCAGAAATGTTGAGCACAAAAGTAAATCACACTCTTTATCGAAGCATAGAATTTGAGCAACCTAACAGATACGCCATGAAGGCCAGCATATTTTCAGAAACCTAAGTAACAAGCTGGGAAGTTGTTAAATTTATGTGTGCACCTCGACTCCAGTTGAGGAAACTTGAGTCTTCTTTTCTTCGACATCCGACGGCGGCGTCGAAACTTCGTTTACGACCTCAGAATCGGAAGTTGATGCTGCTACCACTTCGGAGGCGTGTATCGTATGTTTATTCTGAAGCAAAATGATCTGAGCGAATCAAGCGGCCTATGTCAAAACAAACGCCACGACCATCATACCTCTACATTTTGATCAACCAGTTCTGCGCTTTGAATGTATTCCGCGCTCTTGTCCTCCTCTTTTCCCCCTACCGTGGAAGACTGTGAAGTTGCAACTTTGGGATGTTCCCCTTCTGAATGAGGCTCTTCATTCCCTTCATTTCCTATTAGCTCAGATAGCTCAGCCTTCTGAACTTCTTCCTCCTGAAAGATCAAAATTTGCTCATCCATTCTAGGTTCAACTACATGAAAACCTGGATGCTTCCCACTACCTGCCTAGCAGTGTAGCTCTCTGAATACTCATCCTGGCTGTGAACAGCAATCAGTAAACCGTACCTTATGCGGCACTTCACGTTGTTTACCGTGTGAATGAACCTTCGCGCCATGGTCCTTTCTCAATATGTTCATACCAAAAAGTTCCGTGTAGAATGTCTGAAAGGGCGTCTGATAACTTAAAGCCTTTGAAACAAATATATAAACAAGAATATATCAAGAGCTTTCTCCACAGCACTAAAGGGCCCCGCACACTTCTGCGGCGTTGCCGCTGCCCTATCCTTAACCATAGGGCAGGGACGCAGAGCTCGCCGCCTATAGTTGTGCTTTTTCGAAATTTTATCGAACGAATGAACGATCGAATTTATTCGATGTCGAAAATTTCCGAACGAATGAAACTCGATGTCGAAAATTTCCAAACGAATGAACGATCGAATTTATTCGATATCGAAAATTTTCGAATGATCGAATAGTCGAATAATTTGTTCGAATGAACGAATCCTACTATATACAAAAGAGTAGTGCGCGTGTGTCTCCGTACTTCAGTCCGTCCGTCACACTGGCGTATTGGCGATACTCAACAATTGATGGCGATCGACAGCGGCCCGAAGCTTCAGCTCTGGGGCAATCGAGCTCGCTGAACACGAATCTCAAGTTCGTTTTTGGAGTATGGATCGCCATTAATCGATATGGATCAAATTATCGATTTTTTGTTGATGTCGTTCAAGGGGCCCGAAGCATCAGCCCTGGAGCAATCGAGATCGCTGAACACGAATCTGAAGTTCGTTTTTCGAGTATGGATCGCCACCAATCGATATGGATCAAATTATCGATTTTTTGTTGATCTCTAGTTTAACACGATTCTACTAAGATTTACTACTTTTTCATTAAAGCAACAGATCTTCGGAATCATATTCACGAACACAACAACTGCTTCACGTGAAAGCTAATAAAGATTTACTATTTACTAAAGATTTACTACTTCTAGACACAATATACAGATGCAATATGTAGATACAATATAGCACACCTCGGGAGTTTGTTAGAGCTCCATTTCCCCCTGACAGCCCACCTAGAGAGCCCTGCGTCAGTGGCGGTTCGCCGCACGTGCGACAGAGCCCGACGCGCGCGCGACCAAAATCTGTATGTTCGTACTACCAGCCCAGGTTTATCCGATATTCGAATAAAAGTATTCGATCGAATAGAGTTTGACTATTCGATTCGAATAATATTCGAATATGGCTCCCTTCGATGTTCGAACTCGAACGAATATTCGGCTTTTGAAAATCATCGATAATCGAATTCGAAGGAATATTCGACTTTTCAAAATCATCGATAATCGAATTCGAACGAATATTCGACTTTTCAAAATTATCGATAATCGAATTCGAACGAATATTCGAAAATCAAGAAAACCGAATGATCGAATAATTCGAATGAATATTCGAATAAATTATTCGAATAATTATTCGAATATATTCGTTCGGGCACAACTATATCGCCGCCAGCGGCGCCGGAAGGTTGCAGGGCAAAGGACAACCATGACTCACGTTTTCGCCGATTCGTCACGCCGTCGGTATCCTCCTGACTAAATATTTTCCTCGCATAGCCCCTACGTTTCTTCTCGCCCGCGCTGGAGTCCCGACAAAGGAACGCCTCGACGCTACAGCACCCGTACTAGGAACGGGCCTGGCCAGTGACTTCATTAGCACCCATTTCCCAAAGGATGATCGTCTGCTGGATGAGCTAGTCTATCAGCAACCTCCATGAGATGAGATTTCACCTTTTCTGGCACATCGCGCAGAGGCAATGACATGGTAGCCAGCAATAAGAATTACCATTACGTGGAACGGATGCCTTTTGCGTTGCATTAGCCTAGGCAGCCGCCCCATGTCCTGGGTACAACACAACAGTAGTAGATTGGTTGTTTATGGTTACAAGCAATGTTTCGTGCAACTGGAAAGTAAGTTATATCGCTTGCTTTACGTGAATAATTGAGATCTTATGCCCTCTCAAAACACTTGGCTCTGAAGAGCTTCAAAAGACGAACGAACACAAAGTACGTCTTTGGTGACAATTTTTGATCTGAGCATGAGGAACGGCTCTCCTGCGTTCACTGTGTGTGGTCGCGGTATCTCGACATCCCTGTCAAGTGAATTACTTTCATTAGTTCATGTGGGAAGGACAAGGATTCCACACCCGACCCACCTGGCCGGCTATACTTGAGACTAGAGAAAATAAGAGGTTACAAAGAAGCTGAAGTGTGCTATCGCCACTTCCTGATCTACATCTATGGCTGATCAGTCCACACGCACTAATGCTCTGCTGAAGGAAGAAGATAATAAGATAGATCTGAGGATGGACAGCTTGTACACCCTCAATACTTGGAATCATCATACCTATTCCCGTAGAAGGTATCAACTTCGGCACATCTTCGTTGTGAATTACATGAAATCCTACTCTTTCGGAACATTCTCTTCTCCCTGAAATTCAGTCTCCTTCCACTGCAAGTCTCCGCAACGGTCGGAGGGCCCTAGAGACAGAGGCTACGAGCGTGCTCTCTCACCCGGGCCGTATGCATACCTCGCCCCGATGCGCCCCGTTGGAAAATGGAGGGGCGGTCTTCATGTACGAATGGTCACCGCGCCCGCGACGGCGACTGCCGCGTGTGCGATGAGGTCCGCTGCGGTCGTGTGACCTGTGCCTCATGACCTGCTGCAGACGCTAGCTTTGAGTTGTTGATATCAATTTCTGCTGTTGCAGGAGCTGCGGGAAAACATGCTCTGGTTCAGAAATTGAGTTCGAGTTATAAAACTAGGCGTTCTAAGGCTCAATTTTATATGATGCTTCTTTAGGAAAATCTGAAAATATGACACACTATCGCAGTAAACTGGCTTTGTATACACTTTCTAACACTTGATGTGCAAGTTTTGATGCAGGTCTAGATATCACTGAGCGCTGAGGTCACCCAATTGCGACGTCTTCTGCCGCGCTCACCGCGCTATTCGTCGCGTCCGCGGTGACCATTCATACATAATGTCCCGCAGCCGGAAAAATGGAGACGAAATACCGTACTTCCGAGATGCACACCAAGTTGGGAATATAGTACTCCAGGGGCCGTATGCTCGTGCGCCCCCGTTGGGGAGAATCAATCAATATCTGCATATATCAGTGTTTCAGGATCAGCAACGTTGGCAAAACAATTATGACTCCTCAGTTTCCTACTTATTTTTGTCTAGATTATTGTTTACTTCCTTGTTCTTTTATTGTGTTCTTGACATACCAACCATAGTGTCTTCTTTTGTGGAGTGTTGGCTGTTTTTTCTTCTTTTTGACGCACCCATGAGTGCATAAATAAACAAATAAATAAATATCTTATCACACCCCGATCCTCCATCGGGGGAGACTCGGGGTAGACGAGCATACGGCCCCAGGGGTCTAGCTGGAAATTGCGTCCCCCTACTCGGAGATAGGAAGAATTCGGACTGGAGCAGAGACGTTGCTGTTTGAACGTGCGAAGTGCGAACTTGCTGCTGTCAAGACGATGCTTTCGAACTATGCCTCCACATAAGAGCAGCAGAGGAGGGGCAAGAGGGCGACTTCGTTGATGTTTTGGTATATGTGATGCTTAGTGAGGTCATTATTCAGCAGCAGTGTTTAGCATATGAGGAGTTCCACCTTTCCGTCATTCATTAAGTAAAACAGGCACTTACTGAAGCTAATTTTCAAGTAGTGTCCAAGTGTTGAGATTTTTTTATGTTTTCGTTAGTTGTTGGGTATAAGAAACGTCTACTAAGGCTATGATTGGACCACTCGTGTGTATGTGTGTATTCAATGTGGGTATAACAAAGTTTAGCTAGGTTGTTTTTATGTTAGTGCTTCCATTTACTGAAATGCACATTTTCCGAAACCTTTGGTTAAATAATTAATACTTTTAAGGCTTAATAAATGTTGCTTGAACGTTTTATCCTTGAATCTTTTTTCAATTTCTTTATTTTTTTTTGAATTTTTTAATTTTATTATTTTACAGTTACGGCTTTTGGTACTAAGCGGGTTGGTATCCGCTCCATTATGAGATCACAGTCGCGGAACACTAAAATAAACACGGCTTCTGAGCACTTACTTACCCGTTTTAACACACCTTCCCGGCGTGCAGCGGGCACCAACACGCCTAGTACCCGGTTTCTCGATGTTATTTTCATCGATGTTGAAAACTATTGCACATGTCAAATTGTTTGAAAGGCTTATCTGACCTGCTGTCAGCAAATAAAAGGGCATAAACGGCTTAATTGCCGAATGAGCCGAGGAAAAAATGCTTGCAAACGCTTGTTTACTCCCAGCTCCACCTCGTTCATGTATGCCCTTATCAGTTCATGTATGCCCTTATCTAACTAACAACCAAAGCTTTGCCTTATGCCATACGACGCATAGCTATGACTTGTTTAACTCAGCACTACTATGGATCTCACTTGGTCATTGTTGCAAGATGATTCCCAAAACCCGTAAAAACAACATTAAAAATAGGCGAGTGAGCAGAACAGAAAAGTATATACAATGTAACATAATAGTATGGTAATAGGCTTCATAGCAAATACAGTACCCAATTGATAATATACTCCCATGTCTTTGCTGGTAATTTTTCCGTGCTTTGCAACGCTTCTTCTGTGGCTGTGTACGAAACATTTTCAGTACGGGTGGGTCTAGGGTACAAGGCTAGAGGGTCCACCCTGCATGTCTGAACTGGCAGCTTTGTCCTACCTGCGGCGGTCCTGGGTGACTTCCTATATTTGCAAAGTGTATGTAGTTGGGCAATACGTTCTCATTTCAACAGCTTTGTGACAAATAGCTCTAATGCTATGAATAAGGAAGAGGGCGAGCTCTCCGTTCTAGACTTGCTGCTGTTCTGGTGCTGCCTTATTTCGTATCGGTTTCTCTTTCTTCCTTCATGTTTCTTGATATCAATCACTACCTTATCTAGTTCCTCGGCGTTCTACTGACAAACGTGTCTTCAGGTTGTCGTCCCTGCCTTAGTGAAGTTTTCCCAAAATGGTTTCTTTTTGTGAGCACCACTTTAGAAGTGATTTTTGCAGATATGCATGTTGTTCATTGTCGCTTTCTACAGTACTACTTCGCTCAGCAGTAATGGCAAAGTCTTCTCGCGTTGAAGCCGCTGTTGCACTAGAAAACAATCTGATGGGAGAGCTGCGCGCCCATAAAAAGGTATACAATCCGTCTTTTTTTCAGAGTTTACGTGAGCTCGGTGAAGCTGCGAGTTAGCTATTCTGCTTATTTCCATTGGCAGAACCGGTCACGATGATTAACCACCACGCGCTCAGGCATACGGCTTGGTTCGAGAAAGCAGCGCTGCAGTCTCCTTCAAGGTAAGTCTATATCCTGTCTCGCATTATGTCTCAAATTTAATGCAGTCCAAGCTTGAACTTATGTCGGACTATTACAGAGCTGTATCTGCGACACCACTATCCAGAACTACCAATCCTCTACTGAAAATGGCTGCAAATGTTATCTAGATAATGACAATCCCATTCTTTCTATTCTATACACCGTTGTAACCGTTGTAAGTGGTGAGTACGTCCTTTAAGTTAGAGTTAGTTAAGTTCGAGAAAAACAAGCATAGTAGGATTTTTAATTTTTAGAAGTGTCATTCAGCCGGATGGCTACGTTTACGGCCAAAGAGGTCTACAGTCAAACCGCCTAGATGCCTTACTGCTGTATGAACAGGATTTGTTCGCATGAATTAGGATTATGACCACAAACTTTGTGTCGGTGATTTCTCCGGTTGTGAAGTGCTTCTTTTTCATTGTAGAGTTGAATACTGTATATGTTCGCTACCACTAAATATTATGTAAGATATGTAATAAAATTAAATGGCCTACATGTGTACAAACTACGATATGGAAGTCTATATGTGGTCAACAAGCGCTACAAGAGCGAAGGAATGGCAACTCTGGTCACCGACGGTGAAGCGCCCGGTCACCATCGGGGGGCGGTGCGGTGACGACTGCGACACGGCCGAGTCACCAATGATGTGACCCGAGAGTGACCGCGCCGTCCCGCAGTTGTCACCCCAGCGAGTGTCTGAGGACCGTACATTTCCCGAGGTGCATCGCAAGAAGGGGCACCCGTTCCCGCCGGGTAATTTCCGCTGGAGGGAGAGCGCGGGAAGTCCGCCCCGCCATGGCGAGGTATGCATACAGCCGGTTGCGGGGCTACTCGCCCCCGCGACCGCGGTTGCGAGCGCGGCAGGGGAGCTTCCAGACGGTTAGCGTGTACGCGGGCGCGAATGGTCTCCATACTTGGTCCACGTGTCAATTACGTGCTCGCGGCCGCGAGGAAGGAGTCGCCGGCTTGCGAAATCTACAGTGGCTGAGACCGGCCAGCGCACTAGGGCTGGTGGCATGCAAAAGTTTGGGAGGCTACATTGAAGCCTTCAGGATGCACTTTAGGAAGGGAAGAGGATTTTTTTTTGGAGTGAGAGAGGTAATCTTGAATCACATGCTTCAAGCAGCAACGCGTCGCTTCTCAAACGACACTCCAAGCTACCTAAGGACGAACGGAAGCTCTCTCTCTGTGTCCACCTGCGGACCTTCGAGACCTGACTCGTCCATATTAGAGGTCTTCCAACACTCTTGAAATCTTCCCCACCGAGTTACGACAGTTGAGTACGACAGTACGCAATATTTGAAGACGAAATCGCATCCTTTTTGAACTAGAATGCCGAGCACGTCCTAACATTACGGCTGCAAACGATTGAATGGTACAATGAAACCACATTTCTAATTGTGTTGTGTTTTTTATCCGAAAGCATCCAAAGGGTTCTGGATACAAGATGGGTATTATAGCACTCGGCAGTTTCAGAGGACCCTGATTTCACCATGTGTGAGCGACTTGGTTCACTGGTGTGCGCCTCATGAAGACACAGGGTAGGAGGCGAAGCGGCTCAGTGAGGCTAACTTGTGTTCACTTATTAGTCACATTTGACATAAAGCAAATGAACACTCACCTATATCAGAATTATTTAACATCACCGGTAAAATGTTTGCGGTCCAAGAGATCTCTAATTCTAAAAGATTACTAGTTATCACCCATTTATTATAGGTCGACGGAATATAGTTCAATAAATTATCAGGAACATCTATAATACCATAGGCCATAAACATCCCTCGAATCCTAAAACGTTAACCTCAAGCAAAAAGCACAAGGATTATAATCATTACCGATCATTGATCGATATTGAAAATGTTTTCGATTTTAACGATAGTAGGCAAATTTGGCATTTTCTCAGACTTACGGACACACTCCTGTGCGTCAGCCCAGAATCAGACACCACTGCGAGGTCATCAAAAATATAAATAGAATCAAGCAACTGATCGATGTTCTAGGATTGTTCTAGGATTTTGTGCTGTGATGTGCTTTTACATTGTATGTATGTACAATGTAAATGTATGTCTCCATTTTTGCTCAGGACTGTTCGATATTTGTTGGTCCTTGTTGTTTGATAATTGTTGATTTTGATATTGATCTCTTTTTGTTGTTAATTTGCTATCGATGAAAACTCTTTTATCCGATCCTACCGTTTCCTTAGCGACGGCGGCCGCCGCTGAACGGCATGACTCATCGTTCTCGCTGTGCGCCGCTCGCCGCAGAAGTGTGTGGGGCCCTTTACACTACTGTAAAGGAATAGCGGAATAGCGTAGTATAAGATATCTGTTATCTCGTGTTTGCGCAGCAGCTCGCGGGCTGCCTAAGTGCAACAACAACCGCGCCGTACCAGCCACCCGTCCGGACCACCAGTGTAGGCGCCCGCAAACACAGGGGGTATAAAACCGCCCCCTGAGAGATAGGAGGTTGTTCGGGGTTGTCTGTGGACGTTATGTAGCTGTTCCTATCTTTATCCATATACATTGTTGTTTATGTTATAAATCTATTATTATTACTGTGTTCTGTCATGTATTAAGAAACCGAAGAAGAGAGGGGGATAATATTAGTGATAACCGCGCGGCCTCGGGTCCGCTACACTCTAGAATAAATCCTAGGCGCGCGGATATTATACTACTTATATCATGCATGTGTGCAGCGATCACACATTTACGTCCATATCTCATACTCCACCTGTATCTCCTGGCATCCCGTTGATCATCGAGTTGCTCAAGCGGATGCCAGCAGCGTCTCCATTCGTCCCTGTCGCGTGCCAGAGTGCTGTAATGGATCCTTCTCGCTCGAACGAAGAGCGTCATATCGGTCGTTGAGGGATTCCACGAAGAAGGCCGACCAATGCGTTTGTGGGCGTTCTGGGGCCGGATTCATCAAAGTTACTGCAGTAACTTTAACGGAGAACTGTAAACGAAAGCTCAGATAACGTGGCTCATCGCTCACCATATCGCTTGATAAGCCGCGTTATCTGAGCTATGTGCTTACAATTCTCCGTTAAAGTTACTGCAGTAACTTTGATGAATCCGGCCCCTGGTGTTCTCTTGACATTCCGCGGAATCCAGTCGGCGACGGCCGAACTACCTAATTTTCGACGACTTGGCCCATGCGACAGCGTCTCTGATCTACAAACGTCGACGAAGTCCGGAACTTCGGAGGTTTTTTCTCACTTGCGTGACTCGTGATTCCGCGCTGCTCGACGCTGAAACCGTGTTCATCCTGCTTTCGCATAGCTCAGGTCTCGGAGGCTATGTTAGCGGTCGTTTAGTGCGCGCGCGACGCGATGTCATCTAGTGGCCGAATTGATCAATCGCATCGCTCGATCAGTTTGGCCACTACACATGCATCGCGTCTCGCGTAGCGCGCACACTAAACGACCCTTTAGGACAGAAACAACGGCGACTTTGAATAGGTGTGCACGGAACCGAACGTTCTTCTCTTCACGACTTCTTCGACGCTCTTGAAAGCTCCCCAAGCCGCTCGTTTCCCACTGCCCAGCTCTGGCACTAGGTCGCTGGCCATGTTGACTTCGCGAGTTACACGTAGCTGGAGCATTCGGAGATGTTCGTTGCGTTGAGCGAGAATGGGGCATCAGAAACTTGTCTCCGTTCCTCATGAACATCGTCTTCGTAAGATTCAGCTGTAATTCAACGTTCCCACACACACGATCGAATTCGGCCAGAATTCGTTCCGCGTGGCGAATGCTCGGTGTTGTGAGCACGACGTCGTCAGCGAAGCAGAGGGGTGCAGTTGCCGGTTGTCGATCTCAACTCCTACGCCTTCCCATTTTACTTCGAGCACGACGTTTGGCGTTGAAGAGCTTCGGGGATACGGTGTCCCCTCGCCGAACCCCTCTCTTCACGTTGATGACGAGATCGTTGTGGAATGGTGAAATCTTAGTCGTGAATCCACTGCACAGCTCTCGAAAAACTCAAAAACTGATGTAGTAAGTAGGAGCGCCCTGAGTGAGAGTGCTTCGATGAACGCTTCAACTTCGATGAAGCCGAATGCCTTCTTCAGGTCGATGAAAGTAAGCCACAGCGGCAGCTTCTACCTTCGCGACACTTCGAAGAGCTTCGTAATGGTGTGTATGTGGTCGATCGTGCTGAATCCTCTCCGAAATCCTGCTTGTTCGCATGGCTGTCCGTCGTCCAGCGTTCTGCTGATCCTATTCAGGATCACTCGAGTGAACAGCTTGTAGACTAGGGACAGCTGAGAGATCGGGCCATAGTTGCCAACTTCGTGCACGTCTCCCTTCTTGTACAGCTTTCTGGTCGTACTAAGTCTTCCACTGAGATGGAACCTAGCACTTCGACAGGTAGCGTGTGAGGAGCCGCGCTAGGGTATAGCGCTGGCGGTTGCATCAGGGCGTTGGAGAACAGTCATCCTGGTCTTGAAGTTGGCGATGTTCCGGCGGGCAACCTTGGTTCTGCAGCCTCAGCCAACTCTTCCGCCCTTCTCTCCTTAAGATCCTCCTTTGTCGCCGCTCTGCATAGCACCACAGGCTCGGACGTCAGTTGATAGTTGTCTGCCGCTCGTGAATAGATTTCGAAACGCGACAATTTCTGGCGATCTCTGGCAATTTCTAGTGCTCCACGCCGGCGTATCAGCTCGAGACTCGATATGTCTCTTGTTGATCTTGAAGCTCTCGACTCCCTTAGCAAAATGGCGGAGATGGTGCACGAAACGGTCGTATTCCTCGTCGATATTGTCCATGACGGTATCCCAAAGTCCGGCAGGAGAAGTGTAAAAGTTCCAGTTGATGGTCGGGTACTCTTCTTGAATTTCACGGCCTTCTCTCCTTGACGCAAAAGCGAAACCTCGTGCGAAAGAGGCGGTGGTCCGATCCCGTGTAGAACTTGGGAGCAACGTAGTCGTCGGTCAGGCAATACTTGCGGATGATGTTTCGTTGTTTATCTGCCCATCGGGGGATTCCCATGTCCATCTCAGAGCGAGAGGCTTCTGGAACTTCCATGGATGGTCTTAGTCGACATGATGAACTCAGAGTCCTTCGCTTTGGTCGTTCCACTCCAAACAGTGGGTTCCGATGTGAAGTTCCTCCAGCGACCTTTGTGGCCCGATCTGTGCGTTATGGTCCTCGTCATCGTAGTCGGATGTTGGACCATACGCGCCGAACACAGTCAAAGCTCAGCACGGCGAAAGTGTTCGTGACAATAATGTACACTATTTGCGGACAAATGGGCAAGGTAACTTTGGTCGTAACAATAGGAGAAGCAAGCTGAACATACGGAAGCGCGCGGCAGCCGCGGTGACTGCTACGGCAAGCGCGACATCTGCACAGTGTGTGCTACTACAGTCACGAAGTCTAATGCTCTCGTGACTGCGTAAGTTTCTTTTGCTACCTCTGCTCAGCTGTTTGAGGGTTCTTCGCTCCACTTAATCAGGGAAAATGGATATTTCGAGAGGGAATTGGATGACCTAATCGAAGAATTAAACAATGGCTTCCATTGTTAAAAGATTTAATCTCACTTTATGACGAGAAGCTTCATTTCTAAAAGCCACATATCTGCATACAATATAGCATAACTCGGAAGTTTGTTAGAGTTCCATCTCTCCCATAACGGCCCACCCAGTAACGATGCGTCAGTGGCGGCTCGTCGCGCGCGCGGCGAAAAATTGTATGTTCTATCAGCCTACCATTGTATGTTTTACCAGCCTAACAATAGATTGCTGGCGACAGACCAGGTCATCTACCGTCCGTCCTGTTTTTGTGGTAGGTCTCCTTGTTTGTTCTGTTTAGTTCCCCACCTTATCCTAGTATTCTTCTTCAGCGTTTGTCCCGCTTCATGGCGGGATCCGCTCTTCTGGTGCCATGCGCCATCTTTTCCGATCCCGTGCTAGATCAGGGTAGAACCAGATCCTTAAACGCCCTCGTGTAACGAATTTGCCCAGCGCTGCTTCGGGCGCCTTCTAGGTCGTTTTCCAGATACTTCGAAGTTAAGACCTGTCTTACGGATGCTATCTTCCTTTCCACGCGGAACGTGGCCGTACCATCGCAGGCAAGCGTCGCGCATCTTGTCACCTATTGGAGCGATACGAAACCTCTGCCGAATAGCTTCGTTTCTAATGCGGTCCAGGCGCGTGGCTCCAGCCGTCCAGCGCAGCGCCTTCGTCTCCATGACGCTGATGCGACTTTCCGCTTTCTTCGTCAGAGACCAGCACTCGGCACCGTAATTCGCTACCGGATGGACCGCGGTTCTGTAGATCTTCGACTTTAAGCGCTCTGGAATCTTCTTGTCGCATAGCACTCCAGTCAACGAGCGCCACTTGGACCATGCCGCACTACCGCATGAGTTCTCTTCAACCATCAGACAGCCATTGCTGATCCCAAGTATTTAAACACCGAAGTGCGTGCAAGTACCATTAATCATAATGGAGCCGGATACGTCTAGGTCAGTCGTTAGACACTCGGTCTTCTTGACGTTTAGTCTGAACTCGAGCTTCTCCAAGCGGCTCCATCAAGCTTGCACCTGCCGCTCCAGTTCAACGTTATCTTCGCAAGCGAGCACTACGTTATCAGCATATAGCAACGTCCAAGGGACTGGCTTCTGAAGATCTCGTGTATTGGCATCCACGACGACAACAAAGAGGAGCGGAGGACGTGTAGAACCCTGGTGTACCCCAACAGATGAAAAACTCCATGAAGGTTCCTGCTGCAGCTTGCACACGACTCTTCGGACAAGAGTATAGCATTGCACCCATTCTACAAATTATTCAGGAAGGTCATGCTGTCGTAGGGCGTATTATACAACCTCAGCGGAACGCGATCCAAGGCCTTCGCCAAGTCGAGAAAGGCAATATGAGATAAGATAAAGATGCAATGGCGTTTGTTCCTCGCGATGCTTCTCCATCAGAAGGAGCGCAGCATTTATGGCTTCTATGGTGCCACAACCAGCCACAAAGTCACACGGTTTGTCGGAAAGCTTGACCATTTCGCGAATTCGTCTATCGAGGACTTGCTCGAATAACTTCATGTTGCGCGAAGGCAAGCGAATCCGACAGTAATTTGAGCGGTCTGTAGGGCTGCCCTTCTTCTTCCAAATCAGGACCTTCGTACTTTTCTGCCAACCATCGGGCACCTTCTCAGCTACAACCTCGTTGGAAAACTTGACCAACCTCTCAGCAGAGCAACAGGTCTTCGACTTACATAAATCAGCTAGCAAGTCATCTGGACCAGTCGCCTTGCCCGGTCTTATCTTCTTCAGAGCCGCTTCTGTTTCTTCCACAGTGACGTTGTGAACCTGACCGCGGATATGAGTCACAGAAAGGACGGTCAGATAAGGGAACTCCTCAGTCGAAATTTCCTCGAAATAATCGTGCCATCGCTTCAACGCTTCCTTGCGGTTCATAAAATGGCCGTGTAGATAATTGAGGCCAAAAAACTTCTCTATATCCTCGGCTTGGCGATGGAGCTCTTAGCAATTCGGTGCAAATATCGTTCACCATCCCACGACTCGAGCTTTTCGTAGACATCGCTATAAAGAGACAGACCAGATACAAGCCCAATATAGAAGTTGAGGACGATGTAGCATTTTTACGCTCGAGTCTAGATCATTAAAAAAGGAAAAGATCGTAGATAAATAACATGTTTATGGTATAACCTGGTTGTGAAGATCTTCCGTCGACGATCATAATCACTTGACTCCCACCCTGATCGGTTAAATCTGAGAGAATATCGACAATATCGATCGATATAGATTGTCTCCCCTGCCATGAAGGCCTTCCATCGGCGATCATCTAAATCCCCAATCACGTTGGACCACGTCTTCGGCACGCCTTCTGAATATACTTATGCTCTCGCAAACATGTCGAATATTCGAATGGTTTCGAATACCGCAAATTTTCGAGCATTCGAAATCGAATATATTCGAAAAACGTGGTTTTTCTGAATATTCGAATTCGAATACATTCGAAAAATGCGATTTTTTGAATATTCGAATTTGAATATATTCGAAAAACGTGGTTTTTCTGAATATTCGAATTCGAATACATTCGAAAAATGCGATTTTTTGAATATTCGAATTTGAATACATTCGAAAAACGCAATTTTTTGAATATTCGATTCGAATATTCGAATTCGAATGAAAAATCAGGCTGCCTGATAGACATGATAGACGACAGACTGAATGAAAAATGGAAGCAGCACATAACGGATCCCTTCCTAGTTAAGCAGGAGGTTTTTACGTGTGGGTTGTAAGGCGCTACTCATGAGGAACAAACGAAAGGTTTACAAGACATTTGAAAGGGAGCAATCTGCTTGAGCCACTGCAAGCTTCTGGGTCACTTCAAAGTGATCATTTTTGGAACTGGTGGGTGACTGAGTGTTAAAGAACTTTCAGGGAACAAGCTTTCGCTTAATGGCAGCTAATGGCGGACCGACGACGAAGTATTATCTGTAAACCTGTAGCAAATCTAGCCTGCTCGTCTAAAAACGTGAAATATCACACTGTCAATTTTGCGACCACAAAGTGTATTACAGGTAGCTAGGAATAGACCAGCCGTGAGGGCCGGTCTCTTTCTTTCTGGGGAATCATCCAAATAAGTGGTAGAAACAGATATTTCTTATTTGCGAAGGACTTGCGAATGTAACTATTCTCCAGCCAACATATTGGTAATTGATTAAACGGTAAACTTAACAAAAATCGTTCGATAAATAACAGCCATTCGATCTACACCGCCTCCCTTTTGTGAAGTCTGCCATACAGCCGACATATACACGCGACTCCCACTCCCAATGACCAACACAGAGCAAAAATCAATAAAATCGATCGATAACAGCCGGTCGAATATACAAGTCTATGTCTATCAGAAACCGTGTTTGTGTGACTGTTCCATGAGCATGTGCAATCTCGCAGCGGCACCAGCCCGATAAGTACTATAGCGTCTTTCTTTACCGCATGAATTGGACAAAAATTGTCTACATTATAGTTCCACGTGTGCATTGAAGCACAGCAGGAGATGCAGGCTGTCGCGTGCACCCCAAACAAAGCCTATTGGTTTGGGTCCCGTTCAGGACAATCAACCCTTGCGGGGTCAGTGAACTGCAACCAGATTTTCGTCTGAAGGATAAAGCAGTGGCCTATTAATCGAATGGCCAGCGCAAGTCACTGTTTAGGCCAAATACGCATTCAAATTGCCTCCACGACATCCGTAGACGTAGAATGCGTGCCGAATCTCAAAAACAACTGACCGACGAAGAAGTTAACCTTATATAAGGTTGTCCCATAAGTCCCCGCCGTTTTTTTCAACGACTCACTGCAGATTTCGCTGGCGGTCTCTTGCATAGCGCTGCATAGCTTTCGAAAGAGAATGATTTGCTCTATCAGAATTTGTATTGAATTTCTTTTTTATCATGAATTTTGTCAATTTTTAGGTTGTTGAGGTGAAAAGTGAAAAGTGAAAAGTAGCCATTTGCGCACTTGTTCTCTCCGCTTAGGTTTGTAATTTTTTGCACAGTTTTTTATAGCATTCGGAAGACAATGTTCTGTACTATAAGAACGTGTGTTAGCGCTATTTGCTCATTTGCCCTTTATTGATTTTTAGGCCATCAAATTGGGACGTCCGAAGGAGGATGGTTATTTTTGCCGACAACTCCTGCTCTGTGGTTGGATTTTTTGGTATGGTGTTATATGCCATTCGAAAGAGAATGTCTTGCTCTATAAGAATATGTGTTGCCTTTATTGATTTCTATTGAATATCAACAAAATGCCAAAAAGAGAAAAATCGTCTTCGCCAACAACTCCTTCTCCTTCTTCAGTTGTGGATATTCGACCGAAATCAGTGTGAGCCAATATACGCGACACAAATTCTTACTGGGCAAGACATCTTCTTCCAAACGACATATAACACCAAGCAAAAAAGTCCAGCCACAGAACCGGAGTTTTGGTAAAAATTCGGACGGAAAAGTCGGACGTCTTAATATGATGACCTAAAAATCAATAAAGGACAAATGAGCAAATAGCACCAACACGAATTCTTGTAGTACTGAACATTGTCTTCCAAATGCTATAAAAATTGCGAAAGAAATTCGAAACCTAAGCGGAGAGAACAAGTGCGCATATGGTTACTTTTTCACTTTTCAGTTTTCATTTTAATGACCTTAAAATTGACAAAATTCATGATAGAGCAAATCGTTCTCTTTCAAAAGGTATGCAGCACTATGCAAGAGACCGCCGGCGAAATCGGCACTATTGTACTTTATGGACTCCAGAGGACGAGGAGAGGTCGATAAAAAAATTTTTCGCCCAAACCTCGTCCAGGGGGGGGGGTTATTTGGGGTGCTGATCACGAATCTGACATCCGTTTTTGAAATTTCGGCCGATTACGGTAGGTTACGGTAGGTACCGGTGACTAAGGCTGTCGAGGTCATAAATACCGATTTCGCCCAAACTTCGCCAATGGGGGTTATTTGGGATGCTGATCACGAATCTGACATCCGTTTTTCGTTTTACGCTGGAGTACGGTAGATTACGGTACATACCGGTGACTAAGGCTGTCGAGGTCATAATCACCGATTTCGCCCAAACTTGGCTTATGGGGGTTATTCGGGGTGCTGATCACGAATCTGACATCCGTTATTCGTTTTACGCTACAGTTAAGGTCAATCGGTGACCATTACCTTACTCACCGGTACCCACCGTAACCTACCGTACTCCAGCGTAAAACGAAAAACGGATATCAGATTCGTGATGAGCATCCCAAATAACCCCCCTGGACGAGATTTGGGCGAAAAAAATTTTTCGACCTCTCCTCGTCCTCTAGAGTCCCGAAAGTACAGTAGTGCCGCGAAATCTGCAGTAAATCGTTGAAAAAAAAACGGCGGGGAGTTATGGGACAACCTAATATTCCTGTTCTTGAAGGGCTTATGGTGAAGGTATGTCGAAGGAGCAATTCCGAACGGTGTTTAACTCCAACTTCAAATAAGGACAACCCGCAGCCGATACAGCTCGACAAGTCAATCAAGTGTGTGGGCCTAATGGTGTTGGAGAGAGCACCGTGTGCCAGTTGTTCAGTAAATTTCGGACCGGAGATCTCTGCCTCGAAGATGACCTCCGTAGCGGTCGACCTAAGGCAATCCTGAATGCCGAGATGAAGGAATTGGTGGAAGCTGAACCATCCCAAACAGTTTGCGAGATCGCGGAAGAGCTAGACGTCATTAAAACAGCTGTTGCCGATGCTTTGAAACGCCTTGGAAAGGTGAAAAGTGAGAAAAGTTGTCAAGTTTCGAGAATTGTTCTTCTCTACTTTTACGCAACAAAGTTCACTCATTTTTGGACCGAATCATCACCTGCGATGAAAAATGGCTTCTGTATGATAACAGGAAACGTCTCGGACAGTGGTTGGACGCCGACGAACTCCCCTAGGCATTTTCCAAGGAAAAACCTCACCAAAAAAGGTAATGACCACCGTGTGGTGGTCGGAGGGCTTGTGTCATCCATTAACACTTAGTTGGCACCAGGCCAAACAACTAGAGTCCTAGCGTAAGGAAATCAGCGAAATGCACCGAAAATTGCGTCAACTTCAACTAGCATTGGTCAACAGAAGAGGCCGATTCTTTTGCACAATCGCACACGCTTCAAAAACCTCTATTCGAAAATTGAACGAATTACGGCTCACTCGCCATATTCTCCATACCTCTCACTAACCGCGACTAACACCTTTTCAAACACTTTCAGAACTTTCCAGCTGGTAAAACCTGCACCTATCAGGACCAGGCTAAAATAGAATTCGTGAATTTTGTCCAATCTCGACAACCAAATTGTTTCGCTGATGGAATAAGTCGACAAGTTGCCCATTCGCAAAGGTGTGCTCAATCGAAGTGTGCTTATTTCGACTAAATCCGATAAGATTTGAGAAGGTTATGGTAGTGCAAAGTGAAGCACTCAAAACGCCGAGAACTTTCCGGACAACGTAATAATATAGCTTTTGCGGAACCGTTCTTGCAGAAACGAAAACCAGTAGAGCACTCAGCGATCACGGAGGAGCAGAAGAGCATAACGAGTAGCGAGATGAAAATCACAAGATTGACTCTATAAGGCACTGCTCTGCACAAGGAGATATCAGACGTGGCACAAGACTGAAGCGCACCCCTTTTGACTCTCACTCCCATCCTGCAATGACCTGTGGTCTCAGACTCCTAACTGCAGCGTGAAGGACAAGTATCGCCCGTTTAAAACCCCGAATGTTAGAATCATAATTTCCAGGTTTTTTTGCAGTTAAAAATTTCTGTTCTTCCTCGGTCGCTTTGCACAGGCGCAGGAATGACCAGAATCGATGAGGCGCTGTCGTAATAGAGATTTGATTCACAGAAAGAACCGTTTTGGAGATCCTAATTACCCGAGGAACCTAACAACCCTTTTCAGAATGCGCCGTTACACAAATTCTCTTTGGGTATTCGAATGACACTTTTCGAATAGTCGAATAATTTTTGCTTCCTGGGAAATTTCGAATATTCGAACGGTTTCGAATACCGAAAATTTTCGAGCATTCAAAACCGAATATATTCGAAAAACGTGTATTTTCTGAATATTCGAAATCGAATACATTCGAAAAACGCCATTTTTTGAACACTCGAATTCGAATACATTCGAAAAACGCAATTTTTTAAACATTCGAATTCGAATACATTCGAAAAACGCGATTTTTCGAATATTCGAATTCGAATATTCAAATTCGAATGAAAATCATTCGAATACCTATTCGAATAGGTCATTCGAGCATAAGTATACTTCTGAATGTCCTTATTGGGTTCAGAAGGCGTGACGAAGACGTTGGGCGTTGGGCGACGTGTTCGACATGTCTTCTGAATTCCCAGGCCCGTAGAAGACGTCTGGGCATCTTCCGTTATTTTATACTCATTTTTGTGGCGACGCCGATTTACCGCTCATAGCGGACTATTATGGTACAAGTGCTCCGTCACGCCTACGTGCCCGCACTTGCGCGCTTCGTGCGATGTTGCAGTATCTCTAAGCTAAGAACAATCACATCAAGCTAGATGCTCTGCTTATGCAAAATCTTCCCTCCCTATCAGCACGAAAGGCAATATTTGACTACTTGTACTGGACCTGGTCCCCATTACTAGTACTGGACAAACACTACTGCTCCCCCTTACTGGAACTTTTCCCTAACTACTGGTTCCCCTTGTTGGAACTCGTTCCCCCTTACTGCTACTGGTCCCCCACTATTGGTCGCCCTTACAAGGGGAGGGTCTGAGCCCTACTTTATACTTGCGCCGCGTGGCGACGCCGCAGCACGATCGCCATAGATATCGATTTTTCGCGCCTCGCGGTCGATATCTATCCCGACCATCGTGCCGCGCCGCGCAGCTGCGCAAGTATAAACTAGGGCTGAAGCGTATATCTGAACGGGGGAGCGAGTCATATAGTGAGAATCCTCACCTATCAATTAGTATAAAAATGTATAAAACCGGTAAATCGTTAACCATTAAACGCACACCCCTGGTCCTCACTTGCAAACAAAGCTTCTAGACACAGTACAGCACAAATGAACACGCAGCAAACTTACTACGGCTAGCACTGTGAGGAGAATTCCGACGCCTGCTCCAGCAAACGAATACCAATCATCCTTCCGTGGTTTGTATGGCTCCTGTTGAAATTTAGCCGACGGAGTCTGAACGTATGCTGTGGTGAGATCTCAACGAAAACAGACGAAGAAACAATGTTGAAACATTCACGCCCACCTTGATACTTCCCAGCAAGTTTCTCTCCCCCACTGCCGGCTTTGGAACGTGAACCGATGGAATATCATCTACAAAAGCGTCCGATAGAATTGTTCAACATGAAGCGCCTCTCTCTCAAAAAAAAAAGCAGCTGTACCATGGTGACTAGCCGTCACTGCGACTGTCGTCTGTAAAAGCCTCGACGTATGTATACGTGTGATGGTGTGACCCAGTTTTATTGAACCATATCGGAATATCATGATAAGGAGCCCGAAACTGTTGATTGACAAATAAAGAATTCAAGGACAAAAAGAAAAGCTGAGGTGCCAAATGAAAGTACTGGCACTGTAAAATACAGGGTGAGGACAGATAGAACAGATATAACTGCCAGAACACGTTGAATGGTGAAAATCCTTTATTAAATTCTATACAACCCGCTGAATAACCATAATATAGAACAATTTTCGCAATAACTATTGAGCAGTAACCGAAGCTAATGTTCGTGCCTGCGCATCTGAAATGAGAGCTGCATAGGTAGGTGGGACTTTGCAACCTTCCAGTTTCTGAAAAAAATCATTTTATTATTTCTCGAAAAAACCTAGGGTGGAACAACGCACATTTGCCACCATTTTACACGCCGCTGGGCTCTTAGAACCGACAATGCAAAGAGCATCACAGCGAAAACGAGACCATCGCACAGCTGGATTGAAAAGTAAGCCTGAGAACATTATATTGTATAGGCTGTAGAAGCAGAAACAACTAAATTGGCGCTAGTAAAGATCGATACTTCTAAAACGAGTAAAACGGACTAATATCTAAAGGCCTTCTGATGGTGTTGTTCCACTTATCCAGCAAGACCATGATGGCAGTGTGAAAGTTCATCACCTCTCGATCTGACGACTCTTCCTCCATTTCCAACAAATATGTGAGCATCTTCTCAAATACCTAAACCACAGTTACCTCACCGATGTGGCAAACATACTGAAAGGCAAGGTAGAATGGAGCATACCTCTAGTCGAAAAATATCTGCGAGATGTGGAGAGTCCCTGAATCCCTTCAAAAAGTACCCTGGGTTCCGGTTTATGTAACTAGCAAACACTGCTGCCATTGGACGATTTATTGGTAGGAAGCGAGATGCGTAAACCACGAAAAACACGGTGAATTCTGGACAAGACGTCTCTAACGGCAGCAAATACTCGTACTGAAAACGAAACTGGTTGGTGACCTGAAGGAAGAGTTCTGCATACGTAGTTTTGAATCTTCCAACAACCAACACCTTATGACATCCCTCAGCATCAAAACGCATGCAAGCGTCTGTGTATGGTAACAGTCTGTGTCGTCGGTGTAAAGTGCGTACCTATGTCACAGACTTGCTTTCGTGTCTCGTCCAACAAATTTGGGAGACACCCTTTTTGTTGACTGACCATGAGAGAATTCCTTATCACAAAATTGGGATAACCAGGAATAACTTATGAATAAAGCAAAAAAAAGGAAAAGAAAACAAAAAATTCATAATTAAATTAATTATTAATTTAAACACGGAACAGTTTTAACAAATCGCAATGAAAGCCTCAACAAAAAACAGCTTAGGAGGAACGACTGATGCCTTACACATGAAAGAAACTCACTAATTTTGAATCGCTTGGCTTGAGATATTGTTCCGCAAGAACTGCAACCAATTCTTCAGCGTACGGTTTCGTATTTCCAACCTTAAAGTTCTTCCACTACTAAAGCTTCTGCAATCCTTGGAAGGCTGATACATCTGCCAGCTTCTGCTTTTGAAAAGTAACGCAAACGCGTTTACCTTTGATAACCACAAGGAAATCTGGGCATAAAGCTGAAGGACCGGATACTGCAGAGCCAACGATGCTAGTCGATACAATACCCGCAACCTGTGCTCATGGACGTATGATTCTCCCTCTCTTCCAAGAAATAGCACTTCGAAATAAGCGTATTTGTTCATCTCGTCACGCTCCTGAAATTGATCCCATTGGCCTCTACAAATCATTGCTGCAATGCTAGCATGATTCCGCTGCGTTTCTTTTTACAGGCACATAAGCAAATAAAAGATCAAAAGGCCCGCCAGAGCAGAACTTCTGCTGTGTTCAATGGAAAACTTCTGTCCTACTTTTATTTTAAAAAAAGACCGAGCACATAGAACAATTAAAGGTGTTGGCCAATCTATTCATTCATAAATTTAAAAGCATGGGTGTAGACGAAGACGTAGATGCAGGATTCGGAGTTAACTATTGCCCTGGTACAGACGGCTTGTGGCGCATCGCACTAGTAAGGCACTAATAAAAAAGGCATAAATTATTAACTTGGGGAATAAGTTCGCAGCGTTCTGCTCAAAGTTGACGACTTGTTTATATTTATTAGTACTTTTTCTGCTCCACAAATCTGTGTTATTTTTAGAACTTAGCTTTTTGTTATTTTTAGGTTTAGCAATGGAGTACCTAGGAGGCTATAAACAGCACTTTCGACACCTGCCCTTCTTCGCCTGGAGCCACCCACTTCTTTCTTTGCTTTATTTCTTTACTATATATAATCGGGAGAGGCATGAGTCATGTCTGAAGCTTCGCCGCGCTGTCCGAGACCCGCGGCGTCATTATCATCTTTGTCATTATCACTAGTATCATTCTGAAGCCCACCGCGCTGTAAGAGGCCCGCCGCGCTGTCCGAGTCCCGCGGCGACAGCGGGTGAGCCCTGCTGACGACGAATGAGGTGTTGACGGGAGACGTTGATCGGTTCATCGCATCTACGGTGTTTACGGAGTCATCATTATCATCTTTATCATTATCATTACCATCATTACGAAGCCCATCGCGCTGTCCAAGCCCGCCGCGCTGCCCGAGGCCCGATGTTTACTGCCAACCACACATGACCTGTAGATGGCGCATGTTGATCACATCTAGGGTGTTTATCGACCAACTGCCAGAGGGATGGAAATCAAAGAACAATCTATGAGGTTTCGATTGACGTATCTGTTGGCGTGTATTTCTTCGTTCAGCTATCTAACATTAGCAACAGCATATTGTTATGGCCGATGGTGTTTCGATCGGGCACTCGGTCCTATTAGTCGCCCAGAAAATCAATATCGATCGATATTATCCATCGCTTGAGCGGAGTTATTGGTTCTCGCCAGACTTAATCGGGCGGGTGTTCCGTGATTATGATGACCGACGGAAGGTTGACCAGGTAATCAGCCACCATGTTGAAGCTTCCATCAAACAATCAATATCAACCGATATTATTGATTGGTCAATGTCATGGTCTGGAAGACGCTTCTTTTGATTTGGAAATTGTTCACTTTGATCTCAAGAGCGTATTTACTTCGCGCGCTGGATTACTAAGCTATTTCTACCTGCCCAGGTCCTCCAATTTTAAGGGGTGGACCAGGAGAGGTCAGCGAAAAAAGTTCGTCGGACCTACGCTCAGTTCGACTACGGTTTTAACCAAGTCTTGCTCCTTGGTCCTCAATATTCGGCAGCGCTTTGACCAGTTTCCATACTATTATACGCAGACGAGGATAGTATTTTTTGTCTTAAGTCATCCTTTTCGAAATTCATCACACCTCGTGGCTTACAGCACGACGACTGGACAGGAACGTCAGAAATTCGATTAGGCTTGACGAGCTGCAATAGGCTGTGAACAGAGCCCCAGACGAAGCAGGAGTGCTGCGGACATTTCTCTGAGTGCTGTACTGGGATGTTACTGATATTCGGCAAGCCATCATTCGATCTGTAGTAGGCGTTCGTTTGAACATGTACGACCTCGACGCTAGGGATGCTTCCTTACCCAGCGTTGGTTGCCGTTGGTTGCCGGCGACCGGTGCTGGGTGAGGAATCATCCCTAGCTAGGTTTAGGCTACGTTCCCAGCGTTGCCCGCCATACCCGAAGCCGGCGAAGCCGGCAAGCCTGGCGTGGCCCGCACCTCCAGCGTACGGCGCCGGCGACGGACGCTGGCTGAGGAAGCATCCCCTGCTAGGTTTAGGCTACGTTCCCAGCGTGGCCCGCCATACCCGAAGCCGGCAAGCCTGATGTGGCCGTCGACGGACGCTGGTTAGCGTATAACTACCACCTCTCGTCTCCTGTGATGATTCGGTACAGAAGTTTATGACCGCGTATTGAGCGATGCCGGGCGAGATGTTGTGAAGCCATTTGAAGGCGTTCCTTGTTAACTTAGGTCAGATCATAGGACTCCTAGGCTCCCAATTTTTCGGCAAAACCTATCGAATGGAGATGATTGAGAACAGTTTTTTTTTATTCCAGTTCATTCTGTCGCTAATTCACAACTTGTTCGGCAGTTCTCATCCAAAAAGTGCCTCGAGACGCTCGTCATCGAAATGGACATAGGGGGCTGTCGACGAGGTCAAAGTAGCGTTCTTAAACTTCGCCAACCATTTCCGTAGATTCGCCTATCGCGTCTTCTCTGTACACTTCGCAAATATCCTGCTTTGGCTGCTTTTTCAACACGACGAAATGCGAGAAAGAGATGTCGAAAATGCTGATTTTTGCCTACTTGGTAATTTTTTTCTCAAAGCTTAAACTCTTTTCAAGAACTCTTCCTCATTGGAGCTCTCACTAGAATATATTTAAACAATATTGCTGTATGGTGCAATACCCCATGGTGGTCGAATTGTAAGGCTTAAGGAAGAAGGCGAATGTCGAAATTTTCTCGTGAGAGCTGTGTTGTCATGTTAAATAGAAGAATAATCTCTTGATCAGATCTAAGATGCTGCTAAAGGTTTTACGGACATCGTTGTTATGATTTCTACGTAAACGCATCTCTTCTCTGCTCCACGGCTAGTTCGGAGCATTTATTCTAGTTACATTTATCACAAATGCGAAACTATAAGGTATCAAAACAGTACGACAACGCCACGGGCACATGACAGGTGTGAGACGAGTCTTTAGATTTAGCAGAGCCTTCAATCCCTACTGTTTGCTAAGTTGCTACCTAATATAGGAAACTGTATTGACAATCATTCTTCCTTCGAACTTGCATGCAGCATCCGAGATGTCGGACAAAGAGTCTGTGTCCAATAGCAGATGTACGTCTCTCACCCGCCACAACACCAATCAGCCTGCATTGCAGAGCTCTTCGAATCTGGGTGAGGGACGTTCTGCCTGAAAGCGGCGCGGGCAAAGGCGCGGGACAGTTCCTGATGAGACAATTAGCGTCGACTCGCGCGGTGACACCCGCCGCTTCGCACTCGGCCAGAGAGCCCTCGCCGCGGAGCCGATGCTGACCCAGCCAACCACGGGAGCATGTATGTCGACCAGATTTGGTGTGATTACAATCGATAGAGGGATAGGAGGCTCAGACGGATTGCATTGGCAGTTCAGAACTCGGGTTGATCTGAACCCTACCATTTCCTATATTAGAATTTCAAGCTCTATCGAATGAGCCAGGAAAGAATCTTGCCTCAATAACCCTTACACCATTTTCTTCAGGCGCTGTTTAGATTTCGTGAAATATCCGTTTTTATTTATATCAGAACTACGAGGCATGCTTCCATACTACTGATGTAAACCATACCATCTCCTGTACTAGAATTTCGAGCTCTATCGAATGATCCGAAAGGAACCCTGCCTCCACAACCCTTGAAGCGATTTTTTTCAGGTGTTGTTTATTTTTCGCTAAATATCGGTTTTTCTTCACATAAATCAGGATGAAATGTGAGACTCGCTTCCAGGCTGAAATTGCATGAGGATTCCAATTAGATAGACGAGAGATCTCTTAATAGAAATTTAAAGCATTAGATTCAACATTACATCTCTATAGCATTTCGTGACTGATTTCTCTATGGAACTTTATAATGCAAACACCATATATATTGAGTCTAAGACTGGATAGGTGGTTCATGAAATCTAATGTTCACCGAGAATAAGTTTCATCATACAATGTTTCAAACTGCTCGTCCAGTCGTTTGTGGCTTCTAGCAGTTTTTTGACCGTTCCACAGGCAATGTACCTGCATAGCCAATGTCTCCTCCACCAATTAACGAGTTAGGAAACACTAATGAAATGCTTTGAAAAAAACTGGAGTACTTCGGTGTTCTTAGGAGGTCCACCGACTATCAAATTGAATTTTCTGACTGTGAATATGCCCTATGCACTGAAGGACCATAATGTCGTTTTCAAAAAGGTTGAGCACTTGTGGTGCTCTTAGAAGTTCTCTCGTCTATCTAGCTACATTCCTCGCGCAATTTTAGCCTGGAAGAATGCCTCGCAATTAATCCTGATATAAATAAGAACTGATATTTAAGGAAAATAAACAACGCTTAAAAGCCTCCTTAATTGTTACTTAGACAGAATAATTTCTAGCTCATTCGGTATAGATCGAAATTCTTATACAGGAGATGTAGAGTTCACATCAGTGGCCTGGAAGCATTCCTCGTACTTAATTCTGATTTAAATAAAAACTGATATTTAACGAAAGTTAAACAGCGCCTGAAAACAAATTGTTGTAAGGGTTATTGAGGCAAGATTCTTTCCTGGCTCATTCGATAGAGCTTGAAATTCTAATATAGGAGATGGTAGGGTTCAGATCAACCCGAGTTTCTGGACTGCCAATGCAATCCGTCTGAGCCTCCTATCCCTCTATCGACTGTAGTCACCCAAATCTGGTCGACCTGCAGGCTCCTGTAGTTGGCAGCGTCAGCATCGCCTCTGCGGCGAGAGCTGTCTGGCTGAGTGCGAGGCGGCGGGTGTCACGGTGCGACTCGACGCTAATTGTCTCCGCAGGAACTGTCCCGCGCCGCTTTCAGGCAGAACGTCCCCCTCCCTTCGAATCTGAGCCCACATCTGCTGCCACGGAGTGATGTGATTGAAGTAAAATATAAGTAAAATCAAGCAGAATGAACATCACTCAAGGCTAACACTGTCTAATGTGGTCCACAAAGATACGGCAAACCAGAGCGGCATAAAAACGTCGATCTTCATGCAATTTCTGGCAGACTCACAGCAACGATCACAGTTTAAAAAAAACTCCACGAACCAATCCCAGTACCACTGCTAGTTGACGAAATGAATCCCCGACTATCGGTATAGTCCCTCACAAAGATATGCCAAAAGCAAAATGTGGTGTCCACAAAGGCAGTTTCCGAAAAAAAAACACAGGCTAGTTTGAATTGCTTTATGTTGTGAGTACCAGATTTTATCTAATTCACATATTTTCTTTGAGCAGATGTATGCATAGATTTTTATAACTCCTCAAAACAGTTGTGTTGTCATAGCGTCACGTAAGGCACGCGCCTGCGATTACACTTATACTCTACCTGACGCATACGGATACTGCATGCATCCGGAGCGATGTAAGAAAAGTATCGTACAGTATCGACCAAACACATTCATGGTGCTTCCATAATATTATATGAAAATAAGGTACGCTAGCTTCCAATGGATTCACTGACATTGATCTTCAGTATTTTTGTCCTTGACAGACCCCACCCCCCCCCCCCCCCTCAGACATAAATAGGAAAGCTTTGGAAGCAGAAGTTCTGAAACCGAGTGAAAATTAAGCGCTGCTGATCAGTGAAAAAAAATCCACTTGCCGCGAAAAATCGAGCGAGTGTGTCAATGAGTGTGAACTCCTGAAGCAACGAGAGTCGCGAGCCCTTCCTGTCCGTATTGAGGCAGAATATCTCGTTGTCAATGAGGAGCTGGAGGTCGTTGTTTTTCGTCAAAGCAGGTCGACCACGACCGTAGCTTGACAGCCGAACATGTTTTGAAACCTAAATTGCACGCATCTCACCGGACGAAGTATACAAGCTTGAAACGGTGCAAGACGGATGGGTGAACTCTCTTCACGGTCCTATCTATGTATAATTCAACTTTCGGCAACGACTGCGGACTCACAGTGGCGCCCTCGTGAGTCACCGTATACCCGACCCTGTAGTGAAACTGGTACGACCAGGCCATCGAGCTTTCTGATGGTGCGCTAAAGCGAACAGGCCATCGAGTTACAGCAATACGGAAAAGCCACAAACTCACAGAAGACTTAAGTTGTGCCATAAAGTATGAAACAAAAACAATATAGCGGAATGGTGGGACTACATCTGTTGACATATGCAATGCGATAATTTCTTATTGCAGCACGCTTCACTAGATTTGCGGAGGAAGAGCTCTGGTTTCGGAACTTTCCATCTCTTACACCATGCGGAACTCGAACTAGCACCTTTTGCTTCCTGGGCAGCGGTGCTCCGCCTTACACCACCAGCGCTGTTTGATCGCACATCTTCTTAGCAATTACAGACCAATCAGAGCGCCCCCGTGAAATCGTTGATATCAGCGGTAGGCTGACCCGATATTACGTGTGAGTGCTGATAGGTATGTAATTGTAAGGAAGACATCATGGGTGTTCCGCGTGATCAAACAGCGACGGTCGTGTAAGGCATGACATCGCAACCCGGAAAGCAGAAGGTGCGGGTTCAAGCCCAGCCTGGCACAAAAGTTTTGATTCGAACCAGACAGTCATCTAACAGCTTCTATCTTCTAACAACCGCTGCAGAATGTAAAAAATCATTTCCATCTCTTAGTTCTTAGGACATTATATGCTACATATTGTAAAAATACTACGATGACAGTGCCACATTCCTCCATTGAATACAGTTCCCTGTTGTTAGCTTTCCCTCCAAACGAATGTCTAACATAGTTTCCTTGTGTATGGCGAAAACAAGTTAAATCTCTAAAGCAGTGGGACAGAAAAGATGATGTTGCGATTATTCAAGGGTAAATACTACTACATTTTCATGATACCGACGTAGCTTCACCCATTTCTACGGTAGAAAAAACCGTCCTGATGAAGCAACGCTGCTACACTTCCTCTCCTCCTCGCCCGGGTGTTACTTCCAGAATGTTTCCTTCGCGCACAGCTGTAAGGCAAAGTTAGCCTTGTTTCCGACTTCGTGCGGCGTTGTTTTCGTGGCCTCTTAGCTATTTAGATAGGTTTCTGCAGAACGAAATGGCATTTGGGAGGGCAGTTTCTAAAATGACGACGCACGAGACCCCCCCCCCCCTCCACTCTATTAATTATTAATTAATTAGCCAATGTACAACAGTGGGACATCGCCTCAAGTTTCACAGCGAGTACGCGTCGGGCAACATTGTCCGGCACTGTCGAAGACTCAAGAGACAGTGCTCACCAACCCGTGTTGTACCGGAGAAGCTCCACTGGAGAGATTGATCTATAAAGCTCAACCAGAATTTGCTGCCACCGTAGCCCATGTCTGATTGGGGCGTGGTTGCGGTGCAGTGTCGTTATTCATAGCGAACAGTCAGATTTTTGGTTTTCCCTCGGACGTTCATAACATTCTGTTACATTCCTGTTTGAGTACAATTGATTCCCACACAAATCCTGTACTCTCGTTGGAAGATGAAACTAGGAATGTCGTATTTCAAGCAATGCACGCGATTGTCCGTTTCCTATTATCAAGCAAGCCGAATATTGTTATTGTTTATTACGATTGCATAAGGCAATACGTAAGAAAACAAACACAGAAACAATCACAAAAAAAAAGAAGATAGGGACGAAAACATGCAAACAGCGAGATAACACTTACAAACAATTACACTATTCAACCAATTTCATATCTAAGCAACAAACTTTCAACTCGGCTTCTGAATTGTCTCGGTGTTAGAGGAAACAAGGTGCTTAGAGAATTTCAGGTATAAACTACCTGCCCTATAAGTGAAAGACATTGCTGTAGTAAATGACTTAACATGACTTCAGGAATTTTAGAGATTAGTGAAAGGCTGGAGACAAGTTAGCCGCACTCACCCCATTCGTCTAGGGATGGTATAGCGGTGATGATCACGAATTTAGCACACGTTTTTGACTTTCACATTTTTGAGTGCTATTTACCGCCCAACATAAGACCCTGGAGACGAAACGCGGCCAGATGAGGAAAGCCGTGGTGCGGATGCTTTTTCCCAGTATCCATATCCACTCTAGCCTAATGCAATTTGCCGTTATATTAAGAGCAGATGCCGGATTCCTGATAAGCACTCCGAATAAAACCCCAAGCGAGGTATGAACGAAAGGTATTTTCAGCGTTAGGAGTGTCACCCGAGTACCCGTATCGGCAATGCAGACTACCCTTCTTGCATCCCCTCTGGAGTAGGGAAGATCGGTCAAATGAGGCTGCTACGAGACACTTCCAAAACTAATAATAATAATAATAATAATAATATAATAATATAATAAATATAATATAATAATAATAATATATAATATAATAATAATATAAAACATTATAAAGAGAACACACATGAAAAGCATCTAACGAGAGCTTCCCTGCATGACAGGCTTGGTTTAATGGGCGTACCTCTAATCGAAAAGGCTAGCTTGGTCAACATCGTGCAAGGGGTTAAGAACGAGGTTGCCGAGGCAAAAATGACACTACTGCTCCGCCGAGGTGAAAACGACTCTATATTGATATGGAGTGCAAATGTCGCCACCAGCAGTGCGTAAACCACACCACTGTAACCGATCGCTTGATCACTCTCGTGCAAGTCAACTGCGCTATCCACTCGGCAATCCCATCGCTGCTCCCTTGCTGTTGGATTTCTGAGGTTTCCCGTGAATGTGTCTTCTCGATTCTATCAGAAATCTATCAAATCCCACGTTCTAGCAATGATTGAAGCTCCAAACCTTCTGCAGAATTCCTTCTGCGTACCACATGGATACGCAGGCGTCATTTTAGCGTCATCAGCCCGCACCGAAGAGCTAGTTTGTTGGCATTTTTGACCTACCAAGAGGTCCACAGGAAATTTGAAAACCACTACGGTGCTTCTCAGACAAGGTTCTACAATGCTATATAGGTCGCTTTAGGTATCTATACAGTCACTTCATTGGCATTCTTCGTTAGACTGCGCAACTTCATCAGAAATATGCGTGGGGAAAAGTTGAAGATAATTAGGCAGAAATTAGAAACGACGCTCTGGCGGAGTTTAGGCCGATACTAACATACACAACCGATTCAACATTATTCGATCCGTGTGTTTCCATCGATTCCTCTCAAATCCGCCGCGGACGCATGGTATGATTGGGTTTAAAAGACCGAACGCGCGCCATTCCAACTCCGGGTAACGGCGACGGTAAATTCTGTTTGATTTCAATAATACAGAACTACTGGAGAGTCTAAACTTGCCTGAAGCAAAGCCTCGGTGACGCAATTCGGAAACGCAAGACCGAGCGAGGTAGGTATCGGAGCGCCATGGTGAAGAGATGCCCCTCCTCGACGCATAGCCCTAAAACAACTGTGGACAGCAACCCTCCAGTAGAGCCCCACACTCAGGAAGGCAGGCGGCGATGGGACGACGCAAGGGCCGCAAGGGCAAGGCGCTCAGGGGAACCGGCTGCGGGACATTATGTACGAATGGTCGCCGCGGACGCGGCGACTCGCGCGGCGAGCGCGGCAGAAGAAGTCGCAATTGGGTGACTTCAGCGGCCAGTGGTATCTAGACCTGCATCAAAACTTGCACATCAAGTGTTAGAAAGTGTATATAAGCTCAGTTTCACTGCGATAGTGTGTCATATTTTCAGCTTTCCCTGAAGAAGCATCATATAAAATTGAGCATTAGAACGTTGCTTAGTTTTATAACTCGAACTCAATTTCTAAACCAGAGCATGTTTCCCTCCAGCTCCTGCAACAGCAGAAAGGGATATCAACAACTCAAACCTAGCGTCTGCAGCAGGTCATGAGGCACAGACCACACGGCCGCTGCGGAGCTCATCGCGCACGCGACAGTCGTCGTCGCGAGCGCGGCGACCATTCGTACATAAAGACCGCCCCTCAGGGGAACCGACCTCGCCCGGCCATCCGCGCGCGGTTGCGCTGCGTCCCGGCATTCCTAGAGCACTGAAACCCTTGGCCAGCCTCACCTCCCTCCCTCCTAGGACGCACCGGTCGTTCGCTGACCCAGTTACTGGGACCGCAGCAAGCTCTGGAGGCCGCTTCTGACAGGGATTGGCCACTGCTTCGAAGCTCCGACGCGGAGACATTCATGCGGGTGGTTTCAAAGCTCCGAGAACATCAATCGAGTTCTCTGCTGCCTTGTGTGCTCTGTGCACAGCGGTCGGGAAGCCCGATATCAGCGACGGCAGTTCATTGGTTTGCAGTTCATGACCTCAACAGGGCCAGAGAGAAGCCATACAAAGGGAGACATGCCTGCTGACGTCTTTCGCCGTTCGTGCAATAGCGGAAAACAGTCAGCTTATTCCCAAGTTTCCTCCCTTTTCAAGCTACAGGTCTTATCAGTGCGCAGTTGCGCTCTCGAATGAGGCACCGGCGCTTGCGTGCGTCCAGAATCGAGGTCACTGATTCGGGTTGCCCCAGGCCAATGAAGCATTCAATACTCCTGGGTTGGTATCACAAGTGGGAAATATTAAACACTGACCTGTCCGTCGGCTGGCCATGCCAGTCATGTCGTAAACCAAATACACATTCAAATTGCCTTCACGACATCCCGCTCGGAGAATACGTGGCGCATCCAGCAAGGGAGTTAATTGACACCGACCTTTACCTCCTATATCTTCAGCTAGTCCCATAGTATCATCACCCGGAGATGGGCAAGACTGTTTGGCACTTCATTTAGTTCCAACACCAGTTCCACCATACGTGGGTAGCTCCATTTGCCGTCTAGAACGATTCAGCAGCTGCCAGTTCATGGCCAGCGTAATATGACGGCAGTGGTGATGCATCACACACTGTATCTACGGAAATTCACGTTCCTTTGGGTACGAGCGTTGAGGCGCTTGCCGGAAAGCACATACCTTTCCACTCTTGACATAAGCAGAACCCGCTTCCGCTCCTCCGCACGATAAACGGGCCTGTGGTTTAGGAGGCCGCAGCGAAGAGGCTGCAGTTTCGGCGCTCTGAGTGAGCCGCGACGCGCCCGCGCGCCTGCAAAAGAAACTGCTGCTCGCATTTAAGCTTCCTTCGCGTTGCACTTTGCCGTACAAAACACCGCGGAACGAGCTCTGACCTCTCAGTTTTCTCACGGTTGGGGTGCCGTTCGCTTAAAAAAGAGCATCTTGGTTCCTTACAAAGTATGCCACCAGTTGCGTCGACCTCGTACCCTTGAAAATGCTTTGAGAAACCTCTGGGCAACGGGCTTCGAGTTTGGACCGCAGAGTAGGCTGTCGTTTCATCATGCGTTGAGGTGCTATCGATGTGTGGCGGTCTTCATACGTGGACCGTCTACGGGATAAAACTGTCTTCAAAATCTCTTCAATTTTCCTTTTGCCTGAGATCTTGTGTCCATTCCTTTCACCGAAGTGCTTCAGTGTCAGTTAACTGGTGAGTATTGCGGTGCAATCCAAATTGGTGGTGGCCGTTGTTGAACGATATCGTAAAAACTGAATGTGTTCAGTATTGCCGTATTCAGAACGTTAGTTGATTGACGGTGTCTTGGCGTAGATTTTTTTATTTCACTGATGTTATTTGTTTTATCTGCTGAAAGATGGTCCGTCCTTGGTGGAGATCTAATAAGACTCTTCCCTTCCAAGACCTTCGCTGAGTCTCCTTGAGCAACGAGGTTGGTGTAGCTTCCTTATTTCAACATGTTGTTGCTTATTAATTGTGTTCAGGTATGTCGGGAAATCGTTTAAGAGCGGCGCCACCAACTAGGATTGCACCAGCATTACCACTCCTGTAACGGTTGTATAGTAGGATCCACTTTTCCCCCCAAAACAAATGTTCCTTGGCGTTTAGCAGATCTTCGAGAACAATTCAATGCGGCGCTTCTCGTCCTATGCCATTTCTATTCGCTTGCTTGGTGTCCGTCTTAGTATCTTTCTGATCAATATTTACTGTTTCAGTCAATGTCGGAACCGGAATCCCGGGTACCGACAACTGGAAGAATCCCTTCAGGAACAACTTCTGTTGGCGCTCTACCCCCGTTGACGCTACCTCCTCCTCGTCTCGACCCGCTAGCTGGGATACCGTCCGTCCATCATTCGTATGCATCTCCTAGTCTGGGAACTCAGGTTAATGTTCAGCTTTTCGTTCAAACAGCAAAGAGCATTTTGTACAAATAGCTGGCAGAATCATAATTAAGCATTACCATAAATTCGATAAGCTTTGGAAGTGTAATATCTGCAACTGTTTCAAAGGCGAATAAGATCGTCCGCAATCAGTGTTTGGTGTTTGCAACTCTGCGATCTCTTTTGTCTTAGAATTAAATTAACCTATGTTTTCATTCCTTACTGCGGCGCAAAGATTGTTGTACGATAAGCTTAGCTTCATCTTTAAACACCGCTGCAACACTTGTTTCTTGGAAAACGTATTCGTCACTTTGACTGAAACAAAGAATTTATACTCTTTTGTTAGAGTTGGTGCAGATTAAACGATGCAGGAATTAAATTGAATAGTAATCGTTCTGATGTCCACATCAAGTGCTTCTAATGTAATAACTATCCGTGCTTCGACATTCTTTGTTAGGAAATCGTTTGCTCAGCAAGCTGTGCTGAACGAAGAACTCATGGGAACACTTACATATGTTACCCCCAAGTTGTAGTTTTTCAAAGGGTTTTTTTTAATGCCTCCGGATAAGACGCGACTCCCGATATAATGTAGATTCTCTCTGGCCCCGGCCAGCTCACCTTTACGCCAATACAAACGAACTCCGCTTAAGACGCGTCGGATACAACGCTACTCCCGTTATAGCGCGGTTCTGAGAGGAACTGTGCGTTCAAGATGACTCCCGTTATAACGCGACCAGCGCTCAATTCCGATCCCACATAGAATAAGACGAGCAAGATGCTGACCGCGTCTGTGATCAAACCTGCCATTGTGCTGCCCGTTTATAGTCACGAGCGACATGCGTGCAATAAGGTTATATATATGTATATATATATATATATATATATATATATATACATATATATATGCGGTTATATGTATGTATATGTATATATACGGTTTTCGTGTGTGTGCGGCGCATAAAACTATTTATAGTCAGCAAAGTCAGCAATAGAGGTTGCCGTATGTTGGGAGATTTCCTCTATTAGGAACAACAGAAGATGTGGGGTGACACTCAGGTTATTCAAAACAATGTTCCACACTTAGTTTTAAGCCTAGAGCAACTGGTATAGAGGTCGTGTACTGTTGGAGGTTTTGTTGTGGTCAGAACTCTCGTACCATGCGGGACTTCGCGTGCTTCCTTTGTTTATCGTCCAGGATTACAAAAACAGCCCTATTTGATGGCTCTCAGCACTTCCAAATCGTGTGAGAGTGCGGATAAGACATTTTAACGAGGATATCTCGGATGAGGCGCGCAGTTTACCAGCGCTGATAGTATAGTGGGTAAACATCCTGCCCGGAAGACAGGGAGTTCGTGTACGAGTTCCACTTGGAGCGATAGTTTTGATCGCAACAAAGATCATGCAACAGTAGGTTACACTTTTTTGTTGTTGACCATCTCTAACCTACGTGTGTACTCACTATTCCTCACACATACTTGTCATATTTATGCATATATAACGCAGAGAGTACTCCCTTTAAGGTCACGTGTTTCAATGCTGTATATCATATTTAGTCAATTAATGCGGTTTTAGATAATTCTGCGCGCAAGAGTGTGAAAAAATGTCAGGTCCGGTTAGGACGCCACTCTATAACGCGGATTTTCTCCGGTCCCTTCAAACGCGTTATAACGAGAGGGGACTATATAAATAAATAATTATATATAATTATTAATTATAGAAGTCATCAATCGTGTGCAGTCGGTCACCTCGGTCGATATCGCGCGCTAATTGCCAATAATTATATAAATATATATTAGGTTGTCCGGAAAGTTCTCAGCGTTTCGTGTTACTATTTTCATGCGTCTATTATTAACACGTTGACGACCGTGTGGCCTGATGTCAGGCCACACCTTTACGGCCGCGTAGGACCGTGTGACTTGATGTCAGGCCACAGCCTTATAATTTATTTTTCTAGTTTTATTCAGATCTTTCCAAGGATTTTTTTTTGTGTTATGTGCACCTCATCTTTATACATTGCTGTAAAAAGCGTAATCCCCAAGAACCATTTTTCACTTACTGATTTATTGAGCTTTTCGTCAAGTCTTCTTCTTCTTCTTCAGCGTCTGTCCCGCTTCGTAGCGGGGTCCGCTATTCTGGTGTCATGACGCCACCTTTCCCGATCCAGCGCTAGATCAGGGTGGACACCAGCCGCTTTCAAGTCCGTATGTAACGTATCAGCCCAGCGCTGCTTCGGGCGCCCTCTAGGCCGCTTTCCTATTACCTCGAAGTTGAGGCCTATCTTGCGGACGCTATCTTCCTTACCACGCAGAACGTGGCCGTACCATCGCAAGCGAGCTTCGCGCATCTTGTCCGCTATCGGCGCGACACCGAACTTCTGCCGAATGACATCGTTTCGGATGCGGTCCATGCGCGTGACTCCTGCCGTCCAGCGCAGCATCTTCGTCTCCATGACGCTGAGGCGCGTTTCAACTTCCTTTGTCGCAGGCCAACACTCAGCGCCGTACATCGCTACTGGCCGGATGACTGCTCTGTAGATCTTTGACTTAAAGCGCTCTGGTATCTTCTTGTCGCAGAGCACGCCAGTCAACGAGCGCCACTTGGACCAAGCTGCACTCACGCGTGAATTCACTTCGACCATCAGTTTGCCGTCAGACGCGACTGCTGATCCCAGGTACTTAAAGACCGCAGTGCGTGGAAGCTCGATGCCGTTAACCTTGATGAAGCTGGACTCAGTAACGTCCGTCGTTAAATACTCGGTCTTCTTCACGTTCAATCTGAGTCCAAACCGCTCCAAGCGATCACACCAAGCTTGCAACCTTCGCTCGAGTTCTCCTTTGTCTTCGCTAGTGAGCATCACGTCATCGGCATAAAGCAACGTCCAAGGGACGGGCTTCTGAAGATCTCGTGTGATTGCATCCATGACGACAACAAAGAGGAGTGGGGAAAGCGCAGAACCCTGGTGTACTCCGACAGAGATGGGGAACTCCATCGAGGTTCCAGCTGCAGCTTGAACTCGACTCTTTGGACAAGAGTAGAGAATTCGCACCCACTCTATGAGTAATGGCTTCTATTAACAGTTTGTCATTTAAAAATAATCGATGGGCCTAACGCAGTCGAACACATCATCATGAAAGCCGAACTCCGTCGCAAAGTTCCAACAAGTAGGGGCTTCAAAATCGCTCTTCCAAACTTTCTCATCCTCATTTTCTGCTTTGGATTCTATTACTTCAGTTTTTGAGCCATCATCATCGTCAACTGGTAGTGCAAGGATGTCGGCCTCAGCATTAACGTCGCCCTGGACTACCTCGTCATCCTCATCATCGCTTTCCACCAAGAGACGAATTTTGCGGTCGCGTTAGACCGTGCGACATGATGTCATGCCACGCTGTCGGCGTTGCAAAAAATCGATTGGTCCCACGCGCCAGACATGCGAAAAGGCGCAGTCGTCAACGTTTTAAGTAAAAATTCAACTTGCATTGCGCATTAATGCTACTTTCTGTACAGAATTTTTCGCTCTATCTGACTAAATAATTTATTTGTCAACGTTGTTTTATATTTCTGTTCTTGAAGGGCTTATTGCTGCTTGTTGAAAGAGCAATTCCGAACGATATTCTATTTTAATTTCAAATTGGGACAATCCGCAGCCGAGACAGCTCGACAAATCGATCAAGTGTGGGGCCTAATAGAGTTGGAGAAAGCACTGTGCACCAGCGGTTCAGTAAATTTCGGACCGGAGATTTCAGCCTCGAAGATGACCCCCGTAACGGTCGACCTTGAGCAATCCTGGACGAGGAATTGAAGGAAATGGTGGAAGCTGAGCCATCCCAAACAGGTTGCGGGATCGCGAGAGAGCTGGACGTCAGTAAGTAAAACTGCTGTCGCGGATGCTTTGAGACGCTTTGGGAAGGTGGAAAAGCTCGAAAAGTGGGTGCCCCACGACTTCAGTGAGCGGAAAAAAATTGTCACGTTTCGAGATTTGTCTTCTCTACTTTCACTCAACAAAACTGAGCCGTTTTCGGATTGGATCATCACTTGTGATGGTAAGAGGATTCAGTATGGTAACAGAAAACCGGACAGCGGTTGGACGCCGACGAACTCATACGCATTTTCCAAAGGCGAACCTCCACCAAAGAAAAGAAGTGGTCCCTGAGTGGTGGTCGGCGACTGGTGTGATCCATTACAACTTTTTGACACCAGGCCAAACGAACACAGCAGAGTTCTACTGTCAGGAAATCGACGAAAATGCACCGAAAATTGCGTCAAATTCAACGAGCATTGTTCAACAGAAGAGGCCCGATTCTTTTGCACAATGACGTCCGCCCACACGTCTCACAAATCATTATTCGAAATTTGAACGAATTAAGGGTTGAGGTTCTGCCTCGCCCGCCATATTCTCCAGACTTCTTACCAAACGACTACCACATTTTCAAACACTTTCAGAACTTTCTCGCTGGTAAAACCTTCAGCAATCAGGACCAAGCCAAAACAGCTTTCGTGGATATTGTCTAATCTCAACCACCTAATTTTTTCGTTGATAGAATGAGTTGAAGCGCACTATTGTGCTTTCACAACTCTGCGGGTCGAGGAGAGGTCGGAAAAAATGCCCAAACCTCGTCTAGGGGGAGGGGGGGGGGGGTATCTGGAGTGCTGATCGCGAATCTGACATCCGTTATTCGTTTTACTTTGGGGTACGGTAACACGGGTAAGGAACGCTTTAAGATGAATTCACGTGGTAGACTGAATATCTGAAGAAGTACCTTACCTGCTAGAGCGCAGACAGTCTCCGCCCGCGCCGCTGGAGCGGCGACGGCGATAATGATTCACATCGTTATTGCCGTCGCGCTCCGGCGGCGTCCCCTCCGCCGGCCGTCCCTCGCCGCTCGCGGCGGAGCTCGCCGCTGCGCGTTCGCCGCCGACGGCGAGCTCTGCGTCCCTACATTCTGGTCAAAGGCAGGGCAGAGGCATTGCCACAGAAGTGTGGGGGAGCCTTTAGTGTGCACTCGACGCGATGTTATGGCAAGCTCTCATATCGATTGCGCGACGCGATGAATCGATATGGGAAATTATCAAACCATCGCGTTAAATCATTTTTGAAAAGACGCGAAGTAGACGAACATTGGTTGCAGTATAGGTTTGAGAATTTTTAAGCTGAAATCTTTGAACACATGGATTGGTTTTCCAGCAGTTGCCGCGTTTGGCTTTTTTGCTCTTCGTATGAAGAATTGTACTCTCGTCTAATTTGCCACAGGTAGCGGCGAGTTTTACGGGGCGTGGCTGGACGAGTTACCGCACCGTATGTAGGCGGTCATCGCGGGACCCACCAATCAACAATCGTGCTCCAATCAACCGCCGCGAGGTGGTCGAACGCTTGCCAACTTTCATTTCGCTGATAGGCATAATTTCATAGCATCGGCGAGCATTCGTTGAGGGTATGCTTTCGTATTCAGTAGGAGTCTGTGGAAGTTGCATTGAAAAAGGAGACGAACGCTAGAAATAAGCGGTAGCTACAATACGAGCATGGAGATGGAAATAATAGAAAATCTTTATTTCCCAAAAGACACGGTCCAGATGGCTGCAAGTTTCATCCTTCGATTGTTACCACCGCTGGGATTGACATGAGCTTCTCTCTTTTTCAACTAGAGAAGTGTCAATGGCCTACATGATGCGTTATATCTGTTTGAGGAACTGTCTGCCATAAACCTGTCCAGGAGCGAGATTTATCAACGTTACAGCTGTAATTTCTCCGTCAAACTGCTGTAAGTCGTTGACGAATCCGGCCCAGATTGCTTTATTTATGGTGGAAATCCTATTTAAGGAGTTCTGCAATAGATAGTGGAACGATTTCCTCAATTCGCTTTAACAAACCATTTTCACGGCAGAATTCTCAATTCCCTGAGGCTGTCCCCAAAAACTTACAAACTTCTTTCGTTCGAAACTTACAAGAGATAGCCTATTTACTTCTCCAAATAACAATGGAGTTGGTCTTTTGCGCTCCGAAGTAACGTTTGAAATCATTTGTAGCCAACGCTTCCCTTCTGTGCTGGTATCATCCGCAACTTTGTAACTGCAAGCAGCAGGACAACAATCTTTATTAAATTCGAATAAATCTTAATCGTATAGTGATGAAAAAGGCTCTTTTCCATTCTCTCCTGTAGGTAAAAAAGGAACATAAAATATGGATTTAGTTCTAACACATTAGCTTTAGCCTGGAGCGTCTGGTAGAGAGGCTACATGTTGTTACAGGATGTTTTGTTGCGATAAAACTCTTGCGCCAGGCGGGACTCGAACCCGCATCTTCTGCTTTCCGGGCAGCGATGTTCGCCTTACACCACCGGCGCTGTTTGACCGCACGTAACATCCGCGATATTCTCGAGGTCCGTCAGCCCCCACCCGTGATTCGGGGATGGGCCAGCCGCTGATATCAGCATGGAACCGGTTAAGCTGAAGACCTTACTAGTAACAATGTTCTAACACATTAGCTTAAGGCTACATGTTGTTGGAAACCGGTTTCAGTAGAAATATAGTGCCGCGTTTAATCCCTACTCAAAACCCCTATCTTTCCCTTGATGAAACCTAAGAATCGTAGGTTCACTTGGGGTTACATCGCCAGATAGGTCTTAAATGTGTATAAGCATTGTATTATATTTACCTCCGCTGAACACCTCACCACGTGCGTGCACATCCAAGTTTGAATCCTGAGCGAATCCTTCTTGAATTCTCCTCAAATCTATTAGCGCATGCTTTTGTTGTGGTTTTTGAATCGAAGGTCTGCTCTCGAATTAAATAAAAATCTTCACGATAATTAGAAGTTTTGCCTTATCTACGCAACGGTGCCTTGAACGCAAAGATGCGGGGGGGGGGAGTGGGAGTGGAATTCTTGGCTGAAAACAGTAAATGAAAGGAAATTCCTGAAAGCAAAAATTCGGTCATGGTGGAAGCAGTATTAGGAATGGCTGCGGTACCTAAAGATATAGACAAAATGGCAGAAGAATATGTCGGCGTAAGTTTTTGCTTTAGAAAGAAAGCAACAAAGCTGCCAACTGGAGCAAACGACTTTTTGAATATAATCATTCCTGACAAAATGTAGACAGCCACCAAGCTACCAATTTGCTCGTAGTTAATAACTGCCGTTTCGATTGGTGTAATAAAACGGAACTGGAAATAGCAGCTGTAGAAGACATAGGCTGGTCCAGGCTGCGTTGGCCAGAAAACGGCAGACAAACTGCACCTTGTCTCTCCTGCTATTATCTATCCTTTAGTTCACCTGTGAATATCGCTCTACGACAGTGAGACGGTTTTCGGCAGTAATGGACAATATATTATTTTGCATTAATACAACGAGGTCTTTGGTTATCCCTTGGCGTTCAACACGTCTAGTATAACCCGTTAGCAAGGCACGCGTTTCAGCTATCTGAACACAATTTTTCTGGACCAGGTACATGAACGTACTCAATGACAATTAGATTTAAGTTCATGTTTAACCTTTGTACGGGCTCTGCAGTCCCACAGGCAACGTCCCAGGTTGAAGACAGCCCTACGGACATGCAAATTTTCGGGCGACCGTAAACATGCTTCACATTGCATGGCGTCGACTCAGCGACCTTGTACTGTAGGCTGTAGCTGCCTTGCACTTACCCCGTTCAACTCCTTTTCTTTGCCTTATTTGGACTTAGAATAAGGCAGATTTCACCAGGTCTTGAGTGCGGCACTGCCTCTGCGAATGCTCGGTTGATCTATGATCCTCGTACGCTTATCATGCGCAGTTAAACCACGTTATTCCCTCTCATCGAAGCAGGAGTTCAGTTCAACTGCACAAACGCCACTACTGATGGTAGAAGACGTAGCTCGTTCAGAAATCGTAGTTTTATAAATTGTTAGTGGAATGCTTCCACAGAAGCGCTATTCTTTAGCTTTCCTTTTTGGTTCCGCTTATATTATATCCCAAGAGAATTCGATTATCTTGCTGAAGCGTTTCTAGCCTAGTTTTCCCTCCGTGGGTCTACACTAGCTTCAGGCGAACTATTATACATTTCATGGGGTTTCTTTCTGAAGACCATTTTAATTCGCTTGCATCATTGCACTGTACATAAATGAAGGCAAAACACTTGTTGATCTATGGATCAGAATGCGATTCATCAAATTTTCAGCTCACTCGTCCAGCAGTGATTAGCCAGAAACGATATGCTGATTTTTTTATTTGTTCTCCTGGAATACCATGCTTTCGTAAAAAGTCTCGGTTGCTTTTATGCAAAAGGAAAATGTGCAGCCTAAGTCATCCATCAGAAGGGTGTTTTTTGCGATTGTACTATCCAAATCTCAGGGTAACTGCAGCACATTTTTCTTAATCTTCTCGAAGTGTAGTGAACTGTAGTCTCTTTGACCGGGACTATGAAGCATTGGTACGAGCACTCGATGGGTAAAAATTTCAGCAACGTATAAGAGTGGGGGTAATTAGCGTTTTCGTGGTTAGGACTAGGATTTAGTGCTCTCAGTTATCAATAGTTTCTCAACGCGCGAGGTGGTGATGACCATGAGCCATATTTCATAGCTTGAGAACGTTGCAGTTGAACTTTAAAATAGATCGGACGGCTTACGCTTTCGAAAGGAATCATAGCATCTTCGTTTAGACAGTTTGAAAATGTTGCTCGAGAGTCAACATGATGTTGAGTTCATTGCTATCATAGACGATGTTGTAATAAGGAGGATCCAAAGTCCTGCAAACGGTGTACAGAAAGTGGCTTCTTAGGTAGTTCCACTATTTAAAAACTTTCGAGTGTGTTTACTTTCAGCAACTTTCTGCTGCAATTGGCTTTATGCTGCCCCATTTCAACTGCTGTTTAATTACAGATGATGCCTTCACCTATACTACAGACGGGAATTATGTCTCCGGTATCTGCGCAGTCGCCGATCAGCCATCAAATGGTTTCTCCTCAGCAGAAGTCTCAGCCAGGTAGCTGCTGTCGCATTTCTTTGATCGGCGTGCTCACGTTGATGTGCAGGAGCATCGTAGCGGTTATCGGGCGCTTATTGTCAAATTTAGTGTCTTTGACCGGTCAGCTTCCTCAGCCGCAGCAGCTGCAGGATGTGCGACGGCAGAATGTGCACATGGTACATTCGCAAGAGCAAATTCGCGGCCAGTTCTCTCATACGGTCACGACAGTGCCTTCGAATAAACGATCCAGCGAAATGGGTCGACAGATTCAGAGTGAGCTTCTGTAAATTTGCTCAGGCTTTAGCTCCCCTTTGTTTTCTTTAGAGTAGCAAAGTAGTTCATTAATATTTCTTGTTCTGAACAGTTAGGGTTTGCTCAACTACATTATTATTTCTTTATTGACGTGTAGACGTGTAGTGTAGTCACGTAGGAGTCAAAAAGAAAATGAACAACGAAAACGCGAAAACGTGAATAAAATCTCGAGTAAAGAACATGAGCGAAAAGAAAATCAATCTAAAAGGGTTTAGTTTCTTTCGCACCGTTTGTTGGGTTGTACTGATTACAGTTGCTACGTATCCAAAAAATCGGCTCTTTGTCGGCAGGCGGAAGAGGAACTGGGCAGATCAAGCAACTCCGGAAGGGATCTCAATTCATTCAATTCACTGCCCCTCCTCCCCAATAAATACGAGTAACCTCCACAGGATTAGGACTGGTTTTGATTTTCTGGTAATTGGAGGGCTTGTGCATGCACCGATGTTGAATTCGATCTTTAGGCAATTACTGTACCACAAATTGTAACTTTGACAGCTCTTTTTTTAGGGACTGGTAAAGCGCGTCAAAAGCGCGACTTGTAAAGCTTTGAATGACTGGCTATGGAAACGACTAGTCTCAAGCATGTATAACTTGTTTCACCACAGCTCTAAATCTACTGCATCTACTGCGCTGCGGCGGTCGAGGTGCATCACAAGTCAGTGCTATCAGTTCCGTGAGGATGCTCTTGCTTTTGTTCCACTTTTGTGGAGTGAAGCAAACTGCATACCTTTCCTGGCCCTCCATTAGGTGCTCAACGCACCATAGAATGAATGTACCTCACCGGACTTATTTCATGAGAGATGGCGATAAAATTGTCACTCATTGTGCGTGTGTAAAGGTTATTATGGTACGGTCCTCGTTCTACAACCAGAAATCACACTAGGTCTTCCGTTCAATCAGTGTATGATGTGGCAGTATGGCTAACCCGTAAATGGGCAGACATGGTAGGGCCTGTTCATACTTCGCGATGGAAGCGATTGTGGAGCGCAATGTACGAAACTACGCAACAGAGGCATATGGGGAAAAAGACAGGTGAAATCCGAACATTGTGCACCTTTCTGCTCATTGCACTTCTTTTCCAGACTTGATTGAAGCAGTCATCCTATCCGTCTATGGTACATGAGGATCGTAATGGTTTGAATCGCAGGGATCCTGTAGACAGTGCGAATTTTCTGTTAATCGGCACGAACATGTAAAAGAACCTTGGAGATATGCATGCTCGCCATCTAAGCGAACGACACCACTCTATCTATCAAGCTAGAACTCATTAAGAACTTCCTGGACAGATTTAATTGAACGAGCACATGTGCAAATTTCGAGCTGTGTTGACCTTCAGCGGCGGCAGATTACGCGCTCTAATGATATCGCTGTCGCTCGAGCTAGAGTTAAGGCCCCACACACTTCTGCGGCAACGCCGTAGAAGCGTGCGGGGCCTTTATGAGGGTTGAGGGGCAACCCACCCCCGTTCGCTGCCGCTCCGGCTGCGCGATGCCGTTTCGCAGCGCGTCTACAGTCTCCTGCCGCTAACGCGGTATTTCGCATAGAGTCGCCTCCTTTGGGAACACGCTTTCTCAATCATACTTCCGCAACCACGTCTCATCATATGACGTTGTCTCTTCACCGCTGAATAGACATTTCTTGTTCCCAATGTGGAAGCTTTTAGCCAAACCTGAAAGCAATCCTTTTGACGTTTTTGAGCATCTTTGAGCGAATGTTGACAGTGTGCCACAACGAAGAACTGATCGTGAGTTGTTCACAAACTAAAGTGGATCTAACGATGGGGTAAACTAAGGTCTGGATTCATAGACTCTAAACGCTGATGAAGCATGATGTCGTTTAACAATTCTGAGACACATCGCTATTAAGCTCATTAACCCTTGCCGCATTGAATTATGCCTTCTTGCCCCGCTCGATTAAATAGATGTTGCCCTCATCTGTCGACTGCTATGTGCAGGACATGAGATGCGGCAGCAGACAGAAAAGAGAGAAACAAAAGATTTACAAATGTATAAAAAAAGTCTCGTAGTTATTAAAGTAGTGATTTGCGAAGCTACCGCCACACCCCACCCCAGTTCCATGCCAGTAGTCCATCGGCGAATGTCGTTTACAGAATCTTACCTGCCATTTGAGGTTCATCTGAAGAGATGGATTAGTTTCTCCCAGACTCCATAATCCACAACAGATTTCCTATTTCAGATTTTAGTAGGAGGCATAAAACGTCGAAGAATGTACCTAGCAATCCAGCTGAGTGAGGTGGATAGAAAGTCAAATGGCCTTGCTATAGTGTTGTAGGAGAGTCATTTCTTTGTTCTCATAACCCCCAATCCGGCAACGTCCTCTTCCTTTTCTCCTTTCCGCCTCGTTCGAAGGCTTTCCTTCCTGGGCAAGTAGGCTCATGAAATGCACGTGAATTCAGAGACGCAGTGCAATTGGCCCCTCTGGCCATTTCCTTGGAATCTGCCCCTCCGCGATGACTCAGTATGCTCGGGAGCGAGCTGCCCCGTAATCAGTTATGAGCAGCGACGTGAGCGACTGCTCGAGTATGAACATATTTCGCGACGATCGTTTGGTTTTAATAGATTTGTGTATTTTGCACAACCGACGAATCGTTCGGTCTCGAGTCGAGGAGAACTTACCCATGGATTCATTCGCTCTTTAGTTACTTCTTTATAATATCTTTCCTTACACTTATATCACATGAGCCTTTACCTTCAGACATGTCTTATTGCTAGTCGGTTAGGCTAACTCAGTTGCTATGGAAGCCGCATCGAATGGAAGCATAATGATGGCAGGATAGGTATGACCGGATCTAAGACCGGACTCCTAGGTGCTTCCTTCTTATATGCTGCACGAGAGTGATTCTTCTCATCCAATCGGAATCATGTCATAGCTATCCTGAGTGCCTAGACGACCTCTGCACCGTTATACCATGATCAACTTATTTGCTTAAACTATATTAAATTAAATTACTTATTACTGTCATTCTCATGTTATTGCCTTTCTTCGGGCCGGACTCCTTGGGTCTTCTGAGTACTGCTAAACGCTTCAAAATAACGAAATTACAGGGCATAGTGATACTACGCTCGTTTTACATTGTTGTGCCCTCGTTAGGTTACTAGGGCTGTGCAGACTTGCTCTGTTCGTCTTTTCCCTGTTTTATGAGAGCGCTGAGGTGCAGTTATACATAAATAAATTATTGCTGGACATCTCGCTATGCTTGGCTCTTTAGTTGCGAGTGAAGTTGAATCAGTGATTGCCCAGATATAGCCTTGTTATGAAAGTAACTATGGGTACAGATAACTTTACAACGTATTACAGGATTTGGTAAGGTGAATAATGTGCTAACGCGTTGTAGGTTAAGCACAATATTATAAGCATCAAGGACCCTAGCGTGGTACTCACTCATTGTTTATTCAATTTGGAGATACATAATCTTCTAATTCGCGATGCAGCACACAAGCGCTTCTCTTACATTTTTTCGTTTATAATTTCTACGAGGGGAGTGTCTTAAGCTTATATCTAAACTGCGGACATGAATGTCGCAGCGGGAATTTCTGCTCTTCAGTTAGTAGACAAATACGCCTCGTTTTTGCTGAGTCCTTGAAACAAGGAAACTAGGAAACCTCAAAATTTCTTTGAGATCTCGCCATCAGCACCTTTCCCGTGCATTCCTGCCACACATAGTGAAGATAGGAAAGGTGGCGAAGGATGTTCGATCAAGTGGCTTTGAGGCGTAATGGTGAGCGACGCTGACGCACATAGGTGAAGGCTAAGGTGTTCGCCTTCCGTATCTTGCCTTTTTTATACATTGACCTTTGCTTGGTAGGCAATGGCTTGCATTCATCGCACTGTAAACTTTCAAATACGAATTCACCAAGAGCTCTTCATCACCTATCATCCTCTTTCCAGAACTCTTTGCTTGACTGCAATTCTTCGCCAGGGACAGATTGGCGTATACCCTTCAATAGAGAGTGGTATTCTTACCTCATTCGCTCCGAAGGTCTATACAATGACAATGTTGTTGCTCCAAGATTTTCAAGGTAGCCACTAGACTCTCCAGCAATAAGTAAATCTTCATGTAGTTCATTCTTAAAGAATGTGCAGATGGTACCTGTTTCAACTCTTAGCCTTATAGAGGGTTCATTACTTCACAGTTGTATAGGCGGTGCTACAGATCAGTAGCTCGAGGGTCAGTAGGGCAGGGAGCTCTATTAGTAGTAGAGGCCGAGATCCGGGTTTATATACTCTTCTAAATTAATCCTAGGGGATGGGCGTGACAGGTACGAGCGGAAGAACGCACGCGCCGAATCAACAGTCGATAATATGCAAACTGTTCGTCTCACGATTGCGGAACATGACTTTTACGCTATTGAAGGTGCACAATAACCTAGTCGATCAGATCATTTGACACAAGGAGGAGCTACGAGGGGAGGATGTGTCATAAGTATTTTAAGATCTTTTGTTGTTGATCAACATGGTTGATTGACCCTGTCAAAAAGATCATGGTTGCAGTTCGATGAGTCCTACTTAGTGATTTCTACGGCATTCTGACCTCTAGACCATGGACTGATCTGAAAGAACTAAAAGTCTCGTTCCTGAGCCGTAAGCTGCAGGCTGGTTAGGAGACGCCACCTACAATGTCATCCTTACATAAGGGTGTTTAGATGTCTATTATTTGGTAGAGGAAAGAGAAAAATGTCAGCCTACTTGTGCTATATGTATCCTCCGCCATCTACAACTAGGCCACCGCGTAGCTCCTCTTTGCGTCGAACAGTCTGGTCAACCTGATGTTTGCGCATCTTTGACAGCGCTAGGGCAATTTCTCCAACCTTGGGACACATCGTCTGCGCACTATCGACGGTTAATTAAGGAATGCCTTCTTTCCCATCGTCACCCTGACACCCTAATCTACGTTATTCAACCCCTAGGCTAGCCGAAAAGTATATTGCCTGCTTACGAAGTCTTGGAGTTGCAGACATTTTGTCCGCCCCTTGAAATTGCGATAAGAACGACACTCCACCATGTTGGAGGTTCATACGCCATTCTTTTCAGAGTTCGTAGCAAAAATATGTAGTGAAACATTGTTCTTTAGAGAGAATGGTACACATTAACAAGTTACAGGAGCAGACGATTCTGCCGGTGAGGCAGCGTAATTAACCTCCATGTTCCTATGCCTCTTGATCCAGCATACTTTGCCACCCTCTATTTACATATTTCCTCTATGTGTGGGACACATGCACGAGTCTGATGTTGGGCGTACGATCCCACAGTAATTGTTGAGCGTCCCTAGCTCTTTGGATTCAAGGGCAAACCGAAACATATTTCCTGCTATTTGAAACGGAGATTCTCGCTAGACTCGTATCTGCCGTTCAGACCTATGCGTGAAACTCGTCCTCGGCTAGTATGCACTGCAGTCAGCTAGCAGTTTTACGAAAACATTGAAGGACACGTATGTTTACAAAAGTAGGAGATAGCGCTCTGATCACCAAACTTCTTTTTATAAACAGCCTTTTCCTGTATTCATGATCGATGTGTACATGCAAACTGAAGCCTAAAAGCTCTTGTGTCCTCTCCATTACTTACGTAACTTCATGTAATTACTGGTGAATGGATATTGGATTTCGTTAACGCATTTAATGTTTTTAGGTGTGCCAAATTCCCCCGCGTCGCTTGCTGTCTCCACACCTCCACAGTCTGTGCAGGTGCGCGTACGCATTTTTGGACTCTCAACAATTATTAAGGAACTATCGACGTTCGACATGGAAATCCCTGTTCTCCTTAATTTGGCTTCTATTCTTAACACATGCATTAACTTGGGGCAACAACTACAAGTTGGAGGGAAAAACGTTTCTGCACGAACTCTGTCTGCCTGTCTCAGATTACGGTCACGATATCTGAGTTTAGCCTCGTCATGGTAGCCTAGACGCTCAGCCTTCACCAGGTTCAAGTAGCGTTGGAGATCCTTCGCCTTCATACTCAAACCATTCCTCACCATCTGTCGTTCAACTTCATAACGGACATGGACCTCCGGTTCGTATTTTACGCAAGTGGTATAAATATCTACATCGTTTGCTCTGAAAGCTAGTTACTGGAACATTACTGGAACAAAGTTTCGAGTTTTTGAAAATTTTCTGGGGAAGGGGAATAAAGTGCAACTTTCGTTACAAAGGTTTCGTTTTCTTTTATGCACCATTATTATCCACATTAAAGAGCTCCTACGTGCAAAGTTCTACGTTGCACGCACACGGGATGCAGGCAATGACTCGTTTTCCTTCTCTGCCGGCTCCGGAGCAACACTTGCAGCAGCATGTCACAGTTGGTATTTTGGCTGCACCAAACAAACAGATCTACCAGGTACGACTGATCGCAGTCTCAAGACGAGACATTTTGAGCCTTCGCGAGATGTTTTCAGCATGATCTGCAATCCCGACCTGGTGCTGCCGCGATTCTGTCCGCATCATCGCAGCAGGTAAAAAACTTGCTAATGTAATTCTGGCACAGCTGTGTGGTGACGGAGTTACTTGCAGAGAAATCTCCCTGTTGGTGCACATTTACCGCAGGCACAATCAGGTCAACATCAGCCATCTCTTCTACAACAGCAGCTGTCTTCCCGATCGTCCAGGGTGGGTAGTCACACACAAACTCTGCACGGCTTTAGGCTACTTCTCTGAACAATATTATCTAAGGGTCCCTCACAGCCAACTGTGGCATCAAATGTGCAGGCGAACGTGGTCATTCAGCAGCAGCCGCTGCCGCAAGTTTCTGTGGGGATGTCGCAGCAAAATGGGCAGCAGTGTACTTCTAAGGTTGGCTACTTGGGCTTGAAGGCTTGATAGTGATTCCTCTAAGTGGCAGTCGGAGTACTTGCAATTTACTTGCAATGGTACTTGCAATTTATAGCCAAGAGTGTCCACTCAAGATTGCTTGTCTCGACAACATCAGTCGACGTCAAGTGCGCAGCAACAACAGCAGCAACAACAGCAGCACGTGGTTATGGGATTGCTTCATGGAGCGCAGATTCAGGTTTGTCTCTCACAGGGTGTTTAAATAACAAACCACCAACACTATCCTGGCTTTCAGCAACAGCAGGCCGAAGGAGCTGCTGGTTATACTTGCACAAACGTTTCCAATCCGCATGTTCGGCAGGTTGGGTACTTTGCATCATGATGTTCCTGTTTAGCGGGTTTGATTCTTAAACGATTTGCATGACGTACGTTATAATCACAATTCTCAGAAATTATACTTTATTCCTATTTGCGTCCACAACATTAAGAGAATTTTTCTGAAATCTCCTTAATTCAAGATGTTAAGCACGACTACAGAAATGTCACTACTGTGGAAATTCGCTTAGGTTTTATGTACCTAGAAAAAGCTGCCAGTTGGGATGCAGATACAGGGTAGAGTCCCATTTCGACTACTTGCATTTGAACTCGCACATCATATATTACGGAGTATATAAAAATCATTTCCAGTGGGATAGTGTGTCACATTAGGTTTTTCTTAAGGGGCGTCATCTGAAATAGATTGAGCATTGGAATTTTGTTCGGAATTCATAACTCGATCTCATTGTACCCGAGTATATACTCGTGCAACTCCCGCAATAGGGACAGGGATATCGACGACGCCCAAACCTAGAGCCCTCCGTACACTTTTGCGGCAAACCGGCGACTCTATCCTTAACCATAGTTTTGGGACGCAGAGCTTGCCGCGGCGGCGAACGACGGCGAGCGGTGCCGTGCCTCAGCAGGGATCGACTGGAGCGCATACGGAAAGCGAATAGCAGCAGTACGTCCTGATGAGAAAGAGTACAGCGCCTCTGCCGCTTGCAGCTGAGGCTCGAGCGTGTGTGAGCGGCGCGCTACACGAGTTTTACCGCCTGTCGCGCACGCCGCTTGCGGCAAAATTGTGCGGAGGCATTAATGTCTGCAGCAGGTCACGAGCGGTAACTCGTACGTTCGCGGCGGTGGCCAAGGCGCGAAGATGGCGAGTACATCTGGCGAACATTCACCTGTATCACCTGTCGTCCCGTTGATCATCGACTTGCTCGAGCGGGCGCCAGCAGCGTCTCCATTCGTCCCTGTCGCGTGCCAGAGTGGTCCAATGGATCCTCCTCGCTCGAGGGACGCGAAGAGCGTCATATCGGTCGTTCAGTGCTTTCTCGAAGAAGTCCGACCAACGCGTTGATGGGCGTCCCGGTGTTCTCTTGACATCCCGCGGAATCCAGTCGGTAACGGCTCTCGTCCAGCGGGTGTCTGCGAAGCGCATTACGTGGCCGGCCCACCTAATTTTCGACAACTTGGCCCACGCGACAGCGTCTCTGATCTTCGAACGTCGGCGAAGCTCGGAACTCCGGAGGCCTTCTCTCACTTGCATGAGTCGTGTCATTCCGAGCATCGTCCTCTCGATTCCACGCTGCGCGACGCTGATCGCGTGTTCATCCTGCTTTCGTATAGCCCAGTTCTCTGAGGCGTATGTTAGGGCAGGAAGAACGGTAGAGTCGAATAGGTGGGCTCGGAGTCGGACGTTCTTCGTCTTCTTCGCGACATCTTCGACGCTCTTGAAAGCTCCCCAAGCCGCTCGTTTCCTCCTGCTCAGCTCCGGCATTAGGTCGTTGGCCATATTGACTTCGCGACCCAAATACACGTAGCTGGAGCATTCGGAGAAGTTCGTTCCGTTGAGCGAGAATGGGGCATCAGAAACTTGTCCGTTCCTCATAAACATCGTCTTCGTAAGATTCAGCTGCAGTCCAACATTCCCACATACACGATCGAAGTCGGCCAGCATTCGCTCCGCCTGGCTGATGCTCGCTGTTATGAGCACCATGTCGTCAGCGAAGCGAAGATAGTGCAGCTGCCGGCCGTTGACCTTCACTCCCATGTCTTCCCATTCTAGATCGCGCATGACGTTTTCGAGAGTGGCGCTGAAGAGCTTCGGGGATATGGTATCCCCTTGCCGAACCCCTCTCATTACGTCGATGACGACTTCGTTGCAGAAAGGTGGGATCTTGGTCGTGAATCCACTGTACAGCTCTCGAAGGACTCTGATGTACTGAGTAGGAACGCCCTGAGTGAGCAGGGAGCAGGGATGACCGCTTCTGTTTCGACAGAGTCGAATGCCTTCTTCAGGCCGATGAACGTAAGGCAAAGCGGCAGCTTGTACTCTCGCGACACGTGGATGATCTTCGTAACGGTGTGTATGTGGTCGATCGTGCTGAATCCTCTCCGAAATCCTGCTTGTTCGCGTGGCTGTCCTTCGTCCAGCGTTCTGCTGATCCTATGTTCGTACTGGCGAACATTACTTCGGAAAATAAATGTATCACTGAGTTACACTGTCTATACAACTGCCTAATTGTTCACGATTTGTGACCGTTACTATGTGACCATCACGGGCGATTGAAGCATCCTAACTCAGGTACATTCTCAAGAGATAGTCGGCGACGGGTCGCTGCGTCGTCGACAGCGCGGGAGCATATTTATATTCATATTCTGCTATTCTTAGCGTATTCATTGGACGAATTCTCTCCTATTATTTTCAAATGGGGGGATAGCGTTTGTCCCGCGTGGTTGCGGGGTCCGCTCTTCTGGTGCGGTGATACCAGCTACCTTTAAGTCCATATGCAACGTATCTAGCCAACACTGCTTCGGTCGTTCTCGTTCACTATGCCGTTCTCCAGGGACTTCAAGATTCAGGCAATTCTTAGAGACGGTTTCGTCGCTAGCAGAAAGGGCGTGACCGTACCGTCGTAGAAGAGCTTTGCGCGACTTGTCGGCTATCGGAGCGACACCGAATCTTTATCGTTTGATGTCATTGCGAACGGGGTCCAATCGCGTTACCCCGACCGTCCACCTTAGCATCTTCGTCTCCATGACACTGAGGCGGCTTTCAATTTCCTTCGTCACGGGCCAGCATTCAGCACCGTACGTCGCACCTGGGCGGACGACTCTTCTTTAAATCTTCGATTTGATCCAAGATACTTGAGAGATGTAACTCGTGAGAGTTCAGTACCGTTGATCTTGATAGATCCGTGCTCATTCGCATACGTCGTCAAGTATTCCGTCTTTTTGACGTTTAGCTTGAGTCCGGACAATATATACCTGTGCCTGCCGCTCGAGTTCGGCTTTGTCTTTGCATGCAAGTATAACGTCACCAGCGTCGGTTGCGGGCTTCGCCCGCACCCGACTCTGGCCGGGCGGGCCACGCTAGGCTAGCCGACTTCGCCGGCGTCGTGTGTGGTGAGCCATGTGGGGTCAGAAACCCAACCCAACCTCGAGCCCGCTAGGGTCCCCACAACCCAGCGTCGGTTGCGGGCTTCGCCCGCACCCGACTCTGGCCGGGCGGGCCACGCTAGGCTAGCCGGCTTCGCCGGCATAGTGTGTGGTGAGCCATGTGGGGTCAGAAACCCAACCCAACCTCGAGCCCGCTAGGGTCCCCACAACCCAGCGTCGGTTGCGGGCTTCGCCCGCACCCGACTCTGGCCGGGCGGGCCACGCTAGGCTAGCCGGCTTCGCCGGCGTCGTGTGTGGTGAGCCATGTGGGGTCAGAAACCCAACCCAACCTCGAGCCCGCTAGGGTCCCCACAAACCAGCGTCGGTTGCGGGCTTCGCCCGCACCCGACTCTGGCCGGGCGGGCCACGCTAGGCTAGCCTGCTTCGCCGGCATAGTGTGTGGTGAGCCATGTGGGGTCAGAAACCCAACCCAACCTCGAGCCCGCTAGGGTCCCCACAAACCAGCGTCGGTTGCGGGCTTCGCCCGCACCCGACTCTGGCCGGGCGGGCCACGCTAGGCTAGCCGACTTCGCCGGCGTCGTGTGTGGTGAGCCATGTGGGGTCAGAAACCCAACCCAATCTCGAGCCCGCTAGGGTCCCCACAACCCAGCGTCGGTTGCGGGCTTCGCCCGCACCCGACTCTGGCCGGGCGGGCCACGCCTGCTAGCCGACTTCGCCGGCGTCGTGTGTGGTGAGCCATGTGGGGTCAGAAACCCAACCCAACCTCGAGCCCGCTAGGGTCCCCACAACCCAGTGTCGGTTGCGGGCTTCGCCCGCACCCGACTCTGGCCGGGCGGGCCACGCTAGGCTAGCCGGCTTCGCCGGCGTCGTGGTGGTGAGCCATGTGGGGTCAGGAACCCAACCCAACCTCGAGCCCGCTAGGGTCCCCACAACCCAGCGTTGGTTGCGGGCTTCGCCCGCACCCGACTCTGGCCGGGCGGGCCACGCTAGGCTAGCCGGCTTCGCCGGCGTCGTGTGTGGTGAGCCATGTGGGGTCAGGAACCCAACCCAACCTCGAGCCCGCTAGGGTCCCCACAACCCAGCGTTGGTTGCGGGCTTCGCCCGCACCCGACTCTGGCCGGGCGGGCCACGCTAGGCTAGCCGACTTCGCCGGCGTCGTGTGTGGTGAGCCATGTGGGGTCAGAAACCCAACCCAACCTCGAGCCCGCTAGGGTCCCCACAACCCAGCGTCGGTTGCGGGCTTCGCCCGCACCCGACTCTGGCCGGGCGGGCCACGCTAGGCTAGCCGGCTTCGCCGGCATAGTGTGTGGTGTGGTGAGCCATGTGGGGTCAGAAACCCAACCCAACCTCGAGCCCGCTAGGGTCCCCACAACCCAGCGTCGGTTGCGGGCTTCGCCCGCACCCGACTCTGGCCGGGCGGGCCACGCCTGCTAGCCGGCTTCGCCGGCGTCGTGTGTGGTGAGCCATGTGGGGTCAGGAACCCAACCCAACCTCGAGCCCGCTAGGGTCCCCACAACCCAGCGTCGGTTGCGGGCTTCGCCCGCACCCGACTCTGGCCGGGCGGGCCACGCTAGGCTAGCCGACTTCGCCGGCGTCGTGTGTGGTGAGCCATGTGGGGTCAGAAACCCAACCCAACCTCGAGCCCGCTAGGGTCCCCACAACCCAGCGTCGGTTGCGGGCTTCGCCCGCACCCGACTCTGGCCGGGCGGGCCACGCTAGGCTAGCCGGCTTCGCCGGCATAGTGTGTGGTGAGCCATGTGGGGTCAGAAACCCAACCCAACCTCGAGCCCGCTAGGGTCCCCACAACCCAGCGTCGGTTGCGGGCTTCGCCCGCACCCGACTCTGGCCGGGCGGGCCACGCTAGGCTAGCCGGCTTCGCCGGCGTCGTGTGTGGTGAGCCATGTGGGGTCAGAAACCCAACCCAACCTCGAGCCCGCTAGGGTCCCCACAACCCAGCGTCGGTTGCGGGCTTCGCCCGCACCCGACTCTGGCCGGGCGGGCCACGCTAGGCTAGCCTGCTTCGCCGGCATAGTGTGTGGTGAGCCATGTGGGGTCAGAAACCCAACCCAACCTCGAGCCCGCTAGGGTCCCCACAACCCAGCGTCGGTTGCGGGCTTCGCCCGCACCCGACTCTGGCCGGGCGGGCCACGCCTGCTAGCCGGCTTCGCCGGCGTCGTGTGTGGTGAGCCATGTGGGGTCAGGAACCCAACCCAACCTCGAGCCCGCTAGGGTCCCCACAACCCAGCGTCGGTTGCGGGCTTCGCCCGCACCCGACTCTGGCCGGGCGGGCCACGCTAGGCTAGCCGACTTCGCCGGCGTCGTGTGTGGTGAGCCATGTGGGGTCAGAAACCCAACCCAACCTCGAGCCCGCTAGGGTCCCCACAACCCAGCGTCGGTTGCGGGCTTCGCCCGCACCCGACTCTGGCCGGGCGGGCCACGCTAGGCTAGCCGGCTTCGCCGGCATAGTGTGTGGTGAGCCATGTGGGGTCAGAAACCCAACCCAACCTCGAGCCCGCTAGGGTCCCCACAACCCAGCGTCTGTTGCGGGCTTCGCCCGCACCCGACTCTGGCCGGGCGGGCCACGCTAGGCTAGCCTGCTTCGCCGGCATAGTGTGTGGTGAGCCATGTGGGGTCAGAAACCCAACCCAACCTCGAGCCCGCTAGGGTCCCCACAACCCAGCGTCGGTTGCGGGCTTCGCCCGCACCCGACTCTGGCCGGGCGGGCCACGCTAGGCTAGCCGGCTTCGCCGGCGTCGTGTGTGGTGAGCCATGTGGGGTCAGAAACCCAACCCAACCTCGAGCCCGCTAGGGTCCCCACAACCCAGCGTCGGTTGCGGGCTTCGCCCGCACCCGACTCTGGCCGGGCGGACCACGCTAGGCTAGCCGACTTCGCCGGCGTCGTGTGTGGTGAGCCATGTGGGGTCAGAAACCCAACGCAACCTCGAGCCCGCTAGGGTCCCCACAACCCAGCGTCGGTTGCGGGCTTCGCCCGCACCCGACTCTGGCCGGGCGGGCCACGCTAGGCTAGCCGGCTTCGCCGGCATAGTGTGTGGTGAGCCATGTGGGGTCAGAAACCCAACCCAACCTCGAGCCCGCTAGGAATGCTTCCTTACCCAGAGACGGCTGCCGGCTTCGCCGGCAACCGACGCTGAGTAAGGAAGCATCCCTAGCGTTGATAGCGAAAAAGTGCAGAAAAGGGTAACCGGCCGTCATTGTGCACAATGGAGAGAGATTCGGTATTTGAGGACAGATTCGTCAACAGAGTGGGGTAATGGTTAAGGTAGAGCTGTAGACATAGAGGAAAATTGAACGGAAGAAATGCCATCTGCGATGCAAAATAATAGTAAAAATGTGCAAAAAAGAGCAGCCGGTTGTCATACTGCACAGTGGAAAAGGATTCAATTTATTATGGAGTCGTAGCTTCCCTGGTAGTGGGGTAGTGGTAAAAGTATGGCGGCAAACATAGAGGTAAATTGAAACAAAAAACGGCTTATGTGAGGCAAAATAGCAAAAAACAATACAGAACGGAGCAACCCGTTGTCATACTGAACAGTGGAAGAGGATTCAATTTCTGTTGTAGCAGCAACGCTGGTAGTGGGGTAGTGGTAAAAGTATGGCAGCAAAAATAGTGGAAGGTTGCACCACACAGGAGAGCTGGGAAGGAACACTGGGGTGTGATCACTAGACACGTATTGAGAAGAGACCTCTTTCGAAATCACCCTACGTCAGGCAGTCGATGGTAGTCGATGGTAAACAACAGTGGTGGTTGGGAAGAGACCTCTTTCGAAATCACCTTACGTCAGGCAGTCGATGGCAGTCGATGGTGAACAACATTGATGGACAACTGTCAAGCGTCTTCGCTTGGACAACTGGCAACCGCACCGCAAACTTGGGTGATTAAACCGGCTAGCTAGCCAGTGTACGAATTGCGGGTGGCTAACATCGGACAAAAAACCCTTCCTCTTTTATATATGAAATAATAGTAAAAATGTGCAAAAAAGAGCAGCCGGTTGTCATACTGCACAGTGGAAAAGGATTCAATTTATTATGGAGTCGTAGCTTCCCTGGTAGTGGGGTAGTGGTAAAAGTATGGCGGCAAACATAGAGGTAAATTGAAACAAAAAACGGCTTATGTGAGGCAAAATAGCAAAAAACAATACAGAACGGAGCAACCCGTTGTCATACTGAACAGTGGAAGAGGATTCAATTTCTGTTGTAGCAGCAACGCTGGTAGTGGGGTAGTGGTAAAAGTATGGCAGCAAAAATAGTGGAAGGTTGCACCACACAGGAGAGCTGGGAAGGAACACTGGGGTGTGACCACTAGACACGTATTGAGAAGAGACCTCTTTCGAAATCACCCTACGTCAGGCAGTCGATGGTAGTCGATGGTAAACAACAGTGGTGGTTGGGAAGAGACCTCTTTCGAAATCACCTTACGTCAGGCAGTCGATGGCAGTCGATGGTGAACAACATTGATGGACAACTGTCAAGCGTCTTCGCTTGGACAACTGGCAACCGCACCGCAAACTTGGGTGATTAAACCGGCTAGCTAGCCAGTGTACGAATTGCGGGTGGCTAACATCGGACAAAAAACCCTTCCTCTTTTATATATGGGGGGATGGGGGGATCGGCATACAGCAACGTCCAAGAGCCGCCTTGCCCTGTGGCGATGTACGTTCCTCTACGTGGTGCCACTGGAAACTGCTAGCTTTTGCCGGCCCAGCTAAACGCGGACTATCGAATGCGGGCGACAGGCCCTAGTGGTAGGCCGACCTACGAACATTCTGTGTCACATCATATGGCTGAGGAAGAGTTCTCTTCCAGCAGCTCTTTTCTAGCAAGAGCTGCGGAATTAAAAACCACATGGAATAGTCTGCCTAACGCCATAGTTTCATCGTCAACTCCAGCTAGCTTCAATCATATGCTTGAAGCGCACCTCAAACAAAGTGGTTCTTTCTGACGTTTCTTTCATCTAAGTCCCAGATAGCAATGATGTATCAAGTTTTGCTATTATCGCTTGTAGCGTTTGTCAAAAAACTTTTAGCTACAAATTAGTTATAAAAGAATAGACGATGTTTTAGTGAAATATGTATATAACATTTTCTCAGTGAACTACAAAATCGCCTTGAAAAAAGCACTTTTCATTTTATGCAATTCATTGAAGAAATCGCTTTGCGAATCTTTAAAAGGCCAGCTATTCCTCTTTTGTGATCAACTTGTTTTGGATCACCTTTAGCTCAATAAATGTTCAATGTTCTATATCGCAATGTTCAGCTTTGAGCGCTGATTCCAAATATGTGTCACATACTTGCCAAGGACATCTGGGAGCAGAGTTGAAATTTCCACCTTGATTTCTTGGGGTTAGCTCAACTAGGTCAAAACACGCTTGCGCGTGAAATGTGGTGACGCAGGGGATGGGGGAGCTGCTTCGTGAAGAGGTGGGATGTGTGGTTCGACTCCCTTTTAATTCACCACTTTTGCACTTCTGAAAAAGATCCATCCCAATCAATTGAAACTGTGTAAAGTCGCAACGAAATAGTTCGCCAGAAAGGAAGCGAGATTCATTGGTACTATTGCCCTGTGCGGGGAATTGTTTGTTTACGACACTGATCACCGGTATGTATGGGCAGCGCTATACACTCGTATGTATGAGCAGTGCTATCGTGGGCATGGACTTTTATTCCCTGACGTCGCGCAGATAAGTCATTTAAGGCGCTGATGACTTATATGAAGTTCGTTCTTGAAAATTCGGTTGATTACGGTGGTTTATGTTTGCTATGGGTTACTAAGCGTGGTTGGGACATGGTCGTTGACTTCACTCAAACTTCACCTAGAGACATCCGTTTTTGGTATTGGTCCGTATCACCCTTGCTAACCCATAATGAATCGTGTCTCCTTCCTGGCGATGTTCTTCGTAATGATTTCACATGTTAAGGTTTGATTGGTCGTTTTGGATTTTTGTTTTTATGAAGTGCAAAAAGTTGCGTTGTCAGCGAATCATGCCACAAATCCTTGCCGCCCACCACACCGCTTCCCACCCACTCCGTCACCGTTACAGGATGCCAGCGCTTTTCTATGCTACTTGAACTCACCCTAATCAGATCTCCGTTTCAGGTATGGAAAACATATTTTAAATCAACGTTCGATTCCGCATCCTGTGATATACATGTAATCTCAAAGTGCCCTCCAAACTGATATATTTTCCTTGTAAACAGTGTACCCTAGGACGACCGTGGGTTTCGACGTTGTCTTGAAATACACTCTATGCTCCAGAAAGAATTCAGAATAATTTCATTCGCAAAGCAGTAATGAGGTGCTTCGGCATAGACTACACAGTAATTCCAAATGGCCGAAAAAGAAACAGGATATTGGGATTAAAGTCTCTTGAATGTAGAAAGAAATCATTCGATCTCAAGATGCTTTTAATGATTCTCATCCAAAAGGTGCACATAAGCCCGTGCATATTTTCCCGAGGCCATCTGTCTAGAACAAGGAGAGGTAAGCTTCGGCTATATGTGCCGGTAGCGAGGACACAGTCAGATCAACGTTCTCGACCTATAAAATCTTGCGGGAGTTCTTACTTCTACCCCAAAACGAGAATCTATTAAGATTATCTGAGCATTCGCTCGCTTGATTGTTGTCCAGCGTTGCGTTGTTATAACTGTTTCCGTTCTTATTTATTGGTGCCTAATTAGTCCTCGAGTTTGAGTTATTCACGCTTCTGTTGCTTTTTTGTTTCTTTAATATCTACGTGCTACCACCACGCTGTGAATAAATAAATAAGTAAATAATAAATGTATACTTGCAGATTTTGGCATCTCGTCCCCAAGTCCTTACGGGACCTCCCTGTCCATCCTCTGCCCAACAAGTGGTTTGTGCATTCTTTCATTGTTTTCGTTTTGATGTGTTTTCTTTTAAAACACCTTTGCTTTGAAACTTGTCATGCCACAGTCTTGCCATTTGACGTATTGTTCTACGAAAACATTCGAGGTACCGCCGCTCTCCCAGGTGTCTTCTCCTTCAAGAATGTCACCTTCTGTTCAACAACAGGTCAGCATTTTTACATTAAATGTTCTGCAACTGGTATTTCCACCTCATCACCCTTCATTTTCGTGTTCAGTCAATGCGAGACTGAAGAGAAGTCTTTTTTGCCTTCCGGAAATCAGGTTTTAGTACCATGGGGGGGGGGGAGAGATGGGGTCCTTTGAGCGTTTTAGATCCTTGCTGAGCTCTTCCCTTTTTTCTAGGTCATTGAAGAAAATGTCACATAAACCCCATCTGACCGTAAACTGCTGGCTTTTCGTATACTTCTTATTCTAGGTCGTGGTTCCTCACGGTATACTGCCATCACAAGCGAACTTACCACTTCGGAGTGTTCTCGCTGCGCAGCACCAGCTAAGTCAGCAACAACTGCTTCAGCAGCAACGGCAGCCACAACAACTTCATGTTCAACAAGCGCAGGCTCAACAGCAGCTGCGATTGGTATTGTTGGTTGCGACTTCAACTGTGCAGTAACACATTCTCACTCACTGATTGTAGAGTGGACGCACAGTGAGTACAGCATCTGGTGCACTCGCCACTTTATATGATGCGGATAAGTCAGCGTCGGCTTTGACTAATAAGGATGCCTACCGCATTTTGAAGAGGCGCTTTAAGTACCTCGTATATGTGAGTGCTATGCAATGTCTTTCATTTTAGCTATTAAACGACCTGTTCTCTTTATTCCCTGATTTGCTTGTTTTCAGGAAAACGAATGCTACCAAGAAGAGCTTAGGAATCTACAAAGAAAATTATTGAAACTCTCCAGAGATAAGAACTTTCTTCTCGACCGGCTTGGTCAGTTTGAAAAGTTCTCTGAGACTTCCGATGAGGATTCTGATGCGAGCAACAAGACCTGTGATGAAAAGCCGAAGCCAAAGAAGTACGTTCAAGCAGACTGAAGGCTCGATTTTTCCACAGCTGCCTCTATTTTCAAGCGTCCAAGGTTTTTTGCCATTCTCACACAGTTACTATATCGCGTTGTATATAGCATATCGCGTACATCTCAAAACTATTCAGACACTATGCTTTTAGATATTACATTCATTTCATTTTACTTACCAGCGCATTTCAAGGGTGGTCAATTGCGGTTTCAATATCAACTTAACGGACAGCCTACTCAAGCATACATCGGTGTTGTTTTCGGGTCGTTCTGGCTAATAGCTTTTTCCCGCTATTGATTATTGTAAACCAAAGAGCATGACCTGGAATTTTGAAAACAAATTTAATAAAAGGGTTGTTTGAGAATCTCACCTCAAAGCACCGAAGCAAGCGGTCCTTGCTAATATGGGCTTCACTTTATTAGGTATGATTTCCGAATAGGTTTATGATGCGTTGCATTCCTTTGTTTTAGGCATTTCTGGTGTTAACTATAATAAATGATAAAAGACGGGGTTACTCAATCCCTTTTGGGATGCGTCACACATACCATTACTACGGGATGTAGTGGAGGCGATTTGAAGTGCGTGTTTGGCCTACACAATGACTTGCGGTGGACAGCCGATGAACATAAGTTAATATAAGTTATTTGCCCTTTCCAGACAAGTCTGGTACCGACTCACCGATCCCGGAGGGATGAAAGGCTGAGTTGCCCTGGGGGGAAATCCGAACCAGAAACCTGGTACTGGGTGCGCGCGATAGCCGGCTCCTCTTCCTACTGCACCACACGCGTCCGTTAACTACAGTAGTTTCGAGGAAATCACACATATAGGATGTGAGTGATTTGTAACTATTTGTGCTCACTTCTTTGCCAACGTGCTGCTTGTTTACACGGATAAGCGTCGTTCGCTAAACAGCTTTTTTTTTTAACCGAACGAAAAGTGTCGGAGGTAGTAAGTATAACCAACCTAACGTGAAGAGATAGTGCGCCGGAAGTCCGTACCAAGTGTGGTAGCTATTGTAGTGTAGTTCAAAAAATTACACGAATAGTCGAATATTGGAGACTTATTGATTTTCGAATATTAGTTCAAAATTGAAAATTGACATGGAGCAATGTTCGAGAATGGAATATTGTAGTTACCAGACGTTCAGCGGCCCAGGGGCCGCCAAACGTCTGGGTGGGGGCTTCGCCCCTAAACCGCGAGAATAGAACAACCTTATCCCATCTGGTTGTGGGCTTCGCCGCCAAACCCCGAGAATAGAACAACCCCAATCTTCCTTTTTTTTCTTTTTTAGGCCTTCATACAGTAAGAAAAACTGGTTTTACTATATAGATTAGTGCATTGAGATATTGTAGGGCAGAATTTTCACTGCGCATGAAGCCCATCCACCCTTCATCACATGCACGCGATTTGTTCTCCGAAGCGCTCGTTCTCTACGTGTCGGGAAGCAGGTAATGAGAGTCCCAATCCGGTGCTTAATCAGCAAAACCATAATTAAATTAATCGGTGTTGGTTGACACCGCTTACTGTCCGACGGCAGTAATACTCCTCCGAATTCCGTGGTCACTCTCTCTACTCTTCCTCCCCCCCCCCCCCCTCCACGCCGAACGACGTCTAGGGCACGCCTTCTGAATCTCGGCACTTGATCCCCATCAATAGCGTGACGCGTTGCCCCTTGAATATCTCGTAAACTTGGACGATCAGCCGCCAAGGATATAGTTCGCCAGCAATCACCCATGGTTGAGCTCAAAGAAAGCCCGGCTGGCATACGCCGCACTGAAGTAGGCACCTTTTGGCTTCAGTCTCACCTCCCTGTGACGGACACGTGACATTAGCCGATTATACATAGTAGGATAGGATATTCACGGGCTCCATCCACTCGTGTCTTATACGAGCTCTATAGACGAGAACAATTTAACACACAATTAAATTTTTTATTAAAAACAATTAAACAATTAAACTTTTTTCATTAAAAAGCAGTGGAACAATGGTAAGGGTAACGGACACAATAGAGTGGCGGTTTGGGGCAGGAGATGTTTACGAGGGAGTCGGCAGGGTGCAAGTACAGGAATAGAAGTGAGGATGTATGTGGGGAGTCGCCCTCCTTCTATACGGCTGAGGTCATGGATCTAGCACCCTTCCCCGCGCAGTGACCTCATACAATGCGCGCCTTTTTGACCCCAGGTGGGCCCTCACGACAATACTTAAACGCTATCCGAAGATATAATAATTTTAACCGAATATCGGATGAACTTCAAAATTTTAACGTTGATCACTCAAACGTTATGATAGAGAATTTAAATTTGTTTACTTATTATTTATTTATTTATTCTACGTTAATCATAAAACACGTTATTAACACAACTAGCTAAAAGAGGCATACGAAGATTCATATAAATTTCCAGAGTCATTGTTTAAGTATCAGCGGACGTTCTTCCTCTCCTTTTCCTTTTCTATTTTTTCATCGTTTTTTTTTTTCTTCTTCAGAAACGAGATTTGAGAAAGAAAAAATACAAACTCTACATGGAAACAAGCATGACTGAAGAAGATGTTAGTGACCTCTTATCAGTACTCCTAGTTAGGCCCGTTAATAAAACGGAGTAGCTATAAAAGTCTGGCTAGAAATAATTTGAATTATCAAAGTACTTGTTCAAGCCATCCAGGCACGCACAAGGCACAAGCCGAGGCGGGCTCCGTCCTTCAGGTGTCTCTTTAAACTGATATGTACCCGGGCATTGAAAGAAAAACTATTTTGAAGGGAAACAAGATCGGAACCCTTTTCTGGGTAGCAGGAATTCCCATCGGTATTCTCTATGCCTTGCTCGAGAGCTTTCCTATGGCAGTGGAAGGTGCCGCAACTTGTCAACCCAGAATCGTCTGGGCTCTACTCACGCTCCAAACACAAGGGCGCACGCATTAGCAGACGAGCTGCAACCTCATGAGGGTGACGCAGGGAGGGGGCGTTCGTATCGGCTGGTTGTAGGCGCCGCGGCCGGGCGCCCAGGTGGCCATACCTGCGGCGTCATCCCCCTGCTCGCCGTCTTCGCTCACGCTCTGACACCCGTCGCGCGCGCGGCGGACAACGGCCCAAAGGAGGCCGTCACAACGGCGGTCCGATGGACGAACGGAACACGCAGGTCGACCAGATTTGCTGGGACTGCAATCAATAGGGTGTTCAGAGGATTGACAAAACCAGTGTAAAGATACGTGTTGGTGTGAAACAAACATAGATCTACATCAGAATTTCGAGCTCTGTCTAATGAGCTCTACCTCAAGCTTACCAATGCTACCGTTGATGAGATATTCTTCAAATTTAAAACTGAAAAATAATTCGTCTAAATAATAAAATAAAATAAAATAATAAATAATAATATAATATAAATAATAATAAAAATAAAATAAAATAAAATAATTCATATTTGAAAGGTATATTTCCAGGCTAAACTTTCACACAGAATTCAACTACGTCGCCTAAATACCTTCTAGAGGAACTATTTTATTAAAGAAAAAATTGTGTGTATCACACCGTTGGGGACATGTCTCAAGCCAACATTCAATGCAGAATTCAATCACGAATTTTATGTTTGCAAACACAGCGTGTCTCAAAAATGTATTCACTGTTTGAAAGGCTGATAACTTTGCTCAAAGTAAAGGTACTGAAGAACTTGATGGCTCATATGAAAGCTTAAGAAGGGAAAACCTTGCATTTTATACTCGATTGATTGTTTTCGCAGAATGCTTGTTGTAAATTCTCCACAAAATGGCAGTTTCGATATGAGCTTTTTTAAAGGTTCGAAGGTTAAAAACACACTACGGCTTGCGAAGAATACAGGTTATCCTAAAAAATGCATGTACTATTTGAGTGGTTCTAACATTGGTACTAATGAAGATTGTGAAGATGTTTGACACCCACATGAAAATACAGGGTAACGAAATTTCTGTGGCGTGCAGATAGTCAAGGTTGCGCCACGCCGCTTGGAACATTGCATTTCAGGCTCGCTTGATTCTGCATGGGTTGACTGCTTGTTAAAATCCTGTTACTACTTGGTCACACTAACCTGTGATGTGCCTCTTTTAACGTTTAGAAATTGAAAACTACGTGAAAGACACGTGACATGTGAGTTTATTGAATTCACAATTTATCGCTCTCGCTATCGCTCTAATAACCCTCTCTATATATCTAAACCCATAACAAGAGTCAGGCCCTGCTTTTTGAAGAAAGGAGTTTATCGTGGAGCCCTACTGGAAGTTCGGAAACACCGCCGAAGTCATAGGCGATTCAGCTACTTCACTATATAGTCCATTCACAGATGTAATGAACGGCGGTAAGCAATGATTGATTAATAAACATGTCCTGCCCCCTGGAGGCGCTGCTTCCAGGGCATGGTGGCAGCGAGCACGAAGCGATTAATAATCATGGCCTCAGCACCTGGAGGTACTGCCTCAGAGCTCGCTTGCAGCAAGCAGGGACTGATTAATATTTGACCTCGACCCCCTGGACCAACTGCCTCCAGGAGGTCGAGGTCTTATTGGTAGGCAATGAAAGACTAAATGTGTTCAGAGACCTCGATTACCCCGAGGGCTGAAGTTTCGCACCGCTTGATTGACATCGACAAAGAATAGATAATTTGATCAATGTCGATTGATGGCGATCGAAACATCAAAAGCGAACTTCAGATTCGTGTTCAGCGGTCTCGATTACCCCCACAGCTAAAATTTCAGACCGCTTGAATGATATACACAAAAATACACACCACTCTTTTATATGTGATAGGATAGTATATCAACTTCCTGATTGAATTCTGCGCGGAATGTTGGCTTGAGACATTTCTCCAACGGTGTGATACACACAATTTTTTCTTTAAAAAAATAGCTCCTCTAGAAGGCATTTAGACGACGTAGTTGAATCCTGTGTGAAATTTTAGTCTGGAAATATACCCTTCACAGTTTCGTAGCAGAATTGCGAAGAATTACTTTTCAGTTTTGAATTTGAAGAATATCTCATCAACGTAGCATTGATAAGCTTGAGGTAGAGCTCATTAGACAGAGCTCGAAATTCTGAAGTAGAGCTATGTTTGTTTCACGCCAACATGTATCTTTACACTGGCTTTGTAAATCCGCTGAACATTCCATTGATTGCAGTCCCAGCAAATTTGGTCGACCTGCGTGTTCCGTTCGTCCATCGGGCCGCCGTCGTGGGCCCGTCGACGACGACCTCCGCCGCGCGCGCGACGGGTATCAGAGCGTGAGCGGAGACGGCGAGCAGGGGGATGACGCCGCAGGTATAGCCACATGGGCGAGCGGCCGCGGCGCCTACTACCAGCCGATACGAACGCTACGCACACGGTGACGCACTATAGTGTCAAGAATTCAGGAATTTCTGTGGCTGAAATTTGGCTTGAATAAACGTCGACATTTTCACGTTCCCTTAGGTCTATGTTATACTCCCGTGGGACGTCCGCGGATGGAAGGTGCACCGCGGACGGTCGTCGTCATCTCGGGGCGGTGAAATGGCCCCCAGGAAGACTTATTGTGGACCAACTACTTCCAGAAGACTATTGGAGACCAAATATACAACAACGACGGCGGGTGGGCGGTGAAATGGCAAGGGGCAGGAGTAGACTGACTGTCTTCCTGTGCTGGCTATTTATTCACCCTCGGCGCGCCTAACCCGGTCAGGTCGTCATCCCTGACCGCACCTATTGACTAGACGACCCCCTGAGGTTAGCTGCGTGATCTACTGCACAACCCTCTCCCCCGGGATCGGCATCCCTGCCGATTGTAAGCTACCACGTGAAGAGCGAAAAAAGCAAGAGAGAAAAAACAAAACTTCATCTAGGTACAATAAATAACATCATTCACATTAACAAATGTTCTAAAACAAAATCGAGTCCAAATGCTCAGTATGGGTAATATGCGTGTTTTCTCTGGTAACCGCCCCTATACCTTCTAGCGCTACCCCTGCTACGGCTTCCGCTTGCGCTGATGCTGTTGCTGGGTGGTTTTCGATCGAATCCGGTGTTCCTGACGTTGTTTTCGACTGCGCCTAGAATTGTTCTCTTCGCCCTTTATGCGCCCCTTCTACCCATTGGTTCCTGCAATGAATGGAACAGTTTTCGTCGAACGTACACATGGTTGCGTAATGCAATTAAAAGAGCTTTTGTCGACTGCGCTGGGTACACAGATTGTTCCGATATCCTGCTATTTTGTTCGGGGCACGCGAATGGCGGCATTCTTAACTGTTGCACCTTTCCAGCACGTCCTTCCTGTCCTGGTCCCATGCTGCCTCTCCGGGGGGACCTGATACGACCATTATTTTTGTCCCGCATCACACTGTAGTTGTGATCGCCATGGCAAGGCCTTGACATTCCGCTAAAATGTACTATCTTTTTGTTGTCGGCGTGATGGAAATGCAAACTCCGATGTTCTCGAATTCCGTAATAATCGAAGTTGCTTCTTTTAGATCTCTGGGTATTGCTACAGTAATAGTGTCTTCTGGTTTAAAATTCTGCTGAAATTTCTGAATCCGCACTGCATCAGAAGCAGCATTTGTGGCTTCGACCCCACTTTTACGTCGTATCAGCTGTGCGTCAGGGCGAACCGTACTCCAGCATTTTCTAAGTCGTTCAATTGGGCCACCTCCATTTTCACTGCTCCACACGGGATAACCGCTACAGTTGTTGGTTAGTTTGGAGTGCCTAGACGTACCCTTCTCCCGTGGCATGGGCATACAGACTCTGTCATCATCTTTTGGCAGCCTGGTAATTCCTTGGCGGTTTTGTTTACCATATATTTCTTTCATCTTATAAGGGAAGGATACTAGGTGACCATGGGACTTGGAGATGAGACGTATATCACTGGATGCGGTTTCGAACGCTGATTTCAAATGTGTACTCCGTTTCTGTTGTGCGCATCTGTGAACGGAGTTATGGGCCATTTTCGTAGCAGTCTCCTTTGCCCTCTAGGTCGAGGCAGAGCGGGCAATTACAAGAGAGCGAGCTCAAGTAGAGTTGAAACTGCCGGCCGAGCAGTGAAGGCGCAGGGGTAGAGGAGCGGCGTGGTGAGACGTGGTGGTTTATGGTTCGACTCCCCAGTGGTGCAGGATTTTTGCACTTCCTAAAAAGATCTGCCACGATCAACCAAGCTCTATGTCGAATCGCAACGGAAAAGGTCACCAGGAAGGACTCGTCTTCATATTGACATCTTTGTACTGCAACGAAGATACAATTTATCATGAATAGCTGCTAAAAACGTGATGAGAAGACAAACTTTGCGTTACACTAGCAACTGTGAAATAGCACTACGAAATTTTCAAAACATAGCAGCTGTTGGCAATGACCGCAACGGATAAAAAATACATCAGTGCAGCCGCTGTAAGAGCAGTGCTCTACGATGTCAGTAGGGAAACAATATTGAATTGGTGTATAAAACGTCCCAGGGTGACTGTGCATATATCCTGCTGCGTACCATGAATACGTGAGAAAGTTCTGAATCTTGGGGCAGAAAGTTGAGTGTGAATCAGCTATGCAATTCGAAGAATTGAGTCGCGGGATTGAAGTGAGAATTTTATACCGTGTGTCACTTGAGAGGTGAAACGTTTGTACATGCTTTTGAATGGCAAGAAGAAATGCACGCCAAATGGTTGTGTTTATGACATTGTTCTTGCCGGAATGTTCATCACTTTCACTCTAGTAGGATCTCCAAAACTGATGAAATGGTTTTATGATCCTTGAATGGCTTCCAACTGTCGAGCAAGAGCAAAGTTGCTGCCTAGCTTCAAGGGGTTCATGTAGGATCCTCCGTTTCTGATTCCACACTGATACCTTCTTCATCATCTACTTCGATGCTCCCGCATTGCGCATCTCGCAAGATGGATGCGAAACTGCCGGCCATCTTCTCTTGCCTTGTAGGAACGTGTGAAGTATCGAGAGGATCAAACTCCTCCGAAAGGCACGCCAGCACAACAGCTGGTGAGAGCATAGTTTGGAAGATAAGTCGGCAGTATTGTCCTTACTGACTCTGTGTGCCAAGAAAAAAAATATCCGCCCAAGGGGTTATTTAAGGCACTGATCACCCACCCCACTTGTAAGTATGTATGGTGGGATCATGGTAATCAATTTGCTCAAACTTCGCCATTCGGCATAGGGAGTTTTGGTTGATCGTGGCAGATCTTTTTTAGGAAGTGCAAAAATCCTGCACCACTGGGGAGTCCCACCATAAACCACCCCGTCTCACCACGCCGCTCCTCTACCCCTTGCGCCACCACTGCTCTGCCGGCAGCGCAGTTTCAGCCCTACTAGAGCTCACTCTTTTGTGATTGGCTCGCTCTGCGTGGACCTGGAGGGCGAAGGAGCCTGCTATGAAAATGGTCCATAATTCCTTCACAGATGCGCACAGAAGAGAAGAAACACATACTTGGAATCAGCGTTCGAAGCCGCATCCAGCGATATAGGTCTCAGCTCAAAGGCCCTTGGTCACCTAGGTCCTTCCCTTGTTAGCTCAATATTCTTCGTTTAGATCTTTTGTGCTTTCATTTATATGGTAGATACCGGCTAATAAACCATGCTTGTAGTCATCGAAATCTATGTGGTTCCACGACAAACTTCGCTGGGGATTTCATTCGAAGGAACTGTCGAACGCATCAAAATATAAAGCAGGTTGTCCCCTATCGCCTCATTGGGTGCGGTATTATAAGCGAACACTACCATAGGGAGCAATACGTCCCATTGGGTTGGAATGGTAGTTCGTTTCTCTAGCATGCGACATATAATTTGTATTGCGCGCTCCGTGACTCCATTTTCTCCAGGGTTATACCCTTTGATAAAGGACTGCTTGATGCCCATTAATTCGCAGATTTCCGAACGCTGTTAGAAATTCTGGCCCTTGGTCTGAATGTAAGCACTTCGGCCATCGGCAACGTTCGCAAATCCATCTTTTGAATAGCGTCTTAGCGATTGTCTTAGCCGATTTGCCCCGAATAGGATATGCCCCGGCGTACTTTGATAAGTGATCAATGACTACGAAAGCATTTCCGCTTTCCGATAGCCCGAGCTCCCGATCGATACCATTCAGTTCAAATGGGCGAGATGTGGTGACTGGCTTTAAAGGTGGCGTATTCCCCTCATGCGATCGAGCTTGAAAACATTGTCGAAATGCCTTAGCCCATCTACATATATCGTGCTCCATCCCTTCCCAAAATACCAGTCCGAGTTGCATCATCCTCCTACCGTTGAGATGTCCTGCCATTGCTCCAGAATGGGCTTCATCAAAAACTGCCTTCCTTCGTTCTTTTGGTACCGCCACTATGGGCCCACGCTCCGTTATCATTTTGAGTAGACCATGTTCTATTATGAAATCCGCAGTATTGTATTTCTGCGCAACTTGGTAATCGGATGTCATAGTTCTGTTGTCCATTCTATCTTACGTTGATCACTTCTCCGTACACAGGGTCTTTTCTTAACTCATTTAACCAGTCTGCTCGCTCTGTATCTATCTTTGCCACTACCACCTCATTCTCTTGGCATAGTGCCAGTTCATTCGCACTGTCTCTTACCGCACTACGCGACAAACATTTTGCTACGGCATTCGCTCGCCCTGCTACGTGTTCTATTTTGAGATTATACTTTTCAACCTCAAGCGCCCAGCGTAAAACTTTCGGAGATGTTAGTTTGCTTAAGCAGGCTCGTTAGTGTCTTATGATCTGTTCTTACAATTGTTCGCATGCCGTATGTAGAGAAATGGAATTTCTTTAATGCGAACACAACGGCTAGCACCTCTAGATTGGTAACGTGCTAGTTTTTCTCGGCTTTAGAGAGATCTTTTGATGCGAAATAAAGCGGATGTAGCAGCTTATCCAATCCTTCCTGACAGAGTACTGAAGCTACGCCATCTCCAGATGCATCCGTAAATTATAAATGATCTCGTTCCGTCCGAGGCCGCAGCAGTATCCAGCTGCGCCAGCATTGGTGCCTCAGTCATCACCTGCTTTAGCCTATCGAACGCCTTTTGTCGCAAGTCCGTCCACTGTCATTCCTCTTTTGGGCTTGTCAAATCATGCACTGGTTTCGCTATTTTCGAAAACTTCTTCTTCTTCTTCTTCTCCTGAGCGTTTAGTCCCGCGCAGTCGCAGGGTCCGCTGTTCTTATGATCCGTCGCCACCTCATCCTATCAAGGGCGTCGTCTGGCGTGGCGCCGATTTCGGCGAGACCTCTCTTGATGACGTTCTTCCACCTTTTCCTTGGGGCTCCTCTCGGACGCCTTCCGGGTGCTTCGAAATTTAGGGCCAACCTGATGGGGTGATCCTCTAGTCTTCTAAGGATGTGCCCTTACCATCTCAGGCGCTGCTCCCTCATCTTCAGCTGGATAGGGGCTGTCTTCATCACTGCCCTAGCATCCTCATTTCGCTCTCTGTCCCGACGGGTCCATCCATAAGCCCACCTGAGCATCCTCATTCTGTCGCGTGCAGCTGCCTCTCTTGCGCTTTACATAGGGCCCAGCACTCACTGGCGTAAAGGAGAGCAGGCCTCACTACTGTTCTCTATAGCTTGCCTTTGATTGTCCTGGAGCACCTGCGGTCGCAGAGGATTCCTGTGGACTCCCTCCATTTAAGCCATGCTGCATTTATCCTTCCCCTGACCGCCTGCTCCACACTTCCTTCCTCAGATAGGTCACTTCCGAGGTAGCGGAATTCTTTCGCCTTCTGGATCGCCTCCCCTTGGCAGTCTAGGATCGGTCTAGTGCACTTCTCAGAGCTGATAAACTTGGTCATCTTCACGTTCAGCCGCAGGCCGTTATCTGCAAGGGCTACCTACCACAGCTGTACCTTCTCCTCCAGCTCCTCCCGGCTGTCGGCTACTAGAGCGTATCGTCCGCGTAGAGGATGATCCTGAGAGGGCCTTCCTCCAGGTGTTTCACTATGTAGTCAAGCGTCAGCGCGAAGAGGAACGGACTCAGAGCCGACTCTTGATGTACCCCCACTGTAATGTCCATCCTCTTTGTCATTCCGTTTGGGATTCGTACCGCGCTTCCGAGCCTTCGTACATGTCCTTTACGACTGTGATCAGACGTTCCGGGACACCTCTACCTCGAAGCGATTTCCAGAGCACGGCCCGGGATAGCCTGTCGTAGGATTTCTCCAAGTCCAGGAATGTCATGTAGCAGGGCTTTCGTTTCTCCCGATATTTCTTCATTACCTTGCAAGCGATAAAGATGGCGTCTGTGGTGGACCTCTCAGGTATGATGTCCCACTGCTCCTGGGAGATTGTCACCATCTCCCTCAGCCTAAAATCGACAAGACGTTCGTAGATCTTCATCTTGTGTGAGATCATTTTGATCCCTCGGTAGCTGGAGCACTCGGACGCGTCCCCCTTCTGCATGAAGATGGGGACTATGATGCTGTCCCTCCAGTCATCCGGCATCTTACCCTCTATCGTGACTTTGTTGAAGAACTGTGTCAGCCAATTGACCCCACAGTCCCCAAGCACCTTCCAAGCCTCTACTGGCACCTCATCAGGTCCAGCTGCCTTCCCGAGCTTCATCTTTCCTATGGCGTTGCGAACCTCTTCCTGCGTCCAGGATGGGAGGGGTCCTTTCGTTGGTTGTTTTTCTTGGACTTCCCGACGAGGGAATTCTTCATTTAGGGGCCTCTTGAAGTATCTTTTTCTGACCTCGACTGGCTTCCGTCAGCACCCCTCACTGTCTTGACCACTCGAATGTCGACGCAAGCTCTATGCCGTGCCTTAGCTAGCCGGATTGCGAACTTCTCTCCCTGTGGCCCGTCCAGCTTCTCATGTAGGGCATCCATTTCCACGCTCTTCGCTTTCGCTACAGCTGCTTTTGCCAGACTCTTCAGCTTCCTATAAACTGTAAGATGCTCGGGTGCGCTTGTGTTCTGCCACTGCTTATAGGCCTCCTTCTTTTTCCTCACCGCAGCCTGCACCTCTTCATTCCAAAACCATGCAGCATTATCTCCTCTGGTTCCTCTGTTTCACCGAGGGTTTCCTTGGCACATCGTAGAATCGTTTGGGTCACTCTCCTCCAGGTCTCGTTTACTGGGCCAGTTGGATCCGGAGGACCTGCTTCGAGCACAGTCCTTCGTAGCTTGTTGCGCTCTGAACCCCGCAGTTTCCACCATCGGATTCTGGGTTCTGTTCTTACCTTGGGTTTGCTGGGTAGAGGTATGGCCAGATCAGCTACCAATGGCCTGTTCTGTAGTTCTACATCTTCTACCGCAAGGACATTCACATCCCGGACAGTTTTCAAGGCAGACCTTCGCAGTAGGATGTGGCCGACTTCCGTTCGTCTTCCTCCGCTAGCATAGCTCACCTTCTGGCTCTCCCTTTTCGCGAAATGGTGCTACAGACCACCAGGTCGTGGGCGATAGCCAGATCGAGAATTCTTTCTCCATCTGCGTTCACCAAGCCGACCCCTTTACCTCCATGAACCCTTTCTACTCCTCTTCTGCCACTCCCTACGTGACCGTTCATGTCCCCTGCTATGGACAGGTAATCGCCTTCTGGTACGGACCTTATGGTTTCCTCGAGCGTGAAGTAGAAATCATCCTTCTCGTGCTCGGCGCATCCGGTCTGTGAGGCGTAGACGGACATGACAGTCCAGTAACCCTCCTTTGTATCCAGCCGCAGCGACATGATGAGGTCGCTTATCCTTTGGATAGCAGCTACCGAATCCTTGAGGGACCCTGCGACAGCTATTCCGACTCCGTTCCTCTTGGTGTCCTCTCCGCTGTAGAACAACTTGACCCCTTCTCCAATCTCCTTGGCCTTCTCCCCTTTCCATCGCGTTTCCTGCAGATACAGGATTTCTATTCTTCTGCGCTTTATCAAATCGGCCACTTCTCTGGATCTGCTCTGTCGGTCAGTGTTCCCACATTCAGGGTCCTCAGCCGAACTAGCTTTTTGACCGAGGTCGTTCTGCCATCGGTAGCCCTCGCATACTGACCGTGGAACTCGGACGAAGGATCTGCGCGTCACTTCCGGGTGACGTCCTAGCCGTTACACTGGTTCCATTGCGTCTTTTGATCATGGTTTGTGACGGGTTTCCCCATCAGCCGGCCTGTCAACCTGGGCTGCTGGAACCGTTGTCATTTTTGCAATTTCTGCAGGGCATGGCGTGCTGGACTTCACATGAGGTGACATCACAAAACAACAACTGCTTATGGTGTCTACCTCCTTTCTCACCCCGTGCGGAGTTCGTATCACCCCTTTCCTGCCTTCGGGGTGCCCCTTTTGTGCCTTCGAGGCGTGCTGTGATTCAGACTTCGCTAGACTTCCGAAGAATTGTCGAACTCTTTCTCAGCCTGGGAGACCCTGCCGGAGATTGAAAACCTCCGCTGTAGATCGCAGTTCGACACCCATTGCCACCCCACACCACGATGAGGCGCTGAACCATGTGGGAGTCGCTATTTTCGAAAACCTCAGAATGAGTTTGCGGTAATAGGACGCTAAGCCCAATCAAAAAGGCGCTCAAGTCTGTAATGTTCCGTGATGTATCCATGATTTTTATACACTTGATGTGCCCTAAGAAGCCGATGATGTGCCCTAAGAAGCTCACTGCATTCTTGAAGGGAGCGAATTTTTGAGACTTGAATTTAGGATTCGCTTTTCTGAAGGCATCAAACATCATTGCTAAAACTTCCTTCGTTTTGGTGGCTATCAGCGCATCATCTATATACACAATTTTTTTGTGTATATAGATGATACACAGGAGGTAGACACCATAAGCACTATCTTTAACTCCTAGCTCTCGTAATACCATTTCCATCAGACGCTGAAAACGCGCAGTGCTAGTGCAAAGTCCAAACGAAGGGACTTCAAACTGAAAGAGTCCCTTACTCGCTGTAAACGCGCTTTTCTGTTTCGCAGCTTCCGTCAACCGAATTTGCCAATACCCCGATGTCAGGTCTTCCAAACTCTGCAACACTGCGTCTATAGTCGGCAACAGGGGTGTGCGTAATTAGGATTTACGATTTTACGATTTACGGTGATTTTTGGAAAAAATTTTACGATTCACGACATTTTGAATCGTAAATTGTAAATTTTCGTAAATGTGATCTTCGGTCCACGAATGACAAACATCCACATAACGTGATGCAATTCTGGGTACTACGATGTACCCACTTTTAAAGATTTTCCTCATAGCTCATTGCTATTTCCTTTTTTAGTTTTATGTTCTGCTGTGGCGCTGTGGCAGAACAACGCAGCTTTGTGGATAGGCCGCCCGAGTTAATTCCTGGCAATGGAACTGGGCTAACCTTTTTTCTGCTCACACTCTAGCACAACACCTCACATTCGAATGGCTTGAAAGCATTTCGTTCCATCCCACAGAAAAACATGAAAATTCTTCTTGCACTGATTGAAGATGATCACCTGCTGAACCATATTCTATGCTGCAACCACCGCCTAGTCTTTTTCACCACTTGTTCACCGTATAGACTACTCTTTCCAATGCACACGAGTAGAACTCATGCAAAGCCATCAAGCACTATTGGAGTTGATTGGAGACTGTGGAATAATTGCTAAACTGTTAGAAAGAGTGAAACAATCATGTTTCAACCTGATTATCAATGCACGTCATGGCGCGGAGTCTATTTACATATGAGGTGCGCCTTAAGCAAAACTAAACAAAACGACATTTTCATGATAAAGGTGAAAAAGTTTGACACTTTTTTTCTGTGGTTTGATTAGGACGGTTGCGTTCGCCCTATCTGATCCGTTCAGATTGCTAAAGACTGGGCAAAAGATACGATAGCGTTTGTTACAAAGGTAGGAGAGCAGGACTGGCGAGTGCAAGTAGTCATTAATTAGTAATGCAATATTTTGGAGTTTGCGAAGTTTAACAAGTGCAATCAAACCTGCGAGCGAAGTAAATGCCGAAAGTAATAGCCGGTATCGTCTAACGACGGCCTTTCATTGCAGAAGTGGTGGTTGCCTTCAAAAATGATAAAGGACAAAGCATGACGTTAACCAGTCCCTGTTTGAGATGCGCCATCCATTCTTTCTACCTCTATTAGATATCGTAGAGTTATTTGAGTGTGGGTTTGCCCTATAGAATGAATTGCAGAGGCCAGCCGATGTAGAGATCAGTGTTTTATTTTTCCCTGGCAAATCAGGTACCAATTCACATCCGAGTGGGTATGGATTCGTACAAAGTGCATTTTAAACATATAGGAGAAACCCATGGTAGAGAAGTCGGAGGAGGACGGCTATGGCGTGCTCCAGGCAGTAACCCGTGGTAGGATCCGAATCAAGAACTACTCTGGAGCACGCCATAGCCGTCCTCCTCCGACTTCTCTACCATGGGTTTCTCCTATATGTTTAAAATGCACTTTGTACGAATCAGTTAAACCACTTTCAATTCAAACTGCACCTTGCTTCTCTACTTTATTTCTAAAGAATGCCGCAAAAAATATCTTCTTTTATAATTTTAAGTCAGAAACCCGACTATGATGTCGAAATTGTCCAGAATGTGATCATACTCTTTCAATTGTCACAGAATTCCTTCTCGTCTGCTATAAAAATGCTATTGGGTACAATTCAAAATGTGGGAAGGCTTAGAACTTTAGGTGTGTCATACCAATAGAAATGTGCCATGCGCTCACTCAGTAGGGGATGCTTGTTGGATTATTTGTGCAATTAATGTTTCCGTCGAGTTGGCCAGCGATCAATTTTTTTTTTTGGTTATGGATGTTATGCAAGCCAATGGCTAGTAGAATGATAAAGTTTTTGATCGTCCAAGCAGTGTAAACTTTTTATTTGGGCACTCTGTATGGGCGCCTTTTAAGATAGCGTTTTTTGAACAAGCAGTTTGTTTTGGTTCTCCAGAAACTTGTCCAGCTTGATTTGAAAGGTGCTAGTTGATTTTAATGGCTTCCATCTTAATTAGAAGTGTTCAGCTCGAGCTGAAAACGTCTCAATAAAACACAGTTAGCTTCGGTTAGCATTAACATAATAGGCAAGGAAATTAGATGCATTATAAGTCAGGCACCTCTTACGATTTACGGTTTACGATTTACGATTTACAGCGATTTTTTCGTAATTACGATTTACGATTTACGAAATTATTTCATTTACGCACACCCCTGGTCGGCAACGTCTATACTTTCTGCTTAGTTACTTTGTTCAGCGCTCTATGGTCAATGCAAAGCTGCAACGATCCATCCTTCTTTCTCACCACTACTACGGGGAATGCCCATTCAGAATAACTTCCTGTAATTTTTCCGCGCTCCAGCAGTTCTTCTATAATTTCCTTAAACTCCCCGCGAGTTCGCGAGTTTCAGTCGGTACTGGTCTTGTTTTTTGCTTAATAGGTCGACTATCCCCTGTATCTATGTCGTATTCGGGCCACTACAGAGTCTGGCGGCAGCGTACGGGGAACTCGTCCATATCGCTCCCGCCGCCTGGGGAACCACGCTGTCACTGTGGTGTTGAGTGATGTCGATGCTTGTGCTAATCAGTGCCTTCGTCCCCTAAGTTCTTCGACGACAACCCTCCTGATGTCCCAAAGTACGGTTCCCCACTTCACCGTAGCTCCACGTTGACTACCTTCACTCCTCGTCCTCAAACGGTCAACCTCAGACAAAAATCGACATTTTCGATAAATACTGAGCGTCTGCTCGATTTGTGTCACACGACTAAAAGCCTTTTTTCCTAACGGAAGATTCCCATCGCTTCTAATAGTATGCTGGATGGAAATTTCTTTCCACACTTCTCTGGTCTGGTCCCCCATATTACTAATACTCGATGACGACAGAGCTACAGCAACTGGTTAAATTGTCCAGGAATGTGTTAGCGGTGAGATGCAGAGCTTACCCAAACTAATCTCGTCGAAGACCAACAGCAGAGCCTTGCGGGTGCCGCGGACCCGTAATGACAACGGCGGGTGGTGCGGCGCCGCGAGGGTTACTGTGCGCAATACTGCGTACTTTTGCGGGTAGTTGCGACCTCTAAGAATGTCAGAGATGTAGTAAGCAAAGCGCTTTTTGTTTTATGATGAAGCGCTTTCTAAGCCAAGTTAGGAGTTCTTGAATGTAAGCCCCGAAATCTAATAAAACACTCCTTATAACTCAACAGTTCTGTACCAGCTTCGTCGTTCTACCTTCACTAGCTCCTCGGTTGACAAGCAGCTCGAAGATAACGTAGTAGCCCTTGTGATGACATTGCAGTCATTGCATGACCAAATGCGCATTCAAATAGGCTTCACGACATTACGTAGAAGTAGAATGCGTGGCGCATCCTAAAAGGGATTGAGTAACGCCGTCCTTTATATTCTATCCTCATGCTGTATGTGTGTACATAAAAGATAGAACAGCTATTTCATCTGTCTTTCCATATTTCCTATCATCAGTGCCTTCGTGTTGAATCTACTCAAACTTAACAATCTGAAGATGAAAATCAGGCGAGTTTAGAGGTCCTCTAGGCAGGCTTCAAAAAAGTAAACAATATAGATAGCTCAACCATTATCAACTGGTTGTATAGATTTTTATAATGGGGACCGTAGAAGGTGAATTTTAAAGATGACCCATGAACATCATTCGCAACAAATGTAGCATATCGTGCAGCTTGCTATCAACTTTGCGAAGCATTAGCGTTCGCTATGCATTTTCTGTGCAGCGTTGTTATGGATAGTGTCATGAAGAAACTGAAGATGCTATTTGTAGGGGATACAATAAAAAAAGAATAGATATGCATATGAAAGGAACTATTTAATGTGTAAAGCGGTAGGTGAACATTATGAATATTATGAATTTAATTCTAAAAAAAATGCCTAAAGCTAAGAGCATGTGATCTGCTCATCTAGCTGGCTGATATCAGGAATAAGAAGGAAATTCCACCTTTTTATTTTGTAGTTGTTTGCTTTCCCTTGCCCGTTTGTAGGGGAGCCAAAAAAGCCTTCCCAGCTCGTAAGTGGCGCACTATTGAAAATGCGAGTACTGATCGAAGTAGCTTCTCTCATGCCTGCTTCCAGAATTATTGGAGATTTGTATGAAAAGGTGAAAAAGGGTGGCAACAGACAGTAGGAGGTCAAGGTTACGAAGGCGCTCCTCCCAAACTCTGAAGCGTCGGCGACATAGATTAAGTGGGCCTCCAGCATGCTTCAGTTTCGTAGTAGACTGATCAAAGAATTCATCCGATTGCTCAACTTCATCAATAAGGCGTAAATCAACGTCCTCTATAAAGCTGAAGAATGAATGGGGCACAATGGGGAAGTGCGCGCATGGGTCAATTCCCTCTAATTTTTGCCCACGGTCCCGCAAGGCCTAAAAACGTTGATATAGGTGAGTTGGTACAGTCTTGCTTGTGACTAAAACAGTAAACTATGTAACCTCCAGCTTCTATTTTCTTGAAACTTCGGCTTTGTATGTTGTTTTGTGCCCTAGAGACCTATGTCATGTGAACGAGCTCGAAGCGCTGAGTACGAATGTGCAGATCAAATTCGCTAAATGAATCGCCTGAGTGAGTACTGATCGGTGGAAGTCAGCGTCGTTGACTGCATGTCGCAGTGGGAGCGGTGGGCGGGGCGTTGCGTAAGGAGCAGAGCCATCAGCAACTCCAACAGTTGCGGCGGCGGTGCAGTGGTAGTGTTCTCGCTTTGCGGGAAGGTGCGGTGATTGGTGTTCGGTCCCTGTCGATTCTGGTGCTTTTGCGTTACGTGGTTTGTCGTCAATGACAGCCTTTACCCTCATTTCTAGCACATTTGCGAACAAACGCCTCGTAACAACTATCATTTATTTATTTATTTATGCGCCCATGGAGGGCACGCTAAATTTAAGGATTCATGGATCAGCAACAAGAGAAAGAACGCAATGGGAGAAAACGAAGGGAAACGATTAAACTAGCTAGAACAAACAAAGCGACCAAACCAAATGAACGACTACAATCGTGGAATGTTAAGATAATGTTAGTCATACGCTTAAAACAAGTACTAGTTGGCAGATGAAGGACCACTCGCCAAATGGACGGAATCGGTTCAAGTGTCCTAATGTGATCACCTTCAGCTGCGATTTTTTTTTTGTGGTTTCCCGGGAACGAGGTTAGAATATCCTCCATGATTTGACAAAACGTCCCTGTCGTGTAAGCTGAGTCCAGTCAAAAGGTAGTCGAAAAGAAAAGAAAAGACAAAAATGTCAGACCGGCAACAACCCGTGATGGCCGAAAATCGAACCGTGCATAGCAATAGGTGAAGCCTTCCTCTTGGTAGAGGCTCCTCGGGCGTGACCAGGCTTAAGCATAGGTGCAGGTAAGGCGTATTCAGGACAACGTCTACTACTCTTCCAAAGGCTAGATGGTCGGCAGAAAGCTGAAGGACGGTTGCTTTAAAAGCTGTAGGAGAGACGCCTAGGCCAAAAAGCATGAATCGCAATAGGTGAAGCCCTCCCCACCGGAAGTGACTCCAAGGGATTCTACCTGGTTGTGACACATGATGAAACCGGTCAGTTGCGTGACCCTTGCAAGGACGCAGTCTAGAAAAAAACTTTTTGAAGGAGACTAGGTTCACTTCACTCAGCATGCCCAGAAAATCGAAAATGGAGTGCAAGCAGGCCACGCTCACGGAAAAGCCACGAGCTTAGAGAATAACAGATAATACGACCCGGATCAGTTGGGCGAGTTATCTGAACGAGTTTACTAGAGTATTGGGAGACATCTGGGATCCCAAGAGAACTTAAAATATCAATCATTTCGAAAAGATATAGTAATTCCACCACTTGTTCCTTCAGCTTGTTGCACAAACAAAACGCTAATAGGAGTTTGATTTGCCATGCGCAGGAGTTTTATTGCACAGCAAACTATGGTTATTCGTTGATTCGACCGCAGGATCGCTGGAGTCGCATTACTGTTCCTATCAGAGTAGTGGGGGACTACCACATATGGCAGCACCTGACGGATACCTCGTGTGGCGTCATTCTTGCGATGAAACTGAGAACCGTGCGTAACAGCCTGTAACGTTATCTGCAGTCGTTGTCAAGACTAAATGATTATGCCTACGAGTGAATATATGTTCAACTTTTCACTCTATTGTGCACTGATTGTCAGTCAAACATTTCCGTTGTGATGATCCAGCTGAGTCATGTTTTGCTCACTTTTTACAACTGTAATTTCATTCTTTCTTTGCAATTCACTGTTGCAGTACATATCTAACAATCCCTTTTACAGGCGCATTCGTCCAGCGCAACGAAAGCGTGCAGCAGATGAAGGTTTGGAGGGAGGAAGTGTCATCAAGCGCTCGGCGGATGAAGGCGCTGTCAGCAGCCCCAGTCCTTCTGAGTCGCCTAACCTTGATCCCCGTTCGAGCGCATTGCTTGCCACAACAGCGACTCAGTCCGCAGCGGCGTCATACGTGAGAGCTATAAGAGCAGAGCTTTTTCGATGCTCGTTGTTAAGCAGTCATTTTAGAAAAATGCGGGGAATTCTTTGGTGTCCGGTGATAGAATGGCAGGAACGCTTCCTATAACAGCTGGTGCCTCGTCATGCGACTTACATCAACAAGGAGTTTCGGGTTTGCAACATCATCAGCAGATTTTGAAGTCCACTTTAGCACGAGTTGTTCCCTCGAACACGTTGAATCAACAGCCGCTCGTTCCTCAACAGATGCAAGCGAATAGGCCTGCGCTCGATACGCGTCCGATTGTGGCTAAAGTTCGAGGTATTCTTACTGTATCCTTAGTGGCTTAACGCTTTTCACCTGCTTTCTTTCAGTTGATTCTACTCCCTTGCCAGCCGTGCAGCTTGGCTGTCAAAGTGAGCGGTTGAAGCAGTCTCCACTATCGAAGAAGAATTTGCCCAGGGATTCTCACAACGCTCAGGTCTCGACTACAGAGTTCTCTCAGGGTCAACAGGCAGCTCCTCATCATGCTCTCAATGGCGATGACACTTCATGTAACTACATCTTTCAACTTGAGCTTTGAGTTCATTTCTAATGTTGCAGAGTGTTGGACATCTGTAGAATGTTTCACTCTAGGTAAAGCTCGAAGCACAGCTAGCATGAAGCTGAGTTCTTATAAAGAAATTGGTCTGATCTCTTCGGCTTCGCGGCTATGCACGTTTTCCTGTCAAACATGAATTTACGAGGTTAGGCATGGGTTCATTCCACGACCGCCCTACATCGTAATTTGTTTAGCAGCAGCTGAGATGACAGCGACATATTCCGATGGCTTCTGACTCTTTGAAACAATAGAGAAGCTGTTGTCTCTCCGTTTTGGCATAACGGAGCAGTATTAGGTTTTCCTCAGGTAGCAATCCACGCGGTTGCTGTACCTTGCCACTCGACTTCAACCCACGAACTAGACTTGTTAACAGTGGCTAAGGAACGGTTCAAGACCAACTCGGTGTGGATCCCATCTGCAACTTTGTCAGCGTATCCAAATCCAATTCCATGCGGATGTGGAGTTCTGAAGGCATGAATTACGATGCCATTGTACCAGCAGGGAATGAGATTGAAGCGGATGTTGGCTTGGCCTTTCCTTCCACTATCGAGGGCTTCTTTCATTCTCGGACAATCCCTAGAGCGATTCGGAGACAAGTTTTGCTTTCAAAGTGATCGCTGATATAACGCGACCAGTCCGGTCTCACACAGAAAATGAAGGGGAATATAAGCCGCGTGCATGTCTCCGCCCACATTCCACTGTGGAACTTCATCGCGGCCGCACGCAGCGGCAGTGAGGAATGCTCGAGTCATTCCTCGCCGCCATTGGCGCTGCCGGCCGGGGGCAGACATAACTCCAACGCCGCACGAACTCTCTTGGCATCGCGCGCGGTGCGCGACGAAATTGGACGAGTTGTCGCGGTCCGACTGCTTCCGACAGGCACGGCTAGTAACGCTTTCGACAGGGACGGCTGGTGACTGTCGACCGCATTTTTTTGCGTAGAAGGAGGAATGTAGTTGGGTGAGACAATTCTGATGTCGCCCGGACGGGAATTCTATGCCCAATTCTACGCGTACCTCGCTTGCACTAGTGCATTTTTAACTGCTAGCAAATTAAAGTACATAGAATCCTAGCGAAGTTAACTGTTACATCTACATACGTGTCTATGGCGCGTGAACTTAAGAGTATTGCCTGTTACTCGTAAGTTCAATATCTTCTTGAACATTCCTTCTTGAAGTGTGAGCGTTTATTAACAAAGTGCGGATGGAATGAGACTCAATCTATTTCGAATGAGTGAAGGGAAACGGCCAAAGACTTGGTGAGGAAAATTCGAGACCAGGACTGGGCCGAGATTATTAAGTAGAAATTTCGGAAAGAAGTGCTTGTAAGTTCTCGAAACTTTTTACAAATTTCCTTTTGACAGTTGTCCTTGTTATCAAGCGTTTGAAGTTTCAAGGGATCGCTGAGCCTTGAAACTTTTGCTAGGATTCAAAGACAGGTCAAGGGCACACTAATCCATAACTTCTCCTTAATTCTAATCTTGTTCCACACTTTACCGTCACCTTTTTCCAACTCACTTTTCATAGTTTAATTGCTGCTTTAAAAGTGGCAAAATTTTGTGCTCCGTGGCTAACTCAGCGTCACCGAGCGCACGTTCGCTTTCAGCGCCGCAACGTCGCATGCGGCTCGCGCACGACGTCGCGTTGGAGTTACGTTACGTGCTGGACCCGCTGCCGCAGTGTGACTCCGCCCCTCCGCGCTATATCTCAGCGTGACTGCCGCACTGCCGCTGCGAAGTGTGCACGCTTCTATGATGCTTACCGTGTTTGGTAACCAGGGGCCAGATTCATCGACCGCTTACCGCCCTCTAACGGTGAAAATGCCGCAAACCCTCTGATATCACACTCATCCAGCATCAGGTTTGGCGTTAATTTCACCGTTAGAGGGCGGTAAGCGGTAGATGAATCAGGAACCAGACCTACCCTTCCACTTCTTCGTTCATAGTCACGAGCAGCCCGTGTTCGACAACATATTCTATAAATATCGATGCTTTCGCGCATGCGCGATCCAGGTCCGAGTGTCTCGGCCGGCAAGGCAGTTTTGCGGCGTCTAACCACGATGTTCCTATCGTGATGATGCCGATGCCCCGCTGTGATGGGAGCCGAGCCAAGAAGCAATTATCGCGATGCCGACTGGTGCTACGTTCCGCAAACGAGGCTGCAGTGCATTGCACACGACATGCTGCCGCTTAGGGGTGTTGTTGACATCCCTTTACTGGTGGCTGGGCGGCATGTCACAGGGCTGCACGCTAAAACTATGAATGATCCATTGACTACCGTGGAGGTGGCATGCCTGCACTAACCCGCAGGCCTGCTGGTTCTGCAACGAACGTTCTTACGGTAACGGTTTGAAAATGTGGTACCTTAGTAAGAACGTCTTGTCCTTCTAAACATTGGATGTTTTTTCTCCGAACTTCAAAACCATCCCGCAAATTTGGTTTACAATTGCTGAGAAGTTAATTTCCTTCATGGTATACTATTATCACATAAATACGTCGTTTCAGCACAAGTCAGCAGCCTTTTAACGCCTCCTGTGTCTATGGCGCCTCCTCTGGAACCTTGCCGTCCTGTACAGTCTGGTAAGCGTTCCTCTTCACTTGAAGCCGTTTTGGCTATATTGTACTTTCACGACTTTAGAGATCGAGGGAAGTTCGAAAAAGGTTTCGCCGAAACCCCGCCCATTGAGGTTATCTGGGGTGTTGATTACGATTCAGAACTCGCGTCTAAAGCGACACAGTAGTGACGAGTTTTACGGGGCGGGTTGGACGAGTTCTCGCACCGTATGCGGGCGATCGCCGCGGGACCGGCTGGCGGCTGCGAAGCGGTCGCAGCATACCAGAACCCCATTGAGATGAGCTGTTCCGTGACTCGATCAAGGGTGGGAATGCTCGTTCTTTTCAGCTAGAATGTTAGAATGTGCAGTCCCGATACGTAGGATTCACCTGTATCAACTGTCGTCCCGTTGATCATCGACTTGCTCGAGCGGGCGCCAGCAGCGTCTCCATTCGTCCCTGTCGCGTGCCAGAGTGGTCCAATGGATCCTCCTCGCTCGAGGGACACGAAGAGCGTCATATCGGTCGTTCAGGGCTTTCACGAAGAAGTCCGACCAACGCGTTGGTGGGCGTCCCGGTGTTCTCTTGACATCCCGCGGAATCCAGTCGGTAACGGCTCTCGTCCAGCGGGTGTCTGCGAAGCGCATTACGTGGCCGGCCCACCTAATTGTCGACAACTTGGCCCACGCGACAGCGTCTCTGATCTTCGAACGTCGGCGAAGCTCGGAACTCCGGAGGCCTTCTCTCACTTGCATGAATCGTGTCACTCCGAGCATCGTCCTCTCGATTCCACGCTGCGCGACGCTGATCGCGTGTTCATCCTGCTTTCGTATAGCCCAGGTCTCTGAGGCGTATGTTAGGACAGGAAGAACAGTGGAGTCAAATAGGTGGGCACGGAGTCGGACGTTCTTCGTCTTCTTCGCGACTTCTTCGACGCTCTTGAAAGCTCCTCAAGCCGTTCGTTTCCGCCTATCCAGCTCTGGCGCTACGTCGCTGGATTTCGCGACCCATATACACGTAGCTGGAGCATTCGGAGATGTTCCTTCCGTTGGGCGAGAATGGGGCATCAGAAACCCATCCGTTCCTCATGAACATCGTCTTCGTAAGATTCAGCTGCAGTCCAACGTTCCCACATACACGATCGAAGTCGGCCAGCATTCGCTCCGCCTGGCTGATGCTCGGTGTTATGAGCACGATGTCGTCAGCGAAGCGCAGATGGTGCAGCTGCCGGCCGTCGACCTTCACTCCCATGTCTTCCCATTCTAGTTCGCGCATGACGTTTTCGAGAGTGGCGCTGAAGAGCTTGGGGGTATGGTATCCTCCGGCCGAACTCCTCTCTTCTCGTCGATGACGACTTCGTTGCAGAAAGGTGGGATCTTGGTCGTGAATCCACTGTACAGCTCTCGAAGGACTCTGATGTACTGTGTAGGAACGCCCTGAGTGAGCAGGGCTTCGAGGACCGCTTCAGTCTCGATGGGGTCGAATGCCTTCTTCAGGTCGATGAACGTAAGGCAAAGCGGCAGCTTGTACTCTCGCGACACGTGGATGATCTTCGTAACGGTGTGTATATGGTCGATCGAGCTGAATCCTCTCCGAAATTCTGCTTGTTCGCATGGCTGTCCTTCGTCCAGCGTTCGGCCGATCCTATTCAGGATAACTCGAGTGAACAGCTTTAGACTACGGACAGCAGGCAGATCGGGCGATATTGCCATTGTCGTGCACGTCTCCATTCCTGTACAACAAGACGGTCTTGCTGGTCTTCCACTGAGATGGAACCTCGCACTCCGACAGGCAGCGTGTGAACAGGCGCACCAGGGTGTTGATGAGCGCTGGCAGGAGGTTCTTCAGGTGTTCGGGTCTGATCCTGTCGGGACCGGGTGTTTCTTCACCGACGAGATGGCGTGTCGGATCTCGGAAGGGAGAACAGAGGGGACGACGTATCCATCCTGCGGAAGATGGCATGGAGGCAGTTGGACGTGGCTATCGAAGAGATCGGAGTAGAAGTCGTAGATGACCTTCTCCATGGTCCTTCTGGAAGAGGTGACGGTTCCGTCGGGACGTCGGAGAACGGTCATCTTGGTCTTGAAGTTAGCGAAGTTCCGGCGGGCATTGCGGATGCTCAACCTTGCCTCTGCAGCTTCAGCCAACACTTCCGCCCTTCTCTCCTTAAGATCCTCCTTTATCGCCTCTCTGCATAGCTTCGCAAGCTCGGACGTCAGTTGGTAGTTGCCTGACGCTCGTGCTGTTCCACGCTGGCGTATCAGCTCGAGAGTTTCCGGAGACAGACGTCTCTTTGTGGTCTTCAAGCTCTCGGCTCCCTTAGCACTATCGTGGAGATGGTGCACGAAGCGGTCGTATTCCTCGTCGACGTTGTCCATGACGGCATCTCCCCAAAGGCCGGCAAGAGAGGTGTAGAGGTCCCAGTTGATGGTCGTTCTGGGACTCCTCTTCTTGAACTTCGCGGCCTTCTCTCCTTGACGCGAAAAGCGGAACCTTGCGCGAAGGAGGCGGTGGTCCGATCCCGTGTAGAACTTGGGGACAACGGAGACGTCGGTCAGGCAATACTTGCGGTTGAAGATGATGTGGTCGATCTCGTTGTGGAACTGGCCACCGGGAGATTCCCAGGTCCATCGTAGGGGGGGGGGAGGCTTCTGGAACTGTGAGTTCCCATGGATGGTCTTGGTCGACATGATAAACTCAGACAGCCTTTCACCTTGCTCGTTCCACTCCAAACCGTGGGTTCCGATGTGAAGTTCTTCCCGCGACCTTCGCGGTCCGATCTTGGCGTTGAAGTCGCCGACGATCACCTTGTAGAAGGTGTGATCTTCCTTATAGAACTTCTCCAGCTCCACGTAGAAGGCCTCGACGTCTTCGTCGTCGTAGTCGGATGTTGGGGCATACGCGACGAACAAGTCAAAGCTAGCACGGAACCACATCGCTTCAGTCGCAAACGTCCGATTCGGCTTGTCAGAGACTCGTACGAATCGATGTTCATGGCCAAGTGCGTGTTGACGAGGACACCAACGCCGCCTACTCCCCTGCTGTCGCATGTTCCGAGGAACAGATCTTCTCCGGAGGCGTAGGCGGCGTGTAGGGGCTGGTGTCTTCTCGTCTCGGTCAGTCCGATGACGTCGTGCTTGATCTTCCTTGCTTGCATCATCAGGTCCTCGACGGATGCTTCCGATCCAAGCGTGCGGGCGTTGTAAGTACAGATCGTCATCCTAGTCCTTCTCAATTTGCACAGCTTAGTTAGGCCCTGAGATTTTAGCAGCCTCTCCATACTCGTCCTTCCCATCGCTGCAGAAATGGGGGCTCTTTCGGGGTCAGGGGAATGAGGCCCTTTAGTGCTGCTGTTTTTGACTTGAGTACACACGGGTAGCTAGTCGGGCTCTGTCGTGCGGGCGAAGAACTCCGGGCAGCCAGCCAGACTGCCCGAAGGGACGGGGCGAGACTTTTGAGGCGGCCTCGAATCGCCTTACGATGTACTCCCAGTCTACCGAGTGCAAGCTTTTGGCCGAGCCGACACAGTTACAATCCGCACAGTCATGGACACATCCGCGCACACTGTGCACGAACATGCCGCTCCCACGCACAAGGAACGCATCGACCCGACACAGCAGGAGCAAGGAGTCCATCCCCTGCATCCCACCTGCGTCTCTGGGCAGTACATGGTCGCATTTGGTTCGCGTTTAATTCCCCTATCCACCACCCGGGGACGCGCCACGTGGCTCTGCGACAAGCGGCCCGAGATCCCTCTTAACAAGAGAGCCCGAAGGCTCTCTATCGAGGGAGATCCGTGGACGTAGGATTATTAGTAGAAATAGCCCCAGAGAGTACTAGAAAATGATTTCTGAAGCTGAAAACCAAGGAAGTGCTGATTTTCACTTTTGACTTCCGCTGTGCTTGCTTCTTACTATTATGGCTATAGAGAAACACTTGTTGAGAGCAAGTTGCACGTGGTGGCGTTCAGTGGAAGTAGATACAATACAATGCTTACACACATATAAGACCTTCCATCTCGCGAGGTAACTCCAAGTGGACTTATGATTCTTAGGTTCCATCAACAGAAGGATAAGGGTTTCAGGTGCGGATTAAAAGCAGAAGGGCACTTCTGCTGGAACCATTTTCCGACGTTCTTATATAGATCTATTTTATGTTCCTTTGTTGTTTTTGGACTTGCAGACGGAAGCGAAAAGGGCCTTCTTCATCAACAAACGATCGTAGCAGTTTTTGATTCGAATTTGATGAAGATTCTGCTGCTGCGCTCCTTGCAGCTACAACGTTGTGAGTGATGCCAGCACAGAAGGAAAGCGTTAGCCACAAAAGGTTTCAAACGTTGCTTCGGAACGCAAAAGACCAAATCCCCTCTTATTTGGAGTAGGCTATTTAATTTTCAACTGCTCTTGTAAGCTTGGAACCAAGTTGTGGGCAGCCTCAGGCAATTGGGATTTCTGCTTTAAAGTTAGCTCGGGCGCTATGGTAGTTAGGGGAGGGGTCACTATAGGATACCGTGGGGTGCAGGAGTGGCGAGTAGCTACATACAGCGAATGTAAATGCAGTCTTATCTCCTCGTTTCGATTACAGATCCGTATTTTGTCTGCTTCCGTATTGGGCGAGGGAGGGAACTCCAGGATGTAAGCAATTTTAACATGGGTGAGTCACTCCAGCCACATCCTGGAGTCCCTTCCCCTGCCCAAATCTAGAGTGCACAGAACAGAGCTATAGTATTGTTTGTTTGTTTTCTTTATTATAAGTGTGCCATCGTTTCCTTTTTTCGTGTTAGTGACACTTTTTATAAGGTGACTCCCCACAACTACCATAGCGCTATAGTTCGTTGTAGCAGACTAAAGAAATCGTTCAACCATCTACTGCAGAACTCCGCTTAAATGGAATTTCCACCATCAATGAACAATGTGGACAGATGTGTGGCAGAAAGTTCTTCAAAACAAATATAACATGTGAGCCATAGACACTTCTCTAGTGGAAGCGAAAAGAGAAGCTCATGCCCATCCCAACAGTGCAGACATCTTTAGGGAATTAGAGGTTTTCTATTGCTTCCACCTCCATGTTCGTATTGTAGTTACCGCCCATTCCTAGCATTAGTCTCCTTTTTCTATGCAACTTCCATAGATTCTTGCTGTGTACCGAAGCCTACTCGTAAGAATTGAGCCTAAGTGATATCGAATAGCACCCACCAGCGAAATGAAAGTTGGTAAACGTTCGATGGTTTCTTGGTGATTGATTGGAGCACTCGGTTTCCGCAGCGATCGCCTGCGTACGGTGCAAAAACTAGTCCAACCTCGCGCCGGAAAACTCGTCACTACCGTTTCGCTTTAGACGCGAGTCGAATCTGACATCCGTTTTTGAAAACTTGGCCGATTACGGTAGGTTGTGGTTAAGGCTGTTGAGGACATTAGGACCGATTTCGCCCAAACTTCGCCCAGTTCGTTTGGAGTGCTGATCATGAATCTGATATTCGTTTTTCTTACTACACTGGAGAACGGTAGGTACGGATAAGGAACACTTCAGAATGGATTCCTGGAAGTACATTGAATATCAACGAACAACATGTCCTTCTGTAGCATCTCCATATATCTTATCCGTAGGTTAGTGCATTAGCATGGAGTCGTTACAACCAGGACCTAGAGGCGTTGATCAAGCCCATCCTTCTAAGCCATTCCTGGAGTTCGACTGCATCCATATTCAGCTTGTGAAATGCGTCCTTCAAATTGAAGTTGCGATGATATTCTTGGTGGTGATCACGGAACAGTGCTTAGACGAGCCGTGGTGCTTATATTGCTCTCGCAGTGAAGCGTATGCCTATCGAAGAGTTTCCCGCATTTCCGCACCCTACGAGGCCGTCGCTGGGGACTGCTTCTTGTACGCTGTGCCACTACCGTATCTGCCCATCCTGTAAGGTGCGAGATTCGTGATCAGCACCCTAGATAACCTCCATAGGCGAAGTTCGGGCTAGACCATAACCTTAGACACACGTGTCAGATTCGTGACCAGATAACCCCCACAGAAGACGTTTGAGCGAAATCGGTGACAACCTAAGTCTCCCGTATCTACCACAACCTACCGTAAACGGCCGAAATTTCAAAGAATGGATGTCAGATTCGTGATCGTCACCCCAAATACCCCTCCCCTTTACAAGGTTTGGGCGGATTTTTCTATGCTTCTCTCCCCGATCTATGGAGTCGCGAAAATACAATAGAGCCGCCGTTTTCCATGATTTGGTCGCTGTGATGGTTACCGTTTAGCTTCGTCAATATCTCCGTATCCGTTGCTCAATGGCTTGCTACCTGAGACGGGCTGCACTGACGACACAAAGGAGGATAGTGGGAGTGCAGCTCTCCTCTCCCCACCAACGTCCCAGTACCGGTGACCATCACGTTCTGCATCACCTCGAAACGCCTTCTGGCCAATGTTTTATTCAATCGTACATATCATGTCAGTTTGAGAAGTAGATCGTCTACTTTTCATAGTTGGTGTATTCTAGTCTCGTGATGAATAGTTGTACGTTTTCACCGTTGTTTGGAGATTCCTGTCGTCAGTTGTTTTATTTTTCGAATTTTCCATGTATTCTGGATGTCGGCTTTCTTACTCCCGGTATTCTTAATCATACGTTACTCACTCGCTCAACTAACCGATCTCTGTGAGATCTTGTGATTTTCACAATCCTGTTTTCGACTCTTGCAACTTGGTTGGACGGAAACTTTAAATGTCATGCTGAACTGAAGTTTATCAGTGAAGCTTCCTACACATCTAGGTGTCCTTCATTCGTAGAGTGAATTTCGTAACGAGAGCGTTGTTTCTAAAACATAATTAAGACCATGGTGTAGAATTTGATCTCCTAGTTTATGTATTTCTTCTTACTCTGTACAATGTTTTTATTGGTCTACGGTTCACTTATTGGAAAAGTTCTCATCGCTTTCAAGAGTGTAACATGTTGTTAACTTTTTGTTGCAACTGCCTTCTACGGTTGTGTAATGAGTACTGATGATAAGGAGTTGTGTATGTTCTTTGAGACGTTGGAATTGGTTGAGAAATTTTCTCGCCGTGAAGTACCTTTACCTTTTATTTTGTTGTTCTATCAAGGGTTGTAGTTCTCAAAGCAGATGTCGGCGGCGCCTGGCAAGAAAATTCCCGACATGTTCTTTCGTGCGCTCAAGCGCAAAGCAGAGGCAGTCACATCTGAACCAACAGTGACTCAAGGCGGTAAAAAGGCCAAGATTGAGGAGCAAAAGCTATGCACCAAATATTTTGTTTGTCACGCAGAAGCTTCTTTCTACATCTTCGCTGTTTAGGTTTCAGCTGAGGGTGCTCCTGCGCTGAAGGAGAACATTCCTTCTACGCTTACACTCTCCTTGTTTTCGCTGTTGACCGAGAAGACGTGGCGCTCAGCTTTGCAAGACGAGTTTTCCGAGAAGTACATGGTCGCGATTGAGAAGTTTCTTCGTGAGCAGTATGCTAAGGTATGGCATGATTGGATAGCGTTTTTCGTTCGTCATATTCATTCCATATCCTTTTATTTATTTATATACGAGTACAGGTACAACCGTGCGCACTCTGTACTGTAGTTGTGCTCGAATGGCCTAATAGGCATTCGAATTAGAATATTCAAAAAATCGCGTTCTTCGGATGTATTCTAATGCGAATATTCGGAAAAATCGCTTTATTCGAATATTCGCGAATGTATTCGAATTCGAGTATTTAAAAATTGCGTTTTTCGAACACATTCGAATTAGAATGTTCGAAATTTATGAACCTTCGAAACCATTCGACTAAAACTAAAACCGATGACAAGAATTATGCAGCCAATTGACTTCAGCCTCAAGGAACCGCTTCAAGAGGATAACAACAAACAAGGACCAACAAACAAACACACAAACAAATCACTGCGCTACATTACAGCTGACCGCCGCCTAAATATTATAACCGGGATCTTATAGTGAGAGGGGGACACCCAAAGCTGCATGTCACGTGCAGACCGCCGCCTGACATGTTTCAACCCGGATCCATCGTAGGGAGAGGGGCACATAGCTTTCTCTGTTTACAACTGTGGCAAAACCTAATGTATCTTTTTTGTGGATTTTCTCAGCTCATCATTAGGCCCTGTTTTCCCGTGCAGAAGCTGCTCCGTGAATCCCAAGACAATTTACTGCATAGCTGTTGGTCATGTGCCCCGTCCCCGAATTGGATACATTCAAAGGGGCTAAATTCCCGATATAATCACTCACTCACTCACTCATACACACACACACACACACACACACACACACACACACACACACACACACACACACACACACACACACACACAATTCTTTTATATATAGTAGGGTACTGTGCGTCTATATAATAGGATGTAGACCCTAGTTGGATATTCACATCAGTTTCCAATTTATTTTACTTCCATTTCCTCTCCCACATAGAGTTGCTTTTGCGACATATACGTTACTTGTGTATTCTGCGCACGATGTGATCTCCTGAGTCACTTGGCTCCATTTTGGCTTCTATTCTCTTTGTTGTTTCAATAATTCGTGGATCCATCCTAGTTGGAGGAGTTTATTTATTTATTTATTTACTACTGCACCTAGAGTACGCCATAGAAACCAACCAAACAATGAAAACATAGTGACAGTCAAATACAATGCTTAGTTTAAATGAAACAACATCAACGAAATCGTGAGCCACCTTGAGAATGGAAAAAAATGAATGAAAGAAGAGAAAGAATGGAAGAAATGTCTTTGCAGATTATTCAGAACACTCGTAGCAAAGGACTAGAAAATATTTTCCAAAAAACAACAACGAAAGCATAGCAGAGCATAATATTATTTCGAGTTGTTATAAGTGACGTTGATTAAAATTATGTTATAAAAATTTATATCGGCATCAAAAGTGCAGGCGTTGGCATTCAGTATAACCATGGTGTGACCTCCAGTGAATGGAGAAGTCACCTTCGAGTATCCTTGACAAAGAGGAAACACCCAGGAGACCGGTCCTATATCCTGTCGTACTAAGGCGAGCAGCTGCTTCATCAAGTTACCTCACAGCGATACTTCCATAGGAACTGAAGAGGACCAACCGCACTTGAAGTGATATATCTAGAAAAGAAGAAAGAGACGAAATACGTTAGCATAGGTGATTATAGAGACTTGCTCTTCCACAACATCCATTGAAGTTGTTCGAGAGCTCTACTGTTCGACGATGCGAGGACATTCATGTATATTCAGAGGATGTGGCGTTTTGGTTAGAATGGCGGGCATAACTGTTACATTAGAGTCGCTCCGTCTGGACTCGGAGAGATCGTAAATCGTTTATTAACAATACCATGAAGCCTTCTGCACAGCAGCGGAATGTGGTTTGCTCTTCCCGCTCTCACATCGTGAAGTCTCTTCCTAAGTGGGCGCCGCAATCAACAGTCCTACAGTAATCGAGCGATATCCGACTTCTGTAGCAGAGGAGACAGCTAACATAACGCAAGCAAAAAGGTCCATCACAAGAATCTCAAAAGGCACACAAAGAAATGCTAACAGCGTACTCATAGAAACGTCTACATTTGACATACACGCAGTTATTGAGTTTCTGCAGCAGAAGGGTTGGAATGTCTTCATTCACAGTGCCCTTGCTTGTCATATTCAATCTTTGTGTTGCCGTTACTTTCTATTATTATTATTTTCTACTAATAATCTTTTGCTATTTGTCACTCTAAAGAGTGAAGCGGAGTTTACAGCCTAAGATCGTGCCAAGTTTTTCCGAGTATCTATAGTCACTACGTGCGACTTATTTCATGTGAGAATTTTCACAAAGTTGCTCAGAACGTATAGATCATTCATAACTGAGATCAAAGAAGAATGTTAACAACGAAGGTGACAAACGCGTCGAAACGTTAGGCCATCTGGAATTAAAGATCGGCCAAAAACCTCGAGAGGCACAGAGCATGTACTGGCAACAGTTACCACAAACGCTGAGGTTATATGAAAAAAGAAGCTGGAGACTAAGCAGATGCTCATGCAGTGTCGTAGAGAAAGGTTTCCAGGAAGCGCTTTTTTGCTTTCCTTTTTTCTTCGCTTAGATTGTCGTATGACGAAGAGAGTGCTATAGACTAGAAGGGTTTGAGAGTGAGCGCATGAGGTTTACACGGTTTGACCGCGTTCCGCCTGATTCACTTGCCTGTTCCACGAGTTTCTTAAAAAGGAGGAACTGCGTGAGAGCGTTTTATGAAATATTCATTTTCCGTTACAGAAGGTGGTGGTGTTCCCTCCAAGGGAGGAGATTTTCTCTGCTTTCAATCTCACGCCTTTGACGAGAATTCGAGTAGTTGTCATTGGACAAGACCCTTATCATGGAATTGGACAGGTATGCTCAGCCTTCGTTATCTCTTTATTGAAATTCGTTTTGCCACGTTCACCATTCTCGCAAGGGAACTCCACGGTACGCCGGAGTGGCAGGAACGACGAGTGGGATAGGAAGATTCTTCACCTCCCCATACAATAACAAATTATGTCTCGTTTTTGCCGAATCCTCAGGGAAAATTGGAAGGATGCACTGAAAGCTCTACATGGTTAACAATGGTTAACGATCCGTTAGCGTGAGCTTACCACTCATAGGCGCGGTCTCGGCATCACGACTTGTATAGCGCACTGGCAGATTTTCTCCCTCTCGGAAGACACGTTAAGAGTTCAACTCCTGGACTATGCATGTTCTCGCACATCTACCGTAGTATCGGATTCCCATTAATAAATGGTATCTGTACGCCTTTTTTGGGTTTGCTGCGCTATGCTTGTCGACACTTCGTGACATTACCATTATCCAAAATCTGTAAAATGGGAAATTTTGTGGAATGTTTCCGAAAGACTTTCAGCAGGAGTTTACGCAGGTACGAAATGTGCATACAAGAATACGGCCGATTACGGTATGGGAAGCCTATAAAGGTAACGGTTTCTTCACATTGGCCGAAGTTTTCCACTGCGACCATACAGTGACAACACTGACCTTACCTGACAGTTTGCATATGTAGTAGTTTTCTGCACAGTTGGGCTTCCATCCATGACTTCAGAAGTTGAAACAGATTTTCGTCCAATCTTCTTTTTGGTGTGCTGATCACAAAAATTATATCCGATTGTATAATTATGGCCTTCATGGTAACCTTTGAAAGGGTGGGGAAGGGTGTAAGGTGAGGGATTTCGTTGAAGTCCTACTCCAGTTACTTCGGATATTATCTACGAAAGTTTGAAAGGAAAATGTCAGAGCAGTGTTCTTGGTGTTATGGTTAAGCATGGTAGATTGAGGTAGGTGGGAGTAAGGTGTCAGGAAGATAAGACATAGCTACCGATATGGCTACCATCACGTGCTGTAACAGCCAAAGCGATCCTTACATTGTTAATCAGCACTACAAGTAACTGTTCTAGACAGCTCGGGGAACATCTATACAGAATCTAGACGTTGCAGAAAAAAATCGGCGGTCCTGACCCGCCACCCTTACTCAACCACTGGCTCCCAAATTCCAGGTAATGCTTAATACGGCACTAAAGTTAGTGATAGTTGCCTTAACTATATAGTTCAACTAAGCAAAGTTTTGTCGATATTGATTATCCTAACCATTTTGCTAACCAATACCACCGAGGCCTACCGTAATTGGTCGAAATTTTAAAAACGGATGTTGCATTTGTGATCAGCACATCATCAATAACACCAGCTTCGAAGGTCGAAAAAAATCACCCAAACATTGCCCAGATTGGACAAATTATGGGCGATTTTTTAACCTTTGAAGTTGTGGAAGTACGATAGCGCCTAGTTTTCTAGCGAACAGCTTTCTGTGAACAGCGATGTTCGCCTTACACCACCGGCACTGTTTGATCGCAGGCAAGATGCACTTTTTTGTGGGGACCACTCGGCACTGACCCATATATCGTTCTGAAGCGGATGCTTATATCAGCATGGACCCATTCGAGCTAACAGCCTTGACAGAAATAACTAATTTTCTTTAAGCCTCAAGTGGCTATGACTGATGGTGAGGCTATGCGTTGTTATGTTTTGTTGCGATCAAAGCTTCAATCATTTTTGTGGTAATCTTCTGCACTGGTTCTGTGCTGATATAAGCGACCGGTTCCTCCCGACATACGGGTGAGTAGTGATTGGTCCAAGGAGGTGTGCCTGTTGCGGCGGTGGTGTAATGGCCTAGCATCCTATCCGGTAGACAGGAGGCGCGGGTGGCGCTAGAGTTTTGATCAACTACGTATTATTAAATACAGCTTATGACCTCAGCAACATGCACTTGAGGCTGAAATAAAATGACTTGCTTCAATGTTCTTTCTCCGGAATGCTGACCTTTACACCGCTATTCTCTTTGCTTTAGGCCCATGGCTTATGTTTTTCTGTGAAGAAAGGAGTCCGACCTCCTCCTTCCTTGAACAATATCTTCAAGGTATGCTATTTTTTTGTTTCTGCTAATTATGTTAATCTTTTTCGATTAAGCTAACAGCAAGAGGCTTCTCTTGAACATGTTTAGGAGCTTAAAACTGATATTCCTGGCTTTGTTATTCCTGATCATGGGTTTCTGGAAAAATGGGCGCTGCAAGGAGTGTTCATGCTTAACGCCACACTAACCGTGGAGTAAGTTCACAGTTCACCTTTTATATCTCAGTGTTTGTGTGAATGTCTCTTTAGGTCGGGCAAAGCGAATTCACACGAGAAAATTGGTTGGCAGACATTCACGGATAAGGTGATTAGTATGATTTCGGCTCAGTCTTCGGGAGTAGTTTTCCTGCTGTGGGGTGGTTTTGCCCAGAGAAAGGAGTGCCTCATAGACACAAAGAAGCACGCGGTTATCAAGGTATAAATAGAAAGATTATTATGTTGGTGTGGGACTCTCGAAATGACAGGTTTTCCAGACAGCCCATCCTTCCCCACTAAGCGCGCGCAAGTGGTTTGGATGTAGATGTTTCTCGAGAGCAAATGCGGAGCTTTCGCGTTTGGGAAAGCCAACCATCGACTGGACATCTCTTTGATTGTCCTACACTCACCATCAGATAATATCAGTGCCAGTTCTCATCACAATCTCCTGTTATGCTTTTACAACGACTTCGCCATAATTGCACATTTTCTTCCACCTCTCTGTACCGACATTGTATACAATTTCGACGTATTCACTCCTCTTTAACCACTCCTTCGTTTGCACTTATTTGTTTCATCCTCGTCTGTACGCCTTGCCAAGATAGGGTACCCTCTCGGGCTGAATCTGACCTCTTTTCCCATACGGAGTGTTTGTTCATATTGTTATGTTTTTATGCAAATACTTTGATCCGAAGGATAAATGATTGCATAAAGGTTCATTTAATATCTGCTCAATTTTTTCACATCTGGTATAAGGTCCTATATTCTGTCATGGATTGAATGGAGTTATAGTCCTCACTGTATGTCTGTTTCCATGCTCTTTTTACACAGGAAATGAGCTCATCGAGCGCACTTATCAACAGGGCTCTACTATCCAGGTGTCCACTCTTCTGTACTGAATGTCATAGAAGCTTCAAAACTAAGGTGATTTTTTGAAGATTGCTTCAAATTTGATTCGGGAAGCTCGGTTCATCTGTGCAAATCTGTGCCCAGCGAATATTGGATTACCATAGCCTCCGTAAATCTTAGCTTTATGTAAAGAAGTTTGTTTGTCAATGGCGCTGAGGATTTGTACAAACGCCGCATCCCCCGCGTATGTTGCTGTTCAGCATGGGATGATGTGACAGTGAGGAGGGGGGCTAGTCCATGTGCATTTGTCCAGCTGTATTCTGTTGAAAGTGTGTAGTACAGCAGTATGCTGTGGAAAGTATCCTCGTTGGGATTTGTTTATTACTGACCGGTTTTTAAGTACAACGCAAAGAGAAAAATACCTAACATAATTAGATATGAACGTTCAACATTAGTGATACACAAGCAGAGAGTGCATGGAACAGGAACGGTTGTGATACAAGTGCGTGCAGAGGATTTGGCGATAATTTTTCTCAGGCTAGGTAGGCTAGGACACACCGTCATCGCTAACATCAACACGCCAATCAGTTTGCGAAACTGGCCAACGCTGTTCGAAAAAAGGTAGAGAATAGGATGTATCCCTATTCCATAATCCTCGGCCCTATATAACTAAGGAGACGGTGAAAAATTGGAAGAGCTGGGCTGAGACACGGTTCCCATGAGCACTATTCTCCTGACATTGTCCTACCTGTCTAGCACTTATTCCCGTTCCCCCCCCCCCCCCCCCCGCTCCCACCAAAGTTGAAGATTTTGGAAGAGCTGTCAGTGATTTCCACTCTCACAAGGAGAGCTTCCGGAGTGGCGGTGAGCTTCTGCGATGCAATTTTTACAGGATGTAGGGTCCCGTGTGGGGAGTCCAAAACCATAGTTACTCTTTCGGAACCATAGTTCTTCTCTTCTGTGGTCGAAAAACCGTTTGGGCGCGTGAGCGCAAAGTTCATGGCGCCCTGCTGCCACCCAGCTATGTGGTTGGTTGGCGTAGTAGTAGCGGGTCGCCTCTCAAGCGCACCGAGCGGGTTTGGTGGTTCGGTCCCCGGTGTCGGCAATGTTTTTGCACATATCGGATCGTTATTATTACGGCGATGGCTAAGATGGCTGGAGCCTCTCCAGACTAGGTCCTGCCGTGTTGGAGGTTGTGAGCCTACTCCACGATGAACAGCTGGACAGTGTTCACTCTCACCCGCGACCTGCGGCCCGCAGCTTAAGCTGGCGGCATCGACGGGGCCGTTTGCGCATATTCTTGTCCATCAGGAGCTGGACTTCAAGGAGCTTGTATGGCTCGAGTCCGCGTTCGGCTATTCGGTACACTGATGTGCAACTGCCGCACATATCATGGGTGGTTTTTCTCAGGAGACCCTCAAATTTGGGATTTTCGCTTTTCGATGATTTTCCGGATCTGTAGCGTATTGACAGTCCGATTTCTTCCTTGTCCTGGACGGTCACCTTCATGGTTAAGCTCCTTATATCAACGAGTTTCTGTGGAGATAGTCGATTGAGCAGGTTAAAGATGTCGAACTGGCGCCTTTCTGACGATGAAGCATCAAAATCGCAGTGCGATGATTCGACATCTTGAGAAAAACCGTAATTGGGACAAAAAAGAACTTTAAAAATTACAACACGGACAGAAAGATAATAAATGGCGCTATTTCCGCCATGCTGTAGATCGATGCTTTCGATTGGTAAAACGTCAAAATTTCATCACGTTATTTTGGAAGGCCCTGTAAATATATGTGTATACATATATGTATATGTACACATGTATGTACATATGGATGTAGAAGGATATTGAAAATATTTATTAATAACATTCCGTGTGGTTTTTCAACTACATGGCCACTTGGCGGGCTGTTCGGGTTTGAGCAAGGGAAGTCTTCTTCTTCTTCTTCTTCAGCGTTTGTCCCGCTTTGTTGCGGGGTCCGCTTTCCTGGAATGTTGGCGCCACTTTTCCCGATCAAATGCCTGATCAGGGTGTAACCTAGCAATCTTCAAGTCCTGGTGCAGCGAATCAAGCTAGCGCTGCTTTGGTCTCCCTCGTGGCCGCTTTCCGGGCACCTCGAAGTTAAGGCCAGTCTTTCGGACAGTGTCACCGCTTGCGCGAAGAACGTACCATCTCAGACGAGCTTCACGCAATTTCTCAACTATCGGAGTGACACCAAATCTTTGCCGAATGGAGTCGTTGCGCGCACGGTCCAAACGCGTAACTCCGGCCGTCCACCATCTTCGTTTCCATTACGCTGAGGCGCCTTCCAGTTTCTTTAGTGACTGGCCAGCACTCAGCTCCGTAAGTGGCTACAGGTCGAACGACTGTTCTGTAGATCTTCGATTTTAGCCGCTCTGGTATCTTCTTGTCGCAGAGCACTCCCGTCAGAGAGCGCCACTTGGACCACGTTGCACTCACGCGTGAATTGGCTTCAACGAGTAGACCGCCATCGGACGCGATTGCTGACCCCAAGTACTTGAATACCGAAGTACGTGGCAGCTCAATGCCGTTTACCTTAATGGAGCCGGACTTATCTTCGTCAGTCGTCAAATACTCGGTTTTTCTGACATTAAGCTTGAGTCCAAATCTCTCCAAGCGATCGCACCAAGCTTGTACCTGCCGCTGGAGTTCAACCTTATCTTCGCAGGCGAGCATTACATCGTCAGCATAAAGCAACGTCCAAGGGGCTGGCCGCTGAAGATCACGTGATATGGCATCCATAACGATGATGAAGAGCAGTGGGGAGAGCGCAGAACCTTGATGTACTCCGACGGAGATGGGAAACTCCATCGACGTACCTGCTGGCGCTTGGACTCTACTCCTCGGACAAGAGTAGAGTAGCCGCACCCACTCAATCAGCTCTTCGGGAACATTATGCTGTCTTAAAGCATACCATATTACTTCACGCGGAACGCGATCGAAGGCCTTCTCCAAGTCGAGGAAGGCAAGATGCACCGGCTTCTGTTTCTCGCGGTGCTTTTCTATAAGTAGACGAACGGCGTGTATGGCATCGATGGTGCCACACCCAGGTACAAAGCCACACTGGTTGGTAGAAAGTTGGACGACGTCACGAATGCGTCCATCAACGATTCGCTCAAAGATCTTCATGCTATGCGAAAGCAAACGAATTGGTCGGTAGCTGGTGCAGTCTGCTGGACTGCCCTTCTTCTTCCAATTCAGGATCGTCGTGCTTAGCTGCCAACTATCAGGTACTTTCTTCTCCGCAACCGCCTGGTTGAAGAACATCGTCAGCCACTCAGCTGGGTACCAGGATTAGGACCTCCACAAATCGGCCGCCAGATCATCGGGGCCCGTTGCCTTGCCTGGCTTCATCTTCCTTAAAGCCGTTTCTGTCTCCTCAACAGTGATGTTCCGAACGGGACCGTACACGGGAGGAGCAGAGGGAACAGCTGGCGAGTCGATAAAGAAATCTCTCACTATCGCGCGACTCAAGTCTCTCGTTGACATCATCATAATGAGTGGCTCTTGCAACGGCCACTGCCCTCTTGGCCGATTTCTTTGCTTCCTGATACAAGCGCCATTTTTCGGCTGTCTTGTCACAGAGGAATGCATGGTATAACCTCTTCTTCTCACGGACTTTTTCCTTAACATCGTTAGTCTACAGCCATGACTGCCTGTCGACCTTACGCCGTCCCGGTTTCGTAGTGCCAAGTTCGGAGCGTGCAGCATCTAGCATCGCTTCGCTGGCACCCCACCAGGTTTCTTCGACGGTCGTGACCGTCGGCAACTGAATGCGAGATGTCACAGCTGCTTCATTCTCCTTCAATCGCCACCATTTAATTCTTGGTGGTCCGCAACGCTCGATCTGCCTAGTGCTCAGAGGAGCGATCTTCATAGTGCAGATCAGCGGTCGATGTTGCGTGGCGACCGTCTCATACGGCACGATCTTCGCATCAGTGACTAGCGCTTGGTCTCGATTCCTCACAAGGACAAAGTCGATTTGCGTTTTAGTGTTCCCGCTATAAAACGAGATGAGGTGGGAGGCACGTTTTCGAAACTTCGTGTTCACGATGGTAAGATCGTGCGACTCTGCATACTCAAGTATGCGCTCACCATCGACGTTACGTGACCCGTATCTGAAACCACCATGACAGCAGTGACCGTCTTTTGTTGCTCCAACGTGACCATTAAGACCACCTGCAACAATAATTACGTCCGGTGACGGAACTTCTGCTGTCTTCTGATCAAGCAGGCTCCAGAACTCATCCTTGTCTCTCTCGGAGCAAACAGTCTGCGGAGCATACGCAGAGAAGAGGTGATACATTCGCCGTTCAGCAGCGACAACGATCTTCATCAAGCGGTCGCTAAAACGCTCCACGCTTGCAATCGCGCCTCGGAAGCGTTCAGAGACGATTATACCAACACCGCTGGTGGTCCTGGGACTGCCACACAAAATGGCCTTAAAGCCTCGGCCTATGTCCCTTGACTTGCTGCAGGACCACCTCGTCTCCTGCACCTCACAGAAGTCAACCTTTCTTCGCTCCATTGCCTCTGCCAACTCAAAGGAGCGGCCAGACAACGTACCCACATTCAGGGACTTTACGTTGCGGGACTTTTGGACTAACACAGTTGCCCCCTGAAGCAGTCCTCGCATCAGGGACCCTCGCATACTTCTCACACTCGCCGGGCTTTGCGAGTGCGCGTCGGCTCCCGCGGATGCCGTAGCATTATCTCGCGATACATGAAGCACCATCAACCATGTGATGTGACATGGGATCTCCATAGGCCGGCCTGTCACAAGGGCCTGTCGCCTGCTCTCGAGTGTCGGTGTTCGGCTCGGCTCGCGAAAGCGGGCAGTTTCCAGTGGCACCACGTGGAGGAACGGACATCGCCACCGGTCTGAGCAAGGGAAGTGCGTAAGTGAAATTCAAAATTTCGTAAATTGTAAATCGCAATTACGAAAAAACCGTCGTAAATCGTAAACGGTAAGAGCTACCTGACCTGTTGTGCAGTAGAACTGAGTTTCTAAGGTTTTACTGCTAATGCTAGTACAAAGTGATCCGGGGTTTATTTATCGTCTTGTTTTCATCTCAAGCTAAAAGAAACCTTAACCTATGCATGGTGTTTCAACAAAAGCTTTCACCGTTTGAATGACCATTAAATTTCCACCCACTTAGCAGTTCGATGCGTATAAATCTAGGATTTAGCAGAAGCAATCTAGGATTTAGCAGAAGCAGCTAGATGGGAATACTTTCACAAATCAAATGATTACTGCAGGATGATACGAGTACATGGAGACCTTTCTGTTAAAACATTATATTCTATGGATCTAAACTGAATTTGACATTTTTCAAATATAGTGGAACATGAATTCAGGCATGGGGATAGATATGCACTTGCTTTTCTAAGAAAAGCTGCATCTAGGCGAAATACAGTTTTGCCTTCCTTGTCAAGCCTATTTTCATTTCCAGGCGTGAAAATTCTGCAGTAAAATCACTTTGATTCACCAGTCTTTCCGTTTTTCGTTTCTAAAAATTGGGACTAAACAGGGAATGGAAGAAATAGAAATGGACAGAAGCCAGATTCATGATGGAAACAAAAATTCCACACATCCGTGACCAGAGCCTTTTAAAGCTATTGGAAATATTTATTGTTGCTTTGCTTTATCTTATACCTGGAACAAAGCCATCCAATTCTCGAGGTATAGAGATCCAACATCCCAGAAATAGCCTAAAAATCCAGCCCACACTTTTGATGTGGCAAATACGCGGTCCTGGTGGACAATACGCGGCACGAGTGATACGTACGCGCCGACCACCTTAAAAGTCGATTGTCCACGCAGCACTGCGAAGTACGCGTTGTCATCAATGTGTTGAAAGCTTAAGTGTAGTGTCTAGATAAGGTTGTGGTGCTACTCAGAAAATTTTGAACTTGTTACTTGCAAGCTGCATGCGGGTCATAGATTGCCTCAAACTAGTCATTTGTAAGCTGCTGCAAGCTAGCAAAAATGTCGCAAGTAAGTTACAGGAAGAGCCCTGCTAGTCATTCGTAAGCAGCTGCAAGCAAGCAGAAGATTTCGCATGTAAGTTGCACGAAGACCCCGGTAAATCATAGGCAACCTCCGCTAGTATAAATCTAGTTTAGATCTAAACTAACGGACTATAAATGTATTCGTTCACATGGAACTTGGTCCTTTACCTTTTGTGAAAATGTAATATGTAAATAAAATGCAGGAAGAACGGCGGAGTCGAATAGGTGGGCGCGGAGCCGGACGTTCTTCGTCTTCTTAACGACCTCTTCGATACCCTGGAAAATTTCCCAAGCCACTCGTTTCCTCCTGCTCAGCTCTGGCGCTAGGTAGTTGGCCATGTTGGCTTCGCGATCCAGGAACACGTAGCTGGAGCATTCGGAGATGTTCGTTCCGTTGAGCGAGAATGGGGCATTAGAAACTTGTCTCCGTTCCTCACGAACATCGTCTTCGTAAGATTCAGCTGCAGTCCAACGTTCCCACATACACGATCGAAGTCGGCCAGCATTCGCTCCGCCTGGCTGATGCTCAGTATTAAGAGCACGATGTCGTCAGCGAAGCGCAGATGGTGCAGCTGCCGGCCGTCGACCTTCACTCCCATGTCCTCCCATTTTAGTTCGCGCATGAGGTTTTCGAGGGTGGCGCTGAAGAGCTTCGGGGATATGATATCCCCCTGCCGAACCCCTCTCTTTACGTCGATGACGACGTCGTTGTAGAATGGTGAGATCTTGGTCGTGAATCCACTGTACAGCTCACGAAGGACTCTGATGTACTGGGTAGGAACACCCTGAGTGAGCAGGGCGTCGATGACCGCTTCATTTTCGACGGAGTCGAATGCCTTCTTCAGGTCGATGAACGTAAGGCACAGCGGCAGCTTGTACTCTCGCGACATTCGTTGAGCTTCGCAATGGTGTGTATGTGGTCGTTCGTGCTGAATCATCTTCGAAATCCTGTTTGTTCGCATGGCTATCCTCCGTCCAGCGTTCGGCTGATCTTATTCAGGATGACTCGAGTGAACAGCTTGTAAACTACGGACAGCAGGCAGACCGGGCGATAGTTGCCAATGCCGTGCACGTCTCCCTTCTTGTACAGCAAGACGGTCCTGCTGGTCTTCCACTGAGATGGAACCTTGCACTCCGACAGGTAGCGTGTGAAAAGCCGCGCCAGAGTGTTGATGTGCGTTGGCGGAAGATTCTTCAGGTGTTCGGGTCTGATCCTGTCGGGACCGGATGCTGTACATTTTTTCACCGACGAGATAGCGTGTAGGTTCTCGTAAGGGAGAACAGAGGGGACGACGCATCCCTCCTGCGGAAGATGGCATGGAGGCAGGTGAACGTGGCTGTCGAAGAGATCGGTGTAGAAGTCGTAGATGACCGTCTCCATGGTCCTTCTGGAAGAGATGACGGTTCCGTTAGGACGTCGAAGAGCGGTTATATTAGTCTTGAAGTTGGCGAAGTTCCGCCGGGCATTGCGGGTGCTCAAACCTGTCTCCTCAGCTTTAGCCAACACTTCCGCCCTCCTCTCATTAAGATCCTCCTTTATCGCCTCTCTGCTTAGCTTCGCAAGCTCGGACGTCGGTTGGTAGTTGCCTGACGCTCGTTCTGCTCCACGCTGGTGGATCAGCTCGAGATTTTCCGGAAGCAGACGTCTCTTGGTGGTCTTCAAGCTCTCGGCTCCCTTAACACTATCGCGGAAATTGTGCACAAAGCGGCCGTATTCCTCGCTGATGTTGTCCATGATAGTACCTTCCCAAAGGCCGGCAAAAGAGGTGTGCATGTCCCAGTTGATGGTCGTTCTTGGCTCCTCTTCTTGAACTTCTCGACCTTCTCTCCTTGACGCGAAAAGGAACGTCGCGCGAAGGAAGCGGTGGTCTGATCCCTAGAACTTGGGGACAAGTGAACGTCGGTCAGGCAATACTTGCGGTTGAAGATGATGTGGTCGATCTCGTTGTGGAACTAGCCACCGGGGGATTCCCAGGTCCATCGTAGGGAGGGAGGCTTCTGAAACTGTGGGTTTCCATGGATGGTTTTGGTCGACTTGATGAACTCAGACAGTCTTTCACCTTGTTCGTTCCACTCCAAACCGTGGGAATAAACATGGCACTAGCTACCTTTTCAAACTAGCACCCTCTTCTCCTTTCTCAGAAATATTTCCTTTCTATTCGAAATCGTACTTAACCTAATAATACGTCGCTATAGCTATGTCTTCATTGGTTTATATTTTATTTTTTAAGAAACACAAGTGCATAAATAGGGTAGGCGAAGGTCAGCATGTTTTGGGTTCTCTGGATGTTATAAAGAACGTAAGTATGCAACTCTCTCTAGACTTGCTTAAACCCTTCATTCGCGTTGAAGTGACTACAACACTGAGAGAACGTTTCGATGACAAAATTAGAAACTGGCAAACCAATAAAATGCATACTTTCATTTCTATTTATTTATTTCGTACAATCCGTCAGAGCGGCCTCTCGACCGCACTGACAACTTCTAAACGGCTTCGTCGTGGTAATAACTAATCATTAATTGTAGCTGCCACTTATGTTATGGTTTCCTAAAGAAGAACACCTTAACTACGTCGATCGGGGTAAGTTATAAAGAAATAGAAAAATAAACGACATCCACAAAAATCGACTATTTGACCAATATCGATGTTGCTGAAAACGAACTCCAGATTCGTGTTCAGCAACATCGATTACTCTCATGGCTGAAGTTTCGGCCCGCTTGAATGATATCCACAGAAAATCGATCATTTGATCAATATCGATTGATGGCGATCGATACTTTGAAAGCTAACTTCAGATTCGTGTCCGGCGACCTCGATTACTCCCAGGGCTGAAGTTTCGGCCCGCTTGAATGATATCCACAGAAAATCGATAATTTGACCAATATCGATTGATGGCGATCGATACTTTGAAAGCTAACTTCAGATTCGTGTCCGGCGACCTCGATTACTCCCAGGGCTGAAGTTTCGGCCCGCTTGAATGATATCCACAGAAAATCGATAATTTGACCAATATCGATTGATGGCGATCGATACTTTGAAAGCGAACTTCAGATTCGTGTCCAGCGACCTCGATTACTCCCAGGGCTGAGGTTTCGGCCTGCTTGAATGATATCCACAGAAAATCGATATTTGATCAATATCGATTGATGGCGATCGATACTTTGAAAGCGAACTTCAGATTCGTGTCCAGCGACCTCGATTACTCCCAGGGCTGAAGTTTCGGGACGCTGTAGAGCACCACCAACCGTAGAGTATGGCCAGTACGCAGTGCGTGCCCCACTCCAGTTGTGACGGACGGAGGGACGGACGGAAACACACACACATACACAGAGGAAATAAGTTAGGTGACGGAAGCAAGCGCAGGCCAGTGGCTGGCTCGGCGAAGTTCCTCACACGCCGCGTGTGAAAACACTTGCGTAATGTTTAAAACCAATTAGGCGCGAAACATTGGCTTGCACGAAAGTTTCTTGGAAGTTTGCACTGCAGCTAGTTGCGTGCAAGTTTAAAATTCCTGGATGCAACCTTGCAAGTTAGTTAACCGCGAGGAATAAGTCGCAAGTAACTTGTTGTCGAAGTCTTAAGGCGCAAGTAACTTGTTTTGAAGCTCATAAGGCGCAAGTAACTTGTTCAAAATTTTCTGAGTACTCGACCCGGTTACGAGAATCCAGACGGAAGGTGCCCGCGGACGCGAACGTCTCTGTAATTGGTCCACGTGTCAACCATGAGATCATGACCGCGATGAAGGAATGTCTGAGTGCGATGACGTCTTGCATAATCTACAGTGACTAGACCGGCTGCATCACGCTATAGTCGCTTGCACCAACACTTTTGGAGGTTACACTGAAGCTTTTAGGAGAAATTTTAGGAAAGCAAACTACTTAAAGAGGGGTGACGGAGGTAATCGCGAGTCACCTCAAGCAGATATAGTTTCTCGAACGACACTCTAGAGCTGCCTAGCCCGAACTGAAACTCTGTCCCTCTCTCCCGGACTTTTGAGGTTTAGCTCGACGGCTGAATATCCTTATAATAGTCACGATAAGGACCTATCAATACTCCTAAAATCTTTCCGACCGTCTTTGCAACAGTGTGGTGACACTAGTCGACACATGCACAGCGGAAATATTGGTGACAGCTGGGCGAAAAGCTAAAAAACTTAATTGCGATGAACCATGTTGTTCATGTGTGCCTCAGTTCCTCTATGAGCTCGTGAACGCCTTCTCATCCCAACAGTAAGATCCTCCGTGTAATGAAAAGTGCACGAGCCAGCTCATAAATAACAAAAGCGCTAGCTCAGTGTATATGGCGGATGGAAGGACAAAAGAGAATATAGCCATTTGCCTTACGTCACCTGTGATCCTGACAGATACACAAACGCCTCGAAAGAACCCCACTGAATACCTGAGAACACCCAGAACCCAGTTTCTGACACTTATCGTTAGCACTGAGGATGAGGACGAGGACGATTAAAGGTAAATATGATAGGCCTGCCGTGACCTCTGTTTAAGATGCGCCAGGCACTTCATATACTAATACGGGATACTGTCAAAACTGAATGCCTGGCGTATTCTCGGGACCATTGTCGTACTCCTAGTGTGTACATTGCGTATCTAATGACCTGAGAGCTTTTGATAATGAGCAAGTCAGTTCTCTCACCCTCCCCGGACACGTCCAGCACCTATGAAGCGACTCCATGGATCGTCTAGTACCAGTAAGAGGAACGAATTAGAGGAATGGACCCACGAACACCACTCTTGATGGTATAGAAAATGTGCCCCATTGAGGAGCGGTGAGCGAACATATTGCGTGCAAAACAGCACGGCGAGATGTACGCTGCGGCTGCTAGCAGGAGATTCAGTTTACAGCGAGAGACGCCAGATATCGTGCGAAACCCCGTTCGCGCGCCAAAGTTGACGTCACGGGGGCGGGTAAAGCCCCTTTCATACTCGTCCGAGGGGCGGCGGCGGCGGCCGCCGCCGCTTCAGCGGCAGGTGGAGGGGCGGTGTCCGTTCTCGCCGCCTAGGGGTGGCGGCGGCCGCCGCCAGCGCTAATTGCGTTTGGCGCGCGCGTACGCGCAGCGGTCTCGTCTGTGCCGCCGCTCTCGCTGCCCCTCGTGGCCGCCGCCCGAAATGGCCCCAGCCATCTCGGGCAGCGGCCCCGGCGGCGGCGCCGAGAGGGGCGTGGCGGGGCGTGGCCGCGGCGACGTCGCCGCTGCCAGTATGAAAACCCCTCCACCGCCGTGGCCGCCGCTCGGGCACGTCATCGCCGCCGCCTTCCTATGCTAAACCATTGGGCCGCCGCCGCCGCCGCCGCCGCCACGAGTATGAAAGGGGCTTAACTCGGATACCGTCTAGACTAGGCGGCGGCGGCAGTACTGATTGCGACAAGACCGTTCCGAGAAGCTTTGCGGGCGCAGAGCACGAGAACCTCACAGACCAATACACAGGGCGCGAGAGCGCGGAGAAAATAGCCGATGGGGCGCGCCCTGCTCAGAGACGCAGACAACGCGAGAGACGACGGCGACCAATTCAGAGCGCAGACAGAGTGCGCAGAGGCGATGGCGCGGGGCTCACCTGGATAGCAACAGCTCAGACACTCTTCGTGTTCCAGCCGCGTACCTATTAGGGTCGTTGCCTACCAGCCGCGTCCCACAAAGGCAGTTTTCGTGATGGGACTTTCTGTTGGTCCAATCCCCGTCTCACAAGAGCATTGCTCGAAGTTAACAATTGTACACGACACTGGTGTGTTCTAGCCGAGGGGTGAACTGAGGTAGGCCATTTCCATAATTTGGCAATCATGTGTGTTCCTACCAAGGGGGATTACCACTCAGTACAATGTTATCCCCCAAGCCGCTTAACGCCGGGAAATTCGGTAATGAAAAATGAAAGGCAACGTCCCATAAAATCGATAAGTCAGACAGTTTAATTGACAGCGTGACCGCAGCAGAGGTTGCATGCACAAATCATACACGGTCATGCTTGGATTTTGCGAAAGATGTATGACTCCTCGCATGTCAGCCGGTAACCTCAGATGTCTCCGGTGTAATATACGTGAATTTTCAGGATATTATTACTAAGGCAAGCGATCCATGTCGCACAATAATGCTCACCAGTTCCAGTGAGTATTATTGTGCGACAATAGTTCAGTAGTACTTTCTTATATTGTTCTCTACCGCTATACTATTAATACTGTTAGCACTATTAAACAATGCTCTATAATAACGCGTCAAGCGATGGGTCGTACTATCGATCGGCGCCGCCGCAGAAATTATAGAATAGAGAGGAAAATTCGGGGGGGGGGGGGAAATAGGGGAAAATGGGGGAAAACTACGACGAAAAATACCCAGACGTCTTCTCCCTGCCCGAGAACTTCGTCTATGCGGCAATCGAGGTCGCTGAACACGAATCGATATTGATCAAATTACGGGTTGCGAAAATAGCGGAAAATACCCAGACTTCTACGTGCCTAAAAACTTCAGTCCTGGTAGTCGCGGTTGCTGAACAAAAATCTGAAGTCCTTTTGTAGAGTATCGATCGCGATCAATCGATATTGATCAAACCATCGATTTTTGTGGATTTTCTGTGCTTTACAGAAGAATTAAAAAAGTTAATTCAAAATGCCTAGCTTTTACGGTAACCGCAAATGGAGACTTTTAGTTTTTAACGTTTGGTTGGGCCCATCACTAAACGGATGAACTTTAGAAGCAAAAATTTAGCATCGTCTCGTATTCGTTGTAGTACTCCTATGAAACGGAAACGCAAAAATTTAGTGAACAGTTGTTCTGTTCTTGTCTGCTCTATATTAAACCATGAAAATCAATTTTAAGAGCGATTTTGCGCGTTTTCGCTGGCGTACATTGTTAAGCTGCGTGCAAAGTTATTTTCTGATAGATGTTTGGTTGATTGATGTTTTAATGCTTTAGCTTCAACCAATTTGATGGTTTTTAGAAGTCCGTTCCCCTTCCCCTCTCCTTCTCCTCACCCATATATCAGTTATTTTCTTAGGCATGTACGACACTGACGTTACGAAGAGAATTCAATCAAATGTTCTTTGGAAATGTTTACTAAAAGTGTTGCTAAGTAGCAGTCCTTTGGTGTAGACGTTTTAGCCTACTTTTTCTAATCCTTTAGGAAGAGCTCTTTATTCATGCCGAGGCATGTGTAATGGAGGCGTTCGAAAGCGAAGTCATCACCGCCTACAGTGATTCTTCCGATATGCGCCAAATCTCTCGATCCGCTGCTGACGTTCGTCATGACGGTATCCACGTAACCCATAACCCGGCTACTGCGGGCCTTGGAATTACTATCAAGGTAAGCGTCTCTCGTTGATACGGGGTCGTTATTTATCTACTAGAAGGCGCGTAGTTGGCAAAAATCGCGGAAAAATCGCAGCCCCGCGCCGCGCATGAAGATGTCTTTTTCAAAAGTTGTTTTTGCATCCAAAGGTTTCTTCTAGTTTTCTGAATGCCGCCCGCATTTGCACAACTCTCAAAATTAAGAGAGTTATGTCCATTTTTATAAAACTACTCCAATTCGTTCGAGCAAAAATCGCACACTCCCTGCCGCGCATGAAGATGCCTTTTTAAAAGGTGGTTTTATGCCCATAAGAAAGAGAATTTCTTGTAGTATTTTGAATGCCACTCGCATTTGCATACGTCTCAAAAATGTACAAGTTACGATCGGTTGAACAAAGTACAAGTATAGCACCTTCCAATCACATCGACGAGCGGTCGACCAGTGATCCATCTTTCTTGATCACAATAGCTCCAGATGAGCAGCGTTTTTTGTTATGTATCAATCAAAGATTGAGCTTTGTAAGGCTACATCTCAGCACTAGATACCGTTCGCTTCAGGTAGAAAAATTATTTTATAAAAAAGAAGATTTTGTGCATGACCTCACCTGTTCGCAAGGAAGAACTCTTAGGAAGAGGTCGGTTTTGGAATATATATATATATGTATATATATATACAATATAAATTGAAAATTTTGTGCATGGCCTCACCTGATCGTAAGGAAGATCGCTTAGGAAAGACTTGATTTCTTGCAGTGCTAAATAAAAGCTGTGCTGTTGTGGACTCTAGTTTCAGCTCCAGTTGTAGCCTTGTTCAGGGAATATTTTGTTTTTGGAAAAATCCAAGATAGGAAAATTACTCTACCTTTTCGGATGAAAAGTTGCTTAGGAGAGGCCTTTTTTGCTGCTACAAATTGAAAGTTAGCTTCCGGTAAGACCCATTTTCACCTTCAGTAGTTACTTCATCTCATTCTTAACTTCAGTAGCACAGAAACCGTGTTTGTTTGAGTGTTCTTCGACCATGGTCTCATATTGGAGCGGGCTGGTGCCCATTCCAATATGAGACCATGGTCGAAGAACACTCAAATATGGTTTTCTCATGCGCAGGAGAGCACAGAACTAGGCAAGAAAAGGAACTCCGGGGTGTGGCTGATCCGTTTTAAGATACCTTGCTGGTGTACAGCAGGCATCAGCCCGCTTTGTACCGTTACATCTCTCAACTAAAAAATGTGTCGCGCTGTCACTGCGAAAATTGAGCAACAGTTGCTCCATTTCAGCTGTTTTGAAAAATGGTTAAAAAATTTATTATCTAATGCAATAACTCTGCAATTCCAAATGACGTCTGCTTTCCATAGAAGAAGCGGTGCTCATGGTGTTGCCATGTTGTTGTCATGCCTAAAAAATCTTCATTTAATTGATTTATCACGTTGCAGGTTAATTACTACTTACTTGAATCATCCCAGGGGTTGATGAAGGGCTAGCCAGTAAGACAAAAGAACAGAATGTGAGAAATTTAGGAAAAAATTGATAAGTATTGATTTTTTAAGCGGTATTTTTATTTTTTCTTGCCTAGTATATTATAAAAAAATTCTATGCCTTACAATGCATAGAAAGAGTCATCCGACTATTAAAATACTCACCCATCCGGTCGTAGACATTGGTCATCGGGTGCCAGCAGGGTGTGGGGGATAATGAGGGGTAATTAACGATCGCTCAGATAATCGAAATTGAAAGAGAAAAAAATAATCTAGAATTTATATAAATGTCCCCGGGACCTCCATATCAAGTTACAGGTTAATTATCCTTACTTGAATTATCCTACGGAGTTTCTATTCTATTCCTAGGTTACAGAACACACTGCTCAGTATGTATATTTATTAGTATCATACTGTATGGTAAAAGAGGGGAAGAGGGGACGTGGGGTGAGAGGGCTGGACTGCCCTCTCACGGGAGGCTGACGGTACCAGACGACCCTCCGGTGTAGGTGGCGTAGACCTGACTCTCGTGGCGTAACCCGGTGCCGCTATCTTGCAGCATTGCGTTGCTATCGGTAGAGGGGCGTCGTCGTCCAGGGTACGGATTGGGTGCAACCCGACAGATTTGCTTGCGTCAAAATGTATTAATTGAATAATATTAATAAATTTATTAATTACAGACCTCTGCTTACAACGCTTGCAAAAGAACGATCCCTCCGAGGGATTTTGTATTGGGAACCAAATCGAAATACCCCGCTCCAGCTTGAGCCAAAGTACGATCCATCGCGTGCTTGCCGCGGATGGCGGCTTCGCGCCCGAGGCGCGCGGTCAAAATTGAGTGAACGTTCCCGCACCCTACCATGAGACCCTGTAGAAATAGAATGCGTAGGTTATCTCAATCTCAAGTGAGAGTTTATTAAAGTTGTCCTTTATTCTTGTGTCTTATCCTTATGCACATGTGCAATAGTCTTACTTTTTATCGTTCAGCAAGTTAGGTGCGACTGACACTGGTTAACCTACATTAGCAGGTTCTGTTCTACATGGTAGAGGTTTCGGGAAGATTATCAGGATTCCATAACTTCCATCACAGATTTTTGTAGCTTTGCTAAGATCTGTGATGTGTACTGTTAAATGGAGCAAGATCATAGAATATTATTAGGTCATCCCATAAGTAATGCCGTTTTTTTTTGTGCACTACTGTCTTAGCTCTTTATTTGTCGGCAGATTTGTGTATTTCGAAGGTGCATTAAAGTGACTCTAAGGTAAATGAGACTTGCTCTTTTAGAATCTACCATTCGTTGAATTGTTAGCTTGCATTCAGGTGAAAGGGCTTGGCAAATCTTAGAGGAGCATATTCGGCATTGCATGCTTCGAATTTCGAAAGGGTTGTAACGCAACGGTTGCTCCCAAAAATATCAGCGATGCATATCCAGATGGATTGGACGTTCGCAAATGCCAGGGATGGTTTTCCAAGTGCAAATCCGGTAATTTTGACCTCTCTGACTCCTCTCGATCAGGAAGACCCGTAACATTTGACAACGACATGCTGATGGCAGAACTGGAGGCGAATCCTTGTCAAAACAGTGGAGGAACTTTCGAGTACTCCCAGCGAACCGTAATCAACCATACATTTTCATCTACGCCAAATTGGCAAGGTGTGCAGGGCAGGTGTTTGGGTACCGCACGATTTATCCGCCGAGAACCGTGCCAACCGATCGACGCTTTGCAACGCACTGCTTCAGCAACATCGTACGGACCCGTTTTTCGATCGACTGATCACAGGAGACGAAAATGGATCTTGTACGACAATCCGAAGCGCAAAAAGCAGTGGCTTTCCAAAAATGAACAACCAAGAAGTACTGAGAAGCCGAATATTCATCTCAGAAAGGCACTCCTCTGTGTTTGGTGGCATATCCGTGGAATTGTCCACTTTGAAGTGCTTAAATCTGGACAGACCGTTGAAGCAGACCTTTGCAAAACGGACGCTGGAAAAAATCAACGAATTGAGATGGGAGGTTCTGCCTCATCTACCATATTCTCCCGATCTCGCACCTTCGGATTACCACTTATTCCGGCCTCTACAGCATTTTCTTGGTGGCTAGAAATTTATCAAGTTAAAGGGTAATTACTCCTTACTTGAGGGTAGGGAGTTCCCTTCTTGTATGATAACATAAGGCTAGATTATATCTTTATTATATGAATAGGGTTGCGGTAGCGGACACGGAGACAGACAGGTAACGGGCTGACGAGGCCGGGCCGAGCCGCCGAGGGCGAGCCGAAGTCGAGACTGACGAAGCCAGGCGTGGCTTCGTCTTCGTAGACGAGGCGCGGGTGTAACGTGACAGCTGGGTGTACCGACAGCTGTCTGTGACCCGACAAATTTGAAAGTTTGGAGGATATTCAAAATGCTATGTCCACATATTTTCCTCAAAAACCACAACAGTTTTATTGCTCAGATATTGAACATTTGCTCGTTAGATGGAGAGAGGTTGTTGGTAATAATAGTGATTACATTATTGGCTGAAATGAAGTTTTACTGAAAATTTGTTCAATAGAAATCAAGGTTGAAAAAACGATATTACTTATTGGATGACCTAATAGAATAAATAAAAATATTACTTTTGTTATCCTGATAACAATTAAGCTTAAATGGACTTGGAGCTCTAGATGTTCAACTTCTGTACCAACAATTTTATGAACAGTTCATCATTTGTATGTTCCCCTAGATGGGAGATAAGTTATAGATCTGCTGCAATGAGACCCTTACGCGAAGTGATATATGAACCCTGTCCCTTGCTTTTTAGTCGAGGTTCCTTTGTGAGGTATTCTGATCAGTGTACCAATCGCGAAGTGGAGGCTTCTACTCACAAGGAACGAATAGATCGAAGGCTTGCGCAGATCTTATAGCCACTTGGTAAAGATAATAGTCGTTATCACCACTGCGTGGAGTTTGATGAGAGGGCAGTCATAGCATTACCAATCCACGTAGTCCAAAGTCCCGATAGGGAATTCCGCCGTCTTTATGGTGAGCAGTCGGCAGCTTTCTTCTAACCACGATAATCTTGAATGTGTCTCTACAGCTGTCGTGTGGATATTGCCATGCTTTAACCTGAAGTTTTGGGCTGGTTTTCTGGAATGATGTAGGAGAATGATGGTGAGCCCTCCTTCCTTTTGGGGAGTAGCACCGTCCTCATCATTCAGGTAAAGATCATTTTAGCTCACCTATTCGCGTGTCACTGCTGGCACCCTTTGTCAAACTACTATGCGCGCTATTCATTGTTTGCGCTTTTTCTAGGCAGAACCGGAAACAGATCACTCCTTTCCCTCTTAACCTGCAGTATTAAAGTCCTATGCTTCTTTTATAATAGTACAGCAAACGTCATAACTAAAACCAATTGATCTGAGGTCAGCCTTCCTAGTTTCTTGGATAGAAGCTCTTATGGCTTTCTCTTGCACGAGTTTATAAGCCGTACTAATTTCCCTTCCAACAAAACGTTTGGATCTGTTCCTATCTACATAGACTCGCCGATCGCAGTTTATGTGTAGCCATACTGGTGGCTTTATAATTAATGTACTAGTAGCTTTTGAAGTCAACATCGTGCTTGGGTAGGCTGTACGAAATCACGGCGTGACATTCCAATAATCAAAGTGTGTCTTTACAGTATCACTGCAGGTTTTTCAGAAGTCCAACGTAGTTGAACGTGAAGAGTTCGTAACACTGAAAGTTGGAGACGGCGCGTCGGATGACAATAAAGTCGGTGGTGGTGGTCAGTATCTGGATGGTAAGCAGGAACTGTATCATCCCAAACTTATCACATATAGCAGGTATTTTTTACCACTTTTCTTACTCGTTTACATTGATCTTCTATGTTCTCATAAAGTAGAATGGTTCTAGTAAAAATGACGACATCAGTCGGGCACAGACGCTTGAGGGACCTCGTGGACTGAAGCTCGTTGTTTCTGTTGAAAAGGCCGATGTGCGGTTCGACTTAACTTTGGAAGCAGCTACTAGTATCTATTTTTGATTTTCAGATCAGTTTTTGGAAATATTGATTAAGGGCACAGATTCACCACCGTGTTTGAGTATGGAGAAGTCAGCAAAAACGCAAAGTCGTGCAGAGGACGACACCTCAAGGGACGGCGGCCTTTGGAGAGAGGATGAGTTGCAAGTGGACAACGATGGTTTTAGTGATAGCGATACAGGTTCGCTGCTGAAGAGGTGTTGGAAATATGGTAGAACAGCTTATTTGCTTAACCGCTCAAGGAGGACCCTTGAGATTGTGGAAAATTCGATGAAGTGAAATGTGAAAAACTGACATCTTATATTAGTTGATATGGTAAGCGAGAGAATGATAAAGTTTTGAATGTCGATGCGAGTTAGTGGACACCTTGTGCTGTAGCAATGTTTGGAATATTTGCAAGTCTTTGAAAGACATGAAGTAAGGGGCACTTCTACAATAAATAACCTTAGAGTTTATGCGAAGTTCTCATCATTCTATTCAAATTCTGCTTACGTTTTCTGTGATAGAGGAAGGCATTGAAAGTTTCGCACCATTGCATTTATGTTGCTGACAACTTGTAACGGTTTCTTTGTCGTTTAGTAGCCGGCACGTCTTTCAATCCAATGGTGACTCCTCAAGTAATAGGCGCCCTTGCGAACGCCAACGATGATCCATACAAACCAAAAATGGAGTGCCCAACTTGCGGCTTGGTAAGCGATTATGGATTTTCTCCTAAAGTTGCAGAGCAGCGCCGGTTCTGGTGGCTGCAGTATGAGAAAAATGAGGGTTTCTCGGGTAGTAGAGGGATTCCTTCGAAACTGCGAAAGGGTGGAATCGGGTTAAGGAGGGAGTGGCAGCAGCTGATATTCTTCAAAGACTCAGTACTACTGGGTACGTGTATCTCAGATTGTAAAGGAACATATTTCTGCGAAATGAAGAGTATGGATAATTGCTTGCTGTTTGGTACACGTTGTAGTGCGAGAGGCTTTGCTGTCATCAGTTTTTGAATATGAGCTATTGAGTTTGTGTGTTTAGATTTTGTATCGGCACAATTTCTCGACACATTATCGAATCCACACCGGAGAACTTCCTTTCGTTTGTGAGTTCTGTGCGAAGAGGTTCAGGTTGGTCATATTACTGGTTATCATTTTCTATCTTCTTAGTAACGTGTGTAAGGTTGTTGGAGTGTTGGAGCCGACTCCTGCTTGTGTCCGGATCTGTTCACTGCTCTGGTCTCGAGTAGGACAACCTCGGCTTCTCTCCTGCCGGGTCTGTGAATTGGTGTCAACTTGTATGCTAACCAGAGAACTGTCTCAACGGTACTCCAGAACGGCAAGAACGATAATATAAAAATCTCCCTCTTCTAGACAGTCACAAAATATGTATTATTTTTTCTACCTCCTTGAGGCAAACCATTAAGCGACATTTGGAGTTTTGAGAGTGCCCAGGCTAGAGCCCGTCAGGGAGGGCGAGCCGCTGACATCGCGGATTATAAGAACCAGTGGTAGAGGAGCTACTCCTGTTCAGTTCCCACAATGACAATATTTTGCATTTTTACTCTTCTACCAATTTCCATAGGGGAAAAGCAGCTCGATCGAGGTGGGGCAGTTCTGCTTCTCAATGGATTGCAGCTCGGTTGCGTGATTATCGTAAGCACGCGGCTGACAAAGTCATTCCTGGGCGAGGTTTGTTTCTAAAAGGCCCCTTTAAACTGATGCACACCCCAGGCGATTGCATAGAAGGGATGTGCGAAATATGTTTTGGAAAGAAGGTAAACACCGTGATGTCTCCGTTGCCGGAGAACTGGTCCATGGGCAAGGTGCCAACTCGGCGCGCGGGTTTTCTGCAACCATGTCTCGCACCTTCTCGCGCCTCACATGCATCCCGCTCGTGTCTTTATCGTCTGCCGCCTCTCACACTCAACATGCACCTACAACTCTCCCACTGAGGCCACGTGCGTGCTAGTTGGGTGCGAGACTACCAGTAGTAGAGATGGTTCAGAGGCGGAATGAGCACATTCAAATAGCGGCAACAGCGGAGAGACCAGGGCGACCAATAATAGATCCTATAAGTAGTGGACCGTTTGATCAAATCGGCATAAACACCTGCAACAAACATGAGGACATCTAATGTAGCTGCAGATCTTCAGAGCCCCATTACACCTCTCTTGAGGCTACAGTGAGAGTAATTGAATGGAAATTAGTGCACAGCATTAACACAGTCTCACTGCGCTCTCAAGGGAAGTATGACAGGCACTTCAGACCTTGCAGTTACATGCTACAAAACGGCCAAGCAGGGTGAAATTGCTAATCCAAGCAGCGTTTTGGAATCACCGCTGCTATCTCACCACATCCCTACGAGACGAATGCTGTGTGTGAGGTCAGTCAGGTCCAGCTGATTGCTAAATCATAGCGCCACCATCTTATAGTATTAGGATTAGGCATAAAACTTCGTCAAGGTGAAGTTGCACCACAGCACATAAGTACTGATGAGCAACAACGACAAGTGGAAGTGCTCACCGAGCTCTGGAGGTTCCACCAATTTCTGAGGACCTCAGGGCGCCGCCTATTACAAGAGAATGCAAGGACCACCTCGATGTACTTGCCGCTAGATTAGCACATTGGTGATATTTGTTTTGTTTTTATTTTCCTGCTCATGGTATTATTGGTAGTACCATTGTGACGTTGAAGATATACTTTACGTGATAAGCATGTCACTGCATACTTGAAATTAGGAAAAACCAAGTGCATACCGCGCCAAGCCTCGTCCTAAATCACTCCAATTCCCTTTTTTCTTTCACATATCAATAAAACAGTTGTAACACAACCAATACTCGTTGTCGATTCTATGCGACGCCACCAACTCTCCCTACGGTTCCGGCCGTGTTCATGTTCTATCCACGTGACTCTGCTGTTCGACGAGAAGGCGGATGACGTTGCGCTCGCAAGGAGATAAGACGCAGAGGCTTACTCTTTCTATCTGACTCAGCTGATTGCTTGGGATTTAGGGGGTTCTAACCTGTGCAACTTTTTTGTGCAATTTTTGCGAATTTTTCCAGCCGTATGTATTTCGCCGCTCGAACAGCGCAGAACCCAGCCGCGGAATCCCCTTGAGCGAGGAATGCAGTTTCCACACGAGCGGCTTGGATGGCACCCGCCCTGGAGTCTCTTCCGTAGCCCGGTTCTGCTCTAGCTCAGTTCGCCACCGTGGAACACAGCTGCGGACTCACGCGTAGCCAGCCCCGTTGCTGGGATTGCGCGCTCCAGCCACCATGGCGCGCTCCAATCAAACGGACCACCGCTGCAAATAGCCGCGATCATACTTAAACCTTTCGCAAAAAGAGAAACAAAGTTTTGAAACAAAGAGTGGTACAACGACACAGTGAAGTGTTTCTGTGAAGTAAAAAAACAAACAAATGCCAGCAAAAATAGGAGAAAAACTAATTCGTAGTGCAAATTGTTGCATAGCACATGATGTCCTACCTTCAAAGGGAACGGATCCACGACCAGCGGAAGAACACGCGTACTGTCCTTCTTTACGAGAGGGGTGACAGAGGAGATCTCTGAAACTGCCATCTTATTTCCCTGCTAAGCGTGCTTTAAGCTCTTCACCAGGACTATTCTTGCAGGTATACCAAGGACGCTGGATGATGCCCAACCTGTGGTGCAAGCAGAGTTCCCCGAAGGATTCAGCTGGACCACATGCAGACCATCTCCAGGATTACTGAGCTCGCTGGGAACACCATCTGCTCCTTGTGTCACTTTCGTCTACTACGATAAGACATTCGATAGCATTGAAACGAACGCCATTTTGTTTGCGCTCGTCGACGAAGGAGTGGACTTTTCCCTCTTCCTTGAGAACATTAGCAGATTGCTATGCTGAACCGACGACAGTTGAGGTCTTCCACCCCCCCCCCCCCCGCCGTTCCATTACCATTCCAATTAGAAATGGGCACGACAGGGCGACAGCGTGTCAACGAAGCTGTTCACTGCAGCGCTGCAGTGGATAGTGAAGTCACTGGACAGGGACGAAAAGGGCGTGTAGATGGAAGATTGCTCTCAAATTTTCGTTTTGCTAGCGACGTTATACTCTTCTCGAATTCTACCGCTGAAACAGAAGCGATGCTTGATAGGACTGCGAATCAACCGGGGGGGGGAAGAGCTTCTACTGGTGGGGAGATGGAATTCAACAGGGGGGGCTCTCAACTCACTGAGACGTCGTTCTACGTGGACCGCGGGCGTTCGATGAACATGAAGAGCGATATGAAAGACGAGCTGGATCTGGTGTTTTGTTATCAGAAGACGGACGTCGTGTATGGCATCGACTATGCCACAATCAGCTACGAAACCACACTAGTTGGTAGAAGGCAGGAAGATATCACGAATGCGCCCGTCGACAATCCGCCCGAAGATCAGTGGATCCAGAGTGACCGAAAGCGTCCTTGTGGAAGGCCTCCAACAAGGTGAACCACTAGGCACGTTGCATGGCTGAGCCAAAGTAGACCTCACTATTCTAGCACAGTCCTAGTGTGGAAGTGGATCTCCGCCAGGAAAGCGAAGTATTCTATCCTACCGCAGCTGTATATTGGAAATTTTCAATCCTACAAGGTACGGCTTCATTCCGTATTCGCCCGTTGCTATTGAATTACGAAATTCCAGCAAGGTGTATGAAAAAATCGCAGGAAACTCAAAAAAGACGTGCAGATGCCGCCTCCCTGTGGAAATTTGAGTAAAAATGTAAAGTAGCGCCGTAATGTGGAAGTCGAACCCTTAACGTCACGTCCATGAGGAGCACTTCTACCTCTGCGCCACGGAGACAACGGGGCAGCGCCTCACACCTCCATGGCGTGCTTGAGCTTGCGGGCCGTTAGCCTTTGTTAACTATAGAAAAATTAGAGTGCCTCCTACTCGTTGTGTCAAGGACAGAGACATCTTTTGCTACTATATAGGTATTCTTCCTATAATATTCGATATGCATTTTAATGTTGTAGTGGTGGTGCAGATGTCCGAAATCGAGTTCCGTTGTTTTGCTCACAATTTCGCTCCGTCATTGTAGTCAAGTTTGCAAGTGTTGCACCTTGGGGCTATGCATTTATTTACTGCGCTCAAATGTGTGCATAGCCTTGAACACATCGTTAACTAAGTTTAAAAACAGATCCAGTACTAACACAAAACAGCGGAAAACACAAAACACAAACAGGTTTCTATAAAAAATAACAAAGGAGGAAACAAATCAAAAGCACACGCAAACGATGTATAAAGGTGAAATACTAAAGGCGTGCTCTGAATACTCTTGTTCTAAAGTAGTAGTAATCCTCTTGTCCTTTCCCTTGCTGTGCCTTCATTTTACACCTGAAAGTTGTAAACGTTAGTAGTACCTTTAACAAATTTGCTGTGTCGAAGTATAGAATTGTTGGTAGGCAAGTTCGGTAACTCATTAGACTAGCACACAGCAAATAGAATAAATCGGTCCTGTATAAAGAGCCCAGCTATAGTGTGGTTCCTTGTATGCAAACTACTCTCGAGCAACATTATTGGCTGGTCAACACCTAAGCGTCAGGTTGTAGCCTTACGTACTCAGACGAGGCAATGTTTCTTTCAGTGACAGCCATTGTCGCTACTATAGCCGCAGCTGGATGACATAAAGACCGAAATAGCATATAGAGTGGGAAAATTTTTTCGAAAGACTTTGGCTGAAGTCTATCCTCTCTTGCCTAACTAACTCCACTAACAACCCAGTCTAGGGCCACGTGCTCTGGTAGAAGGTGATCGTACCAATACTGCGACGATAGCATGACATGATTTAAGAGCAGGGCATTGAGACTGCACCAGTCTTTAAAGCTGTATGAAATGTGTTTTTCATGAAAGCAAAGCAAGGCAAAAGGAACATCCTAACTTAGAATCATAGCCTAGTATAACTACTTACGTCCTCAATAAATATCAAGCATAATCATCGAGATCCTATGGGAGTCAATCCCACAGAGTACCATCATAGTGAAATTTAAATTTGCAGCTGTTGTTTTGCAGCATCCAAAACCATGCAGCCATGATCTTGCGGGTCTATCCACAAGACTTATTTGAAATAGACGCGGTATGACCAAGCAACAATCAGTTCCCCATCAACTGGAAAAGGTCAAACCTTTTCAGTTTTCTCTTGAATGCAGAGCTATTTTCGGCTTTAAATACGTCCAGAGGGAGCAACTCTATCCACCTAGCGCAGCGGTTAAAGAGAGTGTTGAACATTAAAGAGTATTTCTTCCTCCCAATTCTGCGGTAATGAATGCTAAATCTGCGGTTACGCAAGCTTGTTGGGACGTACACCCACTACCTGCTAGGCGATGATTTCGACTCTCTGCAGAGGAGACGAAAGCAAAATGTCAGGTCAGAGATAATACGCCTCTCCTGGAGTGTCTTTAATCCAAATATTCTCAACCTATCAATATAGCTGGGAGCGTTGAATCCACTTGGAGGAGACATTACCCTCTATCACAAAAGCTGTGTAAAGGCCTACTGTACCTTTTCTATTCTGAGAATGTCTTTCTTCAAGTGAGGACTCCATACTGGTGAGCTGTATTCAATATGAGGTAGAACGTAAGACTTATGCAGTCTCAACAATATTTCTTCATCAGTGCGCTTTATGTTACATAGTATAAAAAATAGAGCACTCTACGCTTTTCGAACTAGAGCATCAATTTGGGACGAAAATTAACGTCCTTATCAAGCATTACATCAAGGTCTTTTTTGGTCAGACAAGGTGTAAGCCGCTTGTCACTAACCCTTTCAGGACATTGTCCGACGATGTCATCGGACACCATCGTAAAGATAATTCATGGAATTTTATCAAGCATTTTAATAGTATAATATTAATCACCAAGTCCACTGATATCTACGGTCAGGATGATCCATGAGAAACTTCATTGGCTATTATTTCATTCATATCTAGCAAAATAATACTAATAATAATAGTGAAACTCAGCGCGCGGGAAAAATACGCGCTGTCCCACGCGGCACTCACATGGAAATCGCGCGTGTCGTGAAAGGGATAATGATATAAGCAGGCACCTCGTCGTCCCCAAGATGCATAACGGTACTTTTCTCTGTATTTATCGGAATGCCAGAATAAGAAGCCCAAAGATACATCCTATCAGGAGATTTTTGAACGGCTAACTGAACCTCGTATTCAGTTTCTTGTCATACACTCCATATAATTTGATATCATCAGCATACAGCTGTACTCCAGTTTCAATGGAAGTTGTAAGGAGTTGGGGAGTGTCAATTGTATAAATTATAACAACGGCGACAAAACTCCCTGAGGGACGCCGCTTTCTCATGCGTACCGTGGAGGCTATGCCTTCATTGATTGCATATAGAGGACCAGGATAAAGTTCGCCGTTTGCAAGCCCTTTGGTGATAACGTTCATGCATGCTACTGCTAACCACAAGTGATGTCGTGGAGCCAATTTGAATAATTTGAATATGCATTTGGTCTATGCAATGACCTGCGATGGGTAACCTATGAACCAGGCAGTGGACCGTTTACGAGCCTTGGAGGGATAGCGGGTGCACATGAGAGTCGGCGCTTCCGAATGCACATCTACGGATTCAACACTGAATACCTATGCATCTTTAACCTGCTCTTGTTCATTTACAGAAGTGGTTACTGAGTTTCTCTGCATTCAAAGTCAAATTATAGGACGAGTTCGTCATTGAAAGTCCACGTTCGAGCTCACACCGGCGAGAAGCCCTATATCTGCCCGTCTTGCGGTTACTCAACGATTACTAAGAGAAACCTCGATCGTCACATTGAGAATCACCACGTAAAAACGGGTGGATCTAAGGGTCCAGCAACGAGAAGAAGCAGGTGATAAATAAAACGCTTTACGACAAAAAAAGACTATTTGTCACAGTCCGGATAAGGTGCGATTCATATTCGGCGAGGCGAACCTGTATGTCTGGCGTGGCAAAAGGTGGCCAAGAAGAACCAGAACAGTAAGCAACGTGTCTGAATATGGTCCGAATCCTATTAGGGTCGTGCCTGTTTCTCCCATCTTACTTGAGTATCGTACAGGTTCGCCATTTCTAATTTTAATCGCACTCGTAGTAACATCAGAGCCTGACCTGTTTGAGTGCTGCAAGAATTTTTGGTTATATGCTTTAGATGTACAAGTGATTTATTCAGATACCGTGAAAACGTGGACATGGAGTGGATCGACGATGTTGGATCGCACGTGATACAGCAGTATGACAGGAGCATCAGCGAAAACTCAGAGGATGCGCAAACGCAAGATGGGCAAAGCTCCCCAAGGTGGACCAGAAGCGGCGGCTCGAACCCATCTTAACATCTGACTTGAGATGGCGCTGGTTGGAAAACCTATTTCCTTCAACGCTGTAAATACCTGTGATTGGTGTTTTTGTGTAATAAATATGCTGCTTCATAATCACACATGTGTGTTTTCATGTTCTGAAATTGAGGCTCAGACCTACCTTTGTATTGTTTGAGCAAGTTCTCGGCACATGCCCTATTGTTTTTTGTTAGGAGCGCGGAGGGATTTTGAGCAACTACGGATTGGCTGCATGGAAAATAATGAGAAGAATTCTATGTGTGGCTGAGAAGAACGACGTGGCAAAAGGAGTAGCGTCCATTCTCTCGAAAGGTTACCACATTCTGAATTTGAACAAATTTAGCCGCTGATTTATGTACCACATTGCAATGAATTTACCGTAACACTTCTGTTTTACTGGTGCCGAACAGATTGGATTGTTTGGTTTTCGTGGAAGAAGCTCGATTTTTTCATATGGTCCTCCTCAAAAATTGACCTCGTCAACTGTTCCGGGAGAAATGAGCTTCTTAAGGATAGCACCCCGAGAACGGATCCATAGGTGTCCTCTGTGTCGTCCTGCTTGGAGACTGTTCATGCTAACTCCTTCACATCTCATCATTTGTAAGACATGGTCTACATTAGTATTCATTGAGGTGTTCTGAATTAATGACGTTCACAACTTCTATTTCAACGATTCAACTGCACCGCTGGGATGTCAGTTACTCATTGATTTTGGAACCCACATTTTTGTATATATAGCGGGATTTAAGTGGGTATTGTGTTGGCGCTATTGATCGTTGTCACAAGATCGTTCAAGTGTGCCGGCACAAGGCCGACTGATGACTCCTTGGAGCAGTAGGGCCTGGATATAACCGGGGCGACACGACGTAGTGCACGGAGAGATGGAATTCCTTTACAGGCAGTAGTACACGCGAAGTGAGCAAAATGCACAATGAATAACGTTATAGAACTGGGCCCGCTTATATGTGCTGTTTTCGCGCCCCCTTGGCGGGAGCGCGCTAGGAGGTTCGAGACTCTTCTGAGATTCGAATTCAAATTCAAATTCAAATGAGTGATGATCATAATGGGGGAAAGCATGGGAAACTGGGTCGAGGCAAGAGATAATGATGATGGATACGGGACACAAGATCAAATCTTGGGCTCCGTGCCGTCTTAGGGCCTATTCATACTTCACGACGAGAGGGACACGTCGCCCGTGAAAAACATGAAAATCGATTAAAACCAAGTGATCGCCGCCGAAATCTGCTCGCACTTCAGCGCTGTCACTTTCGCTCCCGTCGTCGCTGGTGTCACCTGTTCATACTTTGCTCCGGCGACGGGCGCTCCAGTTGCGCCCGTCGCCGGAGCAAAGTATGAACAGGTGACACCAGTGGATTGGGAAGTACGTAATTATTAGGTTGGTGCATAAGTTCTCGGACATTTGATCCCTCCTGAATTGAAAGCGCATTTTCCCGCCAAATTTCTCACATGTATCAACGCGTAAATGATCGATCGATAGAAAAAGGAAAGGGCTATAAAGCTGTTCTAACATTTACTTCTGCGTTGTTAACGTCAGCTATTATGGCTAAGCAATTCATCCCAACTGAGACGCATATTCGGCACGTCATGTTATTCCTACATTAATCTGGCCTCAATGCCAACGAATCGTATCGTCGCCTGAAAGATGTTTACAACGAGAGTGCTCCTGCTGGAAGTACGTTGTACCGGTGGTTCTCGAAGTTTGCAGTTGGTGAATTCTTCGTTGAAGATAATGAACGAGAAGGGCGCCCGATGACACTTCATTTGGATGGCCTCCGAAGTAGAGTTGAAGCGGACCCATACCAAACCACTCGTGAACTATCAACACTCTTGGTGTTAGTCACTCAGCAGTCGTTCGAGGATTGAAGTCGATTGGCAAGGCGCAAAAATTGGGTCGCTGGGTACCTCACGACTTGACACAACATGACATGGATCGCAGAGCCGATGTCGCTCTGTCTCTCCTCACCCTCAGACGTACCCACGGATGGCTGGACAACCTTGTCACCGGAGATGAAAAGTGGATACTCTACTCTAATTATCACCGGCGTGCACAGTGGGTTGACGCAACTGAAGAGGCAGAGGACGTTCCGAAACCCGACCTTCACGTGAAAAAGGTGATGCTATGCATTTGGTAGGGCGTTCTTGGCGTAGAATACTGGGAGCTGCTGGACGAAGGGATAACAGTGACGGCAGAGGTTTACGTCAACCAACTGAGGAAGTTGAGGGCCCACCTTCAAACCACACGAGGAGACAAGTGAAGGTGTATTTTCAACACGACCACGCTAGATCGCATATTGCTAGAGCGACGGCGGCTGATTTGGCGGACTACGGATGGACCGTTCTTCCACATCCACATTACTCACCAGATCTCGCCCCCTTCTGATTATCATTTGTTTTCAAGCCTTCAGCGCTATTTGGACGGCCAGCAATTTAGGGACCGAGAGTATGTCAAGGAGGCACTGCTCACATTTTTCGAATCACAACCGGCCATGTTTTGGAGAAAAGGCATCCATGACTTACCAGCACGTTCGCGAAAGACAATTGACGTAAAGGGTGGTTACTTCAAATGATTTGATATTGTTGTTCGTATGTTGTGATAATAAGTATTTCATGCCCCAAATGTCCGAGAACTTATGCACCAACCTAATAGTTAACCCGGTATGTAAACGGCGATCCGAGGATAGATGTAGAACACGTAAACACCACAGTTCATCTCCATGTAGACAAGAGATCGAAGGATAACAGGCAATGTAGGGAATAAAGCAATTACAGCAGAAAACAAATCGGAGTTGTCAGTTAGCGTATACTGTGCCACACTAGGTTTTTTTTTAGGTGGATCTTTATTTCGCAGGGCCTGAAGCGTTTCGACTTCACGTCGTCTTCAGAGGCCTGAACGTGGTGCATAGGTTGGAATTGCACTCTACCCCACCAAGCGCCTTAACTGCCCTAACATTTTCGACCTACACCTACAACCACAACTAGAGTCCAAATGGAAGAAACGAACCCACCAATTGGATCCACCGCAGGGCCGATTCGCCCACGTAAGTTGACCAGTATAGGCGAATGAGGTACACTGTGCACCACTGTCACAACCGGTCGTCTACAGTTCACAATGAGGCACAAATGGTAAGAAGTCTCTCGTCACAGAAAGGCACTCATTTCGGTTGTTCATCACTGGATTTCTTGCGAAAATCCAGGATGCCTCTAACGCTTTTCTCGCGGAAATGTCTCCTCATTGGCCAAAATTGTACATTTCACCTTGTAATAATTACCGTTATGCGCATCAATCCTATATTTTCCAAGTGGGTTGGTGAGCGATCCACGTCGTTTCCCAGATAGATGTTCCCTTAGGGCCTGTTCATACTTCGCGACAAGAGCGACTTGTCGCCCGTGTAAAATATGCATATCGATTAAAACCGAGCGCGCGCCGCCGAAAAGTGTTGATACCCGAGCGCCGGCGCTGTCGCTCCAGTCGCTCTTGTCGCACTTGTAGCTGCGCACGCCACGCACGCCACGCGCGCTGCGCTCTCGTCGCTCCCGTCGTCCGTGCAAAACATGCGAATCGATTAAAACAGAGCGCGCGTCGCCGAAAAGTGTTCATACTCGAGCGCCGGCGTTGTCGCTCCAGCCGTTCTTGTCGCTCTAGACGCTCTAGTCGCTGCTGTCGCCTGTTCATACTTCCGCGCGCTGTGCACGCCGCCTACGCCACGCGCTCTGCGCTCTTGTCGATGCTGTCGCGAAGTATGAGCAGGCCCTTAGGCGTATTCGTAGTGCCCTTCCCGTCTCCCCGATATATTTTGCGTTACATGCCAGAAACTCAATCTGATAAATTGCTCCTATCTTTGAGCAATCCCTTAAAATACCATTTGAGCATATAGCGCAGTCCTCCGAAATGCACTGCTTATCATAGAGTCTATTTCGTACCAACTGCCGTCTAAAGTTGTCCTTAGGAATACTCACTAAGACAACGCAGTCCTGCAGTTGTGCTCTTACAATAACCTTTTGATTGTCAGCAGTGACTCTATCGGAGATGAATGGTAAAACGAGGGGCATCTTATTTATACGGGATCTATCGTGAGAGTTAGCGTGAGCCCTCCGATGACGAGTTGACGCCACATAGCCATTTGAAACGGCTATCCGAAGCCAACCGTATTGATCCTTGATATTCATTCGTGCCCATACACATCCTCGTTGCCGTGCGGAACATGTTGCTAACAACAGCACGTTTCACAGCAGCGGAATGCGCGGACTCGGTGTGAATCAGGATATTTTTGGAGCTTGGTTTCCGGTACCACTTCACGCTAACTGTCCCTCCAGACACTCTAACTTGTGTTTTCAAATAGGCGAGTCAACCATTGCTCGGTGTTTCTCGAGTAAGTCTAATACTGAGACTGCTCGTTCAGCAGTCTGAAACACTCGTCCATTTCAGATTATGTTGGTGTTACGATACAACAGTCATTTATGTATCTACAGTACATTAAGGCCTCTGTTATACTCCCGCGGGAGCATCCGCGGAACAAACGCGGACCAATGGTGCACGGCGGAGGCGGGCGTGGCGGGCCGCGACGAGTGGCCCGGCGCGGGGTCCCGACGCGATTTCCGCCCATCCGCGGAAGCTCCCGCGGGAGTATAACAGGGGCCTAACGGTGAGTGGCCTAGCACTGGTTGTTCAATCCTACTTATAAAGCAGATTGCTAGAACCGGCGCTAACCGTTGACCCATGGCCAATCCTCTTAGTTGCGAGTAATACGACCCTGACAACTCAAAGATGTTGCAATGCAGACATTCCTTGACGAGAGTAATGATGTACGTTTTTGACAGTCCAAAGGTGTTTATGTTCCTTACCTGCAAACCTAACAAATCTTGTAAATCTTCATCGTTTTGAACGTTTCTGTAAAGTGACGTCACGTCAAACGACTCTATTACACAGCTATCACTGAAGTTTGTGTTATGTAATATTCAAGAAAACTGCTTGTGTTGGTCAGATGAGAGGGGACATGGGTAAACAACTGACTCACTATGCTGTTAAGCAACGAAGAAATCAGAGACCTAGTCCGCCAACACAATTGACTATAGGTCTTATTTTATAAGTGTCTGGCGACGTGGATTGCATATCTTGCTGGGTGAGCTTGTGCGTTTTTACCAGGCTATAAAAAACCGGACGATAAGGGTTATCCACTCTAAGGTCCTTAAGAAACTTTCTGTCAATTCCCGCAGACATACCAGGAGTCATCCAAGTACGATTAAGGTGTCTGCATTGCGACTTAAAGTCTCTTTCAGTAACGCGCCGGTATATGGAGGTGTCGCTAAGATGAAGCTCGGTTATAGCCCGATCTAAAGCTTGCGGCATAACAATGAACTCTCCCCCTTTATCGCTAACGGAGATTCGCAGCGTGCCATTAGATCTTAGCTCACGTAATTCTCTGAATCCTTGCCATTGTACGCGATTCAAATAAGAGGTATAATTTCGTTTGTGGCGGTTGAAAGTGTCCAACACACCAGATGACAACATTCTGAACTTGATGTCTGCATCAAGCACAGGAGCAGGTTGAGAACATACGTGGAAATGGCATAGCCGGTAATCGTCCATTAGAGTTCGAGGGATTATCTTGGCGCAGCTCGCTACTACCTCTGTTTCGCGATAGATCCCTAAGCCTATGCAAGCCTCCCAGCACTTTCCGAAATGCCGATGTGTTTATGATTTGACAAGGTGAAAACGATGGCCCCAAACTTAAAACACTCATAGCGTTAAGCGAAATTTCTGCACCTCCTAGTACGATGACTCTAACCGATGGGCCATTGTGAACCTCGTTGGTATTAAGGTCAAGGTTGATTTGTGACTCGTGCATATAGTGTATTTCGGAGGAATGCGCCAAATGCTCAAATAGTAGTTTAGGGGATTACTCAAAGATAGGAGCAGTTTATCAGATTGAGTGTCTGGCATGTAACGCAAAATATATCGGGGAGACGGGAAGGGCGCTACGAATACGCCTAAGGGAACATCTATCTGGGAAACAACGTGGATTGCTCACCAATCCACTTGGAAAACATAAGATAGATGCGCATAAAGTTAATTATTACAAGGTGAAATACACGATTTTGGCCATTGAGGGAGACATTTCCGCAAGAAAAACGTTAGAGGCATTCTGGATTTTCGCAAGAAATCCAGCGATGAACAACCGAAATCAGTGTCTTTCTGTGACGAGTGACTTCTTACCATTTGTGCCTCACTGTGAACTATAGACGACCGGTCGTGACAGTGATGCACAGTGTGCCTCATTCGCCTATACTGGTCAACTTACGTGGGCGAATCGGCCCTGCGGTGGATCCAATTGGTGGGTTCGTTTCTTCCATTTGGACTCTAGTTGTGGTTGTAGGTGTAGGTAGAAAATGTTAGGGCAGTTAAGGCGCTTGGTCGGGTAGAGTGCAATTCTAACCTATGCACCACGTTCAGGCCTCTGAAGGCGACGTGAAGTCGAAACGCGTCAGCCCATGCGAAATAAAGATCCACCTAAAAAACCTCGTGTTGCACAGTATACGCTAACTGACAACTCACAACGATGCCGGGGTTTCAAGAAGAGAGAAGTTTGAGGTTACAAATCGGAGTCGCTCAGTGGGACCTTCCTCTATCCCAGTCAGACGATGAGTGGCCTCCGAGGTTTCCGTAGGTGGGTGGTCCAGACGTCGCGCTTGCCTTTCCGCTGTCGATCATCAGAGGCGGACACCTACCTCACAAGAGGCCCTCCAAACTGGCCGTGAGTTTTTGCGATGCAATTTTTACAGGATGTAGGGTCCTGTGTGGGGAGTCCAAAACCATACTTACTTTTTCCGGAATACTCTTCTGTGGTCGAAAAAAGCGTGTGGACGCGTGAGCGCGAAGCTCATTACGCCCTGCTGCCACACAGACTAATGTGGTCGGTTGGTGAAGTGGTAGTGTTGTAGCTCACAAGAGCATGGTCGTGGTTCAATTCCCCCTTGTACTGGTGTTTTTGCATTTTGCGATTTATCTCAGTAGGACCCTTTATTCCCATTTCTAACACATTTTTAAACAAAAACACGAAAAACACAAATGTCGTTTATGTTCATCGAGCTCTTTGAAAGTGGAAAGGTGAGAATTTTTGACTTCCATGTTAAACAAGAAAAAATGATGCCAGATCTGTGATCAGCACCACACAAATAATCCCCGCGCAAAAAGTTTGGGCGAAATTGGTGCATCCGACTTCACCACCCTCACTTACTCAAACATACCCTAACTTGTCATAAGAAAGCGGGAAATCCAAAAACCGATGTCAGATTCATGATCAGCACTCCAAGTAACACCCGTAACCGAAGAATGAATAACTACCTTTTTTCGACCTCGCTAGTACAGTGCATGGGCACATTTTGATTTTCAAACAGTCAAGCTGTTTCAAGATGAGGTGTTGTAGATAGCAAATTTTATTATATTATTTACATAGATAGAGTGGAAAACGTATTAACCAACCAACATCACTGGCTATTCGTACCAACCAACTGGTAGGAATAGCCAGTGATGTATCAACCTTCCTCAACAATGATGGAGGATTGCAAAAAAAAGGATGTAAGCGAAATACACTGCTCACCAACTGAACATCTACGCCTCTATCTAGCACTCGTTCAAAAAAGGACGTAATAGCTCCGATGTAATACTTTCTGAGTAGCCCTCCACCGCTTAACGTATTCAGTTGGTTTCCACCTCGAATGGCTTCACACCTCAATGACGGTACTTGTTTGACCCATGAAGACCGAGGTGCAAAGCCCGCTTAAGGCCTAGGCTCGAGTGGGGGTGATGAGGTCAGAAGCACCAATATCGCCCAAACGTTGTGCGTGGGGTTATTTGGGGTGCTGACCACGAATCTGGCATCAGTTTTTGACTTGCTTGACCTGGAAGTCAAAACATTCTCACCTTTCCACTCTCAAAGAGCTCGATGAATGTAAACGACATTTGTTGCCGTGTTTTTGTTTAAAAATGTGTTAGAATTGGGATAGAGGGTCTCACTGCCGATAAATCGCAAAATGCAAAAACACCAGTACAAGGGAAAATCGAACCCACGACCGTGCACCTGTGAGGCCACAACACTACCACTACGCCAACCGACTACATTAGTCTGTGTGGCAGCAGGGCGTCATGAAGTTCGCGCTCACGCGCCCACACGCTTTTTTCGACCAAAGAAAAGCATTCCGAAAAAAGCAACTATGGTTTTGGACTTCCCACAAGGGACCATATGTCCTGTAAAAATTGCATTGCAAAAGCTCACCGCCAGTTTGGAGGCTATTCTTGTCAGATCATATCAGAACGCTCTATGGCTGACCGCCGGGATGCTGGGCCACTGATCCTCCTAGTCTCGGTCTTTGTTATCTCCACAGTGGGTGTGGTGTCATAAGCACCAGGGGTGCGCGTTTAACGATTAACGATTTGCCGATTTACGGGTTTTACCGGCATTTTTCATTGAAAGTGTTTGACGAAATTTCACCTGTATCACTTGTCGTCCCATTGATCGTCGACTTGCTCGAGCGGGCGCCAGCAGCGTCTCCATTCGTCCCTGTCGCGTGCCAGAGTGCTCCAATGGATCCTCCTCACTCTGGCACAAAGAGTGTCATAATCGGTCGTTCAGGGCCTTCACGAAGAACTCCGACCAACGCGTTGATGGGCGTCCTGGTGGCCTCTTGACATCCCGCGGAATCCAGTCGGTAACGGCTCTCGTCCAGCGGGTGTCTGCGAAGCGCATTACGGCCTGACCGGCCCACCTAATTTTCGACAACTTGGCCCACGCAACGGCGTCTCTGATCCTCGAACGCCGGCGAAGCTCGGAACTCCAGAGGCCTTCTCTCACTTGCGTGAGTCGTGTCACTCAGAGCATCGCCCTCTCGATTCCACGCTGCGCGACGCTGATCGCGTGTGCATCCTGCTTTTGAAAGCTCCCTAAGCCGCTCGTTTCCTCCTGCTCAGCTCGGCGCTAGGTCGTCGGCCATATTGACTTAGCGACCCAGATACACGTAGCTGGAGCACTCGGAGATGTTTGTTCCGTTGAACGAGATTGGGGCATCAGAAACTTGTCCGACTTCCGTTGTCCGAGGTCGAATGACTTCTTCAGGTAGATGAACGTAAGGCACAGCGGCAACTTGTACTCTCGCGCCACTTCGATGAGCTTCGTAATGGTGTGTATGTGGTCGATCGTGCTGAATCCTCTCCGAAATCCTGCTTGTTCGCATGGCTGTTTTTCGTCCAGCGTTCTGCGAATCCTATTCAGGATCGAGTGAACAGCTTGTAGTGTCGTGCACATCTCCCTTCTTGTACAGCAAGACGGTCTTGCTGGTCTTCCACTGAGATGGAACCTTGCACTCCGACAGGTAGCGTGTGAACAGCCGCACCAGGGTGTTGATGAGCGTTGGCGGGAGGTACTTCTGGTGTAATGGCATGGACGTGGCTATTGAAGAGATCGGAGTAGAAGTCGTGGATGACCTTCTCCATGGTCCTTCTGGAAGAGGTGACGGTTCAGTCGGGACGTCGGAGAGCGGTCATCTTGGTCTTGAAGTTGGCGAAGTTCCGGCGCGCATTGCGGATGCTCAAACCTGCCTCTGCAGCTTCAGCCAACATTTCCGCCCTTCTCTCCTTAAGATCCTCCTTTATCGCCGTTCTGCATAGCTTCGCGAGCTCGGACGTCAGTTGGTAGTTGCCTGACGCTCGTGCTGCTCCACGCTGCCGTATCAGCTCGAGAGTTTCCGGAGACAGACGTCTCTTGGTGGTCTTCAAACTCTCGGCTTCCTCAGGACTATCGCGGAGATGGTGCATGAAGCGGTCATATTCCTCGTCGATGCTGTCCATGACGGTATCTTCCCAAAGGCCGGCAAGAGAGATGTACATATCCCAGTTGATGGTTGTTCTGTGACTCATTTTCTTCAACTTTGCGGCTTTATCTCCCTGACGCGAAAAGCGGAACCTCGCGTGAAGAAGGCGGTGGTCCGATCCCGTGTAGAACTTGGGGACAACGGAGACGTCGGTCAGGCAATATTTGCGGTTGAAGATGATGTGGTCGATCTCGTTGTGGAACTGGCCACCGGGAGATTCCCAGGTCCATCGTAGGGAGGGAGGCTTCTGGAACTGCGAGTTTCCATGGATGGTCTTGGTCGACATGATAAACTCAGACAGCCTTTCACCTTGCTCGTTCCACTCCAGACCGTGGGTTCCGATGTGAAGTTCTTCCGGCGACGTTTGCGGTCCGATTTTGGCGTTGAAGTCGCCGACGATCACCTTGTAGAAGGTGTGGTCTTCCTTATAGAACTTTCCCAGCTCATGTATAAGGCTCCGACCTCTTCGTCGTCGTAGTCGGATGTTACGCGACGAACACAGTCAAAGCTGGCAGGGAGCCACATCTCTTAGTCGCAGTCGTCCGATTCGGGTTGTCAGAGACTCCTAGGAATCGATGTTAACGGCCAGGCCAAGTTCGTGTTGCGAGGACACCAAGGCTCTCCTGCTGTCGCATTTCCGAGGAACAGTTCTTCTCCGGAGTCGTAGGCGGGGTGTAGCTGGTGGTGTCTTCTCGTCTCGGTCAGTCCGATGACGTCGTACTTGATCTTCCTGGCTTGTCTTGATCTTTGGACGATGTCGAATGACTTCTTCAGGTCGGTGAACGTAAGGCACAGCGGCAGCTTGTACTCTCGCGCCACTTCGATGAGCTTCGTAATGGTGTGTATGTGGTCGATCGTGCTGAATCCTCTCCGAAATCCTGCTTTTTCGTATGGCTGTTCCTCGCCCAGCGTTCTGCGAATCCTATTCAGGATCACTCGAGTGAACAGCTTGTAGACTACGGGCAGCAGGACAGATCGGGCGATGGTAGCCAATGTCGTGACATCTCCTTTCTTGTACAGCAAGACGGTCCTACTGGTCTTCCACTGAGATGGAACCTTGCACTCCAACAGGTAGCGTGTGAACAGCCGCACCAGGAGGTTCTTCTGGTGTAATGGTATGGGGCAGGTGGACGTGACTATCGAAGAGATCGGGAGCAGACAATGTAGCAACTAAAGCAAATAATTATTTCACCTCTGATATTTTCTACAAGATTAAAAACGGGAGCAATCAATATGCTATTAAAGATTTTGGTAACCAACATAGAGGACTGCATTGTAATGTCAACTGTACCGTATGTAATATTACTTCATCTAATGACAATATAATTTCTAGTGTAACAGAATTTAAGATCAACACCTTTAAAACAGCAACTTCTTCTTGTTGCACCAAGAATGTAGTATATTGCATCACATGTAAAAATGTAACATCCAGTACGTAGGCATCACCTCAAGAGCTAAAAGATAGAATAAGAGAACATATATATTACATAAATAATAAGAAGAAATTTAATGTTTTATATACTAACCTTCAAAGCTGTAAGTCGGCATTTGATGTTAGTATTTTAGATTCACTAGACAACAATAGGGACAAAAAAAATATATTACTCAATAAAGAACTGTTTTGGATAAAACTACTCAACACTGCATATCCGTTTGGACTTAATGACAATATAAAAGGATATGGTAATATAACAAACATTACTAACCCTTTAAAACATCAAGCTAACCCCCTTACTTTGCATTAAAGATCATTAAAGAAAGAACAAATAGAGGAAAAAAGACAAGAAATAAACGCCAAGACCACAGCAGATATAACGAAGTTCTTAACTATCGAAACAGCAATGAAAATAACCTTTACATTATGGATTTTTATAGACTCTTCAAAAGCCTTTCGAAAAGAATTTTAATAAAACTGCTGGAGTTATGTCTTGATCTCTTTTTGAAACATCTTAAACAAAAAGCAAAACTTGTTCTATATTGCTTACGGACAACAGCCAAATATAACTTCATTTATAATAACAACAATAATACAATGAAAAAGGATTATTTTAATGTGGTAATCCATTACATACGCACTAAATTAGATATCGTCAACTTGAATAAGATATTTAATAACATCTACTGCATTTAATTTTTGAAGAGTTTACAATCAAATAAACTACCTTTAGAGTAGAGTAGTGTACAAATATGAACCTCCAGTATCAACAAAATTTTTTAACTGCAATGAGTTTTTCATGTCACTTAATAACATTAACATCTCTCATATTTTATCTAACCTAATTTATTAAAACGATAAAAAATTTGTCGACAAGCTTCACAAACATATAATAACAGGTGATCTAGAAATTATAAAAGATACAGCTCTAAGAAAATTACTTAGTAAAGGTACTAAATATAGGGTGATTAAAAAACTAGATAAAGAAAAAATGAAGATCATATATAACGAAGCTGTTGAACTGATTATCGAAAAGGTCAAAACTAAATATAAATTGAATGCTGACAGTATAAATCAGCTAAGAAAATATCTTATTTCACAATACAGAAACAAAGTCAAACCTGTACTAAATAATAATCAAGAAGAATCCGAAGCTACCCCATATAACCAAATAAAATACTACCAAAATCACTTTGTTTGTTGCCCGCTAGACAAAGCCTCTAACAACTATGGTATAATATTAGGTTGGAAAAAAAGTCTCTTCACACTTCGAATTTTTTTTACCCTTCCCCTTGTAAACGCACTAGCCAATGTTGATTGCTGATTTCGTAATCCTATCACACTTGTCTACCATTCGCACGCGGACACAGGTTAAGACCCTTCTTGTACTTCGTTATCTACTCAATCTTCCGGACTCAATGCCAGATCTACCTCATGGCCGTTTTCAGCACGGCATTCTTCATGAATTTATTAAAGAATCCACAGCACGCATGACAGTCGACCAAATTAACCATATATATGGCTTGGGATTACTACTCATCGCGCCTGTTATGAGTGGTTCGGAAAGTCTTTAAAGGAAGATTATTCACTGAGGGCAAAGCATGGTCAGGAAGGCCAACTGGATTGGACGACAGTGAACTACACCATCTTCTTCGTACCGATAGTTGGCAGACGACACGTCAGCTGGCAGAGAAGCTCGAAGTGTCTCATAGGATAGTAGGAATCCATCTGAAGAATCTTGGCTTTCATGGAAATTTGGAGCTTGGATTCCACATGCCCTGTCAGACACTCAGAACGGTCGACGGCTCTCCATCGCTGCTTCTCTTCTGTCCAGATAAGGAAGAAAATCGTTTCTTCCGCGGATTCTGACAGGCGAAGAGTCCAGGGTTCTGTGTGCCAACTTCCGAGGAAAAGGCAATGGGTACAAAAGGGAGAGAGCCCTAAGTCTGATCTCAAGCCCAATGTTCACGAAAGCAGGATTCTCTTGAGTGTTTGGTGGGATATCAGAGAAGTGATTTATCGACAAACTCTTCAGAAGTGGAGAGACACTTACTGCTGTCACATACTGCGGCCAACTCCACAAAGTCGTCGCAACTCTAAGAAAACAGGCAGGAGAAGTCGAAGGTGGTGATCCTGCATGACGGTGCAAAACCACATGTTGCAAGACTCACAAGAGAAGCAATAAAGGAGATGGGCTGGGAAGTAATGCCACATCCAGCGTATAGCCCTAACCTCGTTCGTGCCGACTACCCTCTCTTCCATGCTCTCAAGCAAGAAATTGGAGAGAAATATTTTGGAACGGATGAAGACCTCAAAAATTGGATTCATCAATGGTTCGACTCCAGAACTGCAGTCTTTTAAGCGAGAGGAATTGGAAAATCACCCAGTCTTTGGAGAAGTGTAGTGGAACAAATTAGAGTTCATCTCAGTTGATTTGACTTTGTAGTTGTGAAGTAATAAATCTTTGAAAAAAATGAAAAGACTTTTTTCCAACCTAATATATAGAAAATACTACCTACAAGGAACTATGAAAGAGCTAGAAAAATTGATAGAAACAATGTACTCTTTACAACAAAAGACCAAAACAACAAAGTGTACAATCACATGCCCAACATCAGTGAATCCGACATCTTACGTAGACACAACATTTTCAACGTAAACAACGGTTTAGTAATTAACAGTGGCACGGAAATTCAAAACTAAATATAAATTGAATGCTGACAGTATAAATCAGCAAAGAAAATATCTTATTTCACAATACAGAAACAAAGTCAAACCTGTACTAAATAATAATCAAGGGAATCCGAAGCTACCCCATATAACCAAATAAAATACTACCGAAATCACTTTGTTTTTTGCCCGCTAGACAAAGCTTCTAACAACTATGGTACTATGTAGAAAATACTACCTACAAGTAACTATGAAAGAGCTAGAAAAATTGATAGAAACAATGTATTCTTTACAACAAACGACCAAAGCAACAAAGTGTATAATCACATGCCCAACATCAGTGAATCCGACATCTTACGTAGACACAACCTTTTCAATGTAAACAACGGTTTAATAATTAACAGTGACGCAGAAATTCCTATTATCTACTGCCTTCCCAAAATGCACAAGGATCCAATAAGTGTTAGATTGTTGCAGGCGCATTCAAGACTAGTACCAAAAACCTTGCCTTACAATTGCAACGTATATTAGCTGTTGTTAGGAAGCATTTCATTAACTATTGCAATATAACTACTGTTGCTAACCGAAACAGATCTATGAAAATATATTGGGCCATTAATAATACAAATATTGCCTACGAACTGAACTCATTACAAGATGAACATTCAAAACTTTATTCAGCTGATTTCAAAGATATGTTTACTAGCCTGCCTCTTAAGACTACCTTAGATACAATTGCGATTCTACTATAAATCTGTTTCAGAAATGCTAATAAAAATTTCATAGCTTGTAATGGGTACAGAACATTTTACACTAATGAAACAGATTTGAATTCTCAATATAAAATATTTAATATACAGGACATTATACATATATGTTAATATTATATATTATATATGTTAATTTCTTACTTAAAAATAGCTATGTATAATAGTATTCAGCTCAACAATTTTTAGACAAATAAAGGCATTCCACAAGGAGGTAACTAGTCCCTTACTCGCAGATATCGTATTCTCTATGTTGGAGTACGAATTCGCTAAGTCATTTGTGGCTAACAGTAATAACATGTTTGTACCTTATAGATATATGGATGATCTACTAGTAGTTCATAACTTAAACGAAAGACATGTAGATGATATTTTAAAACTAGTTTATAAAGATACTCTAGAATTAAAAAAGGCACACATTAATGAACACCTCTGCAATTATTTGGACAATCACGTTAAGAATTACCAATAATAGAATAGAAACAAGAATGTACAGTAAAACAGATGACTTCAACTTTAAAGTTCTAAGGTTTCCACACTATACGTCTGTGGTCTCTATAAATATCAAAAAAGCTATAATTTTGTCGGAAACGTTAAGAATAGCAAAAAATTGTTCTGACTTGGAATACTTTCTAGAACAATTTACTGAATTGAAATTTTTTTAATTCATAACGAATACGCAAGAGATTTCATTATTTCAAACATAACAGACACTATACAAACACTGGTTTATATACTGTTAGTTTAAAATTCATCAATTCAAAGATAATCTAAATATATTTTGCAGAAAACATTTGTTGACCGAAATATACCAAAATAAAGTATCTTCCGAGTTTCTTATTTGATAAAACCTTATATTGACGTAACCAATACAAATATAAACAATAGAAGGCGGGATCTTAATCACTGGTTTTTGAAAAACAGTGATTAAGATCCCGCCTTCTATTGTTTTTGTTTTATTACACTTTAATTTCGACAATCAGAATGTGTCGACTGATATACCCAGTTCTACCATGTCTGGAGTATAAGTGAGAATTAGTGTGGGTATCATTATATATAACAGTTGTCCGGAAAGCTCTTTGAGTGCTTCACTTTGAACCACCATAACTTTCTCAAATCTTATCGGATTTAGTCGAAATAAGCACCGTTCCAATCAGCACACATTTGCTAACGGGTCACCAGTCCACTTATTCCATCAGCGAAAAAATTAGGCGGTCGAGATTCGACAAAATCCACGAAAGCTGTTTTGTCTTGGCCCTGATTGGTGAAGGTTTTACCAGCGAGAAGGTGCTGAAAGTGTTTGGAAAGGTGTTGGTAGTAGGTTGGTGAGAGGTCTGGAGAATATGGCGGGTGAGGCAGAACTTTATCTTTTAATTCGTTAAATCTTCGAATAGTGATTTGCGAAACCTTTGGGCGGACGTCATCGTGCAAAACAATCGGGCCTCTTCTGTTGACCAATGAAGGCTGAAGTTGACGTAATTTTTGGTGCATTTCGGCGATTTCCTTACAGTAGGACTCTGTTGTGTTGGCCTGGTGCCAAAAAGTTGCAAAGGATCACACCAGCCGCCGACACCATACAGTGACCATTACCTTTCTTTTAGTAGAGGTTCGTCTTCGAAAAATGCCTAGGAGGTTCGTCGGCGTCCAACCACTGTCCAGAACGTTTCCTGTTATCATACAGAATCCATTTCTTCATCACAAGTGACGATTATATCCAAAACGGGTCAGTTTTCTTCCTAAAAGTATAGAGGGACAAATCTCGAAACGTGACAATTTTTGCCGCTCACTAAGCTCCTGCGGCACCCACTTTTCGAGCTTTTTCACCTTCCCAAGAAATTTCAAGGCATCCGCAACAGCAGTTTTACTGACATCTAGCTCTTTCGTGATCCCGCAAGCTGTCTGGTATCTCGCGAACCTTCGACATACTTCAATAAGCCCTTCAAGAACAGAAATATAAAACAACGTTGGAGCATAAATTATGTAGTTAGACAGAGCTAGAAATTCTGTATAGAAAGTGGTATTAATGCGCAGTACAAGTTGAATTTTTTCTTAATAAGAGACGAATGAAAAATAGTAACACGAAACGCTGAGAACTTTCCGGACAACCTAATAAAAATTAATAAAATTAATTAATTAAATTATTATAATTAATTTTTTGTTTTTATATTGCAGTTTTCCTAAGTAGCCGGTCAACACTGAGATGTATAATGTGGGGGAGACAAAAAGCACCAACAGAGGATGATTCATTTGTCTTCAGGAATTGGATTCACAATTTACGTGTTTAATGATTAGCAAGACACTTCTTCTTGGTAATATTAATATTGAGAACAGACAATCAGCAGAAACAAAAAGCGTTTTTCTTTCTTTGTTCTTCGTCCTTCTTGCTCATCATTTCAGCTCTGAGTCTTCGACATGTTGCTGCACAGAGTTCATTTGTCTTTTGTTTTCAGATGCATCCGATCGACCGGGTGTCTAAAAAAGTTCCCATGATTGTTAGGTAGCGGTAGAGGAAGAGGTATTAGGAGGCAAGAAAAGGAAATGGTATGGGTTGCCGAAGATGGCACAAAAATATCGAGTTCAGGATGGCGGCGGTAACTGCGCACTTTATTTCTAAATTGAAATAAGTGTATAGATATGTAACGTAAGAGGTATTCGCAAAAAGAAAAAAATTCTAGAAATTCTCTCTGAATCGCCTTCCATGTCTCAACCGCTCATACGGCTTTAGCACAAACCCTTTATTCGTGTGCTCATGCACGCCCCTCGTCGTATAGACCGAGGTGCGTCAATACCTTAAAAGTTAAGGTAACTACGCCAACCAGGTTGCTCAGATAGGCTCAGTTGAGAAACTCGGAAGAGAAAAAAAGAAAAGAATTTCATGGTGTAAATCTAATGAGGGAAGAACCCCTCTAGTAGACTTGCACCATGAACGATTCTTCAAACTGCTAAAACAGATAACATCCTATTATATAAAGCAGAGAGGCATGAATCACTGACTGGTGACATTCCCAGCGTGGTGACATTCTCAGCGACCGATGACACTCTCAACGGCTGGTGACATTCCCTGCGGCTTGTGACAATTGAGGCTATACCCAGCCGTCGTCTTACCGCCGTCGCCAACCGTAAATACCACAACGTGGCAGCGTGGCAGGCAGCCACTGCTGCCAGTGGCATTTACTACCACGAGGTGTTTACGACCATAGGTGTTTACGACCATGACGCTTCCACTGCCGGGTGGTCAACAAAGGACACCCACTTGATGAGGTTTCGCAAGACGTCACCACGACTATGACGAGCCGCCGCTGCCGGATTCAGAGAACACGTGAAGCGTTGCGGAAGAGGTCTGCGCCGCGGCACGGCTCACATCCCATGACCTGTGATGGAAGACGTCGATGCGCCGCACCGCTTGCTTCTGCTTTGCGCTTCTTGCTATTGTTTCTTCTTCATCCACCTCCCTACACATTAGCAACAGCATATTATGGCCTAATGCGTTTCGGTCGGGCACTTTCCGGGCTAGGTATTGCATGATTTTCACGTCGAATTGGACACCTTTTAAATCAAACTGGACAGTTTTCAAACCAAATTGGACACTCTTCCAAGCTGCCCGACTAACCCTGAAGTCAAATTTAACGTCTTCCAAATCGAGACGAGCTTCTTACAGGTTAAGCTGCAGGGTCTTCAAGATGGTTGTAATATTTATTTATTTTTGAGAAAAATTACATCGAAAGACTGGATTGCGCCATGCACTCGAAAAGTTCAACGTAACGTTCGTCTGATGGACTCAAACGAAATCGATCCGGGTGGATGTTGTGTGATTACGATAGCCGACGCAAGGTCTATCAGGTAAATATTGGCTTCCTTTAAGACCTTATATCGATCGATATTATCGGTCGTTTCACCTGTGTTATTGGTTCTCTCTCAGACTTAATCGATCGGGTGGGTGTTGCGTGATTAGCTCAGATCGCGGTCAGACAATCTATCCCGTCTCGATTTGGAAGACATTCAATTTGATTTCAAAGTTCACAGGCCACAGCAAAAGGCTGATCCCGCCATGCACTCAAAAAGTTCAACGCAACGTTTATTTGATTGACAAGAAAATTAGAATATGTGTGTTTATTACAATTATTTGTGTTGCACCGTTCGCAGGTGTGAATCTGCATGCAAACAGAAATTTTGCTATCAATCGAATGAAAATCGCTAATTTTCTGATGGGGCATGGCGCACTCTCTGTTTTGGTAATATAAAATGGCCGCTTTCCTGCTCTTCAAAACAAGCTTTAATTCATTGTTTTTCCTCAACAAATAAAACTTTTATAAAATTTCATACTACGTGTTCTCTCATTGGAAACTAAATTAAAGCTTCAAATAAAGTTATACTAAAGTTTTCCTCGAACAAAAATTATCCTAACACTTTTGGGGAGTCCTCTCAAGTTTAATGTGAAAGATGCTGAAAGATGAAATTAGAAGACTTCTCTTCGATTTGAAAAGTCTTAGATTAGCTTAGAAAAGCGTCCAATTTGATTTCAGAACTGTCCAACTCGACGTGAAAATTATATATATATATATATATATATATATATATATATATATATATATCAACCGATATACTGATGTTTCTCTCTGACTTAACCGATCGCTGTGGATAGGGCTGGGAACACTCCTGCTGCTTCACGCAGCTCCAATGATGAAGAATAGGGCAGAGACGAAGAGTAGGTGTCTCTGCGTCAGGGGCGGCGGCGCGCTTATGGCACACTTCGCATCAGCGTTGACGCCCAGCATCAGCGCTGCAGGCGTCAGCTTCACGGAATGAGCTCGGTCATTCCGTGAAGCTGACGCTATCGCTCCTGAGCAAGAGATAAGATAAATAAGATAGGAAAGCCCTTTCCTCAAACAAACCAGCCAACCCATCAGCTGAGCGATGGTTGGCAGTGGTCCGATGCCGACATCAGAGAAAGAAAGAACGATGGCCCCTTACCGCAAACATGTCCTGAGCCTGACGCCCCGCCCCGTTTTTAACGCGCTAAAGCTGCTGCCGAGTGTGTCCAACCCTTATTGCGTCATTAGCTCAGATCTCGAGCTCAGACAATCTATATCAACGGATATATTGATATTTCTCTCTGACTTAATCGATCGGGGTGGGTGTTGCTTGATTGTGGTCCAGATCTATGAAGTCTGAGAGAGAAACGATTAGCACTACTTAAACGATCGATAATATTGATTGATAACGATCGTCTGAACGTTCTGTGAACGACAGCCGCTTGGAGTTCATCGATCGGAGTGGGTGTTGCGTGATTAGCTCAGATCTCGATCAAACAATCTAGCTCGTCTCGATTTGGAAGGCTTTCGATTTCATTTCAAAGTTCACAGGCCACATCAAAAGACTGCGCGCCATACACTCAAAACTTCAACGCAGTGGGTGTTCCGCGATTATGATAGCCGACGGAAGGCCGACCAGGTAAAAGATGCTTCGATCGGGCAGTCGATCCTGGTATAGTTGCTATCCATTCTTGAGCGTTGGTATCGGTTCTCTGCAGACTTATCGCATCTGGGTGGGTGTTCTGTGATTATGATGGTCGACGGATGGTCGATGACCTATGTTATACTTCGGCAACAAGTCACCGACGTCGCCAGCGGCGTCGCCGGGAGCTCCTTTTATGGAGTCTTTTGTCTTTGGGTTGGTTCGTCGTTCCGAGCATTGCCATCATCTCCACTGGATCTTGAGCTACGAAATGGAGAAGTGCAAAAACACCCGTCTTGCGAACTCCAATAGTGTCATTTTTACTCTCAACGGTCTTTTATGGTTAGTCTCATAACCACTACCTAATGCTGTACGAAAATCCGTTCAGCTTGCTGGAGCACTGAGTGTTTGAGGAGGGAGTGCGAGCCTATTCCTTACGTTCCCTTCGCTTTGTCACATTTCTTCGCTTCTCTGTCGTTCTCATCCATTTTATTCGCGTTTTCTAGGCATTTTTGCGTTCTTGCCCAGCAAATAACACAAAATAAAACTGTGAAGAAAACGGAAACGTGAAGAGAACGGTGAAGAATTGCGAATAACTGATACTGAGCAGCCAAAATATGAAAGACGGCCTTGAAACAAATATACGAAACGGCGGTAGAGAAACTGATTCAAATAAGTAGTGTTTCCTCGCTTTCTCAAATGATACAGCAAACCTCGCTTTTTCGAAATACAATTTACACTAATTAAGAGTTAAATTTTCATGCGAATTCAGAAAATGTCGCGTAAATTTAATTTCGATTGAACGAAAAAGGCGTTGCTAAACTCCAATAAAGAAATTTAAGGAAAATGCCGGTAAATTTGTTAGATCGCTAAATCAATAGTCGTTAAATGCTCAATACTGGCCCGTACTTCTATTAGTACACTGCGCTCCAATGCTTCCCCGACGACGCCGCCACAGAATCTGTTGACGACGTCGCTGACGGTACCGACGGCGTCTGTGGCAACATTGGCGTCGGCGAGGTCGCTGACGAGTCGCAGAGTCGGCGACGCGTCGCCGAAGTATGTACAACACAGAACGATCAGGAAATTAGGCACCATGACGAATTTTCGCACAGGCGATCAATATCGACCAATATTATTGAAATTTTGAGCTCTGATATCGGTTTCCTCTCACCAGGAAGCTATCTCAACGGTAGGTCGGAACGGCCTAAGTATTGTATATGGGCAGAATCGCCTCTCTCTGGGAAACAAGGAAATGTAAATATCTCGACCCCAATACAACTCTGCGCAGAGTTAGGGACGACAGAAGTAGGCCGTTGGCGGTGTTAGCCCTATGCCTGCACGTGGAGGGCAAGCCCAAGTTGGTTGGAAACGGCGATTATGGGGATTACGCCGCCCCTCTACGCACTGTGCCACCATCGCTCGCTCGTCATCGCTGTTTCCTGCCAACTTGAGCCCGCCCTCCGCCTCCAGGCATAGTTCTAACGCCGCCAACGGCTCAACTTCCGTCGTCCCTAACTCTGTGCAGAGTTGTATTGGGGTCGAGATATTTGCGTTTTGTTGTTTCCTAGAGAGAGGCGATTCTGCCCATACACAACGCTTAGGCCGTTCCGACCTACCGTTAAGATAGTTTCCTGGTCAGACCTTATATCCATCGCCATTATCGATCGTGGTGGGTGCTCCGATTATGATGACGGAAGATCGACCAACTACTCAGCCACCATGGTAAAGATTCCATCAGACAATCAATATTAACCGATATTATTGAATGGTCAATCATTGTCTGGAAGACGCTTTTGATTTGGAAATTGTTCACTTTTAGCAGGCTGTCCAATAATTCTTGTCCGAAAATTTCACCATTTTTAATTTTTTCGACTTTATTGAAAAACAAGTCTAATCAACAATATAATCACCACAGTTATCCACAACAGTGGCCTATCGATTGGGCAGGTCGCCGATGCCCTTCGCCCAGAACTCCTGCGGCTGCGACTCGAAGAAGTCCGCGATGTCGGATTTGAGGTTGTCGTAGTTGGTGAATTTTCTTCCGGCCAAATGGTGCTTCAGCGGGCGGAACAAGTGGTAGTCGGAGGGGGCGAGGTCCGGGGAATACGGCGGATGGGCAACCGTCTCCCAGCCGAGCGTCCCCAACTTCTACTGGATCTCCTTCGCCACGTGGGGGCGCGCGTTGTCGTGCAGCAGGTGGACCGAGGCCCGTCGAGACGCTTTTCTCGGATGGCGGCGGCTAGTTTCTCGAGCTGATCGGTGTAGATGGAGGCGGTGACCGTCCTGCCTTGCGGGAGCACCTCGAAGTACAGCATGCCCTTGGCGTCCCACCAGCAGCAGAGCATGATCTTCAGCGGGTGTTCCCTGTCCTCGAGGCTCGTGTCGCCACACTTTCCGAAATTCATCACACCTCGTGGCTTAAAGCACAAGGAACGTCAGACATTCGATTAGGCTTGACGAGCTGCAATGGGTTGTGAACGGAATCCTAGACGGAGCAGGAGTGCTGCAGACATTTTCGTGAGTGCTGTACTGGGATGTGGCTGATACTCAACAAGGCGTCAATCGATCTGTAGTAGGCGTTCGTTTTGACGTGTTCGACTTCGATGCTAGGGATGTTTCCTTACCCAGCATACGGCGCCGGCGAAGTCGGCAGGCCTGGCGTCGTCCGCACGTCCAGCGTACGGCGCCGGCGAAGCCGGCTACGGACGCTGGGTAAGAAAGCATCCCTATCTAGGTTTGGGCTACGTTCCTAGCGTGGCCCGCCATACCCGAAGCCGGCGCCGTACGCTGGGTAAGAAAGCATCCCTAGCTAGATTTGGGCTACGTTCCTAGCGTGGCCCGCCATACCCGAAGCCGGCAAGCCTGGTGTCACAGTGCGGCGCCGGCGAAGCCGGCGACGGACGGTGGACGTGAACCTTTGAGCGGAATCCAGAACCACAGTTAGACTTTGCTGAACGCTTTTTTAAAGGCCTGAAAGGAGGTCTGAAAGCGTGCGCGCAACTATCATCAACCCCTACTTCACAGGAGTCAATTTTAGTCCATCAGTGCTTGCAACAAACTAGGGCTGTCTATTTGCGCCTCCTACCTGTTAGTTTTTCAGCAGTGCCTATCTGCACCGCCACCATATCATACCATATCATCGATAATACCGTAACTGCATGCGAATACGCGTACCTTACGGCTGAATATTATGAACCCATATCTGTACATATCTGTACATAAGTGTGCTAAAATATCGTTCTCACCTGAACGTGCTGTCGGCCGACTACTTTCCACCTTCACACCGGATTTCACTCCTCCGACAAGGATAGAGATTACGTTTGCGGATGCCATAAAACAACTCCTCCAGGACGCCATATATTTCATTTCATTTATTGAACAAGTTGTTCGCCTTAAACAAACAACAGTAAACAGAAACAAAAACATATGCTGCAGTCTGAGTGTTTTCAATCCTTTGATCCTAAATGTTTAGGAGTCCTTTATAAGATTAGCGATCGTAGCAAACTCATAGTCAGTAATTGGAGAGAGGCGAAATGAATACAGCGGCAGCAGTACGAAAAGAAAAAGAGCTTGTGTTTATGCTTGTGCCGCTGCCCACCATTACACCATCAATAAGCTGAAACGATGTGAGAGAGCGAGGACAATGTGTGAAATGTGAGAATGTGAAGATAAGACAATGAGTAATGCTACGAGCTGATACATTTAATGATGGTTCGAAAAACACTCATACAATTGACAGCAACAATACAGAATATTACTCTTAAATATCTTTAAAGCAAGTTTTCTCCATATTCCGGTGTCTTCTTAGAATTTACGAGTGTGTGTGTTGCTGCTGAGGACGAAAAGTTGTTAGCAACTCGCAAATCTTATGTGGAGATATTGGCTCTCTTCCCTCAGAGCGGCCGTTGGCCTATCGACGTTTCTGCGCTCCGGCCGTGTCTGTTATACGCGTGGGTGGCAGCTGGATACGTCGATGTTCATCTAGGATTCTCTACACACAGATTACGCGTTCAACGAAGAATTGGTCATTCCTTGTCAGGGAGAAGATTGTTTCTCAGGCTTTTGTCATGTTGGTGTGATAAGCTCCAAGCGCTTGTGTTTTACTTGTTTCACAGATTTGTACCATAGCTGCTGACTAAAACGGAAGGTCAAAACAGAACCTTTTATTTCCAGAGAAATGACATGGTGGAGATACACATCGTTGAAAAACTACACATATAAAGGCGCAAATAGACAGCCTTGGTTTGTTATAAGCATTGATGGTATAAAATTGCCTCCTGTAATCACGAGAAAGCGTAATAACAACAAACTAATCTGTGCAAAAATACCGACAGTGCGCAGAGGCACATCTGTGGGATGTCGTAGTGGTTGATGGTAGTTGCGCGCACGCCTTCAGACCTCCTCTTCAGGTTTTTAAAAGGCGTTCAGCAAAAACTAACTGTGGTTCTGGACTCCGCTCACAGGGCCTTACATCCTCTCACAATAGCATCGCAAAAGCTCACCTTGTGTTCGAGACTTTTCTTGTGACTATAAATACAATGCGACTCGAAGAATCGATAGGTATGCCAATCATCCTGCCGCACCACACAGCGCAAGTATGAGCTGGGCCTACCCAGGAGACTATCTCAACGGTAGGTCGGAACGGCTCAATTGTTGTGTATGGGCAGAATTGTCTATTTTTGGGGAACAACAAAGTGCAAATATCTCCACTCCAATACAACTCTGCGAAGAGTTACAGACGACGGATGCTGGGCCGTTGGCGGCGTTGATCCTCGCCTGCGCGCAAACGGCGATTTCAAATTGGCTGGGAACAGTGATGACGAGCGAGCGGCGGTGGCCAAGCGGATAGAGGGGCGGCGTAGTCGCCATGATCGCTGTTTCCACCCAACTTGAGCCCGTCCCTCGCATGCAGGCGTAGGGCTAAGCCGCCAACGGCTCAACTTCCGTCGTCCCTAACTCTGCGCAGAGTTGTATTGGGGGCGAGATACTTGAATTTTGTTGTTTCCCAAAGAAAGGCGATTCTGCCCATATACAACACTTGGGCCGTTCCGAACTACCGTTGAGATAGTCTCCTGGAAAGGCCTGTTTACACTTCCATCGTCGGCGACACGATGCCATGTATAGAGGCCAAATTGATTGGTCGCGCTCAGCATCGGCACCATCCGGTCGGTGTACGCTGTGTAAAACCTGTAGCCAATCGCGCCACTCTGAGGCGGATCGCGTTGCTCTCGAAATCGCACCGACGGGATTGACCGCGATGGATTGCAGCACATTATGTTGAGGAAAACTGAGGAAGTCTAGGTACACCCGGAGATTCTGCACTACTACGTGCGTGGATGTACGCAATTGTACGTAGTTTACCGCGTCGCCAACAGCGCGACGTGATGAGCGTGATGAGACGTATCGCTTCATTCGAATCACATCGCCAGGTGATGGAGATGAACCATCACCCCACTCCGCGCGGCGGGGCAAATATAAAATACTCCTATAAAAAATATAAAATACTGCCCACTGTTGCGGATCTGGCATTCAACAAAAATGCTCCTAATTCCATTCAAATGCCTGCTGAGTCTTTGCTTTGCAAGACCTAGAAGGGCAGAAGGATCAGACATGAAAAGCGGTTTAAGACGTGAAGAACTGCAGTATCTACCGTAAACTTTATTTATAGAGAGTTCCCTGTGTTTCGATCACACAGGGAACTCCCTATAAGTAGAGATCATGGGAGGTACAGCTGTTCTTGTGTTCTTGTCTGACTCGCCAAACGTTCTTGGGCATTAACGACAAGAACGATCATCTTCTGAATAATCGTAAGAGGGCTGTAAAGCGATGACGCGACTACTTCGAGGAAATCTCAAATGCAGAATTTGAACATTCTGCTGCTCCTTTTGCATCATCTGTATAAGGTCCCGTACAGAAGATCAGTGAGCGAAACCGAAGCAGACCTGAAGAAGATGTACTCAGGCAAAGCCACTGGTTCCGATCCAATGAACTGCCGGCCGACCTGTGTACGTCGTAGGGTTGGTGCCATGCCGACTGGATGACAGAGTTTGACGTAACGGGATATCGTCCAGATTTCCAATAGTTAGTGTGGCTTCGTTGCCGCCTGTAGTACGGTTAATGCCATTCACGCCGTTCGTCTTCTTCTAGAGAAGCACCGTGAGAAACAGAAATCGGTGCATTTTGCCTTTCTGATCTTGGAGAAGGCCTTCGACCGCGTTCCGAAGGATTCAGCCGTTCCGTTCTGGCTGTTGCACCATAGCTGCTATTCACGCCGCTCACTTCCTGATAGAGAAGCACCGCGAGAAACAGAAGCCAGTGCGTAGCTTTCCTCGACTTGGAGAAGGTGTTTGACCGCGTACCGCGTGAAGTGATATGGTACGCCCTGCGACGAACGGCATTATATCTCGGTGCCCGGCTGGCACGGTTTTTTCGCGCGGTCACGGCGCGGCTGCGCACTGGCCGCAATGGAGCAGAGTAGCCGACGTTCCTCCGTCTGCAGGCCCACCGTACTTCACTGCCTTCAGTTCCTATCACTACATTTTCCACTGTTATGGTCCCTCTACCCTTTCTTCTTCACAGGTGAGTTCATCGAAGCACCCATTATTGGTTATTGATAACCGTGCGTTACTATCTCAAGTCTTTCTTTCGGAATCGCTTGCGATAGTGTTGAGCGATTCGAATAGAAATGTCTTTGAGATGGATTGCTCCCTTGCCCATTCTTCTATATACCTATCCTGTACCTATCCAGCTCTACCTATCCTAGTCTTCAACTTTATTTGTCGACAAATCTATTCATCATCTTCAGTACCAGGTGGGTTTTATCATAGCTTTTCCTTCGTGCGTTCCTTTCGGAATCTGGAGCTTTTCCTGAAAGCGGCTATACCTAGAGTTCCAGGTCGATGACAATGCCGGCAATTACTCAGGCGTTTCTCTAACGACGAAACTGTTCGAAACAAACCTCTACAACTCTATTAAGCGTGTGTATAAGCTCCAAATGCTTCCTGATAAATGTTGTAATCTCTTTCTTGTGGGTGCTCATCGGTTTTGCGAGTATATATCACATCGCAAACCTTTTGAGAGGCTTTCAAGATGGAGAAACCTATCACGACAACTGCTAAAGGAGCACGCAACGATACTATTTCGTAGTGCATTTCAACTAGTGGCCACTATTTCACAACAGCTGGACAACTGCATTGGCAAAAGTGGGCACGGAAGAGGCCATGCAGAAACTAGAGGAAGTGCTAGCCTACCTCGAGCTGGCGGCAGGAGTTGTCCAACCTTCAATAGGACATGGGCTAGCACCGCGTCCTGAGATGGCAGAAGCAGGCGGCAAACCTCAGTTGTCAAAAATTCCACTCTACCAGGTAGTATTTTGTACAACAAGTGATGCAGATCAACATTACTTATCATCAAATCAAACTATTCAGCGCCGCAAACAAAAGAAACAAAAGCATCTAGCTCAAACTGAAGAGCTTCACCGTGAACTCCAAGCAATGCTAGAAGGAACTCGACACGACAGCGGATCCAGCGATCAATGATTTCTTGATGTACATATACACTGTTCTTATTACTACCTTGTACCTCTATATTAGGCCATTTTGTTTGGCGATAACAAAATAACAAAATATTCTTGTTATGCATAAAGATAAAATTACTGTGAGTCTTTATTGCTTGTTGAACAAAGTACTGCGATGGAAATGATCGCTCGTCATATCAAAACGCGAGTAGAAATCAAAATTGTGACGAGATTAAGATTAAAACTTAGGCAGTCAAAAGTAATTGCAGTCCGTGATAGAAGAATGGGCAGGGGAGCGATCCATCTCAAGGACATTTCTATTCGAATCGCTCTACACTATCGCAAGCGATTCCGAAAGAAAGACTTGAGATAGTAACGCACGGTTATCAATAACTAATAACGGGTGCTTCGATGAACTCACCTGTGAAGAAGAAAGGGTAGAGGGACCATCACAGTAGAGAATATAGTGATAGGAACTGAAGGCGGTGAAGTACGGTGGGCTAGCAGACGGAGGAACGTCGGCTACTCTGCTCCCTTGCGGCCAGTGCGCAGCCGCGCCGCGACCGCGCGAAAAAGCCGCGACAGCCGCGCGCCGAGATTTAATGCCGTTCCCCTGCGACAACATGGATTCTGAAGAGCTCATGGAGTGGGTGCGAATTCTCTACTCTTGTCCAAATATTCGGCTTCAAGCTGCAGCTGGAAACTCGATGGAGTTCCCGTCTCTCTCAAGGTACACCAAGGTTCTGCACTTTCCTCGCTCCTCTTGGTTGTCGTCATGGATGCTATCACACGGGGCTTTGCTTTATACTGATGACGTAATGCTCGTTAGCGAAGATAAAGGGGAACTCGAGCGAGAGGTGCAAGCTTGGTGTGATGGCTTGGAGCGATTTGGACTGAAATCGAATGTGAAGAAGACCGAGAATTTAAAGACGGACATTACCGAGTCCAGCTCCATAATGGTTAACGGCATCGAGCTTCCACGCACTTCGTCTTTAACTACTTTGAATCAGCAGTAGCGTCTGACGGTTGATGTGAATTCACGCGTGAATGTGCTTGGTCCAAGTGGCGCTTGTTGACTGGCGTGCTCTGCGATAGGAAGACGCCCGAGCACCTGAAGTCCTGAGGGAAGAGCAATAAGGTTTTTTATTTCCAGAGAAATGATATGGTTCAGTAGGGATCGTTGAAAAACTAGCACATATGGAGGCGCAAATAGACAGCCTTGGTTTGTTGTAAGCATTGATTGTTCTAAGTTATCTCCAATAGTCATGAGAAAGCGTAACTACAACAAACTAATATGTGGTCCACCAGTGTGCTCCTATAAGGCGACACTTCTACTGACTGCGCCACCGAAGCATATTTCGTGGGGTGTCACAGGGTTGATGATTGTTGCGCACACATTTTTAAACCTCTTTTGCGGCCTTGAACATTCAGCAAAAACTAAGTGTACTTCTGGACTCCGCTTGCGCGGCCCAACATTCTTTCAAAATAGCATAGTAAAAGTTCATGAGTTGGGATCCTTTCCTTGCTAGATTTTGAATGCGTAGGACATCCCTCAAAGGATTGGCTCACGTCGACGCTTATCTTTTTATTATTTATGAGGGAAACAACCGCTTCGCTTAGTTGAAGATGTTAAGATGGCGTTCACTACAGCTGGGTGCGAAGTTCTATTAGGGAAGGAACTTGCGACTGGCTGAGTTGCGCAAAGCAATCCTGGAGTGTTGCGCTGCAATAGTCCTATTATATAAAGCAGAGAGGCATGAATCACTGACGGGAGACGTCTGTCGCTTTCTGCCGACAGTCTGACGCTTTCTGCCGACAGTCTGTCGCTTTCTGCCGACATTCCGTCGACATTTCTGCCGACAGCCGTCGCTAGACCCAGCCGTTCGTCGTATCGCCGCCGCCAACAGTAAACACCACAACATGGCAGCATGGCAGGCAGCCATGACCGCCGTTGTTTACTACCCAGGCAGCCATGACCGCCGCTGTTGACTATCACGACGCTGCTACTGCCGGGTGTTCACCAAAGAACATCCACTTGATGAGGTTTCGCAAGGCGTCATCGCGGCTATGACGAGCCGCCGCTGCCGGGTTCAGACAACACGTGCAGCGTTGCGGAAAAGGTCTGCGACGCAGCGCTACTCAGACCCCATGATCCCATGATCTCTGATGGAACACGTCGATGTGCCCACCTTTCGCTTTTGCTTCCCTCCAAGATCGTTACTGTTGCACTTGGGCGTTATTGCTAAAATTTATCGGGGCGGCTGTTGCGTCCTTATCTCACACTTCGATCTGGCAATCAATATCCTAATCTGGAAGGCGCTCTTTTTGATTTGGAAATTGTTCACTTTGATGCATACTAACTTCGCGGGATGGGTTACTAAGCTATTTATACCTGCCCAGGTCCTCGAATTTTATGCGGTGGACCAGGATAGCTCAGCGAAGGAAGTTCGTCGGACCTATGCATGGTTCGTCTAGGCTTTCAATCAAGTCTTGCCGCTAGGTCCCAATTTTCTGCAGTGCATTGACCAATTTCCATTAGCACTGTATGCAGAGGAGGACAGGTTTTTGTCCGAAGTCACCCGTTCCGAAGATCGTCACACGTCGTCGCATAAGGCACGGCGGCTGGACGGAAACGGTCAGGCGTTCGATTAGGCCTGACGACCTGCAATAGGTTGTGAACACGACTCCAGATGAAGCAAGAGTGCTGTGGGCGTTTTCTTGAATGATACACAGGGATGTGAATGATGCGCAGCAAGGCATCAATCTGTAGCAGGCGTGCGTTTCTACGTGTTCGACTTCGACGCTAGGGATGATTTCTTACCCAGCGTCAGTCGCCGGCGGAGCCGGCGACGGACGCTGGGTGAGTAAGGAATCCCATCTAGGTTTGGGCTCCGTTCTCAGCGTGGCCCACCATACCCGAAGCCGGCGAAGCCGGCAAGCCTGGCGTGGCCCGCACATCCAGCGTCAGTCGCCGGCGGAGCCGGCGACGGACGCTGGGTGAGTAAGGAATCCCATCTAGGTTTGGGCTCCGTTCTCAGCGTGGCCCACCATACATGAAGCCTGGCGTGGCCCGCACATCCAGCGTCAGTCGCCGGCGGAGCCGGCGACGGACGCTGGGTGAGTAAGGAATCCCATCTAGGTTTGGGCTCCGTTCTCAGCGTGGCCCACCATACATGAAGCCTGGCGTGGCCCGCACATCCAGCGTCAGTCGCCGGCGGAGCCGGCGACGGACGCTGGGTGAGTAAGGAATCCCATCTAGGTTTGGGCTCCGTTCTCAGCGTGGCCCACCATACCCGAAGCCGGCGAAGCCGGCAAGCCTGGCGTGGCCCGCACATCCAGCGTCAGTCGCCGGCGGAGCCGGCGACGGACGCTGGTGTTCCGTATAATCGCACTTCTGGTACGCAAGAGTATCGGACCAACGCGTGCAGTCGTCAGTTAATAATATAGAAAAGCCTTTTTTCGGGTTCCGCACCAAAAATACTGTCTTGTCCATGTTGCTGAGATGTAAAAGATGGCACTGTTTTTGTACGGAGTGCTTCCAGGCGTTGTTGTCAAAATTTGCGCATCATTGTTGTAAGTTTAGGACAGATGGTGCGTAGAGAGGGGCGATCGGTTTACAACAAAGTCTACCAGCTGACTGCGGACATTCTCGAGCAGGTTCGATTTCTGGCTCTCGCCTCATTTCTCGAACGTGGGTTTACACTACGATTTAGAGAGCAGCGGTATCAGTGACGAGCGTCTCCGGTCATCTAATGGAACACTGCTTCTGGCCTGACATGAAGAACTGGGCTGTAATTCTTCCGGAAAAGATCGTCATTGAGTGCGCTAGCCGTGATCCGCAGAAAACCGGTCGAATTTTCAGGTTGTTTCCGTTGGCTCGCTTTTCGACGCTCCCATTTACACGATAGTTCCAGAGGGAATGAGGAACATTGCCAGAACATTAGCGTTAGTTTACGTTTTATTCCAGTATTTAAATATGCCCAAGAAGGAGT